>OU343222.1:241497267-241670488 GCA_910596185.1 Chrysanthemum makinoi | reverse complement strand
TATGATCTTTGCGTCTTATTAGGTTTCGTATCATGGGCTTAGAGTAATAATACGGTCTTTAATGATACTAATCTGTGATACAACAACATGATAACCAAACTTGTGTTCAACTTCACTACAACGAACGAACTATGGGTGAATAACAACGTAGCCTTACTATTTTATGATATATATCGTATTTTTGCGATTATCACTCAAACTCGAAACTATTGAACACAATTGTTTTATCTATAAACTCTATGAACTCACCAACCTTTGTGTTGACACTTTTAACATGTTTATCTTAGGTTCATAATTTACAAGGATGGCTTACGGAAGAACACGGATACTCAAGAAGGCTATATTATCATTGAAAACTTATTTAATAATTTAGCATAACACCCGCTGGGACCTCATTTGTAAACTATGATATTTATATAAATCGAATCATAAATCTTTTAAAACGACACAATTAGAGTTTGTTTTCTATTATTATAATTGTTGAGCCATGAAGTAACACCTACTTGAATTCCTGCGTATCGCGAGGTGGGGGTGTTTTATTAGCCTAGCCGGATCCTCAGTGAGGGATCCGTAAAACATACTTCGAATAATCAATCCTACTTGATATAATCATTTCAAACCCTCTTTGCTAATCTAAAGACTTTCTACACATCTTAAATGACTTTCTGGATCAATACACTATGTAATTGACTTAGTGTGCATGCAAATCATTTGCAATTTGAAGGGATTTTAGTGGTTTTAGGATTTAATTCATTTACCAAATCTCTTCCCTTATAAATACTACCGAACTAATCAATCCTACTTGATATAAATCATTTCAAATCCTTTTTGCTAATCTAAAGACTCTACCTTTGTCTTAAATGACTTCCTAGATGATCCAACTATGTAACTGACTGCGTGTGCATAATCATTGTAATTTGAAGGATTTTAGCGTGGAATTTAATCATTATAAATCTTCGCTTTATAAACTCACTTATGTTTGTATTTCCAAATCATCACTCAAACACGCATTCTCAATAGCTAAAACCTTATATTTACATTTCTCATTCTTGCCATTTTACCATCAGAAAGGCACCAAGTTCACACTCATCAACAAGGACCTGTTGAGAAATTTGCTCAGGTTGTTCATGAAATTTCCTCAAGCAAAAGAATCATCACCCCGATCAGCCTCAAACTCTGGAACTCACTTCCTTCCTTACTCACCAATCAAACCAACTCCCAAAAGGCTTGTTCCTACAAAACAACCATTGCCAAACACTACCATACCTCCTAAACCAAACACTCCTACTTCCACTAAAACAACCAAACCATCACCTCTGTACCTGAGCTTTCTCTTCACCCAATCACTTTATCCCAAATCTTCTAACAAGGACTTACCACCTAGGCCCTCATCACACCATTGTCTACATTTTCCTCAATTGAGAAAATTATGTCACAACAACTTTCTCACCAAAACTTTGGTGTTGAAACCACACTAGCACTCGTGTCATGGTTCCTCGGACCCTCGGAGGGATCGGCTAGTGCAATCACAGGATCCCTTTCTTTGGTCTATTTATGCGGATTTTGGGTTGCAAACTGGGTTATGGGTTATGGGTTATGAATCATGGGTTATGGGTAATGGATTATGTATACCCAACAGGATGCAATTTACCTAGACATTGGGTTATGGATCTTGGGGTATGGGTAATGGATTATGGATAACCAACAAGATGCAATGTACCTAGACATTGGGTTACGGATCTTGGGTCATGGGTCATGGATCATGGATAATACCCGACATGACTTCATGCATGATGTCATGGAATGGGTCACTGCTATTAGATTATGCTCATGGGTATTGGTTATGGACTTTAATTTTACCCAACAACATTTATTGTTCTAGTCAATCATGGGTCATGGTTTATGGCCATGGACTTTGGTTTACCCATTACTTTACCTATTACAATATATATAAAAGTATATGTAAATTTCTATGTAAACACTAGTTGTTATACCTATGTATTTCTATAAGATGTAAACAATATTACTTGTTTAGTATTTATATAAAAATGCCTTTGGTTTGATATAACTTATTTACTAAAAATGTTTCGATATGGTTTTAATATGTTTAGTAAAAATGTGTTAGTAAAATATAGTCAAACCTTTTCATTATTTTATTTGTTTTGTTAAAATGATTTTACTTTTGTTATCGACAAAACATTAGAAGATCGTAAATATAAATAAATGTTTTTATGGTTTATTTGTATTATCAATCTCCCATTTTTTGTTGATGACAAAAAATAAGATTATTTTAAGAAGAAAATAAAACTAAAAAACTTGAATTGAGTTTACTCTCTTTCTCACTTTTCTTAGAAACAAAACTCAAGCGAAAAGAAACTAACACATTGTTTTGAGAAAAACTTGTGAAAAAGTAATAATATGAAAAATGGAAAGAGGAGAGAAACATTCTCGTCTTAGCTCCCCTTGGGGATGCTTCCATTTGTTGAGGTGTCAAGTAATTAGGAAGTCTAGCGAGGTGTATTTGCTTATGTTTAAAATGGTTTCATCTTTGGCGAAATACTCCCCTTGACTAGTGCTCTATAGGAGGACATAAAGTAGACAACCTAAGTCAAAGTATTGTACTGCGTTTTGCAATACTTTACTTTACAAAAGTTCCCCTTGTTGAGTGTGTCAAAGTCTTCATGTGTATTTTGAAAATCTACAAAACAAAGGTTAGAAAACAAGTATGTGGTTGCATAGTTTCACTGTAAATGAGATTCATATTAGTATAAAAATATGTTTACATTTGCCGATTCCATGGATCCTTCACGTAAGGATCCGTCTAAGCAAAATGAGGGAAGTGTACCTATAAAACACGACAAATGATATACATATATCTAAAACTAAGAGAATTATATAAGCATGAGTACATTTTCTAATAATTCAAAGTTGTGCCGAAAACTAGCAAAGAGCACCAATGTGATTGTATTCCTACGATCTAAGGACGAGTAGATTTGTTGATTTGGTCAAATCTTTCAAGGAGATGATTAAACATGAAATGTAACTTATTTAGTACTTCTTGAACTAACCTTGGGTATGTTGACAATTAGAGCAATTATTGTCATGAGTAGAGATAGAGGCATTGGAGATCGAATGTTTTGAGGTGAAATGTTAGGTGTGAGTGGAAAGGAGGTTCGAGAAAGGATGGAGGATTTGTAGGTGATTTGAGTGACATGGATGAGGTTCAACTAAGAATGAATGTGGTGATGTATGGGTTGGTGGTGGAGATAGGGAGGTATTTATATGGTTATGTCTTTGATTGGTGATTCCTTTTCTAAAGATGACTATTGATGGAGAAGAAGAATGGGTGTTGGTGATGTTTCAACATCAGCAGTTTTGGTGTGAAGGTGGTTTCCTATTTAATGAGAAGGATGGTGAATGAGAAGTCCTAGGTGGTGAGTCTTCTAAGGATTAAAGGTTTGGATGTGAAAGAGGTGTGGTGAAGGATTGTAGTCTAGGTTAGAGAAATGATGCTTAGGTGTTTAAGTGAGCTAGGTGTGTTAGGTTTAAAGGGTATGGTAGTGTTTGGTGAAGGTATTTCTAACCCAAAAGGTCGAATACTAATTCGAGCGGTTCTTCTATCTTTGGTTGGTTGAGTTTGTTGAGGAGGAATTCTAGTATTTGAGGCTTTGATGGGTGATGACTCGGTTGAAGAAATCTCATGTACAACATGAGCATTTTTCTTGGAGGAATCTTTGGTTGATAAGGTTGTGCTAGATGCTTTAGTCATAGTGAAAAGTAAGATGTAAGGGGTGTCTTAGCTACTAATTTTAAATGGTGGTTTGAATGATGATTTGAGAGCACAAGCACACTTGGTTTATAAAGGATGAGATTAGGTTAGTGAATTAAATTTTAGACCACTAAGGTTCTTGGCATGTACTAAGGTCAAATACAGTGTTGTTCTATCCTAGGGAGTTATTTAAGGCAAATTAAAGTGTTTAGATTAACAAAGAGATTTTGAAGTTGATGAGTAGAGTGAATTATAGCTGTTCTGTAGTCCCAGTTCCCACGGATCCCTAACTTTGGGGATCCGTCTAGTTAAAATCTAGGGATCCGTCTTCAGACAATAATGAAATGGGGTGATGATGTTCTATCAAGGTCTAGTACCTAAATATCTTGAGTGCTTAAGTTCCCTAAGGTGTCTTAAATGGTATAGAACTTTTTGTGTCCAACCATAATGAGTGAGGATATATAATGATGGTCTTTGATAACAGGATGGATTTTTCATGTATACACATAAGTGGTTAAGCATGATACTAAGATTTTGAGAGTGTCAAATGATGTCAAATGATCCTAAAGATCAGATGGTGACTCAAAGAAAATTTGAAAAACAAAATCACAAGAAATGAAAAACTAGTTTTTAGCCTATTTTGAGAAAAAGACGACTAAAATCAATTTGCTAAAATTGAGAGAAATATCAAACTAGGTGTTTTGAGATGAGACAAACAATGTGTAAGCATTGGAACGGAAAAATGGTGTGTTAGAAATGATCAATCAAAAACAACTTGAATGTGATCTTAAGTCATTCATGAGTGAATGTAAGATCAACTGAGCTTAAGGATGCCGGAGGGTTAGATTGATGTGAAGGTGTAGGAATTCCATAACTATCCACCCAGATCCCACGGATCCTTCATTTGAGGGATTCGGCTAGTTATAGTCCAGGGATCCAGCTTCTGGGACCATTTCCTTCATAGAACGCTTGCAAAATTTTTCACCACATATCGAATTTCAAACCTATTTGTTTCTACATCACAAACATTCTTGGGTGTTTACTTATGCCCGAGAGTAACATAACAACAAAAATCAATAACTTGTCTAGTGACTTAAATTTGAGCATTGATATTAGTATCAAAGGGGTTTAAGGCTTAACTCGAGAAACAAAAATCGTCCTCTTGGTGGCTCCGATGCAACACAACACACACGCTCTTGTTGAGATTATGCAATGCGTAACAATTAATAATTTCAGTTCAACTCGGCTAGTGTTCTCAACTAGCGGGTATAGCCAATCAGATCCTCGACCCTCGCCCTACGTGGGTGGGGTTGTAAATCGAAACAAGGACAAAACACTCTCAAGGTGAAGTTTTAGTCTCAGCCGATACCAACAACTCGGATAAGCCAAGATTATAAGCTTGAATACACTAGAAAAATAAACCGAAAGACACAATAAGCCGAATACCTTAAATAAACTGAAAAACCTCGAATATAAGCCGAAAAGTTACAATAAGCTGAAATAAGCTTTAACATAATCCGAAAACCAAATAAGCCATAATTTAAGTCGAATACCACTCATGTGCTAATTAAAAAGTTTAGATTTTCTTTTTTCTTGTTTTACCACACATAAAACAACAACAACCAAGAATCTAGCCCATTTAATCTTATTACCTTTTCCTATATTCAATCGGTTTAAGAAATAAAAAATTCCAACCTTATCATAACTCATTAATAAATACCAATCAAAAAGGAAGTAAAATTCTTACAAATTTGTAGTGTGGTCGAGTGAAGTAAAACCGAACAAGAACAAAAATGTACATGAACTTTCTTGAATCCACACTTGATTACAAAGACAATTGACACTTGAATTGAGCAATTACCCAACCAATTTACAAAATCCTAAATCTATTTTTAAAAACTCTAACTTATAAAAACCTTAATTTTTGGTGATTGTGTGTGATGAGTGAAACTTGTGATAAATTGCATCTATTTATAGATGTAAACATGGGAAGGAAAGCTTTAGACTTCATGGTCTTGTGTAGAGGGTTTTACACTTCTTTGGCAGCGTCTTTTCCATAACCGCTTTTAAAATGTTCTTGTGATTGCTAGGGTGGTAGGAGGTCTGATTTGGCATGTAGCGAGTGATGGTTGCATTTGACTTTCAAAGAGAGTATAAAGTCTCCATTTTTGGTGTAGAGTGGAAAGAAAGAGAAACAAAGGAAAGAGATGGGTGAGGGTGATGGGACCGTGGGGAATGGGTTAGGATTAGTTTTATATGTTTTTTTTTGTTTTATTATTAAGTAAGGTATTAACTGTACCCCGTGTTCTATCATGTCCCCACATAAACGTATCTTCCCGTTGCGCGTAAAATATGAAAAATATATTTCTGGAAACATTTTTGTGATCATATTTATAAGGTATCATTATGACTTTGAAAATAGATGATAAATTTTGTGCCATTACTAAATCGGTTTTGGTACGCGTGCGGTGCCTTGTTTTTCTGGAATTACGAGATAACCTCTTGTTTTAGTTCGTAAATTACTAGTGAGTGTCAAAAAGTGATCAATTCACTTTTCCTAATAAAATTAGTGGTTTTATGGTTACTGCGTGTTGCAGTGTGCAGGATAACTTCCCAAAACAACCATTTAAGCTCACGTATGCTTAAATTTATCAACTAGGTAATAATAAATTCAGATTTTTTATTAAAATACTTAGTGGAAAATTACATTATGTCACAGCCTCCCCGCCATAGAAGGAAAGCCGTCCTTGATTTTCACTAAGAATTACCCAATGGAGTTGAAAAGAGGTGAAGGTATTTCACGGCAATTTCATCTTCACATTAAATATATATTTGGGACTTTTTCGAGAAACTAGTGAACTTTGATGATCGAGACGTGAAGGGTTCGCTTTGAAGTAAAAGTTCTTGAGGTGACTATTCCCATCATAGTATGATCCTTCCTGAATTAGACATAGGTGATCGTGGCTATGTATAATTGAGGCCGATAATCCCATTCTGTTTAGTTAAGATAGTATTGCGTTTATGGTAATAATACTCGGTCATTCTGTTTACAAGATAATAATAAAAAAATTTTATAGAGGAGCACAACTGTATATAAGACGATAGCAAAATATTTTGCCAAAAAATTTGAAATACAGTTTATACAATAGAGAGCGCAGGGTAAAGAAGTCATCATAATGCCTTGACATACAATGATAGGGAATTTATTATATGAAGATTCTCACAATGCATCAAAAAAGAAAAATCTTAGGATACTAATGAGTACAACAGAGGTCTAGACTTAGTTCTTATTATGCAAGCGAGGGACTCTCTTCTTAAACATTTTCACCACCCTTGACATCGTTGAGGTCTGAAGAGCTTTTCCTCCTCTAACACGTATGTGTTTCTCGAGATCTTCCTTCATTCCAATTCCTCAGCTCTGGCATTCACTATTGAAGTGCACTATAACTCCACACTCATAGCATGTTACCGTGACGTTCAGATCCTCTTTGGCTTTGTGTCCGATATTTTGGCAGCTCCCACACTGAGTCGGACAAGGTCCATTGCGGTGAAATCGATAGTTGTTGCACTTGGGTAAAGTTCTAGAATAACCTTTTTCTCTCCCGACCCTGTAATATCGACTTTGGCAACCTCTTGTTGCTTGTTTTGGTTGTTGTTCTTTCTAGAGTGATCATCCCATTTCCTTTTGTTATTGATATAGCTCAAATTGCACATGTTTTTAATAGCGTTATCCTTACTTTTGTGTATAGTATTTGGTCATATTTATGCGATTTTGTTACTTAATTGTGTCAAAGTGATTTTTCATAGTTTATGGAGCCAAGTGTAGGAAAAAGTGAAAGAAATGACGAATAAATGAAGTTTACATAACTATTTGAAGATTTCCGTTTCAAGTGCCACATGTAAAGACATTCCAAGAAAAGGAAGATCCAGGAACACACTTATCTGAAGGTCCAAGATGGAGAAAATACCAAGTGTGGTTGAAGAACAATAGAGCTCCGATCACGAAATAAAAACAACAAAGAAAAATCAAGAAATCATGTTCTTTGGCAAGTCTAGCATCGACGGTCTTAACGCGACGGATCAGACTAGGGAGTGGTAAAAGGCACCGTCAATTTGGACTACAAACCGATCACCGGGCAGTTTATTAAAATTTCCAATGTTGATATTGCATTCCACCAACAATTCTAGTCCCTTCTTTTGAGCATTCTAGTCCATTCTATTTGTTTGGTAACCAAGGAGGAGCATTTAACACCCTAGCCCTTGAGAGTAGTATAAATAAGACCCATTTGTGCTTGTTTTCATAACCCCATCAATCATCAATCTGTCTACTCACTAAACCAGTCTTAAATACTCTTCAAGCCTCAATTTTCATCCTTAGAATTCTAGGAAAGTGTGGAAGTACTAGGAGTCAACATTTGGAGACCAAAACATCAAGTAGGAGACACCAAAACTTATGGTATCATTTCTTTATCATTTTTAATCTCTTTTCAATCATTGTAAGACTTTCACTTATGTTTTCTAATGTTCAATATTATGAGTTTTTGTTCATTTTTGCGATGAGTGGCTAGTGTCTTTGTCCACTTTCTTAGATGATGTTTACTATAATATGATTTGCTTATGATTGTAACAACATGTTTAATCCAATTTCAAGTTGATTCTAAGATCCAATTGTGTTTGAGTTTCATAGTAACATGTGTTAATCAAGTTTGACTAGTGGCTCATAATTCTAAAGGTCGAAAGGTTTATTGTTATTCAACTAGTTATAATCATTTTCTTTGAAGATTGTTTTAACCCATTATTCTTGATTATACAAAGGAACTTAAATGTGGTTGTAATGAAAATGCTTTTAATTGTCAAATCGGATTGATTAGAAACTACTTTGTGGTGAAAGATTATATAGATAATCAATTGTAACCTTTTTGTATATGATTGGTTACCTTTTGTATTGACCATTTCTTAAGAGAATTTGAATAAACAAAGAGTTGTTTTTATGTTTAAGCTTGTGAAATTAACATGGAACAAACTTATGCACCTTGAATTGATTGGTTAAACTTAAAGCTTTTTTTTATGAACTAAAATGTTGTGAAGGTTTAACTTGCAAGAACCATAGTTTAGAACACCATCTAATTATCACAACTAACATGTTAAAAGAGTTATCATAATCATGCTCATCAAATAGTAAAGTAGCGTGTTTAAGCAAGTGAAGTTTTTAATCATTTGAATTTCATCATCTTTATTTTTTCTACCTTTGGATTACTTAAAATAGATTTTTATCACTTATTTCTCGATTCACTCACAAATCTCTGTGAACGATCCCAACTTACCTTCATAATCTTTCTATAATGGATGAGTTCACTTGCTCGTATGTGTTACTAATAGATTTGGTAAATCAACTCTTATAAATTAAAAACTTGTACGCAAGCAACACATCAAGTTTTTGGTCGGGGATTTTGATCATATTTCTTTAAGTTTTAAAAATCCATTTTTCGATCCTTTGTCAAAAAAAACTTTTTTTTTTACCGAGCCGAGCAGCCGATCGGTCGACTGATCTAACCGATCGGTTAGATCAAACCCAACTAATAATTTCATCCAACCGATCGATCACACATTGTAACCGATTTGGTTAGACTCTCCTGTCTAAAATCTATTTTCTTTCTTCGCTCGTGTGTTTAAACGTTGCCTAGATTCTCTTGGTAGTCGTATGAACACTTGTTCAACTGGAGAAGAACCGATTTCACCTTTTTCAAATCCCGAACGTTTCATTAGAAGAAGAAGAGCACCTTTTGTTCCATTAGAAAACCATGTACCAAGAGTACCAAACCCAACGTTTGATAACCTACTCGAAGCCAAAGTCATTTATAACCCATTCACCAATTTACCTTTTCCCATGGCGGACGATCAACCAATGTGGGCTCTCAACCGAAACGTAGCACCCACTCCTATAGGTGCTATTGTTTCTGTTAACTTAAGTGACAACTTCACCGTGAAAGGTCACCATCTTTCCATGATCAAAGACAACCAATTTGATGGTCGTGCACGGGCCTATCCGCATAAGCACATTGCCGAATTAATCAAAATTTGTGGCATCCTCCGATATGGCGACACAAATGTCGATGCCATCAAACTCAAAATTTTTCCATCATCACTCGTCGGAGATGCAAATGTATGGTATAACAAACTAACACCAGGAATTATCAATAATTGGGAGGAGATGAGGCAAGCTTTTGTAAACCGATTCTTTCCACCTGCCATGTTTGATTGATTAATGGGGGAAATTCGTGCTTTTTCACAAAATCCAAACGAATCACTTGTAGAAGCATGGCTTCGCATGAAAGATTTACTTTGAAGCTGTCATGGACATGGTCTATCTTGTGGAACCATTATCCAAATCTTTTATCATGGACTACATGATATTTTTCAAGGTATTCTTGATCTTTGGAGGAATTTTCCTCTATAAGACCCCTAACGAGGCACATCAGCTACTCGAAGACTAAGTACTTATTAAACTTGATTGGTCTAAAGATTCCAAAACCAAAACCCTAAGAAAAACCGTTGCTTTTGCCGAAAGTTCCGACACCTTAAAACTCATAGAGAGAATGTAATCCTTGGCTTCTAAAATTGACTCGCAATACAAGGATATTAAAGGAGAAATTAATGAAATGTAAGACGGATGTAACAATTGTGAAGGAAATTATCCATCGTCGGAATGTGATGACAAACCTATGGGTGTACATAAGGAGGGAGAAGCTAATTATGTTCAAGGAGGATACCGTGGAGGGGATATCGTGGTAAGTATTATGGAAGAAATTCTGGAAGTTGGCAAAACCACCAACGAGGGGATAACATCCGTGATTCTCAACCTTGAGAAGACAATCAACTTTCGCAAAACTATGACAAGAGTTAGAAGCCGATTTGAAAAAACCATGAGAGAATTCGTGATTGCTCAAATATCAACAAATGATTTTATTAAAAATCAAAATTTCAACCTCAAAACCAAAGTTGAGCAAGGTCAGAAAAATCAACAAGCTTCTATCCAGGACCTTGAAAACAAATTTAGTATACTTTCTGACCAATTCGCTTCCTAACCGTCCAGTTCATTACCAAGTGTAGAAAACTAGAAGGGAGGTTGAATATTTTACGGATTAAAAACTTTGTTTTAAACTTATTGAAAGATCAATTGATGTTGATCTTAGATATGTTAGTGAAATATGTAAACAATATGTAAAGAGTAAATAAGGAAAGAAACAATCAAACCACAACAGGTTGTTTATAGTGGTTCGGTCTATAAGGACTCTTTTTCCTTGCCCTACTCCACTCCTCGAGTCTCACACTCGAGAGTTTAACTTCACTAGTCAACAAGCTCCATTCACCGATGGAGAAACCTTTACACTTCGCTTACACACTATTTCCGACACTTCGCTTACACACTATTTCCGACACTAAAATACTAACCACTTAAACTCACAAGATTATGATAGTTTGGTACAGCAATGAAGTTAAACAACACAAGATCACAACACCAAACAAACAAGACTTCCAACTTCTGTTGAGCTTGAATGTGACTTGATCTTACAAAAGAGATCACTAATATGATATGGCGAGTTAGAAAGGTTAGAGAGAAGAAATGTATGAGAGTATGATAGAAAGGGATGAAAACTACTTGGTTTGGCTTTGCTATTTATAGCCAAAACTCTCAAAGAAGCACCATGGACCATGGAACCCTTAAAGGGTTCGTGATAAAATATGGTGCTTGCCCGAGTGCGACAAGATCTCAAAATCTTATCAAAGTCAACCATATCTATGCAAGATTGTGTAAGATATGTAGAGCCTAAATCTACACAAAATATCTAGTGAAATCTTCCAATGATTTCAATGATGCATCACATGATGTCATATGTTTGTTTTCTATTTTTAGAAATATGTAAATGCATATGTAATGTTTAGTTTTTAAGGAACCAAAACATTCAAAAAACTTCCTATCATACATTATTGTTAATCACAATGTAAATGCTTGAGTGATGAAGATATTATTTGAAAAAGCTTGTTTTAATATCTATTAGACTTGACAAGCTTTAAACTTATAAAAATTATATTTACTTTTGTCGTTAACAAAACTTAGGTAATGATCAAAAATATAAATAACGTTTAATGAAGATATTTGTATTAACAATCTCCCCCTTTTTGTTGAGGACAAAACGTAAAATTTATTTTTATAAAAGATGTAAAGATTGTACAAGAGTTATAAAAATATTAGTTTTAGAACTTGAAAGAGAAATGGTAATGCAAGTATATGATGTTTGACTTTTTCAGAAAGTCAAAGTCTTCACTAGTTGAAGCATGATGTTGACCTTTTCAGAAAGTCAAAGTGTGTAGTTGAATTTTTTAGAAAGTCAAATATTACCAATCAAGTATCATGTTGACTTTTTCAGAAAGTCATTGTATGCAGTTTGACTTTTTTAGAAAGTCAAATATCCAAGTTCTATATATTTCTCCCCCTTTTTGACTCAAAGAAGATGCAAGCGAATGTGTTATGAGCCCATTATCTCCCCGACCAATGCTCCCTCTAAATTAGGTGCCAATAGAAAGATACATGGATTGTGAAAAGCTACAAAATAATTGTTAGTAATAGTCATCATCACAAGCATTTCCAAATACTATGTAATAAGCAACAATAACATATAAAACACTATTCATTAGATTAAAATTTTCATGATTTAAGAATCATGAAAGGAGAACAATGAAGAGTTTAATACAATGAAAAAGAAATTATCCTAGAAATACAAGAAAAATCCTAAAAAATTGAAAAAAATGCTTAAAGGTGATAATTTATGACCCTCCTATTGAGGTGGTGGATGATTAAGAGCATTTAGACGCTCGAGGATGTGATTAAGGATGAACCTCATTTCCTCTTGGAACTCATGGACCATCACCCGGGTCCGTTTGGTTGTTTAGGCGGTTTGCTCACAATTTGAGCAACCATGCCTAGGAGGGTAGTATGGTTGGTGTTGTTGTGGTGGAATGGTGGAGGTGTTTTTGTTGGTGTTAGTGTTTGGTTTGGTGATTATTGAGGCTAGCAAAGCACTTTGCATTTGCGTAGTCTCACTTAGATGAGAATCCACCATATTGGAAAATTGGTGGAGATGTTGGAGTTCGGCTTGAATCTCCTCTCTTGTGGGATGATCTTCCCACATGGACTCCTCAATGTCCTCTATGTGAGGAGACATTGATGTAGGGAGTGGTTGATCCCCATACAAAGGACCATGGATGTCTTTGTGGATGGGGTGGAAGAGAAGAAGTCTTGGACCTAACGGGGCGTTTGGGTCAAATGATGGTCTAGGAGACTCATGAGCAATCTGCTCAATAGTACCAAATGATAACAATGGTGGTGGATGATTGAGCCTAGGAGGAAAATCTTCCAAGTCCTCCAAGAAAGGATTTGGAGAAGTGCGTGGTGTAGAAAATAACTCCAATGGGATGAGTGTTGGAGAATTTGGAGGTGATGGTGTTTTTGATGTTTAAAGGGGAGCCGGTGGTGGAGAGCTTGGAGTCTTTGTTGGTGGTGGAGTAGTGATGGTAATGGGTGTAGGAGTAGCTAAAGTGAGGTTTGTGTCATCCCTTATGGGAGATGAGATGATTAGTGGAGATGACTCGGATGAAAAGCTCAAGTTGACAAAGCAACAAGGTCTTGCGCTAATCCTAGCGGTTTTCTTGCAAGGATTGGTTGATGGTGAAGTTTTTGTCATTTTGACTTAAGCTTTTGCTAGTAGATGGTAAGAATTGAGAAGGTGTAAAGATGATCATGGTAAACCTCTTAATTTATAGGAATGGTGAATTATGGAGAAGTGTGTTTGATTTGATGTTAAACTAAAGAAGAGATGAGGTTTCTAATGATTTTGAAGTGGGTTTAATGTTAGTCATATCACCCAAGTCAATCCATACAAGAAGGATGGAGTGAAGAGGCAAAGATTTGCAATAAATGTGTTCTAATGATTGTGAGATCCTACAATCAGATTACCAACGGATTGCAAGGTACCAAATTTTTGGTTCCTTCCTTCATGCAAAAGGGCTCCTTGGGTGGATTTTTCAAATTTTTTAGTTTTGGTGGGAAATGGATTTCCTACATGCCTAAGTATGTTATACTAGTTCTAAAATGGGTAATAACTAGTTAAGATTAACTTTCAAGAAATGTATCGTAATTTGGAATGTCAAAATAAGCGAAATAGAAAATTACACCTAGGACCACGGCACCAAAATTTTACAGGCGGAACCAAAACAATCGTGCCACACAATTCGCCTGTACAGTGCCGGCGGTACCAAATTCCATAACAAGCGGTACAAAATTTTTGGTGCCGTCGATCCGTGGACACCAGAAAAGTTCTGTAACAGTTTTTTGGGGTTGGGGACTTTTCAAACACGAAAATTTGCTCAAAACATGTGACATTAATTATTTCTAGTTAGGAAAAGCAAATAACACATACACAAACCTAGTGGAGCATAGACTTAGACCAAGGGCTAGAAATTTTAACATTAAAGTAAAAATGGGTAAAATTTGATAACACGTACTTATCCTCAGCATGAGATTGTTAGCATCTTTGTTACAAATAAGCCGTAAAAGCGTTTATTTATAGTTTCACGATCTTCTAATGTTTTGTCGATAACAAGCGTAAAATCATATAGCAGAAACAAATAAAATATATAAATGGTTTGAACTAATAGTTTCTAACATATTCACATTTTCACATAAAACACTAAAACAAGTATTAGTGTTTTTATGATTTAGATACATATGTACAACAACTGGTGTTTACATATTAGGTTAACATATACTTAAACTAAGTATACTAAAATGGGTAAAAACATGTATATACTAAATAAGTAAAAACTAGCTAATGGTTTTAACCCATAACCTATGGTTTTATATATACCACTTAACCAAGTTCATTGTATCCTTAAGATACATTGTATCTAGAAATAAAACCATGGATCAACCCATAACCCATGACCCATGACCCATAACCAAAAATACCCATGGGCAAAGAGGAGCGGACCACGGATCCCTAGCTTTGTGCTAGCCGGATCCCTTGTGGTAGGGATCCGTGGGATCCGGAGAACAGTAGAGGTTTTTCCTCTATAAATAGTGAGCCATTTCTTCATTGTTTCACACCCCCTTTCAATATACTTTCTCCACAGTTAAATCTCACTAACCTTAGATCCAAGAGATATGTTTGTAGTTTTGTGTTTGTGTGATCTTTTAGGTTCCTCTTAAAGGCAAGATCACCACCTTTGAAGTTGAGCAAGCTCAAGTCCATGAGTTGCCATGCTTCATCATCATCAAGGCTACTGAAGTCTTCTTGTTGATGATTCCTTTCTTTCTTCAAAGAAGTGTAGTGTTGAAGACATTAGTGAAAGATGTCTTAAGAGTCAAGCGAAGATATTAGTGTAAAGTATCTATCGTCTATAGCATAAGCACTTGTGGTAGGTGCTTAGAAGTCAAGACTAGAAGCATTAGTGAAAGGTGCTTAGAAGTCAAGACAAAGAAGCATTAGTGAAGGTGCTTAGAAGTGAAGACACAAGACATTAGTGAAAGGTGTCTTGTAGATCTAGTCAAAGGCATTAGTGAAAGGTGCCTTAGATGTACATTCGATATGGTGTGTTGATGTACAATATAGACTAGTATTAGATCAGGATATTGATATCCTTGATGATGTGAAGGAGTAGATCTCCTTTGGGATTAGTCGTTGGTGTAGTGTGGTAGTAGTTCCTCCATTGCAATGGAACTAGGTGCTTAGCCTAGTACCTAATAAAGGGTAGGCGATGTTGTGAAGGTGTAGTTCACCTAAGGTATGAAAGAACTAGGTACTTAGCCTAGTACCTTATAAAGGGTAGGCGACGTTGTGTAGGTGTGGTTCACCTTGGAGTGAAAGAACTCGGTGGTTAGCCTAGCACGGTATAAAGGGTAGGCGACGTTGTGAAAGCTTCTCTGCCATAAGGAGATTGGTGTAGTGATTACGAACTCTGAGTAGGTGACTTCGGGGAGTGGAGTAGGGCAAGGAAGGTGACCTTGTAGCCGAACCACTATAAATACTAGCGTTGTGGTTTTGTGCTTCTTACTCTTATCTTTTCATTACCTCATGCTTGTTTATCAACATCAACACACATCCATAAATTGACATAAGTCGATCTAAATAGATTAAAAGGAAGTTTTAGTTGGTAAAACTATTCAACCCCCTTCTAGTTTTCCACAATTATCATAGCCGTTACCAAGGTTCTTAAAGTATATTGTACTTTAAAAACTTGATACGATCCATGGTTAATTGAAAACTACAAGATTTTTTTCATAAAAGCAAACTCCATGTATTTCAAAACTATATGTTTGGATGTTGAGTTGATAACAACATTTTTTTATTTAAATGCACTAATTTTCTTTGTCATGTTGATTAGTCAAAGCTCATACCCACCAAGCTTTAGGAGTCGCTTGGTAACAAGAATACCTTTCTTAAGAAGGTATCTTAAACGCAAGAGGAGGAATTGTCTAAGTCACATTTGTTGTGTCATTTGTAAAGACATTCCTAAGTGTGCTAGAGGTATGACTTTCTTTTTACTTGTTAATTAAGTATACCTTTTTAGGTAGTTATATGATTATCTTTTGTGGAAATTACATGGTTTACATGAAGCTTCGTTAGGAAGCCTTTTTCTCACATACGTGCTATATTTCTCGTCTATAGTCATAGTATATTAAACTTATGTTTCATTTCTTTCTAATCCAATAATAAAACATAACACGAATT
Organism: Chrysanthemum makinoi; assembly: GCA_910596185.1. NCBI lineage: Eukaryota > Viridiplantae > Streptophyta > Magnoliopsida > Asterales > Asteraceae > Chrysanthemum > Chrysanthemum makinoi. The sequence continues at coordinate 241,653,931 of OU343222.1, read as the reverse complement.
TCAAAAATTCCTCCTTCCCTATAAAAACTCCCAATCTACGATCTATCAAATCCTCACCTTTTTCAAATCATCCAATTTCAAAAATTCCCTCTCATTTAAAAACTTCATCTTCCTCCTCATTCCATCTCAATCCAAAACAAAAGATCCGTCATCAACATGGTTTACATGCACCTATGCTCATCGTGCCAACACTCATCGCACTTACGTTCCCTATGATGAAGTTCACATACGGAGACATTTACTTTGTGTTGTTAATCTATATTGGGGTCATATACCCAATCCTTTGTATCATCCTTAGCATTGAAATGCAATATTATTAATGATCTAGATTATCTAGGTTGTTTTGTTATAGTGTGTTTATCATTTCTTTTGATTTATATGTTTTATTTCTTTCGTGATACATTAGAAGTCATGTATGCATGCTAAAGGAAAATGTAGGATAAAAACATATTTTTTTGTATAAAAACTATAAAATCTATGTTTTTATAAAATGCATTTTATGTACCAGTCCACGGATCCGGAAATTATACTAGCCGGATCCTTTGAAAAGAATCGTGGGATCCGTCCTCTTGGAAAAGCACTTTTCATGCAAATCAAAACCCTCTTTTCTTCTAAGAGTAATACTCTACATGTATGTCAAAACCATAAGTAAGTTAAGTGTATTTCTTGTTAGAAACCATTGTTAATAAAAATCTAGTAAAAACATTAGATTATCATAAGTTGACCACAAACACCTCCTTTTATTAACTTGTCATTTCTATAGGTTCAACTATGGCGCATGAATATGAGTTTGATTTTTCACTCACTAGCGTCTACACTCCGAACATCTCTCTCTAACCCAACACTGGCTTGATCATGTTCGGTGGTTCAATAATCTCGTAAACCGTCACTTCCATGAAGGACGTATTGTAGACACCTCTCTACAATTCAAAGAAGGTATCAATACCTCCTTCGATCCATAGGACTAGAATGTCTTCTTGAAATCAATGAGAAGATATGTCCAAGGTTCATAATGGAATTATTCCTCAAGTCGAACTCCGTTAATACGATCGCTCTCTATCTCTATGGTTTTATATCAAAACCAAAAGTTCACTCTAACCCTTGGGCATTTTGCTCACATCCTCCGGATTCCAAATCATGGACAATGTGCCTTCACGGAAGATTGGTCTCTTGATTCTCTCTTCAACTTTCGTTTAGAAAATAGTCCATATTGTTCACATATAGGAAGATTTAAATCGCATAATATGCAAACCTCGACCATATTACTCCGATCCAACATTATCTTTACAAGGGATATCAAAGGAAGATACAAGCCTCTTGCACTCATCCTCGTGAAAATGTTTGGAGTCTTAGGGAAATCGAAAATCCTTCCCGCTTTTGTGCTCACATTTGTCTGTTTGCTACACAACAACCATACAATCTCGCCTACTTCTTAAGCGGTGCAAATCTTCAAGGCTCCAAGAATAAACTCATCCCTTGGAATTTCTTGACATCTTCATCATAATATTATGCACTTCCATCCTCAATTTCAAAGTCCGTTATACGTACTTGTGAACAAGATGATGGAACACTTCTATATCCCTCAGAAGACTTTCTTCATTCTTGACTCCAACACTTATCAATCACTTAATGATCCTCCTGGCGAGAACACTCGAAATAATAGTATTCCAAAATAGGAGCAAATCTCTTATACTTGTGCTTTATCAATGTAATCCAATTTCCTTCATGAAATAAAACATTTGATACCTTAGTATTTAGAACTCTCTTTAGACTATCCTTGAGATATAATGCATTGTCAAGATCATTGCATACCTTTAGTAAAGGTCTGCTTGGCGAGATGGTGGATCCCAAAATTACACTAGACGGATCCCTACTCGGGAACCGTGGGATCCGTCGAACAGAAAATGCAATTACAAGCATTGTATTTCAAAAACATTCTTAGAACACCTCACACTAAGCTAAAAATAGTCTCTTAAGGCAAATTAAGTCCTTATCAAGATAGGTTAATCTTTCCCATTCATACATAACTCACCAAGGTTACACTCTAAAAGCGCTTTAGATCTACCATTTCATTCTAATCCATTACTCTTCCGCTCTTAAACTCACACCTTATTTTCTACTTGATCCTTCACATCTAGTCTTAGAAATCTTTCAATTATGGCAAAATTGATCATAAATCATCCTCACCTCCAAATTGATCAAATTTGATCAAAATCTAGTTTTCTCATCTCAAAGCTTCTAGGATATTTTCCAAAACACTATCCTAAGACACAACCTGATCTCTAGGATCATCTAACTTCAATTGACATTCTAAATCTTTAGTGTCATCCTTGTTCATCCATTGGTACTCTTCAAAGTTCCAAATCCTTCCACAAAAGACAATCATTAGCTACATCATTCATTACCTTCAAGTACTCAAGCATCCCTTGATTTAAAACACTTAGGAGAATTTGAAACACTCAAGATGATATAGGTCTTAGATCTTAGAAACATCATTTCCAATCTTTCATAGGCTGGCGAGAGCGGATCCCTAGGATTAGCCTAGACGGATCCTCTCGAGGAGAGAAGAGTGGGATCCGTATGTGAGTATAGGTCAAATCTTGCTAAAGCAATCTTTTCAACTCATCTTCCTAACTCAAACACTCCATCTCATCTTAAATGAGTTCCTAGATCAGTGCAACCTCACGATTGACTCTTGTGCATGTCAATCATCACATGATGAATCCTAGTGGCTTAATGCTTAAATGCACTTGCCAAATCTCTTAGTTTATAAACCACCTTGTTAGGACCTCCAAAGTCATCACTCTCATCCTAACTTTCAGCTCTTGCAACCTCTTGAAATCATCTCATCATGAGGAAAACCCCAAGTAGTAACATCACCAAATAACACCTGAATGAAGCTCATGTTATACAGAAATTTCCTCAACCGAATCATCTCCGGTCAAGCCGCAAATGATGAATCCTTCATCATCCAATCAAACCAATTTCTAAAGGTTAGTACCACAAAACTACCTTTGCCAAACACCACCATACCTCCTAGGCCAAACAATATCATCTCCACCAAACCATCACCATTGGTTCCTAGAGCTATTTCATTTACATCCCCACTATCATCACACACCTCTGCAATCTAGAGGACTTGCCTCTAGGACGTCTCATCCGCTTCCACAAACTCTCCTCATTAGGAGGAATAATTTTAAAATCAAGGTGTTGAGTCAACACTTGCTAAAGCTTCCTTCTCAAGTTTTTCATCATATAATCCCATTTTATTATGACAATCATCAAATTCAACCACCACCATATGGAAGTTGAAACTTCTCTACCACCACCATCATTCTTGGTTGAGTCATTCTTAAATGCACCTCCACCATTCCCTCATCGTTGAAGCTCCAACCTTCACTTGATCCTTCGAATCAAGCCATTTCATTTCATCCACCATCACTTCACCAAGCCATGACAAAGATTGCTATCATTGTCAACATGTTTGAAGTTTGATACATGAAGTCGAGATAGCGTTTAATGTTCTATCATCTGCTCGAACATTTCAACGAGATTAAACCTAAACAAAACTTGAGCTAGAAGATTATAGTGGTGTCTAGCTTAAGCTGGCGTTAGGTGATCTAGAAATTCCTAGTCATGTATTGTCTATTGTCTTGTTTTTGAGTCATGTATATCATAACTCTTGTTTATTAAATGGAATTACATGCTACTTGCTATATTTCCGGGTATGTGGTATACTATATAATCCATATCTCCTTTCGGTTATTAACATTTCTTGTTATACCAATCTTTGCTTGACTTTATTCATCGGCAGGCGGATCCCTCAGTTTTAGATGGATCCCTACTAGGAGGGAACCATGGATCCGTGAGACAAACAACATTCTTTCTACTAACTTCAATCACATTTGCGATGAAATTGTGAATTATACCTGATTTCTAACCTTTGTTTTGTAGTTATTCAATTTACATATGAAGACTTTGACACCTTAAAGCTAGGGGGAGCTTTATGTCAAAGCAATACATTACAAATTACTTGCAATACTAGGTTTACATTTTGTGACATCCCTTTGCAAAAATTGCAATCATCAAGAAGGAGCACATTAGATCTAGTAGATGATATCTTTCAAACTTATTAAACAAACTGATTAGTATTACTTTCTTGAGCACCTTACTTAGGGATGGACTCGTCAAGGGGAGTAAAGGCGAGATTCTCGGTTATTTGCTCTCTATCTCTTTTTACTTTGTTTTCACATTTTTCTTAAAAACAATGTGGTGCCTTCAACTTCAAACACTTTTGTTTTACAAAAAAAGGAAGAAAACTACAAATTCAAACTTTTACAATTTTAGCTTTTCCTTAAAATAATTTTATGTTTTGTCATCAACAAAAGGGGGAGATTGTTAATACAAATAGCGTAAAGCGTTTATTTATAGTTTCACGATCTTCTAATGTTTTGTCGATAACAAACGTAAAATCATATTAAGGAAACAAATAAAATACGTAAATGGTTTGAACTAATAGTTTCTAACATATTCACATTTTCACATAAAACTTGAAAACAAGTATAAGTATTTTTGTAGTTTAGATACATATGTAGAACAACTAGTGTTTACATATTGGGTTAACATATACTTAAACTAAGTATACTAAAATGGGTAAAAACATGTATATACAAAATAAGTAAAAACTAGCTAATGGTTTTAACCCATAACCCATGGTTTTATATATACCACTTAACCAAGTTCATTGTATCCTTAAGATACATTGTATCTAGAAAACCATGGATCAACCCATAACCCATGACCCATGACCCATAACCAAAAATACCCATGGGCAAAGAGGGCCGGACCACGGATCCCTAGCTTTGTGCTGCGGGATCCCTTGTGGTAGGATCCGTGGGATCAGAGAACGGTGGAGGTTTTTCCTCTAAAAATAGTGAGCCATTTCTTCATTGTTTCTCACCCCCTTTCAATATACTTTCTCACGGGGTTAAATCTCACTAACCTCAGATCCAAGAGATCTATGTTTGTAGTTTTGTTTTGTGTGATCTTTTAGGTTCCTCTTAAAGGCAAGATCACCACCTTTGAAGTCGAGCAAGCTCAAGTCCATGAGTTTCAATGCTTCCTCATCATCAAGGCCACTGAAGTCTTCTTGTTGATGATTCCTTTCTTTCTTCAAAGAAGTGTAGTGTTGAAGACATTAGTGAAAGATGTCTTAAGAGTCAAGACGAAGATATTAGTGAAGGGTATCTATCGTCGATAGGATAAAGCACTTGTGGTAGGTGCTTGGAAGTCAAGACTAAGAAGCATTAGTGAAAGGTGCTTAGAAGTCAAGACAAAGAAGCATTAGTGAAAGGTGCTTAGAAGTGAAGACATAAGACATTAGTGAAAGGTGTCTTGTAGATCTAGTCAAAGGCATTAGTGAAAGGTTCCTTAGATGTACATTTGATATGGTATGTTTCGATGTACAAGATAGACTAGTATTAGATCCAAGGATATTGATATCCTTCATGATGTTGTAAAGAGTAGATCTCTTTGAGATTAGTCGTTGGTGTAGTGTGGTAGTAGTTCCTCCATAATGGAACTAGGTGCTTAGCCTAGTACCTAATAAAGGGTAGGCGACGTTGTAAGGTGTAGTTCACCTAAGGTTTGAAAAAGACTAGGTACTTAGCCTGGTACCTTATAAAGTGGCGATGTTGTGTAGGTGTGGTTCACCTGGCAGTAAAAGAACTTCAGTGGTTAGCCTAGCAAATGCTAAAAGGGTGGCGACGTTGTGAAAGCTTTTCCGCCATAAGGAGATTGGTGTAGTGATTACGAACTCTCGAGTAGGTGACTCGGGGAGTGGAGTAGGGCAAGGAAGGTGACCTTGTAGCCGAACCACTATAAATACTTGCGTTGTGTTTTTGTGCTTCTTACTCTTATCTTTTCATTACTTACCTCTACATGCTTGTTTATCAACATCCAACACACACATTCAAATAGATTGACATAAGTCGATCTAAATAGATTAAAAGGAAGTTTTAATTGATAAAACTATTCAACCCCCCCTTCTATTTTTCCACACATACATCATTGTTTTGAGTTATATTATCATCCTACAAATTAAAAACGACCAAATTGTATCAAACATTAAAGAAAATGTATTGTTCCAAACATTCCTTAAAAGGACCCTCACTTGTCCAACTTCTTGTAAATCTTGTTCATCATCCTACCAAGGGGATGTACAAGTGCCTTGGTAGGATGATGATGATGATGGAGTTGGAGGCTTTGCTCTTTTTCCTTTTGTCGCCAGCCAGCAAACAAATTCTCGAGGGCACAAAGATGTGATGGATGAGCTCATAGTCAAGCTTCAACCCTTTTGGGCTTGGTGGAATTCTTTGCAAAGGCTCTATAGAGACGGTGAGAAGCATCGTAGGAAGAGCAACCGAGCCTTGAGTGGAATATCAATCATTCTCCTAGCAATGTAGTAGGCTAGATTGAATGGTTGGCTGGTGGACAAGTTGTAGAGCATGTGACAAAGGCAAGCGTTGATATGATCCCTATTCCTTATGGTGCTAATGACGTTGGCTCTAAGTAGTTCCTCCCATTTCTTAAATTTGGGCTTAAGTTCATTGAGCTCCATTCCATATGGATCTCGGTTCACCTCCTTTCCATTGGGTGACTTTCGGGTTATCACCCCTTGGTATAGCACTCACGGATGACATCTTTATCCGCTAAAGGAGTTTGGTAGGGAAGAGAGCGGTCATTAATTGCATCAAGGATGGTGAGTGACCACTTATCCGAGTAGACACATGTCCCTCGGTTAGGAATTCCTAGCACTAGAGAAAATTGGGTCAAGGAGATGGTGTAGTTGTTTTGATTGATCTTAAACCTAAGGCTAAATTCATCTTCTTCATCAACGAAACCGGCGACACTAGCATAAAACTCTAACACAAACCTAGGACAAATAGGTTCATCGATGTCAAGGAGACAATCGAATTGAATAGCGGCTAGCTCTTCATGAAGATTGGTATTGTCGACAAAAGAGGAGTGAATGGTTCTACCCTCATGGAAGTACCTAGTTTCTAGACTCTTAAAGATTTCGACTTGTTCCTTGGAAAGTCCTTTGGTTTTGTGATGTTTGGGAATGTAGTTAACGGTATCCTTGTGATCATAGAATCTTTCGGCTACCATGGTTATTCCTATGAGCAAGAATTTACATGTTAAAAATGAGAATAAACTTAATGTTTTGATTCTAATGTGTGCCTATATGAAAACGATTTAGAGTTGCGATTATCTCGACTCATTTTATAAATAAAATAGTTTTTAGTGGGGGTGCTTGGCAAACGGTATGAGATAACACAAATGCTCCTAATTCAATGTGGCTTCATTTGAATATACCCGAGAATGCATATTAGTTATGCAATCCCTTTAGTATTAAAGAGCATGCAAGTGATGAAAATTTAACGTTTCTGTTTGTAATAACAATGAAAAATTGTTTTCCTACAAGTGAGAAGCTTTTCAAAAAGTTTTGACATGGGGTGTTTGGCTATTTGAATAAAACCTTATAGTCATTATCTTTTGATTAGTGGGAAACATGATTTGTTTATGCAATATGACAATGTAGTACCTAATTTCAATGACTAGTTATGCAATTTGCCAATTGAATCCATGTTTTGTACAAGAATAATACATAACCCCATGTAGTGATTTTTGCTGTGCAAATTAGAATCCTAAACTCAGAATTAAGAGATAAAATGTAGTTAGGATACTTACAATGATGTTAACTTAAGTGCTTAGTGGGTGAGAAAATGTCAACAATGAGTTAGGTTTAATGTTTGCCGCGTTTTGGTGAAGTGGGTTGTGAGGAAGAAGGTGTTTGTAGGTAACACTTGCTTTAGAGTCACCACGGACAAGGCGACACCAAATTTTTGTTGTCTTTTTTGTCGTTTGGTGTCGTGGGTACGATGCAGGTTTAAAACAAATTTGTTTTGTTTTGTTTGTTCTAGGTTTTGGCTATGTTTTACCTACATATTTGGTTCCATTAACCCCAAACCAAGTCTAAGAAGATTAAATGGTTCTCGTTTAAGAGGCTTAGTTAGAATGTCGGCAATGTTGTCTTGAACACTTTCTCAATTGAGATGTTTCCTTTTTGAACATTGTCGCGAAGAAAGTGATGACGGATTTCAATATGCTTTATGCACAGCAGCATGTTGGGCCGGATTTTCTTTGAGATCGATGGCTCCTTTGTTGTGCATAAAATATCACAATATCGTTGAGATAAATTCCGTAATCCACGAGAGCTTGCTTCATCCAAAGAGCTTGTTGACATGCTTTTTTTGAGGCGTGCTCGAAGCCCAGTAGTTGAGATAGCTAAACCGTTTGCTTCTTTGAAAACCATGAGGTGAGACAATGTCCGACAAAAGTGCAAATACCACTTGTACTTTTCCTATCGACATAGTCATCGGCATGATCCGAATCGGCATACACTATAGTTTCTACACCCGTTCCTTTGGGATACCATAATCCTAAACATGTGGTTCCCTTAATGTATCTAAATATCCTTTTTAAGGCTTCTAAGTGTGATGCCTTTGGATTTTCTTGAAAGCGAGCACATAGACAAACACTAAACATAATGTCGGGTCTACTAAGCGGTAAGAGATAAGTAAGCTACAATCCATTCCTCTATATTTAGTGTTATCTACTTCACGGTCTTCTGCGTCCTTGGTGAGTTTAGTGATAGACATGGGTGTCTTAGTTGGTTTTGAATCTTCAAGACCAAATTTCTTAAGCATTTCTATATATTTTAGATTGGTTAAAGAATATGCCATCTTCTAGTTGTTTAATTTGGAGTCATAAAAAGAAGTTTAATTCACCCATCATACTCATCTCAAACTCATCGTGCATGATTTTAGAGAAATCATCACATAGCTCTTGACAAGTTGATCCAATAGAATGTCATGTCACATATATTTGAACAATGATAATGTGTGACTCCTTTTTCTTGGTAAAAGGTTAGAAATCAAGTATTTGTTTTCAACAAGAAAGGTTTTAAGTCTATCGTACCAAGCTTTTGGTGCTTGCTTAAGACCGTATAATGCTTTCTTGAGTTTGAAGACATGATGTGGTTTCTCAAAGTGGGGTAAAGCGGGAGGTTGAGCAACATATACTTCTTCGTTAATAAACCCATTAAGAAAAGCACTCTTAACATCCATTTGAAATAATTTAAAGTCATAAGCACATGCATATACAAGTAAGATTCTAATAGACTCGAGCCTAGCTACTGCATTTAAGTTTCATCATAATAAATCCCCTCTTGTTGATTATAACCTTGTGCGACAAGCCTAGCTTTGTTTCTAGACACAAGACCATTTTCATCCATTTTATTTCGAAAACCCATTTTGTTCCAATTATAGTTTGATCTTTAGGTTTTGGAACTAATTTCCAACATCATTTCTAGCGGTTTAACTTCTTCTTGTATAGGAATTACCCAAGATTCATCTTTTATTGCTTCATTTATGTTTTGGGTTCGATAGTAGACACAAAACAAAAATGATTACTTTGATTTTGGGCTTGTGATCTTAAGGTTCTTTGATTTAATTCTCCTATGACTTTTCTAAATGATGACTTTTAGATTCTTTGATGTTTATAATCTCATTATTTAATGGTTCATCTTCCTTGTCATTTTCAATTATTTCTTGACTTTCTACAAGTTGACTTTCAACTAAGTCATCATCAACCAAAGGTGATGTCTTAGAGGGAGGTGGACTTTCGTCAAATGTTATGTTCGCGATTCCTCGACTCTCATTGTTTCTTTGTTTAAGAATGTGTAAGCTTTACTAGTATGAGAATAACCAAGAAATACACCTTCATAAGACTTTGGGTCAAACTTGGTGAGATAATATTTAGTATTAAGAATGAAGCATTTACATCTAAAAACTCTAAAATATCCTAAAGTTGGCTTTTTACCTTTATAAAGCTCATATGGTGTTTTGTTTAGAAAGGGCGATTAGAATCTATTTAAAATATATGTAGAAGTGTCAACGGCGTTACACCAAAACTTTTGAGGAATGTTTTGTTCAATAATCATTATTCTACTTATTTCTTGAATTGTTCTATTTTTACGTTCTACGACTCCATTTGATTGAGGTGTTCGAGGGTAAGAAAAGTTATGTGTTATACCATTTGTATCACAAAAGTTTACAAATTGTGTTTCATTGTCAAATTCACGACCATGATCCGTTCGGATCGACACAATTTTACCACCTAGTTGATTTTGAATTTTCTTGCTAAGAATTTCAAATTTATCAAAAGCTTCATTTTGGTTTTCAAAAATAACGTCCAAGTAAACCTTGAGTAATCATCTACTATGACCAAAGTGTATAAGTTGCCTCTATAGCTTCTTATAGCGGATGGACCAAACAAGTCCATATGCAAAAGTTCTAGACACTTAGATGTGGACACCATATTTTTAGACTTATCACTACTATGGGTTTGTTTACCAATTTGCAAGCTGCCAGAAAAATGTTGGTCATATTTAAGTTTTAGTAAATTCCTAACTAGCTCTTTTGAAGATAGGTTTTGTATAAGTCTCATATTAAGCATGACCTAAGCTGCCTGTACAAAGAGTTGAGCTATCATCTAATGTTGTTAGACAAAGTTTGTCATTAGATTTTTTATCTATTTTCATAACGTATATGTTGTTTTTCCTAACTCCTTTAGCTATGGTGATACCGTCTTCTAGTATTTTACTACCATTTTCTTCAAATAGTACTTTATACTTTTTATCACATAATTGGCTAATACTAAGTAGATTAAATCCTAACCTATCGACATGAGCAACATTTTCAATAGTTAGGGAGTTATGAGCGATCGTACGTTTGCCAATGATTTTGCTTTTGAGATTGCTACCAAAAGTGACATTACCTCCGTCATAATCTTGAGCATCCACTATCTTTTATCCAATCATCAGGTTCCAATCCAACTTTCAAGCATACCTAAGAAGCAAATAACTCAAGCGTTAGGTCCCCAATATCTCATGGGTCCGTTTGGGTTAAACATACCATTTATTTGATTCATGTATGGAAACGATGGGTAAGGGTTCCATGACATGTAATCTGGAGTTTGATATGGTCTAGGGAAGTTTTGATTCCAACCGTTATGTTAATAGTTGGGTTGTATGTTGTGGTTGCTCTTAGGAAAGGGGCGTTTGGCAAAAGGTGTTTTATGTCGTTGTTGAGTAGTTTTTTATCTAAATTCATTTTTAGCAAGTCCTATTCCTAATGTAATAGCAGGTTTTAGTTTAACACTATCCTTGGTTTTCTTTGTTACTTTGACAAATTCGCTATGGTCTCAGATCACAAACATTCTCGTCTCTATGAAGTACCCACGGCACCATTTATACAGCACGAGCCCTTATTTTGGGTCCGCTCGTCCGGCTTGATCAAGGCAGCTTTGACAGTTTGTTTGTCCTTTTCAGCCGTTTTGTTTTGACTCTTTGGAATTAATACCTCATTAAATCCTAGCCCATTCATGTTTCCCGGTGTTTTTGAATTCTAACTATTTCATCGGTACAAGCGATGTTTTTGTTAAACCTTTTAAATTTAGAATTATGTTCGATTAGAACATCTTGTGTGAGCTTTAGTTTTTCTATTTCAAGATTAAGCTCTTGACATGATTTGAAATCATCGTCATTTGCTTTTCCCTTTCTAATCATTATGCCTTTTCTTTTAACTCATATACTTAATTTTCTAAAAATTCCTTTTTAGTCTTTAAAAATTTATTTTTAGTTATGATTTTTAGACTTAGCTCACACAATTGATTGTATTGTTTTTGCAAAGTGTCATCATCAATAGAAGAATAAGATGAGTCGGAATGTACCTCATTTGACTCATGTGCCATTAGAGTGATTTCCTCCTTGCTTGATTCTTCATCATCTTCACTATCACTCCAAGAACCACTTACAAAAGCTCGTTGAGTTTTGCTTTTAGGTGGCTTTGGACAATCTCCTATTAGATGACTTGCATCACCGCATCTAAAGCACTTTCTTTCACCTTTACCCTTTTTTTCATCCTGATATTTTCGAATGGCTTTTTTCTTCTCGAGTTTGTCTTACAATCTTTCCTCTTCTTCTAAAGAACTTTTGAAATCTCTAACGCCATGGCATACTTTTCATCTTCACTAACGGAGCAAGATTCGTCATCATCACTTGATTCCGTTCTTGCTTTTAGAGCAACGGATTTGATTTCTCTCTTTTCCTTTGATGATTTCCTAATCTTTCTCCATCACCATTTCGCGGTAATTTTTCCATTAGCTCGTCTATTGACATTTTTGAGAGATCTTTTAATTCTTCAATGGCCGTCACTTTTGCTCTCCAATTGTAGAAAACTAGAAGGGGGTTGAATAGTTTACCGATTAAAAACATTGTCTTGATACTTATTGAAAGATCAATTGATGTTGATCTTAGATATGTTAGTGAAATATGTAAACAATATTTAAAGAGTAAATAAGGAAAGAAACAATCAAACCACAACAAGTTGTTTATAGTGGTTCGGTATACAAGGACTCTTTTTCCTTGCCCTACTCCACTCGCCGAGTCTCACACTCGAGAGTTTAACTTCACTAGTCAACAAGCTCCGTTCACCGACGGAGAAACCTTTACACTTTGCTTACACACTATTTCCGACACTAAGCTAAATGTCGAGTTCTTTCCAAGGGTACAACCACTCCCACACACAATGTATTTTAAGGACTAAAATACTAACCACTCACACTCACAAGATTATGATAGTTTGGTACAACAATGAAGTATGAATCAACACAAGATCATACAACACCAAACAAACAAGACTTCCAACTTCTCGTTGAAGCTTGAATGTGACTTGATCTTCTTTGCTACAAAAGAGATCACTAATATGATATGAAACTGAGTTAGAAAGGTTAGAGAGAAGAAATGTATGAGAATATGATAGAAAAGGATGAGAAACTACTTGGTTTGGCTTTGCTATTTATAGCCAAAACTCTCAGCAAGCACCACGGACCACGAAACCCTTAAAAGGGTTCCGCCCGTGTTAAAATATGGTGCCCCCGAGGTCTGACAGCAAGATCTCAAAATCTTGCCAAAGTCAACCATATCTATGCAAGATTGTGTAAGATATGTAGAGCCTAAATCTACACAAAATATCTAGTGAAATCTTCTAATGATTTCAATGATGCATCACATGATGTCATATGCTTGTTTTTCTATTTTTAGAAATATGTAAATGCATATGTAATGTTTAGTTTTTAAGAAACCAAAACATTCAAAAAACTTCCTATCATACATTATGGTTAATCACAATGTAAATGCTTGAGTGATGAAGATATTATTTGAAAAAGCTTGTTTTAATATCTATTAGACTTGACAAGCTTTAAGCTTTATAAAAATTAGATTTACTTTTGTCGTTAACAAAACTTAGGTAAAGATCAAAAATATAAATAACGTTAAATGACGATATTTGTATTAACACCAAGTAATACCCAATCATACCCGACACCAACACCATCTGGAATAAACGATAAAACTTATCGTCCACCACAAACAAGAAATGAGCATATCAATGTTGTATTCACAAGAAGTGGTCTCACATAAAATCCACCACCAAACCTAAATGATAATGCTACTATCATCCATGAAGAAATGAGCATATCAATGTTGTATTCACAAGAAGTGGTCTCACCCAATCCAACCTACCCAAGAAAAACTTGTTCCCCCAATCAACGGGTATATACCAAATATTCCATATCCTCAACGCCTTAGGAAGGAGAAAATGGTAGAGAAATATAAGAATTTCATTGAAATAATCAAAGAGGTTAGACTCAACGTTCCTTTCAATGATATTCTAGCTAGGATGCCTGATTATGGGAAATTTTTAAAAGAACTTATGAACAACAAAAGAAAGTTAGAACAAATTTTGCTACCTTCCTAAATGAAGAATGATCTGACATTATTCAAAACAAAATCCCACCAAAACTCGAAGATCCCACAAGTTTTCTGATTCCATGCACTTTGGGGAACAATATTAAGTGCGATGCTTTAGCCGATCTCGTTGTAAGTATCAATTTGATGCCTTATTCGTTGTATTCCAAACTATCCAACAATACCTTGAAGCCTGAAAGGATGAGTATTCGATTAGCTAATCGTTCTTACCAATATCCTATTGGATTTGCTGAGAACATGCTTGTTCAAGTTGGTAAATTCATTTTCCCAGTAGATCTCGTGATCATAGAGATGGAGGAAGATACTAGAGTTCTTCTCATTTTAGGAAGACCTTTTCTCAATACCGCTGATGCAATCATTAAAGTAAAAGGTAAAGAACTCAACCTTGAAGTTGGAGTAGAAGTTGTTAAAAATGAAATCATCAAGCTTATTCATTCCGGTATCATTTACCCCATCGAGGAAAGCCCTTGGGTAAGTCCCGTTCACTGTGTGCCGAAGAAAGGAGGAATTACCGTTGTGACTAATGAACAGAATGAATTAGTTCCAACTAGGACTGTCACTGGATTGCGTTTTTGTATTTACTATCTTAAATTAAACAAAGCCACCAGAAAATATCATTTTCCTTTACCCTTCATGGATCAAATGCTTGAAAGACTTGCGTGGAACAAGTTCTTTTGTTTCCTCGATGGCTTTTCAGGATATTTCTAAATTCCAATTGATCCTTCCGACCAAGAAAAGACCACTTTCACTTGTCCCTTTGGAACCTATGCTTACCTATGTATTCCTTTTGGAATTTGCAATGCACCCGCAACTTTTCAAAGGTGTATGATTGCAATATTTCAAGACACGCTTGAAACCTCCATGGATGATTTTTCAGTTTTCGGGGACTCGTTTGATGCTTGTCTATCTAATCTCGATAAAATGCTCGAAAGGTGTGAAGCTGCACATCTTGTTCTTAATTAGGAAAAATGTCACTTTATGGTGCCTGGAGAAATTGTGCTTGGTCACAAAATTTACAATACATGAATGGAGGTAGACAAAGAAAAAATCAACGTTATCACAAAGTTACTACTTCCAACTAACGTTAAAGCCGTTAAACATTTTTTTAGGACATGTCGGTTTCTACCGCCATTTTATCAAAGATTTTCCAAAATATCTCGTCATATGACAAGACTTCTTGGAAAATATTTTGGTTTTTACTTTAGTGCAAATTGCATTAAAGCATTTAAAACCCTAAAAACGCAACTGACTAATGCACCAATTATGGTTTCACCGGATTGGTCACTATCGCTCGAGCTTATGTGCGATGCTAGTGATTTTGCTGTAGGAGCTGTTTTAGGTCAACGAGAGGGAAAACACTTTTGTCCTATTTATTTTGTAAGCAAAACCCTAAATAATGCTCAACAGAATTACACGGTTACAGAGACGGAATTATTAGCCATTACTTTTTATTTTGACAAATTTAGATTTTATCTCATGCTTTCAAAGACAATTGTATTTACAGATCATTCAGCACTCAATTATCTGTTTACCAAACAAGATGCAAAACCATGTCTTATTTGATGGATTTTGCTACTCCAAGAGTTTGACATTGAAATCAAAGATAAGAAAGGAACAAAAAATCTAGCCGTTGATGATTTGTCAAGTCTTGAAAACCCGAATTTGGAGGAATTGAGGGAAGAAGAAATCGACGAATCCTTCCCAGATGAAACTCTCATGATGGTTGGCATGAATGATGATGAAGAATCAACTTGCAAATTATCTCGTTCGAAAAATCCTTAGAAAAGGATTAACTCATGCCAACGGATTTCGGATTTAAAACACTATTATTGGGAAGAGCCCTATCTTTTCAAAATATGTCTTGATGGGATGATCAAAAGATGTGTTTCTGGTTCTAAAACATTAAAATTCTTGATGCTAGATTCTATTGGCCAATAATATTCAAAGAAACGCATACTCTCATTAAAAACTATGATGCTTGCCAAAGATCCTGTAGTCTTTCTCGTAGAGATGAAATGCCACAAAAAAGCATTCAAGTCTGTGAAATATTTGATATTTGGGGAAACTAAATCACACAAATACGAATACATTCTCGTTGCTATCGATTATGTTTCTAAATGGGCAGAAGCCAAGGTTTTACCTACAAACGATGCACGAGTTGTTATAAATTTTCTCAAAAAGCTTTTCGCTTGTTATGGAATTCCTAAAGCTTTCATGTTTATCGAAGAATTCATTTCCGTATTAGACAAATGGAGAAAATCATGAAATGATATGGAGTTCATCATCATTTTGTTACAGCTTACGATCCACAAAAGCCAGGTCAAAAATACCAAAGAGCTTTAAAGAAAATACTCAAAAAAATGGTGAAGGATGATCCTTTAGTTTGGTCGAAAAAGCTTGATGATGTTCTATGGGCATTTCGTATTGCTTATAAAACTCCAATTAGCACAACTGCTTATAGAATTCTGCATGGAAAGACTTCTCACTTGCTGATCGAAATCAAACATCATGCTTCCTGGGCCCTCAGAAGCCGTAATACTGATCTTAAAGTAGTTGGAGAAAATAGATTCTTACAATTACATGAATTCAATGAGTTAAGATTCCAAGTTTATGAGAATTCAAAACTTTACAAAGCCAGAACCAAAGCTTACTATGACAAAAATCTTAGGATTCGTAAAGAATTCAAAGTTGGAGACAAATTTCTGCTTTTCAATATGAAATACAAGTTCAAATATCTTAAGCTCCAACCAAAATGGTTCGGACCATACATAGTGAGACATGGATTTCCAACTGGATATGTAGAACTTTATGACAAGCATGGTGGAAGTTTCATTGTCAATGGACACCGAATTATGTTATACTATGATAAGGAGAAAATGAACACGAGATTTCAATCAACGAAATTTTTCCTGAATCTGAATATGAAGTTATTACATTCATGGCACCTTTTCTAGTAGATTACAAAAAGAACACACCATGGGCTACATAAACTGGATTTATCTGGGATGTTCTCCCTGGATCCTGCGATGATGCAAAACAATCTGATATCGATGACACTGGTGAAGGAATAGTTAAAGGAAACGTAGTGTATATTCCCAAATCTTTGATGAAGGAACCAAAAAGTGCACCTACGTGATTAAAATGAATTTTGAGTCAGGCTGATGACTCGGTAATAAAACAAGCGCTTCTCGAGAGGCAACTCGTGTTATATTTAGATTTCATTTTTATTTTTAGTAATCTCACCCCGAAGTTTAAACCGATAGTTGAACGTAAGTGTGGGGGTGTGACGCTATTTTTAACAAAACTGTTTTGTTTGTTTGTTTGTATAAGATTACTACAGGTAATGATTACTTCTCATGGACACTAGGTTCAGTGAAACTTCAGCCAAAAGTACCATCAGAAAAATATGGTTTTAATCTCATTTCCCTATTTTCATACATTGAGTCCGTTTATCACATTTAGGAAAGTGCTAAACTTAAGTGTGGGGGGGGGGGTAAATAGGAAATACGAGTAAATTTTTAAATTTTTAAAGTTTAATTTTTGTTTGCCCTTGTGTTCTAGTTATTTTTAGGATTAACATATTAGAATAACAGGATCAATCCATTGCAAAAATCTGTAATTTTTGAAAAATTGATATGTATCCCGATTAATATTACAATCCATTCTGGGATCGATAACATTTGCTAGCACATTTTGTAACCCTTCCACCAAATGTGAGGATTTGAGCTTGTTTAGCATTCATCATACTTATTTTATGCTTAGAACTTTTTATGAGTGTGCTGGTGATTTTATTTATTCTAGAACTTATTCATGTAAATCGTTACGAAACCGCTGCAAGATCGCACTTTTGTTTGATATAAATATATATGCGTGATAAGAGGCACCCTTAGGAATTCAACAAAATAGCCTTCCGTTTTCCATATATTCAGCTGGCCTCATTGGTTAGTTGCTCTCCATTAGTTTCACCATCTGAGACTGTTCCCTCTTTTATTTTTGATAAATTTAGGAAAATACAAAAAGATTTTACACTTTTAGCCTAGCCTTACCCATAATCAAGTCTCGATTGATTGCTTGTTATGTGGCAAGGTGGAGGTATGTGGGAAATCATTGAATTTTGGAGAAAGTTGCAAACTCCATATCTCTATGGATGTTCTATTGGAATTATGATCGTTTGTTGAAAAGTTGTGTTAAAAAAAAAAAAAAAAAAAGTCATCGCAATTATTAGGTGACAAGAATAAAGTCGTTATGAAGTATGTATCAATCCATCAAGTATGAAACTTTACAAAGTTATGTGATAGTGGTTCGAAGTAGCTAGCAACACTTGAGACTTTAACCATGTTATATTCTCTCTTTTCCACTTCATAAATAATTCCCATGCTTTATCCCTTCCCTGTTGGCTTTGTGAAAATATAAAGTGCACGGATATTTTTAGTAACCATCCGGTTCTTAAAGGATCAAATGACGCGCCAGCGATCTAGTGCATTTTTTTGGTGCCCACCTGTTATGCGAATAACGCGCCAGCGATCCAAGGTATACTCTAGTGACCATCCATTGTTTAACTTAATCAAGAATTCGCGCCAACAATCTATTATATTCCGGTATGTAATGTTTGAAAATAAGCCTAGTTAACCCATTTTAGCCTAAAACCCAAGTAAAAGACCTCTTTGATATGTATGCTTGGTGCTCACGACATGTCGGTGTAGTTTTGTTTCTCGTAAAAGTTTATGGTAATATTAAGATCATGACTGAGCAATGAGTGTGATTTCTCTTAATTACTCCACCAAATAATGAGTGATTTGACTGAATTATATTTCAATCCTTTTTTGTGAGGTGAGTAGAAATGTTCATCAAGCAAGAAAATCATTAGGGTATTGTCAAACATCTTGATTTTTCGCCGTTAAAGCTAAAATGATGAATCTTATCTTGTACTTGTACTAGGTAGATTTGCATCCCATTTTTCTCAATCATACTTGTGTACCATGTGGATTTATATTTTTCACTTCTAGATTTGCTTGAGGGTAAGTAAAGTTCAAGTGTGGGGGAATTTAATAATGCTCAAATTACACATGTCCTTAGTAGCGTTATCCTTAATTTTGTGTATAGTATTTGGTCATATTTATGCGATTTTGTTACTTAATTGTGCCAAAGTGTGTTTGCATAGTTTATGTAGCAAAGTGTAGGAAAAAGTGGAAGAAATGACGAATAAATGAAGTTTACACGATTGTTTGAAGATTTCTGTATCAAGTGCCACACGTAAAGACATTCCAAGCAAAGGAAGATCCAAGAACACACTTATCTGAAGGTCCAAGATAGAGAAAATACCAAGTGTGGTTGAAGAACAATAGAGCTCTAATCAAAAAATAAAAATGACAAAGAAAAATCAAGAAATCATGCTGCTGGCAAGTCCCAGCCGATCGGGTTCACCGCAAACAGCATCCGGCCGGGAGTGGTAAAAAGGCACAGCCGATCGGCTGGGCTGCAAACCGACCGGCTAGGCAGTTCGTTAAAATTTCCAAAGTTGATATTGTGCATTCCACCAATGATTCTAGTCTCTTTTTTAAGCATTCTAGTCCATTCTATTTGCTTGGTGACCAAGGAAGAGCATTTAAGACCCTAGGCCTTAAGATTAGTATAAATAGCACCCATTTGTGCTTGTTTTCATAACCCCATCAATATCAATCTATCTAATCACTAAACCACTCTCAAATACTCTCTCAAGCTCTTAATTTTCATCCTTAGAACTCCAGGAAAGTGTGGAAGTGCTAGGAGTCAACATTTGGAGGCCAAAATATCAAGTACGAGACACCAATACTTGTAGTATCATTCCCTTATCATTTGTTATTTCTTTTCAATCATTGTAAGACTTTCAATTATGTTCTCTAATGTTTAATGTTCTGAGTCTGTGTTCATGTTTGCTATGAGTGGCAGTGCCTTTGTGCACTTACTTAGATGATGTTTGCTATACTATGATTTGCTTATGATTGTGACAACATGTTTTACTCAATTTCAAGTTTATTCTAAGATCCAATTGTGTTTAAGTTTCATAGGGACATTTGTTAATCAAGTTTTACTTGTTGCTCTTAATTCTAAAGGTCGAAAGGTTTATTGTTATTCAACTAGTTATTATCATTTGTCTATGAATGATTGTTTTTTCCCATTATTCTTGATTATACAAAGGAACTTGAATATAGTTGTAATCAAAATGCTTTTGTTTTCAAATCGGATTGATTAGAAACTACTTTGTGGTTGAAATATTAGTAGTAGATAATCAATTATAACCTTTTAGTCTATGATTGGTTACCTTTTGTATTGACCATTTCTTAAGAGAATCTGATTACACAAAGAGTTGTTTTTTTGTTTAAGTTTTTGAAATTAACATGGACCAAACTTATGAACCTTGAATTGATCTTGAATTGATTGGTTAAACTTAAAGATTGTTTTTATGAACTAAAATCTTGATGAAGGTTTAACTTGTAAGAACAGTAGATTAGAACACCATCTAATTATTACAACCAGCATGTTAAAAGAGTTATCACAATCATGCTCATCATAAGTACCAAACTAGTTTAAGCAAGTTTAGTTTTAAATCATTTTAACTTCTTCATCTTTATTTTTCTACCTTTGGATTGCTTATAATAGATTTTTATCACTTATTTCTCGATTCACTCACAAATCCCTGCGAACGATCCTGACTTACCTTTATAATCTTTCTTCCAAACTATTTCACTTGCTCGTATGTGTTACTAATAGATTTATTAAATCACCTCTTATAAATTTAAAACTTGTACGCAAGCAACACGCTTATCTACCACCTCCTCGGCGGTATCCTCAATTACTTGGTCCCTTAGCTTGTTGGCCACTTCCATCGTCTCTTGGAGATGAGCAGCCCTGGAGTTAGTGACATTACCCTTGATGTATGGGGGTAATCCTCCAATGTATCTTTATAGTAATTGAGTTTCAGTTTGGACCATCTCAGGGCAAAGTAAAGCCAACTCTTGAAAGCGTTGGTTGTATGCAGCCATGTTGGTACCCTACACTTTGAGGTTCCAAAACTTGACCTCGAAATTTTTAACTTCATTGCAAGGGCAATACTTTTTGAGTACCATTTATTTGAAGTTCTCCCATGGCATTGCGTAGGCGGTGTCTATTCACGCGTAACCTTAGCTAGTGCAGGAGCATCAGCAGTCTATTCACGCGAACCTTTGCTGACTTTTTCTTAGGTCCCAGGTATTTTTATCATAAAAGATGATGAAAATTGAAGTTTTAAATAGAAAGGACAATATCACACGAGGGTACATTCATCACAAACGATATGTCCCTTCAAGATAATGAAGGAAGAGTGAGAGCTACTAGTGATGTGTCCTAAGAGTAGATGTTTCGAGTAGACATGATTTAAGGCGGTAGGTTGAGGTCGTGACCAAATGAATTGGTGGGCTTCCAAATGATGGAAAATAGGTGTTTCAAAAGAATTGGCGAGCATTCAGACTCGGAGTCGGGTGTCGAAATTACGTAGGGAAAGGTAAGCTGTAAAGAGTACGGTAAAAATACTTATTTTATATGGTGTAAGTCAAGTAGGATATAAATTATCAAACAATAAAGTATAGCATAAATTTATGTCAAGCAAAACAAGAATAAGGCAACGGGCTTGGCAGGCAGGCACGTTTCGGTCATAGTCTAGTTTTTAAAAAAAAATCCAGCTCTCTATAACCAAGGCTCTAATACCAATCTGCAACACCCCCAAAAATGGTACAGTGGAACCATAAAAGTCATGGGTGCTACTAAATCGGTAACACAAACCAAAGTATAGAACAACTTATTTTCTTTAAGAAATTTCGTTCATTGTAATAAAACAAGGTTTACATCATTGTTTAGTGTCGAAGTAAAGGCCCATATTGGTAAAGCGGTCCAAATTATGTTTATTAGAGAAATCTATGACCATGCCATGTCGTTGCCTTGCGCCTCCAAAGTTAACCTATCACCTTATAACCTGAAAATTACATGCTAAAAAGTTTCAACATGAAGTTGGTTAGGTCATAGATTTAAGTATGTAAAAGCAGTGTGGACCACAAGATTTAATGTTTGGTTGACTAGTTCATTCGCTTATGTAACCAGTTCATTCGGTCATGTTACTAGTTTATTCAGTTATGTGACCAGTTCATTCTGTCATGTATGTATATAGCAGTTGTGACCAGTTCATTCGGTCATGTTACTAGTTCATTCAATCATGTAGGCATAATGGTTTCAAGTACTTATGTCCTTATAAATCCATATAATATCTTTAACCCTTGTGTTCAATAGATATATAACCAAGAATGAGGTAGGCAAACAGATAACACATTCAAATAAACAAATCAGATATTTCAGGCAATCAGCACAGTTTGAGTAAACAATTCACTTGTTCAGATAAAATGAACGTTGAGTTTAAGTCAAAACAAGCATGTATTCTCCCCCAAAACAGTTATAAAACAGGTAAAACTAAAGGCTATGAAACTCACATTAACAATTAGCAGTATGAAGTGAAATAAATCAATTAGTGATAGTGAGTGGCTCCGCCACGCAACCAAGATTAGTACGGCATATTTAGTGTTTATTTCATGTTTAAGACTCGAGAAATTTTAACTAAACTTTACAGTGTTTGTGTTGTTGTTGCTTGTGTGGCATTATTTAAGTTTAAAACAGTTTTTCAAATGTGTATGTCTGTATTGGCTTATGGAAGTGTAAAAGTAGAAAGTACATCGGGGATAAACAAAGCTTCGGTTTGATGATACCCGAATGACAATGTACGAAAAATAAAACATATATTATAACTTATATACTGTTTGAACGGAAGAAATATATATATTAGGTGTGTGTATATATATATACATATATATATATATATATATATATATATATATATATATATATATATATATATATATATATATATATATATATATATATATATATATATACATATATATATATGATATGATTTGGCTACAACTTCAATAAAATCACACAAGAAAGATTCAGGGACCCACAAATAATTCGGACCCGCAAATTGTAATACAAAATTGTAGGAGTTGGCTACCTAAATTGTAGCTAATATATTTCTATATATATATATATATATATACGTATATATATATATATACGTATATATATATACGTATATATATATATATATACACATCTATTCATGTTGTTTCCAATAAATAAATGTTCTTAGAAAAGTCTAAGTGTAACTTGACTTGTATACATTTGTAATTAGAAAACGAATGTAAGTGTCAAAATACATTTCATGTGTCACTAATATTTTTTTAACATATATGTATTTATTTTAAAAGAAAATTAAGTCTTAAATTAATTTATATGCAATTTGTACTTTTAGTTGTTGATGTGTCTACCGTGTGCAACTTTTAAAATTTATAAACACGATTTATCAGGGTAATTACGTTAACACATACGAGCAAGTATACTCGTTCGTGATAGCAAAGGTGGGTAAGTCGAGTCGCCCCAAGGGATTTATGCTTTAATTTGTTAAAGTGTTTGAGACAAGAAAGCTTGTCAAGGCTTCCTTCAAAGTGTTGGTTTTATAAAATCCAAATTTAAGAAAATATACTTGTGTAATTATAGTGTTCATGAGAGCTTGGTGTAAACTTGATGCAATGCACAAATCATAAGCAAATGATTTACAATCCATGGTTTATGTTTTGTAAAATCATTTTAAGAATAAAAACACATAGGTAATCCTTTCGATCCTTAGCCTGATGATTATTCTTTAGAAAATCCATTTGTTTGTAAAAGGTTCTTATTCAACTTGTTCCAACGAATCTTTCGACCTTTTTGTGATGAAATCGTTTCTAGTCTTGTCTTAACAAGTAAACATGATGAGTGTCAATCACCATATCCCCATAGTATTTTGTCACTTAACGTTTTGGAATAAAACATAAGAAAAATCCTTTTGGTCCTTTATCTTGAAAATGTTTTACCAACAAATCCAACAAGACTAGTAGTTTTTCCAAAAAACTCATTAAACAAGATCATTTACATGCATCACATATAAGAACACTCCTACAATTGCCTATATCCTTACACACAAGTATATTCAAGAATTACTCCATGAAAATCATAACATAACACAAGTAGTAACAAGGTAATTCATATAATTCAATAGAATCGAGATTCATGACAAAGTTCGATAGAATGCCTAAATTTTGGATTACAAGAACTAGAAAATTGTGGAATATAGCAACCACACGCCTCCAATAGTCTTAGCCTAACCGTAAAACTCCAAATGATTACACAATGGTTGAGAATTGGTCTCACCACTCTCATGGACGTTTTACAGCAGATAAATGACTTTTGGGGTGAATAATATGGGTTTGTAATAGCTTTGGTGTGAAGTATTACTCTTTTGGATGTGTCACACTAAACTACTAAGTCTAGGTTCATTATATAGCTAGGAACCCTTTACTATCAAACCAAAAACGTCCTCAACAAGTTATTAACTGGAAATTATCAGACTCTCATGATTAATAGAAGTTAAGGAATCAATAAATGAGTAAAAGTGTAACTGCATGTTCTCCAAATGGATCGGTTATACGCACCATCCGGCTATGTTGTTTGACCATTCCCCACCGACCTGTTTAGGTTCACCGATCGGCCGAGCCTTCCTCGCATAAACAGATCTTGACTTTCTTTGCTTTTGACGCTGATTTCCAAGATGAGACTTGATATTTATTTGATGTAGACACTTAGAAATCCTTGTACTTCCAATCATTGAGTCTTTGAGCTTCCTCACTTATCTTTCTTCCTCGCGAATTATCCAAATGTGCATGAAATCTTCATGTCTTCACCTTTTACGATACCTAGCTACATTCACATACAAATACGCTTCTTTTGCACTTTTGCAACAATTATGTGTAAATATAACCGGTTATCATACACAAAACTAACAATAACGCTACTAAAAACATGCTCATTTTTTAGCGTTATGAAATTCCCCCATACTTAAGTTCTACTCGCCCTCGAGTAGGTCTAGAGTTTATGAAAATCGATTTCAATGGTCTCAACATCGGGTTCCAAAAATCTAACAATGACCTCAAGAGAATTAATTATTAATTTGCTTTTAATATGTGAAAATTCTAAAAATGAACCAAATGACTTTAGATAACATAACTAAACACCTCACGAATGATTTTAAGAATTCACTCAACACTCATATATTGGTGGGTATATATAAATGACTCAATTCCTAGTCATGATTAATGCTTTTTACCATAAGCTTGTACAAGTATCAAGACAAATAAAATGAATTAATCAAAGAGGGCTTTTATTGGGGTCATAACGTTAAGGCTTTAGGTTTATAAAATGGTATGGATAAGGCTTGGGATAATTTATGAAATTGGTTTAAAAAGAAAAATAAAGTCAAGTCTAAACCTCCATGTTGCTAGCCATCAAACAAACCACAATCCCGAAAATGATTATAATTTCCTCCTCTTCACATATCGATCTCCAAACATATATAACTCAATTTAGCTCATCGGCTAATCAATATATACTCAATATGGCACATTGGCTATAATAATCATCACATAATCTCTCTTTTTTTTTCTTCTTTATATATATATATATATATATATATATATATATATATATATATATATATATATATATATATATATATATATATATATATAGATTTTTTATTTTATTTTTATATCTCCCCCACACTTCGTATGAGCATACACCACAAAAAATACAAATGAGAAAGACGTCTCCTTCATCTTTGTTGAAAAATGATACACACAAATGACAAAGTGTAGCTTCTTCATAATCATTAAAAACAATCCAACACTCCAAACAACTAGCAACAAACCAATAGACATTGACATGGGTTGGCTAAGGTTTAAGGTGTAAAATATTTTTCTATTTTTCTGGATTTAACAAAAACTAAAAGATTGGCTCGAAGGGTGTAACTAAAGGAATCTAGTGCTAAAAGTGAGCACTAACAAATGGGTCTATATAAAGTAGTTAACTAACCGGTGTGGTTACCAAAAAATATTAGATGTAAAATGGAAGGTCATTTGAGTTAAATCCTACTAGCTACTTGAATTCGAAAATTCTATCTAAAAATAAAAAATAAGACTAAAATTTAAAAAATTTAAAAAATCGTATCATTTTTCGTATTTTCTTCCCTCCCCATACTTAACTTTTGCATTGTCCTCAATGTAATAAAATAAACTTCAAAGTAAAGAAAATGGGAAAAAAAATAGTCAAAAAATACCACGGGATAAAATATGCAATACGCATATTGGGTCATAGGCACGCATGTGAGTTATCCAACTCCAAAGATTGATCAACAATAAGCTTCCAGCATATCTATCCTGCAAACAAAACTGCAAAATAAACACAACACACAAAAACAAAAAAAAACTAAAAACAATTCAAACGCTACTTAAAAATAAAAATAAACAAAGTATGATAATAATCCTAGAGAAATAGTAAGAGAGAGATAGAGAAAATATTGTTCGACACACATAAGCATTGCTTTAAAAATCACAATCCAAAGAATGATCCACGATCATTCGTCATCCTCGCTCATCTCATCACCATCGTCATCATCATCTTCATCATCACCTTCGGTCTCACAGTTCTCTTCCACATCAAACACTGTGTAAACTTTCCTCTTCTTCTTTTTGTCAACTCCAGATGAAGATCCTCCTACATCATAGCTAGATACTCCAACCTCGGGTAATCTACCATACGCAGGCACTGGTTCGGGAAATGGTGCATAGCTAGGATATGTGTACGGATATGGTCCAGGATACGAGGTGTACGGGAAAGGATATGGTGGTACATTAGGCGGATTGTAAGGAGGAAACTCATAATTGGCTTCTTGTGCAACGTGTTGAAAGAACGGGATCGAATAACCATTAACGTAGTTTCTCCTCAACATCATCGAATCTCTCCATACATCTTACACACTCAATTAAGTTATGCTCCATCTCCCCAACCCGAGTTAAAGCTACTAGTCGTACCCATTGGCACATTATCCTCCGGTTGCTATGGTGGTGGTGGGTCAATCCATGCTCCCAAAGTCTTTTTCGTCCTATTCAAAGCCTTTCCAAAATACTTTGCATCCCACGTCTCACTAACCTTTGGCTCATCACACTTAGCCAACTCGTTGTTATTATAGTACCCTAGATTCTTTGCCAACCTCGTCACATAATGACCTCCACATATGTTGCTATTGCCCTTAATACCCGGCTCTAATTACCGCTATAATCCAAGCCGCATTCCCATCCTTGGACTCTTCCAACAACTTCATTATCCACAAGTCCGGCTTTTGGCATTTGTCCCTGCTTCCAATTCTATGGAACGGCCCCCATACTAGAAACTTATGTAGGATTCTCAACAATGGATTCCTAAGGGTTGAAGAATTCCTACGAGGACAAGAAGGATCTCCCACGCGATTCCAATACAATCCAAGAGAAACCGCTTGGATCTCCCACGAGGACAAGAAGGATCTCCCACGCTTCAAATAATCGATGACTAACCTCATCCGGTTCATACAATCCAAGAGAAACCGCAAACCCCGGCAAAGTGTATGCATGATCTTGCCCACAAAGCCTAAACCAAACACAAATTTCATTCATGATATATCGCAAGTTTACCTTTCTTTCAAAGTACATTGTTGAAAAGAACACCAAACACCATTCACGGTAAACTTCTTCATTAATGCTAAAAGCTCTTTCCCACGAAAAATCATCGAATGAATGTCCATCAATCGGATAGACATAAGACATCCGCATCATACCCCTCAACTCATTTTCACACTCATATTCGTTAAACAAGTCCCAATCTACCAACCTCGGAACCGAAATTGTTCTAGTTTGCAACTTCGACAAACATTCCCAAGCGTTTTTCCTCATTGGTAAGATCTTTAAACTCGTGTTTTCATTCCCTCTCTCGCATGCTATAGGTAACTTTCTTCGCGGCATTCCTTTGGCAATACTTGGTCACGAAATGGGTTCATTGAACTGCGTCGACTTAACAACCTACAAACATTTCTCTCAGAAATCCAAAATATAAGTTAATATGAGAGTGTTAGAACCAACGATAAAGTTTATAGAAGCCCCTAGGGTAAAGTTCAAAATTCACATTTTTTCATACAGTATCTGAACCGATTCGACGAGGGGAAGCCGATCGCTCTTCCCCGACCTTGGTCCAACCCATCGGTTGCTTTGCTAAATTTATTGGGCCTTTCTGTTTCGTGATTAGGCTACGGCCTTCCAATTAACTTCCCACTAGATTTTTCCAATTCTAATTCACTCTTAAACTTCCTTTGAACATCACTAATGATTTCTATAACCTCAAATTGCTCTTAATTCGCATCCAAAAACATCCTCTTATCATTTGTTCATCATGTTTAGAACTCAAAAGCTCAACTTCAATTCATCAATTAATTGTTCTAGCAACAATGTGGCATCTAAAATTCACTGAAAATTCATCATCTAACAACTAGGAATCATCAATTGCAACTTAATTTGATTCAAGGGTACAACCTAATTGAATCTGAAAATTCAATCATCTAATACTCATTCAATGTTGAATCAATCACTACAATTCTTTTTGCAATGCATTCCTATATCAATTACCCACTTAATTCCAAAGAATACATCTTAATTCGAATCCTATCAAAAACCCCCAATTGGTGACCTAATTTGCAATTCGAATCAAATACTTAAATTAAACCCTAATTAAGCTAATTGATTGCAGATTCTTACTTGATTAAGTGCCATGATGAACTTCCAATACTCCTACAACCTTCAAACAACTTCGCAGTGGTCGAATTTTTGAAACCCAAATGGAGGATTAGTGTGTGTGTGTGTTTTTATGGAAAAATTGAATTTTTTGCACTTATACTTGCTTTCAACCAATTCAGTCATGGACACAACCATTTCGGTTGGCATTTTTGCAGAATTTTACCTTTTTAACTTTACTTGGCCATTTTACCTTCCAAGCAAAAATTGTTTACTCAAAAATTCGATTAAAGATGCACACAACATTCACCCAACCATTTGCAAATTTCAAGAACATCTAAACTACTAACTCAAAAACTAAATCATAAAATCTTATCATCATAAAACTTAAACTAAAACTCAAAAAGGAATTGATTAAAATAACTTCAAACCATAATAATAAGAATTAAAACAAAATGAAATCAAAATCCCTAAGTGCATAAAAGTAAATTTCATCAAAAGATGAAGATCAAGCAAACAAGTGCTTGTTATTATTGTTGCGGTGTTCTACTCGTCATCAACCCTCATAATATTCATGTTTCAAGATATCCTCGCTTTGGAATTTTTCCGTCAACTCACGATATGTCTCATGGGTCTTGAATTTTCTAACAAATCTCCTTTCACTTGGGCATAGTATATCGAATTTTGCATGCCATTTCCCCATCACCTTTTTCTCTTTTGTATACACTCGCTCCTTCGGGTCCCCACTCCAAGTTTTTCAATTGTACGGGCAACGATTCTATGAAGTCCGTAAGCTTTTTATACACAAGAATGTTCTTAAACGGGTTGTGAAAAGCTTCCATAGCAAGTGCTCGTTCCATTTCATCTTCTAGATCAAAGTACGGTAGGGCAAGTGGTCCATACATAGCATTTCCTTGGGCATCACGTCTAACTTCAAAGCAAGTCAAATCATCTTCACCAAACATTTCCAAATCCTCCATGAACTCTAAAACTTTACCCCTTGGCTTGGGATAATAAGTTTGCTTGGAAATTCCATCATCAATTGTCATAGTCCCCCTCCCCATGTCTATTATAGCTCCACACATTCGAAGAAAAGGTCTTCCAAGTAAGAGAGGCAAAATTTTGTCGACCGGAATATCCAACACTAGGAAATCGGCTAAATAAGGTTGATAACCAATTTGTACCCTCACATTTTTAACTTCCCCCATAGCCTTAGCTTGAGAGTTGTCGGCCATGGTTAGCTTCGATTGATTTGGTTGAGGATTGCTTAGTTCAAAATTCTTAAATAGCGGATATGGCATCACATTGACACTTGATCCGGTGTCCGCCAAAGCATAAACCGGAGTGGTCCCGTTAACTTTTATTGGTAGAATGAAGTTACCCGGGTCACTCTCTTTTCGCGGCATCCCCCAAAACAAAACTCTATCCATATTTGTCTTCCAAACGTGCTCTAGCCAACATTGCCGCATCAAGTTTCTTGCGGTAAACAACATAATCTTGTAACACTTCGATCACGAGTTTCTTTTCATTAAGCTCAAGGAATTTTTATTCTAGGTTTTGTAGAATTGCTTCCTTTTTCTCTTGTGTCAAGGGCTTAAAGGTGTTTGGTGAATTTGGCGGTGATGGTGTGTAATCATGGCTTTTGGTGGTGGTAGTGGTTGGAGTTAGTTTATTCGATGAGGTCTTCTTCCTACTTGCCTTTCCCATTTTCAAAAACCTTTACATTTTCCTTCTTCCCATACTCCATGTTTTCACACAATTCCGCGAGCATGTCGTTCACATCCTTCTCTTCCTCCAAATCCGTAATGTTAATTCTCATTTCACCTAGAGAAAAGTCCAATTGGCACTTAGTGGTCACGAAGAAATCACGTCCAAAACATACATCCGGTTCGTCCGCATTACCTTCTTCCAAAACCACAAAATCGGCCTCAAAGATATGACCATGGATATTGATCCAAAGATTCTTGAAAATTTTCCTTCCATACGCTTCATAGTCTAACCGAACGTGGCAATTTTTTCAAGTACCTTGTCCATAATGTAGTTGTCACCATAAGCCATGTTAAGCTGAGCATCCGAAGCACTTAATCCTTCAACACTACACGGTGTTCCAAACCTCATGAAAGGTGAGTCGTACCCCGTTAGAGATGCTTGCTTAAAAATCATGACCCTATTCTTCTTGGGAACATGAACATTGTTTTCCCCAACTTCTTCCAAACCATTCGTACCAACGACTAACTCTTTCTTGCTTTTCTCCAAGATGTTTCCAATCTTCTCCAAAGAACTACTGGTATCCTTGAACATTTCATCCAAGTTGCGAAGATACTCGGAAATACCACTCAAACTATCCATATCAAACTTATCTAAACAAAACAAAACAAGAACAAGAACAAATCATCCAAATTATTAGCGTTAGAGTTAGTTACAATTAAAACAAACTACAGAAATACATTCTAAACAAGTAAAGACACTTATTAAAACTAAAAACAGAAGCTAAAACTTTAAATTAAGAAAATAAAAAAAATGTCATCGAGAGCTCCAACCGGATCGGTTGGCCCTCCAACCGATTCGGTTGGTGGTATGCCTCAGGACCAATTTTACCCAATTTAAACACGTTTCGTTCCGACCGATCGGCTGGTGTGAATTTCCATATTTTTTTTTTATTAATTAGAAATTTATTAATAATTAAGTTAAACTCTAATAAATGTGACTACTCATTTACCTATTAATTAAAATCATTAACTATACTAATTAAGCATAAATAAACATTAACTAAACTTTATTAACTCATCATTATAACTAACTAAAACATCTAAAACTAAAAATTAACTAGATAATTAAACTAATCAAGAAATAATTAATTAGAGATGAAACAAAACTAAAGATAATATAACCAAAAATCTAAAAATAATAAAAACAATCATAAGCAAGCATCTAAACTAGCCTAAACAATCAGAAATAACAGGAAATTAGCTAAAAACTAAAACACAAGACACTAGATTATCAAGAAACTTTAAAAAGAAAAACATAAATTTTTACCGAGAAAACCAACCGGATCGGTTGCTTGCGCAGCCGATCAGCTGGTCGAAAAACCAATTTTTTTTTTTTTTTTACACTTGATACTAAACTTGAAACTATCAAATATACAGAAAGAAACAAATAAAAAACAACTCAAATCCCTGGAAGTGGCACTAAAAACTTGATGTGTCTACCGTGTGCAAGTTTTAAAATTTATAAACACGATTTATTCGGGTAATTACTTTAACACATACGAGCAAGTATACTCGTTCGTGATAGCAAAGGTGGGTACGTCGAGGTCGTCCCAAGGGATTTGCGTTTTAATTTGTTAAAGTGTTTTAGACAAGAAAGCTTTACAAGGCTTCCTTTAAAGTGTTGGTTTTATAAAAATCTAAATTTAAGAAACATATACTTGTGTGAAGTCCATAGTCGATTATAGAGTGTTCATGAGAGCTTGTTGTAAACTTGATGCAATGCACAATTCGTAAGCAAATGATTTCCAATACATGGTTTATATTTTGTAAAATCATTTTAAGAATAAAAACACGTAGGTAATCCTTTCGGTCCTTAGCCTAATGATTATTCTTTAGAAAATTCATTTGTTTGTAAAAGGTTATTATTCAACTTGTTCCTAAGAATCTTTCGACCTTTTCGTGATGAAATCGTTTCTAATCTTGTTTTAACAAGTAAACATGATGACTGTCAATCACCATATCCCCATACTAGTTTGTCACTTAACGTTTTGGAATAAAACAGAAGAGAAATCCTTTCGGTCCTTTATCTTGAAAATGTTTCACCAACAAATCAAACAAGACTAGTAGTTTTTCCAACAAACTCATTAAACAAGATCATTTACATGCATCACATATAAGAACACTCCTACAATTTCCTACATCCTTACACACAAGTATATTCAAGAATTACTCCACGAAAATCATAACATAACTCAAGTAGTAACAAGGTAATTCATATAATTCAATAGAAAAGAGATTCATGACAAAGTTCAATAGAATACCTAAACTTTGGATTACAAGAACTAGAAAATTGTGGAATATAGCAACCACACGCCTCCAATCTTCTTAGCCTAACCGTACAACTCCAAATGATTACACAATGGTTGAGAATTGGTCTCACCACTATCCTGGACGTTTTACAGCAGAGAAATGACTTTTAGGATGAATAATATGGGTTGGTAATAGCTTTGGGGTGAACCATTACTCTTTTGGATGTGTCACACTAAACTACTAAGTCTATGTGCATTATATAGCTAGGAACCCTTTACTATCAAGCCAAAAACGTCCTCAATAAGTTATTAACTAGAAATGATCGGACTCTCATAATTAATAAAAGTGAAGGCATCAATAAATGAGTAAAAGTGTAACTGCAGTGTTCTCCGCCGATCGTTGCAACGCCGCCGATTCCGTTGTTTGACCATTCCCCAGCTGATCCGGTTGCGGGCTCCGACCGATCGGCTGGGAGCCTTCCGTACAACAGATCTTGACTTTCTTTGACACTGATTTCCATTATGAGACTTGATATTTATTTGATGTAGACACTTAGAAATGCTTGTGCTTCCAATCATTGAGTCCTTGAGCTTCCTCACTTATCTTTCTTCCTCGGGAATTATCCAAATGTGCATGAAATCTTCATTTCTTCACCTTTTACAATAATCGGTTACATTCACATACAAAACGCTTCTTTTGCACTTTTGCAACAATTATGTGTAAATATAACCGATTATCATACACAAAACTAACAATAACGCTACTAAAAACATGCTCATTTTGAGCGTTATTAGTTGTTTTTGAAAAATATGATATGCTACAATGGTATATATGTCGAAGATTGGTATAAATTTAGTTGTTGGTGGTGTTTAGTGTCGAAAATATTTTATATCTTATCAAGTTTAAATATTTGGTTTAACACTTTTAAGCAAGTGTTGAGAAATTTATACAAAACCTTCTGATTATGTTATGAGTAGTGAAATATACACATTCTAATTAATTTATTCTCAAAACTTGTTTGTTTTTTTATCTATTTTGTGTCTCATTTTAATACTAATGTTAACAATGCCTTGTGTTATGTTAAAATTGAATGAGTCGAGTGCAATGCAGATGTCGTGTGTTTATTGCATGGCCAAGAATAACGACGTATGAGGTGAGTCAAATGAGACGAATATGTGTCGAATGAGACGAAATTTATCGAGAAAAATCGAGATTACGCACGTCTAGACGCGCCCTTGGTTGGTAGTAGGCTTCACAGCCCAGCTGCTAACCCAACAACAAAAATAATCTAACCCCCATTTAGGAGTGGGCTTGAGGCCCAGATGAGGGTTAACATACAAATACCGGCCGGTGTTTGTGAAGTTATTTTGGTGGAAAGTGTTTTAGTAGATCATTTTCATTCGATGCTTAAAACGAAACACAAAGCTCGTCGAGACATACACGAATAACAAGACATCCCTCGGGTATTCGTTTGTCGACTCACCAAAAACACGAATGCAAACATTTTGGGCGACTCATCCCCCCCCCCTCTCAAGAGCAAGAAAACAAAAAAGAACAATAACTTGTCTAGTAACTTAAATTTGAGCATTGATACTTGTAACACCCCAACCCGACACGGGTCAAAATATCACATTATGGTGTCATACAGAGCAAACAAATGGAAGAAAAAGTCTTATTAAATAAAATACCAAGTCATATAAATGAATAATTTCAAAAGGAAATTCATTATCCAACATGTCTAACATAAATGAAATATCAAAAAAAATGATCTTCAAAATGATAAGGGAAACTAGGGTTGGTTCACTCAAATACTTCTACTCTCACCACAAGCCTAGCGTCCCACTTGGTACCTGCCACATGGAAATGAAAATGAGACTGAGCTTCAAAAGTCCAATGAACAAATATGACAAAACGAAATCTAAACACAATAAAATACAAAAATAAATAAAAAGAAAATGATAACGAAATCGTAAGGAATGAGCATAATGAGTCCATGAGAACCTGCAGAACACAATATTAACAGACATCCAGAAGGAACAGAAATCAAGGGAGACCAAAGTAGGGCAACACATCAGTGGACAAATATAGGCACATATAGATATCCAAAACATAAAAGTACCAAAACATAATCAAATAGGAGTTGATGAACAATATCATAATCAAAACAAGTAACCAAACAGTGTACAAGAATATCAGCCAGAGGAACAACTAAACATAAATTAGGTAAAACAAACAAATCAGACATTCAGATGAATATAAGATAAGTTGAATTGTATAAGCAGATAGAAACAACTGAACAGAATGTAAGCATAGCAATCACACAACTCAGATAATCAGCAATTAATAAGCTGAATAACTATCATAAACAAACAAAAATACTAACAGAGGTATAAGCATGTTAGTCACATGTATCAGGTAGGAATACTAAATGTATATCATAATTAAATGAAGTAACAGAACGAGAATATATCATGGCAACTAAACAAGTCAAATAAATAGATAACATGAGATTGAACCAAATCCCATCATCAAACGGTAGCATGAACAAGAGTGTAAGCATGGCATGTCAACAAGTCAGGTAAACATCAATTACTATGCCAAACAGAAGTACGAGCATGGTAGTCACAGTAGTAGATAGAAATACTGAATGAGAATCATAACCAACGGAAATAACTGAACAAAAAGGTATAACATGGTAAACAGGTGAGTCAAATAATAACATACTAGTATGGGAAACAGATATATCAAATAGTCACATAATAACATGGTAAACGGATAATCACATATTAGCATGGTAATCAGATTAATCGAATATTCACCTAATAGATTGGTAAACAGATGGATCAAATAATCATATATTAGCACGATAAATGGATGAAGTGGTAATCAGAAGTATAAGCTTGGTAGCTAGAAGAAATGGAGTGAGAGTATAGTAAATCAAATGAACTAGAGTATGGCATGGCAGTCGGATGGATCACATAAGGATATTGGTTGAATATGTAATCAAATGGAGAACTGGATAAAGTATGGCATAACAACTAAATGAACAAGAATGTCAGAAATCCCATTGTCACAAAATCAAAATACTGCCCAAGAGCTTAAATACTAAAGGAGATACTCCAATAGCCACATATCAAATAACATATTATAATCTGTTAAATCATATCAAATTATACATGGGAGCTGCAGACTCCAGATGTACCAAACTGTGAGGGGGTGTATTGCACACACTCACTACATCACTAAAAGTTAACAGCATACATAGAATGCATCCATACGCTGCTTGTAAAATAAATCAAATATACATATGCCAGTTTCAGACTATACATGCGTATTCATAATGGCCAAGTGATCACATATATCACATCAAAAGAGAACGTTGTAGACTAAGCACACTGTTAACAATAGTGTCATGCCACTAGTGCATCAGTGACATGGTCATTGAACCTCCATGACTAGTTAGCTCGGGCAACTAAACATAATGAATCATATCAAAGAATATCCATGATCATATCATATCCAAACAGATCATATCAATAGAACTAAATCATATCATAGCAAACGGATAGAAACGGATATCATAACAATTGTCATAACAGAACGGATAGTAGATCGATTATCATAACGGATGGAATCATATCAAATGAATCATAGCAAAGGAAATCATGTTAAAGAGATCATATCAAACAGAATCATACCAAAGAAAAAAATTCAAAATCAAGGATCGAGAAGTCATGAAAATAAACCCTCACTGAGAAAGGGTAGAATATATATACCATAAACCGCAAATGAAACCGTATCAGAAACACAAGGATCGGAAGTTACTCCTTCTTCAGCGAATCTACACGAATTAATGATCGTCTTATTATTTAAGAACCATTTCATAAGTTATTACTGATTCAGTACTGATTATTGTTCAGATTGACATATTCCGGTTTTCCTGCTATTTATAGCAACTTTCCAAATTTAGTAACGTTCTATCTTTAGTACTTTTCCTTATTTACTATCTTTCCATATTTAGCAACTTTCCAAATTTAGTAACTTTTAAGATTTAGTTACTTTCCATATTTAGTAAATTTCTA
Source organism: Chrysanthemum makinoi (assembly GCA_910596185.1). Classification (NCBI taxonomy): domain Eukaryota; kingdom Viridiplantae; phylum Streptophyta; class Magnoliopsida; order Asterales; family Asteraceae; genus Chrysanthemum; species Chrysanthemum makinoi. Next base: position 241,617,126 of record OU343222.1, on the reverse strand, counting down.
AATTTAGTAATTTTCCAAATTTAGTAACTTTCGTAACTTCAGGTTACTATTCACAATTAATCAACCTAGGGTTTGATTATCAAAATTAGGTTAACATATGACCCGATATATCATAATTATCAATTAAATTACCCTTTTAGAGTCCAAACACATCAAATGGTATGAATATCACAAAACTTAGCTTCTTAACAGATTTTTGATTTTAGTATGTCTCAGCCTTCAATTTACAAATTTTTAAACCATACTTAGGGGGTCTTTATTTTTTGCTTAATGTCCTTTTTAGTAACATTTCACTTCTCAAACAGTTGATAGTTTGTTTTCTTTTTGACTTTCTACAAAGGACATGTCTTAATGTAAAAGGGTGTAAAATCCAGGACACAAAATACCACAAGAAAGACATAATACCCCTCATCTCTTCCAACCTATTTCACATACTCAGAGTCTCAGATCCTTGGATCCTCCATCACCTCAACCTCTTTCTGCCAAATCCCTACCCACCGGCGTTCCTCCTCCACCCTCCCAACGCCCCTTCCTACCATCGATGTCTCCCTTACGATCGACTTTCACTTCTTCACTCCGATTTGCTACCCTCAAGGATTCATTTCCTGCTTCTTTTTTTATTCAATGAACTAGAGCTTCAAGGGTTATTAATGGTGGAACATGGGTATATGGGTGCAAACTGAGGATTATTGTAGCTTTTTTTTCTTTCTTTTTTTCCCCCTAAATAAAGTTTAGGCTATTGATTATGAAGATCTAAGCTGTGATATGTGGCTCAATATAAATTTGTTATAATGATTCAACAAATAAAGATTTGACTAGCTGGTATACCTATTGTGGTGGTTTAGATTCTAAATGCTAAATTTCAATTTGGGGTTTTTTTTTGAACAAAAGGGTAAGATAGTCATTTATTTTATTAGCATTTGCTATTCAGGAAATAAAAGAAACATCATTTTTCTATACATAACCAAACTCAAATGATATTTACAAAAAGACACTAGACTCAAACAGACAAAGAAACACTTTGATCTTACATGAATATTTACATATTTTGTTATCAAGTACAATCACCATTCCAAAAATCATTTATCCGAACGTGTCCAGAAAGTTAACTGCAGGTACACCCCGAATGTATATATTTATTTAACCTATTTAGAATCATCATAAAAATTTATGAAATTCCAGGAGGTCATACATAACCTAGTCATCGCCTCTGTAAAAGGAGAGTTGTTAACTCATTGTGATTTGAAAATCAAAAATCAAAAACATCGACTGATTTTAAGTTCCTAGAATTCAGATTTGACACATGATCCCATAAAATTCAAAACATCACCAATACATCTCCAATTCATTCCAAACCAATTGTATAACTTAATTAACACATTATAAAAGGTTTAAATGCAAAAATCCAGAATTACACATTTATGAATCTCATTTTATAATGCACACATATTCGACTTACAAATCTGTCCCGATCAAAACAGTAGCACCTAAACCCTAGTTCCTTTTATTTTTTTACCCGGTTATTACACATCAATTATACATGTTTTATACATTTATATACCTTATATGTTACAGCAAAAACACAAAACGATCTAGGTTAGGTTCAAAACATATATAAAAATGTGAGTCCAGATTTTAAGGTGTTTTAATTCTTCCTCTCTAAAAATAAAATTTCATCCTCGAAATTGGCGTAAAAAAGTCAAACAAATACGTACCGATACACGCAAAGAAATGTGGATGACTAGCACGCATTGATTCTTCGGTCTCCCGAGTAGCCTTACGCTCGGGATAGTTCTTCCAAAAGGTTTTAATGAACGGAAACGATTTGTTTCTCATGACTCCATCCGAACAAACTATGATAGCCTTAGGCTTTTCAACAAAACACATATCATAATGAATCTGATCAAAGCGATACGAAAAAATACGTAACAAATGATAGCTGATATCTCTTAAGAGGTACCAGAAACATAACATAAGAATGAGGTAAGTACGAGAAAATGCTAAACAAGATGAAACCTCATTTTGTTCAAACCGAATTGCCAAACGAATCAACAAAACGTACTAATGATCCAAGAAGCACATGAAAAGTTATCACCATGTATCAGAATGTGAAATTAAATAGTTAGGATACCCACACAGTCGAGAATAACGGAAAAGGCCGACGAATCACAAATAAAATTCTAATTCATCCAACGTACTAAACTCAGGAAATTCTCAAGACATCGTATGATCCTAATAAGTTCAAGTCATATGATCTCGGTATTATCACGTTGATCAGGCATCATAATACAAGCATCATATAAACATGTCCTTGATGCCATCATATTCTATTTTGAGTCATGACAAAATAATCTACTAATACCATGTCAAAATCAGATTCACATACAGGTGACAAGCAGTTCATCAAATCAAACTCTAGAAAAATTCAGAAGACTAAACGAAACTTACCAATTCAGAGAAAGAATGAAGGTGGCTGCCTTACTTAAGAAGGTTCTTCACGACTCATTTCTGACGATCCAAAATAGTCTCAGGCTCACAAATAGTGCCAAAATATCACGAATGACGATCTTGCCGACACGAATCACATAAACAAAACATATAATAAAAATCTCTCAAAGAGATATGAGATATGATACGAAGCGAAGTAATACAGAAAATGTCAAATCATAAAACTTCACAATTCAAACAGAGTTATGAACAATATGAAGAAAAGTACTACCGATCAAAATCACATACCGAAATATTACACTGTCCCAAAATGCGGGACACAACAAATGAGTGGAAAAATGAATCACGATAACTCTATCTTCCATCATTCTCATGATAATCATGGGCCCGATGCCCCACCAAACCACACGAAGCAGATGGAATCTTCTCAGTATATCTTCTTTGATGCGACGACCTAGCCTATACCTTCGAAAGTGTAGTTGAATCCTATCTCCGTTTCTTCTCTTCTTTTTGTTATGTCCAGCTCTCTCTTGCACATCTTGATGTTTCCATCAACGTCGTAATACTTCAACGATCTTCTTAACACGAGAAATCATGTCTTTAACTTTAACTAGAGCGACAGCTATACTAAACGGATGCAGCTTACCTTGACCTCTCAAAACTCAAAGCATTGTAGAAAAGTCGAGTGCGAATCACCATCTTCGATTCTACGAGTAACCAACATCTAAATGATCGACAAACTAATCTACGAATACAAAATAGACAAAATCAAATGTGGAAGGAGGAAGAAAATCAGCGAAGATAAAAGAATATCAAAATCAAATCTGAACGAAAAGGTCTAACCTAACGGAATAGGTCAAAACATACGAAATCCTAATGTCTACCCAAATCCTCACAGGTCAGAACCTAAGCTTTACAGAGCGAAACCTAAGCTCTGATACCATAATCAGACACCCCAACCGACACGGGTCAAAATTTCACATTATGGTGTCACAAAAAGCATATAAACGCAAGCGTAAGTCTTATTAAATATAATATAAAGTCATATAAATGAATGACATCAAAAGAAAATACGTAATCCAACATGTTTAAAAGAAATGAAATATCAAAACAAATGCTCTTCAAAATGAGTCCAAAACGGGAAGGGAAACTAGGGTCGGTTCCCTCAAATGCTCCTATCTCATTAAAGTAAATAGCTCCCACTTGGTACACAGCATGGAATAGAAAATATGGCTGAGCTTAGAAAGCCCAATGAACAGATATGACTAAACGAAAGCTAAACACAATAAAACACAAAAATGAATCAAAGGAAAATGATAACTAAATCATAACGAATGAGCACAATAAGTCCATGAGGAACCTGCATAACACAATATTAACAGATATCTAGAAGGAACAGACATCAAAAGAGACCAAAGTAGGGCAACACATCAGTGGACAAATATAAGCACATATAGATATCCAAAACATGCAAGTACCAAATCATAATCAAATATGAGTTGATGAACAATATCATAATCAAAGCAAGTATCCAAATAGTGTACAAGCATATCAGCCAGGGGAACAGCTAAACATAAATTTGAGAAAACAAACGAATCATAAAATCATATGAATATAAGCTAAGTTGAATTATATAAGCAGACAGAAAAAAACTAAACGGAATGTAAGCATAGCAATCACACATGTCAGATAATCAACAATTAATAAGCTGAATAACTATCATAAACAAACGAAAATGCTAAAAGAAGTATAAGCATGTTAGTCACATGTATCAGGTAGGAATACTAAACAAAAATCATAATTAAATGAAGTAATAGAATGAGAATAAAACATGGCAACTAAACAAGTCAAATAAACAGATAACATAAGTTGAACTAAATCCCATCATCAAATGATAGCATGAACAGGAGTGTTAGCATGGCAGGTCAATAAGTCAGGTAATCATCAATTACTATGTCGAACAAATATCATAAGCAACGGAAGATATCAAACAGAAGTACAAGCATGGTAGTCACGATAACAGATAGAAATACTGAATGAGAATCATAGCCAACGGAAATAACTGAACAAAGGGTATAACATGGTAAACGGATGAGTCAAATAATTACATACTAGTATGGAAACCGAAAAAAATCAAATAATCACATAATAACATGGTAAACAGATAATCACATATTAGCATGGTAAACAAATGAATTGAATAACAGACAAATAACATGGTAAACAGATGGATCAAATAATCATATATTAGCACGGTAAACAGATGAAGTAGTAATCTGATGTATAAGCTTGGTAGCCAGAAGAAATGGAGTGAGAGTATAGTAAAGCAAATGAACTGGAGTAAAGTATGGTAGTTGGATGGATCATAAATGGATACTGGTTTAATATGTAAATAAATGGATAACAGGATATAGTATGGCATAACAACCAAATGAATAAGAATGTTAGAAATCACATAGTCACAAAATCAGACTACTGCCTACGAGCTCAAATACTAAAGGAGATACTCCAATAGCCACATATCAAATCACCTATCATAATCTGTCAAATCATATGAAATTGTACAGGGCCGGGACTCTAGATGTACCAAACTGTGAGGGGTGTATTGTACATACTCAGCACATCACAAACTAAACAAAATACCTAGGATGCATCCATATACTCCCTACAAAACAAATCGAATACATATGCCAGTTGAGATGTACATCACACGCATTACGTATTATTGAGTGATTATATCATAATCATATCAAAGGGAATACGTAGACTAATCACACTTGGTAGGTAGTTATCTCAGGTAACTAAACATAACTAATCATATCAAAGCATATCCATTATCATATCATATCTAAACAAATCATATCAACATAATTGAATCATATCATAACAATTGTCATAACAAAACAGATAGCAGATCGAGTATCATATCAGATGGAATCATATCAAATGAATCATATTAAAGGAATCATAGCAAAGGGAATCATGTCAAAGAGATCATATCAAACGAGCCATATCAAACATAATCATATCAAAGAAAAGAAATCAAAGTAAAGGATCGAGAAGTCATGAGAATAAACCCTTACTGAGAAAGGGTCGAATATCTATACCTTAAACCGCAAATGAAACCATATCAGAAACACAAGGGTCGGAAGTTACTCCTTCTTTTTATTTCAGAACCATTTCATAAGTTATTACTGATTCAATACTGATTATTGTTCAGATTGACATATTCTGGTTTTTCTGCTATTTATAGCAACTTTCCAAATCTAGTAACTTTCCATACTTAGTAACTTTCTTGATTTAGTATCTTTCAATATTTAGTCACTTTCCATATTTAGTAACTTTCTAAATTTAGTAACTTTGCAGATTTAGTTACTTTCCATATTTAGTAACTTTCGTAACTTCGGGTTACAATTCACTATTAATCAACTTAGGGTTTCATTATCAAAATTAGGTTAACATATGACCCGATATATCATAAGTATCACTTAAAGTACCCTTTAGACTCCAAGATCAAAGGCACTCCAGCACACCTGACGGCGTCCCAACCAAAGGGCGACATCGTCCCTCTATAGAAGGCTTGATCAAAAGTGCACGCGACGGCTCAATGGAATCTCTGGTTCTAAATCCTGACGATGTCATGCCTAAACCATGGAAGGCGTCGCTCACAACTTTAGACCGAGGCGCCAAGATCCAAGATTACAAATCCTCTTGAAGATGACGGTGTCACACATCTCAACGACGCCTCCCAACGATGACTTGGCCCAAACAAAACCCTATTGATGGCGACCTCACGGCGTCACTAGAAAAAGGTGAAGAAGTCGCGATTGTAAATCTATTTATAGAATTCAATTTTTCTTTATTTGAGGAGGTAGAATTTTGGAGAGCAAACCCTAACTCAGTTGTAGTCTGACTTGAACAATATTCTAGGGTACCATACCCAATTTTACATCACAAGATAAGTTTGTTAATCCAATTTATCATTATGTCTACCCCATGTTCAATTGATTATGTGTATGCTTGCTTGTTTAACATATCTAGCTAAATTATTCTTATGCTTGCTTAGATCTATGAAACCTAGTTATTAATTGTTGTTAGGTTGTCTCTTGTCTTAACCGTAGGCTAGTAAGAGGCGGATTCTTCTTTTATTTGTTTGTGACTTGAACATCCTAAATAGCAAAAAGCCTTTTAGTGCACATTAGGCCATTTGTTGTGCTTATTGCGTGAATTGTAGCTTTAGGATAGTAGTGTATTCGGTGGAGATGCTATTGCACTTCCCAATCCCGGGTATTCTAAAGGAGACTTATAACTCATAGAACTTGGGAATTAGACACCACCCTACGACTAACCGGAATACAATGCACAAATTAAGATAAAGGAAGTGACAATTCAGCCGACCAATAAAAGATAACTAGGGAGTAATAGCATCTAAGTAAACACATCTTTAATCATCATACGATGAGAATACCTCAACATTAGCATCTATCACAGTTAATTAGATAATTAGTTAAAGTAGTGAAATTGGTATAAGTACCACCCCCCAATCATATACCCTGATATTTTTACCATTGCTTTCTAAAAAACATAAAAAAAGAATAAAAAGAATCATCCTCAATCCCAACTTCTCATCATATATCTCTTTCTAGCATTCATATTCCCCTAGAGAATGAAATCAATCCCCGAGGTTTATCCCATACTACACTACAACGATTAGGTTCACTGCCTAGAGGGTTGAAAAGCTTGCTCATAGAAAAGGATGTTTTCTCGACCCCAAATACATGTATCAAGTTTTTGGTGCCCTGTCGGGGAATAGAATAGCTAGTTATATTTCTATCTCATTTTGGTCCACTCGCTTGATTCCTATCAAGTGATATTTTTTCTCTTTTTCATTAGCTTCCTTGTATTATATCCCCATTCTTCGTGTTTTTGTTCGTAACCTTGTCACTTTCAACCATGGATGACAATGCACCAAACAACGATCTGCCATTTCCTCCCACCAACACCCTTTGACAGCTAAAGACCCGTAGTTCAACCAAAACCCTCTTTGAGCCTTTTCCAAACCTGATAGAGAATTGTATAGACAAAAAAGAGCCCTTGGTGAGTTAGAACCACAAGGCACCACCATGTTTGAATTGTAATCCTCACTGAAGCTTTCATGAAATTTCGAGAACCTACATACATGAGTAATCTTCTTAATGAACGCATCAACGAACCTAAAGCCAAAATCCTCAAAGATTATTCTTCTCCTACCTCATCTGGATTTACTGGCGCCATCATTTATCCTTCCAAAAAAATTGGTGAGATGTTGCATGCTACCGACATTTGGCTTATCCAGAATGCATGTCAATTTCATGGATCTCGTAGCCAGAACCCAATTCACCACATCAAACAATTCTTGAAGATTGTGGATACTATCTATGCTGATGGAGCCTTTCATGAGACATCTAGACTCTGGTTTTTCCCATTATCTCTTCAAGGAAAGGCCAAGGAATGGCTCGACAAGCTGCCTCCAAGGTGTATCTTCACTTGGGAAAAACTCACTTCCAAGTTCACCAAAAAGTTCTTTCCTCTGGAGGCCAGCTTTCATCAAAATAAATCCCATTCACAAAAATATGGAGAATCTATCTTTAACTCACGGACTGCACTTAGATCTTGTTCAACAACCACACACCATGGTATCAACCGGTTTTACGTTCAAATCTTTTACAATAATGTCTCCAGCGATGATCAAAAAGGATTGACTTCTACGATTGCGGCGGATCTCCAACTTAAGTGGAAGAAAGGATGGGTTAGCATTGAGGTATGTCGAACCAAGACAACACTTTGAATGATGACAACCGTGATGAATGTTTCGCCTGACTCAGAAAACCCATTATCTCGGCGATGGGAAGAAAGGGCACAAGAGAAGCTTGCATACCTCATAAAGTTGCAGAACCTAAAGAGAACTCGTCCATACCTTATATGCAATTTATTGTGGCACATGAGTACGATGAGTGTGACATTTGACAATACGCTATAAAACTCTCCTTTCCGGCCATGACATCATATTTTCCTAGTATTTTATCGAACAATGATGTAAAAGCCTTTGGGGTAATCTAAATAAAAATATGAGGGAAGAGGGTCGTACACCAATGATACCTTTGAAGAGAGCCGAGCAATTCACCTTTGAAATCGAATTCTTTCTAAAGGTTCTTAAAGAATTCATTGAACCGACACTAAATTAGAAGGCCGATTTTAGAACTCCACAAAATTGATAAAGAACCCATTCAATCCGACAATCCAACCTTTGCTAGCACCACTCAATCGAACCGGTACCAAAGATCCACCATACCGGTTCAAAACCTGACCGTGAACTTGAGTTAGATGAGATGAGCACGAAACCCTGCAACCTCTCATGCCAATGGTCATGCCATCGGATTAAACTCGAAACCTTATCCCTTTGTTAAGAACAAAGGCGAAGAGACAATAAAGATTGTTGCCAGACGTTGTTATCGTCCCCCAGATGCATTTTATCATCTTCCTAAATGCAACACATATTTCAAAAAACTACTATCCAATCAGAAGAATGTTCAACTATTATCCAGAAAAGTCTACCCAAAAAGAAAGAATATCTGGGCAGTTTCACCATTCCTTGCTCAATAGGAGCACTACATGAAAAATGCTGGCGAATATTGGAGCAAGTAGTAACTTAATGCCTCACTCTTTGTTTCTTAAGCTCGATGAGGTTGAAACAAAGCAGGAATGGAAATTGACTGCGAACCAATAAATATTTCGTTGAGGTTGGGAAAATGTTACGTTGGGATGGAAATTGTGTTTCGATTGACTTTTGTGATCTTAAATGGAGGATGACCTGGGTTCCAATAATCCTTGGGGACCATTCTTAGCCACGGCTAGAACCATTCTCGATGTTCATGATGGCAAACACTTCACGAAAGTGGGATCGAGCTTAACTTTGATATCAAGGACACTATGAGAGCCCCACCTCTAAAATAATGTATATATCTTGTTGAAGAAATTGATGAATTTGTTGATGAGATTGATGGTTGTGTAAATGAGTATTTGGTAGACAGGTTTATGAATGTACGATGTTGGAAAGGAAGAAATCAAGATGGTAGAGCCATTTCTTTGTAAAACCTAAGGAGTAGATTAGACTCGACCCCTTGCGTGGTAATAAACTAAAACCATCAATTAAGAACCTCCCACTTGGATTGAAAGATCTCCCAAGTCATATGGAAGTATGCCTTCCTTCAAGGTATCTCGACTCCACTTGTTATCCTCATCCTCACCCATACAAAAAGGAAGCTCTTGATAGAGAGTCTGAGGGTGATAGCATGGAGTGTTGACATGGGAATTGACTCTACTTTTGCACTCATTAAAATTCTTGGAGAAGACTACAAACCCACCGTTGATCACAAAGAGTAAATCCCACATCAAAGAAGTGGTGAAGAAGGAGGTGATCATGCGCCTTGATGATGGTTTAATTTACCCATTTAGAGACGACCCCTGGTTAGCCCAGGTCAAGTTGTCCTAAAAAAGGAGAATGGCCCGTTGTAATGAAAGGTGATTTGGTTTCTCAAATAAATTATAGTTGATATGCCGACTATTAAATGATGCCACCTGAATGGATCACTTTCCGTTACCATTCATCGATCAAATGCTTTAAAGGTTAGGCAGGTATAGTGCTAGCACTTTCTTGATGGTTTTCTCAACTTTAAATCCCTATTTTGAGGATCAAGAAAAACTACTTTCACATGCCCATGGGAATTTTGCATAAAATGAATGCCTTTTGGGCTATTTAAAACCTTAGCTACCTTCAACGATGTTAATGGCCTATTTCATAATTGATTGAAGATAGCTTGGAAGTTTCCATGGATGATTTTTTGGTGTTTGGGAATTCCTTCGATCTTTGTTTTTCCAACCTTAGGAAGATGCTAAAGCGGTGTGAAGAAACCAACCTAGTCTTGAAGTGGGAAAAAGGCCACTTCATGGAAAGAGAAGGGATTGCCTTTGGGCATAAAGTCTCCAGGAATGGGATCGAGGTTGATAGGGCCAAGATAGAGTCAATATCCAAATTGTCATATCCTACAACCTTTAAAGATATCCGAAGCTTCCTTGTTCACGCGGGCTTTTATAGGAGGTTTATTAAGGACTTCTCAACAATTTCCCGACTAATGACACAACTTCTCGTCAAAGACGTACCTTTGAATTTTCAAAGGAATGTAAGGACGCATTTGATAAGGATTTAAAAGGTACACTTTTGAGGGGTCATTTAAGCCCTTAATCGACCACTTTTATATCCGTTACTGCTTAATTTCGTTCCTTTTCACTTTTTTGTTCTCTTGAAGGTATATGTGCATACATTTAAAATGTTGGAATGACACTTATTTGGATGAAAAGGCGTGAATATGAATAAAATGGCCAAAGTCAAGATCAAGACACTCAAGGTGCTGGAATTTCTGGTGTCGCAGGTGAAAACGACGCCGTCACAACATGCTCAAAATTGGCGGCTTAGTAGCGAAATTTGCTATTTGTACGACGACTAAAAGAGAAGCGTCACAACTAAGACTGCCTAGATTCGATTAAAACGTCGAAGATGAAATGACGGTCACAACCACAAGGTGGCAGCACAAGATTGACGTGGTCAAGATGAAACCCAATAAGCGGCTGATCCAGCGAAGCACGTCACGATAAAACATCGAGTTGTAACCTATATATAGCTTCCGGACTTTGGAGAGGTAGTTTTGTGGGTAAAACCTAATATTGATTTTGGCATCTTGGGCAGTATCTTAGGGTTTTCATACCCTATTTTACAAAAAGATAAGTAATTTACTTCATTGATTCATTTATGTCTTCAATTGTATGTGTGTATGCTTGCATGTTCCATATCAAGCTAATTACTTGTGTGTTTTGCTTAGATCTATAGAAACCTAGGTATTGAATATTGATTGGTTTTCTTATCTTAATTGTAATGTGGCCCTATATTGCAATAGGTCATCGATTGTGTTTTTTAATGTTGAGTAATTTGTGAACATTAATTTATAATCGCCTATAGAGTTGTTGTAGGCAAAAATCCAATAACCTTAGAGTTAGTTTATGAAACCTAGAGATTTTGTAGGCAATAACCTTAAGGTAGTCTCAAAGAGTTAGGGAAGAAGCATACCTCCACCTTAAAGAGACCAAGCAGCGTTAAAATAAGGAGCGTGACATTCAACTTTCAATAGGAATAACAGGAATCAGTAAAATCTAGGTAAACACACTTTAATCATATGAGCACACATCACTTAGATGTAGACTACCCAGCAACAGTTAATTATATAATGAATAGTAGAGTAATTGGTAGAAATACCACCCCCAAATCCAATACCAGAGATTAAATTTCAATTTTCCAAAAATATAAAAGATAAAAACAATCTTCCTGATGAACCTTAAGCGTAGTAATTTCTCACTAGCATTCCTATTCACCTAAGAGAATGATATCAATCCGAGGCTTACCCTACACTACAACGATTAGGTTCACGTAGGTGGTTGAAAACTTGCTTGAAGAAAGGAAGTTTCTTTGACCCGGCAGCGTTGTCACGCGTGATATCCTTTTGGTTTAGGGGAATAGAATTAGCTAGTTAGATCCATGTTTAGGTTTCCTTGCTTGATTCTATCAAGTAATATTTTCTCATTTTGCTTCCACTTGTAGTCCTATCCCCTTCTTCCGTGACCTTTGTTCGTAATCTATCACTTTTCATCATGGAGGTGATAATCAACCACAACTTCGTCAACCACCACTAAATGACCAGCAAGAGGCCGTTTTCTCCTGAATGTCACCACTAAACCACTAAGCTACTAAGAACATCATTGAGCTTCCTGAAGCCCAAACTATGGCCTTCGATCGACACCATCCGGTTGGTGCAAAAGCGATGTGCATTCCATGGACCGTTTGAAGTCCAATCAACATCTTAGGATTTCCTTAAAATCGTCGATTCCATCGACCTCGATGCTACTTCACCGGAACCAGCGTTTTCTCTTCCAAGTCTCTCCTAGGGACCAAGAAAGTAGTGGCGACTTCCCTGCGGCTCCATCTCAAGTTGGGATGATCTCACCACTCGTTTCCTTCCCAATGTTTCCCTTGGGGAGAACCTACAAACTTAGACGAGACATCTTGACGTTTCAACAACTTCAAGGCGAGTCTCTCTACGAGGCATGGACCCGATTGAAAGACCACTCCACGAGTCCCCTCATCATGGCATTGATCTTTAGCTTCAAGTCCAAATCTTCTCTGACCATACCAATTGAATCACAAGGCAATCCATTGATCGAACCTTTGGTGGAAGGCTACTTGACTCCGAGAAGAATCATGGGATATTATTGAAGAGCTTTCGATCATCTACGGAAGTGGGTGAATCCCATGAAACCCCGATAAAGTGGTTAATGTCATATCGATTCCTCATGAGTCTTCCAACGTCAGCGAAGAGCAAATGAGTGCTCTTGAGAGAAGGATCGATTATCTAATCGAGAGGCGAAAGAGCTCTGAACCAACACCTCGAGCGATAGCATTAATTAAAACTAACCATGACCACCCAACACCTTTCTGAATCACCAAGCCATTAGAGCAAAATCTCAATCCGCCAGACCTGTTCTACTTCTCAATACCACTCACCGGAGCTTTAAGGAACAAATGAGAGAGTACATGGCAGCCATACGAAAAGATTAGCAAAATTTGAAGGGAGGTTTATAGGAAAGGAGGAAAGATTAAGCGAATGATGAATGTATTATAAGGCAGTTTCAGAGAAGGTGCTAATGAAGCGATGATCACCCTCCTTGGTTGTTAACATTTCCATTGTACGAGAGGAAGATGGAATAGTTGAGAAGAAGGAGATAATATAAGCAAGGATAGTGAGAAGAAGGAGGAATGAAACCAATGATGAACCCGAGACCAAGAATACTACACAAGCACGAGATTAATAAGAAAACAATGTTAACCAAGTGAACAACCGTAGGTACAACGAGGTTCTTGGGAAAACCCCAGAAGGAGAAATAACATAAAAGAGTATGACACCATGCCATGGGACCTATGTATGAGTGGTTCTATAAAAACGGTAACTAAAAACAAGAAACCAACAGAACTTCAGTAATACCATGTAGCATAGGTGACATTGATAATATAAATGCCCTTAGCGATCAAGGATAGATGTAAACATAATGCCTCATCAGTCTATAATAAGTTGACTAGGAGAAAACAAAATAATTTAGACTTTCCTTAGCAAATCACACATATGTCTACCCCGTAGGAGGCAAAGGATGTCCTAATTGAGGTGGCCAATATTATCTATCCGACTTGGACCGTGATAATAGACATTGAGGAAGATAGAAGCCTTTCATTCTTTGAACACAACTTTCTCGCCACTTGAGAAACAATATCAAATGTGGTGAGGGTATCATGATACTCAAAAGTGGCAAGGGATACGCTAGGATACCTATTGTTCCAAGATATCCTTGTTGAATAATGGAGGATACATTTGAAGTCTCTGGTCCTAACAATACTGGTTAGGAAAGAAAATTAATGAATGGGAAAAAGGTTTAGAGAATTTCATGGTTCAAGGGCACATCGACATTGTGGAAATACTGCGATAAAAAATTAGGAAATAATCCTACCTCAATACCACAAACTCAAAAGAACAGAATTCTTGAATGGAGAGGTGCTTTTGTACAAATCGGGAATAAAGCATTAAGAGTAAGAAATAAGCCAAGATGGTTTGGACCTTATACGGTAAAAGAAACTGATCTAAAAAATAAAAGGAATTATCATAATGAGCGGCTCGGGAAGGAGTCCATGGTAAGCATAAAGTCTACAACAACACGGTGATGAAGCTAAAGTAAAAAGAAAGAAGGTAGCGGTAATGAACTGTAGGAGGGCGACTTAGATTACAGCTACAAGACTTCGTAAATAAAAGCCGTGGGGGACAACCCATGCCTAACTCTTGCTTTCTTTTGTTATTACGTATATCTTATTGATTGTTTATTCTCATGTTTGAATTTGAAAATGCTTTATTTATCTTTTTAACGTCGCCTAATACATATAAAGGTATTTTACAAAAGGGATGTAGGAAATTACCTGGCGTTTTTAAAAAGATGAACATGAGAATTACAATTCTTGAAAAAGATATACAAGTGTGTTTGTTATTGTCAAATGCTTGTATCAAGTCATATTGAATGTTTGGCAGAAATTTTTCCAGATTTTAAAGATGTAAATTTTACAGAATTTTTCTAGAAAATTGCAGCCGAACCGCTTTTTGGCGAGGAAAATCTGTGTCGAGGAATCCCGGCATGACATCGGAGGAGCGGCTTGACTATCTTTTCTCTCGTTTTCTGTACTACTTATAAATTTTTGGAATTTCTCAGGTCTTAATTTTCTAGAAAACCTGCGAACATCCATTCCACAAGCATTATATCCTAGTATAGTAGAGTCATATATAGTGTTCCACTGATTTCGCTGAAAGTTTCGTTTGTTTTCTTAAAGTGTGCGGTTTTATTTATCAGAAGAAGATACATAAGAGGATGGGCTTCCAGCATACATTCTTCTTGAAGAATTTAACCACTACTTCACCGGATCTAGCAGCTATCAGGGGGTAGTGAATTTCTTTTGGGAATGGGGACAATGTTAAGTTTAAATGTGCAGGAGAGAAAATAAAAGCAACTTTGAAACTATGCATCCTGACTATGCCTTGTCCAATATTATTTGCGTAATAAACCATGAGAAATATCGGTTAGGGTAATTTTGGCACCAAATTTAAAATTTTTCACGCATGTAGGAGTGGGCCATTAGTCTTAATAAAGCGTCTCATGTATAGAGGTATATGACTTTCACTGAAAACCCTACCAAATTCCACCCCAAAATGTGAGGTTCACCCCTTAGATTTGTAGGAATTATTCACCTTTAATGCTTAGAGTGTATGGGTAGTATATAATAGATTCTAGAACTTGTTTTATGATGCATCCAGAGATCGCTAGTGTGACTACGGGTGTAGTTAGGAATAACTAAATGATAAGAGGCATTAGGATAACCCTTGTTTGATACCGTATTATAATTACTTTTACTTCCACGTTAGACTAATTCCCCCTGCCGTTATTTGCTCATCTTTTGATTTACCTACCTTAGTTAACCCTCGAGCCTATCCTTTTAGCCCGGTTCTGTGATGTTTTAGGTTTTCAATATCAATGAAGAGCATTGTTTACAATCCACCTAAATGTACACCCAAATGCTTAAGCCTACCTTGTATGCACTCACTTTAGTGCATTATTGTTATCAAGCCCACTTATTCAATTATCTAGTTACGTTAGTTTCTAAGTCGAGTCATATCCTTTGTACACAGTTTAGGTGGGACTCATGGGAAAAGTTAAATATACACGGGGAAGGAACGTTAAAATTCAAATTCCCTTTATTTACGTAATAATGTACTCCAAGTGTTTTGATCTTTTCAATTCGGGTCAAATTAGTGTTAGAGTAATAAAACTCAAGTGTAGGGATGTGCCTATAAATCCTTATTATTTTGATGTTATCGTAGAGGATGGTAGAGTAAAAGTGTATGAAAAAATAATAATAATTGAAAAAACATACGGGCTACCATCCTACATCTATCTTTTATGTTTTTTGTTTCAAGTTATCTATAGATTAGAGTGTCAGTCTTGGCTTAGTGATTCTTCTCATGCTTGTAACGTAAAGAATTAGTTTTCCTAAGGTTCTACATGGCGACTAGGGTTTGATCTAGTCTCAAGCCTATGGTAATGTACTAGGACCGGTTAATGAGTGTTTATCTTCCATTTCCAATTAGATATTTTTCATATACACTTTAGAGATGAGAGTATCCAAAGACCACTTGTGAGGTGCTAGTATGTAATTTCCATGCTTGTTATGAATTTTGCGGGGCTTATAGTTGTTATGATTTGTTCTAAACCAATGCTTCATGACCCCAACATAAATTAATTAGCCAAAGTACACATTTGCTTGAGGACAACAAATACCAAGTGGGGATATTTGATAAGGATTTAAAATTTTTACTGAGGGGTCATTTAAATCATAATTGAACCTTTATATCCGTTCTTGGTTAATTTAAGTTATTTTCACTTTTAGGTCTCTTGAAGGTAAAAATCTGGAGATAGCCTTATTTGGATGAAAAGTGAATATGTGAGAGAAAATGGCCAAAGTCAAGATCAAGACACTCAGAGGTGTAAGATTGAAGGTGACAACGTCCGCACGCCATCGAAGCGTCAATGTCCTTTGAATTTTGTTTTCGTGAATGGTTCACGATTGGCTGTCATAGCATCCATGATATTGAAAGACCTAAAAGTGTCGATTTGGAAACACATCGTTTGATTTAATAAAACAATCGAGAGTTTACAAAGTATAGGTCCCAAAAGTTCAAAGTTTGGAAATATAAATATATTACAAAGTCAACGATGGTTTTGAAAAGTCTAAGTGATACAATGATGTAAGTCGGCAGCGATCAAAAGGTTCCATAACCATGCCATGATGATAATGCCTTACACACGAAAATACATTGCTAAAGGTCCAACAATAATATTGGTGAAATCATAGTTTATAAAATGTTTTACTACGATACATAAGTATAGATGAACATGACGATCATGTCACGTAACAAAATGTTACAGGCATGACAATTATGTCACGTAAAATATTTATTGCTTAGCGCATGACGTACAAAATCCAGAGTACGATATGCATGTGTCTGCCAAACAACTCTAGCCAATGTTTATGAATGAAATGCATCCAGCTTACTAGTTGGGATTCACCAACCCGATTAGGTGTCACCCTCGATGATCTATCCTCACACACGCTTCTAGAAAATTAGCGGCTCATGCATTAAAGTGGGGACTTTATGCAGAGCAACGTTGTAACTTCGAAGCAATGTAAAATGAATTTAACAACATGGTATCGTTAATAAAAATGTTGTGCAATGTATTCTCCCGTGGGTTTGAAATAATGTAAAAACTTGTAAAATGGGCTATGAAACTCACTTGGTAAACCTGGAATGATGACAAGAGTGTGTACACCGAGGAATATAATGTGATGCTTTAACCGGGACCTAATACAAATGATATGATATGTAATGAGTTTGCAATGTAATGTTATGATATGCATGCATTACATTTATGTTATTATACCATTTCTGCTTGATTTGAAGAAATACTTATCGTCCGAAAATACTCTTTTGACGCCTTGACCATTCTTAATTCACTTTACAAGTATTTACGTCAAAATGTCATCCCACAATGGTTCGTAATGTTTATAGTGAAATTTCACTTTTAAAACGTAAAAACAATGTATTGGAAAAAACTTATAAAGAACAAAAATGGCTCAGAAAACTAGTAAATAAAAATGGTGTACGTCGTCGTTAGGAAACGAACTTCGACGGTTTTGGAAAGTTATCAAAATCTAGAAGTTTCAGTTAGGAGTTTTCGACATAAAGGTCTCGAACATAAAGATAATAAGGGTTAAAGATGGTGATTTTGTTGAATTGTGGTTCAAAAAAATTGAGTTTGACCAAAGTTTAAACAAATAATTAATTTATTAAAACTCCATTATACAAGCGGTTGATTGTTTTGGAAAATAGCGGTGATCTTAATTTTATTAGAACATTCGTTCCAAAAAAGTTCCACATCATAGTTAAAACATTTACCCTCAACATGGGCGTTCGACTACCGTAACACTTGTCACAGTAAAATAATATAGTTTTGAAAATAATAGTTTACAATTTTATGAAAAGCGATGCATATCTTCAAGATATCGTTTCTCCCCATAATACTCTACGTTCTTAGGTTCGTTTACGGCTTTTGACAAAACAAAAACAGCATGTTGCTTAGATTTTTCGAAAAGAAAATATATATTTAAATCGTCAACTTGAAAGATTCATACTTCTTTCGTTATAGCTTCCGTTTTTATATCCGTTCAACAAGCGGCCACGGATTCGTTTAAATTATATTTTCTACATATCAAGTGCCAAAAAGTTCTGCCTACTGTCGATTTTCCAGAAAACAAAACAAGGACAGAACACTTTTATATACTTGTCGAAAATATTTTTTCTCGACTAAACCTATTCCAATCCCTTCAAATCACTCCAAAGCTATCTAGCCTAACCAAACACCTTCTTAGGTTGTCATGGGTTCCTAGACATCATCAAGACTAACAATACCAAGGGATAATTCTATATACCATATATATTTATATTTCTAAAATCATGTAAAATGTGTATAAATCAACATAAATCATGCATGCTTGCTCCCCAACATGAAGAGATACTTATGAAATGAAAAAGGAATATGAAAAATAGAATGATATTTTACAAGCTTAATATGATGAGGTGCAAGGAACAAGGTTTAGCCTAGACACTCTTGGTTTTTATTTCAAAACCTCATAAAGAGTGTTATCTAGATTGTATTTATGCTTGAACTTAAAAAAAATGATGATCCCTTTGAAACCCTTGATGTGGCCGGTTGAAGAAGGAGCAAAACCAAGAGAGAAAAATATTTTTGCTAACTATGTGAATTATTTGAGTATGAATGAGAAAAATGAAAAGGTAAGACTTTATGTAATGTGTAAATCTCAACATTCAAAGACCATGCTATCATTAATATCACCCTCCCCCTTGGTCGGCCAAGGGGGGAGGAATTTGTTAGATATTTGTTTTTTTTTTTTTTTTTTTTTTTTTTTTTTTTTTTATATATATATAATGTATAATTTGTAAGAAAAAGGTGTAAGTAAATGTGTAGATAAATGTATAAGTAAAGGTAAATGGTAGATTTTAGGTAAAAGGCCTTTTTCCGTACGATCCCTAGAATGTCTGAGATAATAAAAATTGTAAAAATAAATTCCTTGTGCAATTTGAGTGATAACAATAATTACCGCTTAATTTTTAATACCAAGCGTCGTCACTACTTTAACTTTCCACCGATTATCCCCAAATAATTTCAAAACACTAGGTAAACTAAATATACTTTTTTATCACTAAATGAGTATAAAAATTGTCGGATCATTTTTGAAGTAACTGATTAAATATTCAAACTAATAACTTCACCAGGAGCGCTAAGTTTATTTAATATAAATTACCGCGTTAAATGTGAAATGACTGTCAGAATGAACTAATTGATGCAAATGATGCTAATGAAATGTAGACTAAACTTAGTCCATATAAAATGTTCGTGATGATATGATCATGAATTCGCCGCTAAACCAAAAAGGTTACGCGATTTGTGGAACACGTACCAGTTTACGATAAATGTTGAAATTGTGAAGCATAAATTGTTTTGAGAAATGACCTGAAAGTACGAGTTGTCACAGACGCCGTCGCAACATGCTCCAAAATTGTGACGGCTCAGTAGCGAATTTGCTATTTTGTACCTGATGGCGTCAGGCTTTAAAGAGTAGGGCATCACAACTCAGACGACCTAGATTCAGATTCCGATGGCTTCAGATGATGAAGCCGACGGCGTCACAACCACAAGGTGACGCTGTCACAAAGTTGACGTGGTCAAGATGAAACCCTAATGGCGGCGATCCGACGGTGTCACATTTAAAGAGTGATGCCGTCGCAGTTGTAAATCTATATATAGAATTCGAATTTTCAGACTTTGGAGAGGTAGTTTTGTGGAGTAAAACCTAATAACGATTTTTGGCTGTCTTGGGCAGTATCTTAGGGTTCTCATACCTTATTTTACAACAAGATAATTAATTTACTACATTGATTCAATTATGTCTTCAATTGTATGTGTGTATGCTTGCATGTTCACTATGTCCGGCTAATTTACTTGTGTCTTTGCTTAGATCTATGAAACCTAAGTATTGAATATTGATTGGTTATCTCTTATCTTAATTGTAATTGGCCTACGATTGCAATAGGTCATCGTTGTGTTTTTCATGCTTGAGTAATCTTTGTGAACATTAGTTTATATCGGCTAGAGTTGTTGTAGGCTAAAAATCCCAAGATAACCTTAGAGTTAGTTTATGAATCCTATAGATTTTGTAGGCAATAACCTTAAGGTAGTCTCAAAGTGTTAGGGAAGAAAGCATACCCTACGACCTTAGAAGACTCAACGCGTTAAGAATAAGGACGTGACAATTCAACCATCAATAGGAGATAACTATGGAGTAATAGCATCTAGGTAAACACATATTTAATCATCATATGAGCACACATCAATTAGACATAGACTACCCCTTAGCTTAGTTAATTAGATAATTAGAATAGTAGAGTAATCGGTAGAAATACACCCCCCAAATCCAATACCCCGAGATTCGTAATTTCAATTTTCTAAAAAATATAAAAAAAGATAAAAAATAATCTTCCTCAACCCTAACCTTAGCGTAGTAATTTCTCACTAGCATTCCTATTCCCCTAGAGAACGATATCAATCCCGAGGCTTACCCTAATACTACACTACAACGATTAGGTTCACTGCCTAAGTGGTTGAAAAACTTGCTCGAAGAAAAGGAAGTTTTCTTTGACCTCGAACGCGCGTTGTACGCGTATCAGCATTCAATCGCCTGAAGCAAGATCTTACCCAAGCTCCTATAATGGTTACTCCTGATTGGTCTCAACCATTCGAGATCATGTGCGATGCTAGCGATTATGCTGTGGGCGCTGTTTTGGGCCAAAGAAAAGAGAAGCATTTTCAACCAATTTACTATGCTAGCAAGACCATGAATGTAGCGCAAGAAAATTACACAACCACCGAAAAAGAGCTTATGGCTGTGGTTTTTTCCTTTAATAAATTCAAACAGTATCACGTTCTTTCCAAAACTGTCGTCTTCACCGATCATTCCGCCTTACGATAATTTTTCTCCAAACAAGATGCAAAGCCCCGACTTATTAGATGGATTCTATTATTTCAATAATTTGACATTGAAATTCGGGATAAAAGGGAGGGGGCTGAAAATCTTGCTGCTGATCATCTTTCACGGTTGGAAAACCCGGACTTGGAGAAATTAGACAATGACGAGATTTTTGACTCCTTCCCTGATGAACAGCCGATGGCCGTTAAGGATATTAAACCATGGTATGTGGATTCTGCTAACTATCTATCGAGTAGGGTCTTACAGAATTGCATGACTAGGCACGAAAAGAAAAGATTCTTCACTGAGCTTAAATATTATTTTTGGGACGAACCCTTTCTATTCCGCATATGTCCCGATCAGATCATTCGATGTTGCGTTGCAGGAAGGGACATTGATCGGATTATCAGAGAGTGTCATGCGGGACCATCAGGGGGCATCACAGTATAAATGTTACGGCATGAAAAGTTTTCGATGCCGGATTCTATTGGCCTACTGTATTCCGCGATGTTAAGAGATTAGTTCAGATGTGTGATGCATGCCAATGATCAGGAAACATCTCGAGAAGAGATGAAGCACCCGAAAATACATCTAAGTCTGCGAAATATTCGATGTTTGTTGTATCAGTTTCATGGGTCCTATTCCATCATCCGGAGTGAATTAATACATTCTGGTCGCCATTGATTACGTGTCCAAATGGGTGGAGGCACAAGCCATTAGAACCAATGATGCAAGAGTAGTCATTAATTTTCTCAAGAAACTCTTCACGAGATTTAGGATTCCTAAGGCACTGATTAGTGACCGGGGGACCCATTTCTGCAATGCTCAAATGGAAAAGGTAATGAAGAAGTATGGTGTTCCTCACAGAATCTCTACGGCATATAATCCCCAAACAAATGGGCAAGTGTTAAACACAAATAGGGCATTAAAACAGATACTCAAAAAAAGGGTCCACCAAAGCAGAAAAGATTGGTCATTCAAACTAGATGAGGCACTCTGGGCAATCAGAACGGCTTATAAAACGCCAATTGGAACAACTCCTTTTCGCTTAGTGTACGGGAAAGCATGTCATCTCCCTATTGAGCTTAAGCAAAAGGCATACTGGGCATTTAAGGCCTGTAACATGGATTATTCTTAGGCAGGGTCAAATAGGTTCTTATAGCTTCAAGAGCTAAATGAACTGAGACTCGAGGCCTATGAGTTCTCAATCACATACAAAGAAAGAGCGAAACGATGGCATGATCAGCGAATAAAGAGTCCTAAAGAGTTTGTAGAGGTAGATAAGGTGCTATTATATAAGAAAAGGTTAGGACTATTCCCGGGAAAACTCAAATCGAGGTGGTATGGACCCTTTTCGGTAAAGAGGACAATGAGTGGTGGAGCCGTTGTGTTGGCAAATAATGATGGAAGGGAGTTTACCTTAAATGGACAACATGTGAAACATTACCAAATAGACAATAACGAATTAATAAATGATGAAGATATTATTTTGGAAGATGAGATGACGTAGGAGCACGACTTTGAGTCTAGCTGCAAGAATCGTAAATAAAGAAAAGCGCTTTGTAGGAGGCAACCCATGCTTAATTGTTTGCTTGTTTTGCTTTTCAATTTGTGTGTTTATATATCTTTTCATTATTGTTTATTCTCATGTTTGACTTTGTGAAAATGCTTTATTTTGTTTTTAACCTCATCTTAATTACATATAAAGGTATTTTTCAAAAAGATAAGTGTAGGGAAGATCATATATGTTTTTAAGAACATGAACATGAGAATAACAACAATTAAAATTGATATATATATATATATATATATATATATATATATAGAGTTAGGATCAAGTAAAAAGATTACTTAAAATAAGAATGAATAAGAAGAACTATAACCGCAAATCCGAGATACACCGACCTAAATAAGATGCATCCCTATAATCTAAGATGCATTATAACGCACCATAGTGTGTTTTCTAGCTTTTAATCAGATGCATATACGTATATTAGATGCATTTCATGATTTCTATTGTTTTTTGTTCCTCTGCACGTGCCGAAATCATGAAAATCAATTTGTACCATCTATACATCAAATTAACTTTTAAAACTCAAGATGTTTCATCTATATGAATAGAAATGCATCTAATTCAAGTTGTTGCATCTCAAATGCGTGGTTTTGGTCACTTCTCACCACTTCTTAATTTACTTCTCACTGGATCCCATATATATATATATATATATATATATATATATATATATATATATATATATATATGTGTGTGTGTGTGTGTGTGTGTGTGTGTATGTATCGAGTCATAGACAGCGTTTTTGTCAGGACAACCTAACGGCGTCAGGATTAACACCTAACGATGTCAAGCAATATAGAAACAAAATATCAATTTCGTTTTCTGTGTAATTTATGATTTTTGGAAATTCCCAATTCTTAATTTTCCAGAAAAACTGCAAACATCCATTCCACAAGCATTATATCTTGCTTTCTAGTGTAGGTGTGTGTCATATATAGTTTTACAGCCAATTTTACGTGAAGATTTCGTTTGTTTTCTTATATGTCTAGGGTTATATTGGACAATAAGAAGAAACACATATTGGATGAAGCTTATTACTTATGCATTCTTCTTGGAGGAGGATTTAACCGCAACATCACACATATCCTACAGAGCTAATCAGAGGAGTATTAGTTTCTTTTCCTTACTTACCTTCCTTTATCATAACTTTGATACTTTCAGGGAACATTGGGGACAATGTTCAGTTTAAGTGTAGGGAGGGAGAATAAAACGTGAACTTAGAATCTATTCAATCACTTGATTATTTGTCTTGTCCTTGGTAATTGGTGTAATAAACCATAAGAAATATTAGTTAGGGAAATTTTAGCACCAAATTTAAAATTTTTATACCATTTACGAGCTATACTTTAGTCTTAATAAAGCGTCTCAAGGAATGGAATTATATGACTAGTACAAAAACCGTATACCACTCAAATTCCACCCTAAAAAATGTGAGGTTCACCCCTAGATCTTTAGGAATAAAAGCATTCATCTTTAATGCTTAGTGAGTGTACCGGTAGTATAATAGATTCTAGAACTTGTTTTGTGATGCATTCCGAGATCGCTAGTGAGACTACACTTTTGTAGTTAGGAGTAACTAAATGATAAGAGGCCCCCTTGTTTGAAACATGTATTATAATTACATCTTCCACATTGGTTGAGTAATTACCCCACACCCATGCGATGTACTCATCTTTAGTATACGATACCTCTAGTTAACCCCTCAGAGCCTATCCTTTTCGCGGTTCTCGTGATGTTGCGGTTTTCCGGAATATCAATGAAGAGCATTGTTTACATCCACCCCCAAATGTAGACGCAAATTGCCTTAGCCTACCTTGTATGCACTCGTCTTTTGTGCATTATTGTTATCATTATTAAACCCTTAGTTAATTATCTAGTTACTTGCATGGTTGCTAAGTCGAGTCATATCTTTTGTATATAGTTTTGGGACGATTGGGACTCATAGGTTAAAGTAATATTTCCTAGAGTAACGGGAAAGAATGATAAATTCAAATTCTCTTTGTCTATGTAATTAAATACTCAAAGTGTTTTGATCTTTTCAAATCGGGTCAATTAGTTTAGTTAAATAAAAACTCAAGTATAGGGATGCTCCTATAAATCCCTTATATTTTGATGTTATCGTAGAGGATGGTAGAGTAAAAAGGTATGTAAAAAAAATGCGAAAAACATACGGGCTACCATCCTACATCTGTCTTTATGGTTATGTTTTTAAGTTTATGTTTTTTTTGTTTCAAGTTATCTAGTGTTAGTGAGTCGAGTCTTGGCTTAGCAACACCACGCTTTACATGCTTGTAACATAATATTTTTGACTTGCCACCACTAAATATCCCCTATCCAACAAAACCCTATACTTCCCTACCCTAAGCCTAACGTTACAACCCTTGTAAAGACCTCTTAGATAGTTATTCCTAGGTGCGTACGCCAAAGCGGTGGAGGTTTCATCTATTCTCAAGCTTATGGTAATCTATGTACTATGCCGGGTAATG
Organism: Chrysanthemum makinoi; assembly: GCA_910596185.1. Lineage (NCBI taxonomy): Eukaryota > Viridiplantae > Streptophyta > Magnoliopsida > Asterales > Asteraceae > Chrysanthemum > Chrysanthemum makinoi. The sequence continues at coordinate 241,591,784 of OU343222.1, read as the reverse complement.
AGTGTTTACCTTCCATTTCCATTCATATTATATTTCATATAAACCCGAGAGATGAGAGAATCCATACCCCAATTGTGAGGTGCTAGTATATAATTTTCGTGCTTGTTATGATTATTGTGGCACTTCTACTTATTGTAAACTATTCTAAAGCTATGCTTCATGCCCCTTAACTTATAAATTGATTGGCCAAAAGCACATTTGCTTTAGGACAAGCAAAATCCAAGTGTAGGGATAATGGATAAGGATTTAAAACTTACATTTTAAGGGGTTCATTTAAGCCCTAAATCGACACATTTTATATTCGTTACTGCTTAAAATCGTTTCTTTTCACATTTTAGGTCTTTTGGAAGCAAAATGCTGGAATGAAGCATATTTGGACGAAAAGGAGCGAAAAACATGAAAAAAATGGCAAAGTCAATATCAAAGGCACTCTAGCACACCTGATGGCGTCTCAAAAAAAAGGCGACGCCGTCCCTCTATAGAAGACTTGATCAAAAGTGCACGCGACGGATCAGCAAAATTTCTGGTCCTAAAGCCTGACGGCGTCATGCCTAAACTAGGGAAGGCGTCGCTCACAACTTTTATACCAGACGCCCAAGATCCAAGATTCAGACGACGTCGCTATTGAAGACTGACGGCCTCACACATCCTAACTGACGCTGTCCCAATGATGACTTGGCCCAAACGAAACACTAATGACGGCGACCTGATGACGTCACTAGCAAAAGGTAACGCCATCGCGATTGTAAATTTTGGAGAGCAAACCCTAACTCAGTCGTAGTCCAACATGGACAGTATTCTAGGGTCCCATACCCGATTTTACATCACAAGATAATTTTGTTAATCCAATTTATCATTATGTCTACCCCATTTTCAATTGATTGTGTGTATGCTTGCTTGTTTAACATGTCTAGCTAAATTATTCTTGTGTTTGCTTAGATCTATGAAACCTAGTTATTAATTGTTGTTAGGTTGTCTCTTGTCTTAATTGGTAGACGCTAGAGTAAGGAAAACGGGCTTTTTCTTTCATTTTTGCGAGCTTGAACATCCTAAATAGCAAAAAGCCTTTGAGTGCACATTAGGCCATTCGTTGTGTTTATTGCGTGAATTGTAGCTTTAGGATAGTAGTGTATTCGGGGGAGATGCTACTGCACTTGCCGATCCCGGGTATTTTAAAGGAGAGTTACAATTCATAGAACTAGGGAATTAGGCACCACCCTACGACTAACCATGATACAACGCACCAATTAAGATAAAGGAAGTGACAATTCAACCGACCAATAAAAGATAACTAGGGACTAATAGCATCTAAGTAAAAACATCTGTAATCATCATACGAGCACACCTCAATTAGCATAATCTATTCGTAGTTAATTAGAAAATTAGATAATTAGTAAAAGTAGTGAAATCGGTAGAAGTACCACCCCCCCCCCCAATCGTATACCCCGAGATTTTTACCATTGCTTTATAAAAAACATAAAAAAAGACTAAAAAGAATCATCCTCAACCCCACCTTCTCATCATATGTCTCTTTCTAGCATTTTTATTCCCTTAGAGAATGAAATCAATCCCCGAGGCTTACCCCATACTACACTACAACAATTAGGTTTACTTCCTAGAGGGTTGAAAAGCTTTCTCGTTGAAAAGGAGGTTTCTCGACCTCGAACCCACGCATCACACACATATTTGACTTACAAATTTGTCCCGATCCAAACAACAACACCTAAACCATATTTCCTTTTATCTTTTGACCTGATTATTACACAAAACGATGGTAGTTTACCTCTTGAGGTCGGATTCAAATGCATAAAACAAGAACAAAAGCACCAAAACAAAAACCCTTCGAAAAAAACTCACCCACAATCAAACCAATACCAATAGCTCGATCACCAAACCTTGAAATAAATACCAATGATTAGCTCCCCTTTCTAGGACCTTCGAACCACTGATTTTCATGGAGCCAAAATTGGATGCCGCCACTTTTGTGTATTAGGGTTTAGTGTGTGAAAGTTAATGTGTGGTGTAGTATACGTTTTTTTTTTCTTTTTCTTTTTTTTTTTAATCTGTTTTAAATGCATAAAGTAAGAAAATAAATAGGTAATGCCACTTTTTCTTTTTTTTATTGAGAGAATAAAGGAGATTGTGATCTTCTAATTGTTTTCGAAATTATATCTTCTTAATTCTTATCTCAAATTTAATAACCTAGGGAATTTATTTTAGGAATATTAATTCAATCTGTATAAGATTATCACATAAAGTTTTTATGTTATTTACCTATCATATAACTTAGGTTAGGTTCAAAACATATACAAAAATGTGAGTCCAGATTTTAGAGTGTTATAATACCAAAGTCGAGGAGGTTTAGGGCTTAACTCGAGCAACACAAAATCATGCCCTTTTGGTGGCTCGATGTAACACAACACACATGGTCTCTTGAGAGTTTATGCCAAATTCATAATAACAATTAATAATTTCCCGCTCAACTCGACTAGTGTTCTCAACAGTCGGGTACTACCTGATTTGAATCCTCGACCCTACGCCCTCGTTTGTACGGGGCTATACAAATCAACACAAGAACAACAAAACATTCTCGGGTGAATTTTTAGTCTCAGCCGAGACCGACAACTCGGATAAGCCGATAGAAACAATAAGCCAAAAACCTCAAATAAATTGAAAAAGCTTGAATATAAGCCGAAAAGTTACAATAAGCTGAAATAAGCTTTTACCTAAGCCAAAAACCAAAATAAGCCATAATTTTAGCCGAATACCACTCATGTGCTAATTACCAACTTTTAGATTTTATTTTTCTTATTTTAGCACACCTAAACAACAACAACTAACCAAGAATCTAACCCATTTAATATTATTACCTTTTTCCTATATTCAATCGGTTTAAGAAAAAATAATAATTTCCAACCTTATCACAACTCATTAATAAATACCAATCAAAAGGGAAGTAAAATTCTTACAAATTCATGGTATGGTCGACTGGAGTAAAACCGAACAAGAAAAAAAGTTCACACGCACTTTCTTGAATCCACACTTGATTACAAAGACAATTGATACTTGAATTGAGCAATTACCCAACCAATTTACAGAACCCCTAAATCAATTTTGAAAAACCTTAACTTATAAAAACCCTAATTTTGTTGATTGTGTGTGATGAGTGTAACCTGTGATAAATTGAATCTATATATAGATGTAAACATGGGAAGGAAATCTAGGTTTCATGGTATTGTATAGAGGGTACTACCAAGTGGTAAGTTCTTGGCATATCGGGTTTATTTCTCCAAGTGGTCATTGCTATAGCCGACAGAATAAGTGAATGGTGTGTTTACCAAAGTGTTTAATGGATGAGATGTGATCATCAATTCCCATGAGTTATTCGATGCCACAGAATGTAAATAATACTTCATAGTCTAAGCAAAATCTTTCAAGAATCTTTAGCGTCAGACATGATCTTTCAAGATTTTTGCTCAGGACAAGAACTTCTCGTGCAAATGGTCATACACGTTATGATGCTTCTGAAAGTTCAAAACCATCATGGGTGAGAAACGTGTACTTTGATGTTTTACGCTCAACCTCCAGGGGAAATAGTGTATACTACTTGACTTAGTATGGTTTGTGAAGTTTCCTACATATGGGTAAAGAATTGTTGATGATATTGTTAATGATGGAGAATGAACCATTGATGAACCGCTGCATGTTCCTCTAAAAATAGATATTCACCGAAACCAAAGTTGTCATAACGCATTCAAGCTAACATTGTTTATGGTTTAGTCTTGATTTTGTAAAATCCCGTGAAAGAATCTATTTCTCAGTTTAAATCGTAGATTTGTAATATCCCGTAACAATAAAAACATCCCAGTGAAAGAAATGTGCATTTACGAATCTATCTTACGGTTTATACATGGTTTTGTAAAATCCCGTGAAAGAAACTATTTCTCGGTTTAAACCATAGAATTATAAAATCCCGTAATGATGGAACCATCCTGGAGAAAGGAAAGTGTATTTCGGGATCTTATCTGATGATGGTGCTATGGTTTCTACTTCGAAGAAGGGATAAAGGGTGTACTTCATATCTTGGATGGCTGTTTGGGTTTAATTCATGGCAGTTTGGTCATTTAAAAGGCTTACGGGGTTATGTACTTTTAACCAAGGTCGGGATGCAACAATTATCATAGTTCACTTAAAACGTCAAAGGAGGCTAGATCTAAGTTTTTAACTACAAGATGTGACAATGGCGTTAATTCATTATTGTTTATTTGAGGTTGAAGTGAAATTTCACAGGCGAGTGTACTTAGTATCTGAAGGTATCGGGGATGGTTGGATGAATATTCTTCAAGATCCTTGTTCGAGATTTTAACATTTTCAAAGACAAAGACTTGGAAATCTAGTTATTTTTGGGTGATTTTTCTTTTTTTCTTTTTACCACCACAAAATAACTATCACTTTAAGGAGTTATGTTTTAGTACTCAGTGGCACATTGAATTGTGGATTTTCAAGAGGTGATGTACGTCTGATACTTGATGGTTGGTTGGATGAAGAGTATAGAGTACTTAGGGTTTCAAAGGGGCATGAAATCTCGGCACCGCTCTTTCTTACATATGTGTAAGTTTAAGTTACGAGTTTGGGTTGTTTTACTTCAGGGTTAAATTCATCATATTGGGTTTTCTCCATCAGCTGTCACGACAAAGAGCCTACTGAATGATAATGGGATTGATTACAAGTTAGCCAAGAGATGTAGTAAAGAGAGAGATTATGACGTTTGAACACAACAGTTCAAGCCTTGTTCTCTACAAAAAGAAAAATGTATGTTTCAGTGCGCTTTATCTTCAAGAAGAAGAGAAATCTTCTTATGACGTTTGAATACTTCAGTTCAAACCTCGTTCTCTAAATAAAAGAAAAGTGTACGTTTCAGTGCGCTTTATCTTCTGAAGAAGAGAAATCTTCTCAATTATGACCATTCTCATCAACATGCTTCATGCTTTTTCCATGCGCGATCAGTTATCAAGTGAACCGAACTACCGATGATTGTTCTCTTATTCCACTTGCTCAATTAAAATGGCAATGGCGACATCATATGTAAACTTTGAGGGGGAGAAGTGTCAATAGACTACATTTTGAAGATATTCACTTGTTTAGTAAAGAATGGCAACTCTGTATGCAAATCTTGAGGGGGAGAAGAAGTGTGATAATACTGCATGTTGATCTACATCTGAGAATAAATGGTCAAACAGCTCCAAACTCATGTAAGAATCGAGCTTCTTCTTATCGGATCATCTTCAAATGGAGTTTCTTCTAAGAGCCGTTGGTTGACATCTTCTCACAAGCTGATATGAGTAATGATAAAGTGCTTCCAGTTAATGCTTCACGTATACATCATCATGATGATTCCGATCTATCATAATCATCAGGGTAGAGTGAATGTGTACAACAAGGTTTCTCAACAAGTTCACTTGATCGGGTTTAATGTCTTACGAAGCGATTTGTGTCGAAGATTGGTTGATTCTATATCCCTTCGTGCCTTATTCTACGTTCTTCTACCTTATCCACCTTCACCTATCTCGGGCAACAAATTGAAGATTATCAGTGTTCCAACTTGTTAAGTTTGGTGTTACCATTTATGTGTTCGTTGCGGGCTGATTGTTAAACTCCTTGATGAACATCTTTCTGTTCTTGTTTGATTGGGAGAGATTTTAGTTAAGGGAATTTGCTAGATGCAAGTTAATTGGAATGCTTTTGGTAAGATGAAGATGTTAACATTCGATTCCTCTAACGGACAAATATGAAGAAGGTCGAGTCTAAAGTCTGTTCTATATTTTCTGTTGCATGTTAGAAGACTAAAGACGACATGCATTTGATTATCTAAAGGCTTATTCTTAATCCGGGCTGAGAAGAACACTTGAAATATCTGTCAGTTTAGGGGAGAGCACTAATTGAGGGAGAGTGAAAAGCCAGAGTTAATCCCTAATTAGACTTGCTCACCCTATTATTCAGCAAGCTGAATCTCACAAGACTTCAAATGGCCTTCTCAAAAGATTTTAAGTATATGGACTTATAATGTGTTGCTGATTCGGAAGTATCAAAACCAGCAAGGGGGAAGGAGACACGCATCTAAACGCGAGTAAACTTGATGAACTTTGTTAATACAAATAAGCCGTAAAAACGTTTATTTATATTTTAAGACCTTCTAATGTTTTGTCGATAACAAATGTAAAATCATTTTAACGAAACAAATAAAATACGTAAATGGTTTGAGCCAATAGTTTACTAACATACTTATGTTTTCACATAAAACACTAAACAAGTAAAAGTGATTTTATGATTTAGTAATACATATGTACAACGACTGGTGTTTACATATTTGGGTAAATATATACATAACTAATATGTATTATAATGGGAAAATATAAATGGGTAGAAGTTTAAAGTATTTGACCCATTGACCAAATACATTAAATGTAGTTGGGTAAAACCCAAAGTCCATGACCCATACCCATGGAGCATAACCCATAACCCATTGCATGACATCATGCATAAGTCATAAATGGGTATTATCCATGACCCATGGTTTTAACCCATGACCCATGGACTAGATGCATTGCATCTTGTAGATACATTGCATCTACTTGGATACCCATGCTCCAAAGTCTAGGACCCATGACCCATAACCCATGACCCATGACCCAAAACACATGGGTAAAGAGGAGCATCCCATGGATCCCCAAGAATACACTGGACGGATCCCTCAAGTGAGGGATCCATGGGATCTATGGAATAGTAGCTAAATTTCTTCTATAAATAGTGAGCCATTTCTTCATTTTGGGTTGCCACTCTCACATTTACTTTCTCCTAGTATTGTAAACCTTCTAACCTCATATCCTAAGGATCTCTCTATGTATTTTGTGTTTTGTTTTTGTGTGATTCTCTAGGTTCCTCTTAAATGCGAGATCACCACCTCTTGAAGTCAAGCAAGCCCAAGTCCATGAGTTGCTATGCTTCATCATCATCAAGACTACTGAGGTTCTCTTGTTGATAATTCTTTCTTCCTCCATAAGAATTGTTGTGTCAAAGGCATTAGTGAAGGATTCCGAAAGAGTCAAGATGAAAGCATTAGTGAAAGGTGCTTAACGTCCGTGTCAAAGGAATTAGTGAAGAATGCTAAAGGAGTCAAGACGAAGGAATTAGTGAAAGGTGCCAAATGTCCGTGTCAAGGGCATTAGTGAAGGATGCCTAGAAGTTAAGTCAAGTGGCGTTAGTGAAAGATGCCAAGGGTGTATAATCGATGAGGTGCATCGATGTACAAATAGAGATAGGTTGTATCCAAGGATATTGATATCCTTGATGATGTTTTAATAAGGAGTGGGTCTCCTTTGAGTTAGGTGTTGTGTAGTGTTGGGTAGTAGTTCCTCCATTGTAATGGAACTCGGTATCTAGCCTAGTACCGGAAAAAGAGTAGGCGACGTTGTGAAGGCTTCTCCACCATAAGGAGTTGGTGTCGTGTAGTGATTATGAACTCTCGAGTAGGTGACTCAGGGAGTGGAGTAGGGCAAGGAAGGTGTCCTTGTAGCCGAACCACTATAAACACTCGTGTCATTGTTATGTGTTTCTTACTCTTTATCTTTCCATTACACATTTACATGTCTATCTATCAATGTCCAACATACACATCCAAATAGATTGATATAAGTCGATCTAAATATTTTAAAACATAGTTTTAATTGGTAAAACTATTCAACCCCCTTCTAGTTTTCCACAAACTTAATACTTCTAAGTGATCGAAGATATCCCGGGAAGACAAATGTCATTACCGCAGAGAAAATCAAGGTTTGACTCATGGCGTTTAGTGTTCTTATTCCAACTATGTGGGGGAAGAGATGGAAGATTTAGTTTCTAGTGATAAAAGAGATACACAAGTGTGTGATGATTTCGATGTTATCGCAATCATCAGGGGAGAGAGATTGTTTACATTAGGGACGCACAACTGGTTCACTTGAGAGCTTAATTGGTGATTCAGTGATAATCACTTATTCTAGAGTTGACATCCGTATAAATACTCAGTGATTCAGCCTGTTACTTCAATGTTATCGGTTATTCTCCATAGAAAGGACATTTGTGTACTTCGGGTTCTTGAGCATTATACACGATCATCAGGGAATATGAATGTGAACATCGGGGAGGTGTTTTCAGTTATTCTAGGCATGATGTGTATTCGGGAGAATTCTTGAGCAATATACAAAGAGACTGACTGCATCAATTCAACTACTTGGGGGAATTGTTCTCTTGACACCTTTTGAAATGGATCGCTTCAGACTACAATGGAAAAGGAATCTGAGAAGAGCTATTCAAATGTGGGATGATACGTTGTTGTTCTTCTATCTTGATGATATAATCCCGGACGGAGAATCGATGATCTTTCTTAAAAGGAGCAGCAAACTCGATGATATGGTGTGCTCCTCTGTGCACCTAGCTAAGGCAAGCTTGAAAGAGAGCTTAGAATCTGCTCAAGAAGAAGATTTTCGGTTTGGGGGGAAGCTGCCAAAGTCTCACTTTCAGAAGGTTCAATTTCTCTCAATTCAGGAGCCTCGAAAGCTTTGGTGGTGAAAGTTTAAGAGATGACGATTTCTATCTTCTTCAACGGGGTTGTTCGATATCCTTATCTCGGTACTCGTATCATCATCTTCTTAACCTATATCATCTAAACTATCTGTAAATATTTATCAAAAATTAAAATACAAAAATATAAAACCAACAAAAAGAAAATAGAAAAATATAAAACCAACAAAAATCCATAAAAATCAGAAAATTTGAAAAAGACCAAAAATATTGTTTTTTTATCAAGACATGTCTTCTGGTATCGATAACATCTATGGTCTTAGAAATGTCATTCAACAATGGCACGGGACCATAGACGAAGTTCGAGCAGAAGGTGTAAATATTCTTTTCAAAACATGTCTCAAAATATGGCTTGCAGTTATTTCAGACTGTAACCCGTGCTTAACTATGGGTTGCTATTATTTCAGATAGAAACCCGCTCTTTAAAAGGGAAAGTGCTATGCTTAAACGATTTTCATAAATTTTGTGCACTTATCCAAAAACGAATTTGAGGAAAGCACGTCGACAAAAGGACGACTGTTCACACACAAATGTTTTTCCGTCTAAAATTCTTCAGAAAAATATTTGTTGCTTTTTAAATGGTGGAAAATGAGTTTCTTAAAAATCAATCAAAATCAGAATTTTCATAAATTTGAAAACTCAATCAATCACTTTAGCGCTTTTAAACATGTCATAAAATGAATCATTGATTGAGGGGAAGAATGTTTTTCAAATTTATATCATCTAACGGGCTTATATGATCATCCTATGTGCTTAACAGAAAAAGATACTTGTCTATGTTAAAGGACTAGGAATCTAGGATATGATTATTAGGATTAGATGATTAGAGTTTGATAAACACATAATTCCCATGTCTTTGTATGATCTGATTGATATGTTGGATTGACTTTTATTAGTCGATTGCTGTTTGGGTGTTGTCGACCACCATATATCTGTTTGTGTTGACTAACGTATGCAGATCAGATGGTTTATAAGAATGTTCCCAATTCGGATCCCACAAAAGCAGATGATTGGATGCCGAAAGGAAAAGGTAACTATATTTTGGGTCGTCAAAAGAAGAAACGGAGCTTAATTGGATCTCTTTGGAGAGTTGGCATGATAGATGCAACGTCAGAGGTCTCACTGCTTCAGGAGACGGTTTTCTTCCATCCTTTCAACAACAACAGAAGCAGCTTAACCACCTAACGTATCTTGTGCAGGAAAAGTAGTGGATGATATCATTTTTAAACAATTTTGAAAATATTGTTTTGAAAATGGAAAAATATTGTTTTGAAAATAAATTGGACTTTAATTTTGAAAATCAACCGGACTTTAATTTTGTCAAATCCTAAGTCACTCAATCAATGACTATGGTCATCGATTGAGGGGGAGAGTGATTTCAAATTAAATATTTTCAAACGATATTTCTTCATAAAAGTCCGTTTTGTATAATATAAAGTGGTGATCAAAATATTTAATGTTGTCTCATGGTATGATTTTCTTTAAAACTCAAAGATCTTTCAAAATGAAATTTTTTCTGTTCTTGTCTGATTGTGAAATTGTTTTATTTTACTTAAAGATCTCTTAAAACTATCATACCTGACACTAACAATCTTTAATGTCTTATATTGATCCTTATCAGCTATTTTCAAAATTAAATCCAGCCACGTGTTTCCCCAAACTTTTCTAAATGATCGGGGGAGAGATCGTGATTTAAAACTCAAATATGTTTAAATGGAATTGGTTTTAGTCCTTTAAAGGCACTCCTGCCACCATGTGCTAAACGATTTCTAATACATGATGCACATGATTGAGGAGGAGCATTTATCCAAAAACAAGATGAGTATTTAAACCTGGCCACATATTCTCCCATGTTTACTAAACCTTATTAAATCACTTGGGATCCAAAATCTTAAATGGTTTGATATTTTTTGATCGGGGGAGAATTTGGGATTTAATTTTCAAATCTAATAAATGATGATCGACTTGATTCAAAAGTGCAGGCTGCTCTCCCATATGTGCTAAACGCTTTCGAATCTCGAAGCACATATTGAGGGGGAGCATTTCAAAATAAAATAAACTATCAAGGTACAAAGCTTCTATGTTTTAACATAAGTACCTTGATTGATTTTCTAATGGTTTTTTTATGGCATTGTGATCGTGAAAGTACTTCAAAGAACTCTTTCCTCTATGTGTTTAATGATTTCAAACAAGAACGCACATATTGAGGGACACCATATTCTGTTTTGACTTTTGAAATTTCTTGTTCATATTTTGAAATTTGACACTTCAAAGACACGTTTTCATCATCCAGTTGCTCAAGTTTTGGATTCATAGTTTTTGTATGCAACTGGTTGATTTTGTTTTGCAAAGCAAGCTCTCGATTTTGACAATCTTTTTGACACCATTGAAGATGACGTTTTGCATTCGAAAGCTTGTTTAACAATCGCTCATTTTCAACTGTTAAAGACTTGATTTGTGACACATTATCGGTATTCTTAATATTTACAACAGAATCAGCAGCGATAAAATCAAATGCATATGTAACAGTATGTAATAACACAACATTTATGGTATCAGCAAAGATAACATCTTCTAAGAGTCGATCAACATCTTTTCTTAACATTTTCTTTTTACGTTTAGTATTTGAAATCGATGTTTCTGTTTTCTCGAAAAATGTTTTCATAAGTCCATGCTCCTTGTGAAAATCCCTTTCCCAATATATTGTACACATTTTCAAATTTCGGACATGAGGTAAAATTCTTTTCTGAAAAATATCTCTTTGATTTCGCGCATGAGGCGATTGAAAATGTTCAACTTTTATTTCAGAATTGATTTCAATTTCACGTTCCAAAAGTTTGATGTCCGATATGAATGTATCAAAATATTTAAGAATTTGACATCGTTCGGGTAATGTTTTTACTTCACTAAGTGAAGGTAAAGGACCATTAATTTGTGCAGTATTGGGTTGGGGACCAACATTAGAAGACTCAAAAGTAGGCATGATAACCCAAGGTGTGTTAGAATCATCCTGTTGTGTGACAAAAGTTATGGCTTTTGAATAGTTAAATGGTTTATTATAAACAACATTTTCCATTTTTGACCGACTCTCGTCTTCTGCATCTAATTCCTCCAAACGATTATATTCAACAACACTCATGATGGAATCATCAATTCTATGTTCTGCACTGTAAACTTGAGGATTTGGTTTGAATGCTCTATGTGAAAACTTTGGTTTGTAATCAGCAAGATTCAGTCCATATCCATTTGGATTTGGTTTAAAAGTAAACTTTTGTTGGGATTTATTAAATCTAGTTATTAAAGAGTCGGTCACCTCAAGTATATGTAATAGTTAGAAAGCTCGTAGTCGTAGATTGTTTAATGTTAAGTCGTATTTAGTTAAGTAACACCGTGGAGGACGGACGGGTCTTTACCCACTGTATGCCTGATATACAGCCCGTAGGTAGCGTTTTATGTAAGGACTATAAATACTCTCTACCTCCCAAGGTAGAGAGTTGGAGCTCATAATAATACTTTCATTTTCTCTCACTAAGTTCCCAAACCTCTAACTCTTTCTCTCTCTAAAACCTTTAGTATACGCCTACTTGTGGTTATGATTTAGTGTGCTTGTCAAATCCAATATGTTACAATTGGTATCAAGAGCCATGGTTTGATCATCTCTCTTACATATCCTTGGATTTCTAGTGTTTTTAGATGGTTTTTGAGTTTGAAAAAGTTTAGTGGTTTTTGCATCATTTGAATCATTTCTAGTGTTAAAGTTTGAATTTTGGGTGTACTTTTGTGTTAAGAATCATTGTAAGTGCTTGGGTTTTGATTTGGAAAGCTTGAGTCACTGTGGTTGAACTTGTTTTGGATTGAAAAGTGTGTTTTTGAAGTTTTTCTTGCTAGCGACTTGGCGCTCGGAGTGTTTTTCATCGTAGCGACTTGCTTCAGTAAAAGTTAGCGAGTTACAGTGTTAGTTGTTAGCGACTTGAGCCTAGCGACTTCTCTATTGAGACAAGCCGACAAATAGTACAAGTTAGTGGATTCTCCACTACGGCTAGCGACTTGGTGAGGTTAGCGACTTGCTTCAGAAATTGTTAGCAAGTTGTAGTGTACATTGTTAGCGACTTGATACTAGCGACTTGGATCTTAGCGAGTTGTTCTTTAGCAACTTAACTGTGTCTAGCGACTTGGTGCTTAGCGACTTGTGTTTAGCGACTTGGTTCATAGCGACTTGTGTGTAGCGAATTGGTTCATAGCGACTTATGTGTAGCGATTTGGTTCACTAGCGACTTGTCTTACTAGCTACTTGTTGACTTTTCCCGACAAAACTTCAAACGGCCATAACTTTTGATCCGTAACTCCGTTTTCAGCGTTCTACCCATCAAAACGACCGTGAGAACGAGGAGAATGGCACGCCGAATGAACTAACAACCTTCGAGGCCTAAACCCGCTCCGAACAGAAGTTATTGAGGTTTTTATGTTTTTAGACCTAAGTTTCTCCATAAAAACGAGCATAAACCAATCCAAATCTCAACCAAACAACATCTCTGTTAATCCTACAAACAATCATAAGACCTAACACACAATTGTCTATCATTGTGTCGATCCATCAGTTACCTTAGCACGTTCTATTGGTCATTGTATCATGGTTTCTTCTTGATTTTGTAAAATCCCGCGAAAGAATCTATTTCTCGGTTTAAATCATAGACTTGTAAAATCCCGTGTATACTTCAACATCATGTCTTACTCTACTGACCCAGTGATTTCGGAAGTACTTAAATTGTATGATGCTGTGGACGACAATGGTAATGTATGCTACACTGAACGATTAAAGATGATTGAATTAATCAATGACGATGTGAGATCTTCATGTTCTGAGTACAATGAGAAAGAATTGCACCTGCTAATGCTACAGAATGCCATGCAAAAGGAAAGCAGCATTGAACCTTATCAACAACTTCACTCTCACCTCATGTTACTTCTACCCACATCAATGGAACGAACATGTAGTGCCCTCTTCCGTCAGGACTTATCTACATTAACAAGAACTTTGTTGTTAAACCTAGAGCAATTGGAGCTACAACTTGACAAAGAGAAGGTTCAAAAGGATAGTTCCAGTGCTGCACTTCAAGTGATCTACAAACACTTTCAGTCATTCATTAGAAGGGAATTCTCATCAGATTATGATCAAGACATGACTGAAATGTCTTTCAAGAGACACACTGGAATGGAAATTAGCGTGTTCACAGAGACACTTATCCATCTCATGGATAATGTGGAGAAGTATATTGAGGAAGTTACTCAGAAAGATGAAAAAGTAGATGAGTGTCAGGTGCAGTTGACAGATAGTTGTGATGAGTCGAGTAATGTATCAGTCGAAAGATCGGGTGTTGTTGAATGCACAATATCAGAGACAACAAAGAATGTCGGGTACAACCAATAGATTGTAGTGTTGAGATCAGTAAGGCATCGGATTATGGATCAGTTGACACTGAATACAGAGGCTCAGAGATAGATAAGCTTGACACAGCCAGCGGTCCAGTGACTCTTGTTACACATGATGTGGATGCAGATATCAGACTAGAAATTGAGCAGGTGTCATGTAATGAGGTACCCTTTACTGTTGAACATAGTGCATCTGCTAAAGTACTTAAACAAACTGATCATTATGCTGAACATGACATTGATAAATGTTCTGCAACTGAGGCTGAGTCAGAGATTAAGTGTTTCAAAATAAAAGATATGGTTGATAAAAAGGCTTTTGATGAACTTTCAAACAAACTCTCAAAACTGGAAAACATTGCATTTGACTTGAAATTGCAATACAAAGTAAAGAAGAAATCTTTCAACTTAACAAACCATGTAAAAATCCGGAACTTCCTGAATTCCGTGAACTTTTGAAATTAACACTTTGAAAGCTCAGCTTCAAGACAAAGAGTCAACTATCAACAATTTGAAGAAACATATTTCTAATATGCATGTGAAAAGTAATTTGGTTACAAGTGATTCTGATGTTAATACTATTGATGATATTCAAATGAGAAATGATTAATTAGCAATTTATGTGGCCAAATTACTAAAGGAAAATGAGTCTTTGAGAAAGCATCACATAGAACTAAGTGACTCTGTCAAAGAAGCTAGAACTAAGTCAATAGAACAAACAAAATCTTTGATTGCAAAAATTAATGATCTTAAAGCTCAACTTCAGGATAAGTGTTTCGCCATTGTTGTTTTAAAAAATGAGCTCAAAAAAACAACAGGGAATAGTGTGAACACTAAGTTTGCAAAACCATCAATCTTGGGGAAACCAGTTATTAGACAACCGAATGCGTTTAGATCTGAACGACCAAAATTTTCAAAAACGCGGTTTGCCTCCCAAGTTGATGAGAAACAAGTTTTGACAAAACCAGTCACTTCACCTCACTTGCCTAGGAAAATTGATATGAATGACTTGTATAAGAACTCTTATCTAGAAATGGCTAGAAAGAAGGCACAGAATCGCAAAGACGGAATTTTAGGTGCAAGACCTAGGGTGATGAATTCTTCGAGATTTCAAGGCACTGGTAGTAGTTCTAAACCATTACCTAGGAACACTAATGTAAAGACTAGGGATTGGCTTACATCTAAGAGTAGTTGCGTTTCGATTAAAGCTATTCCCATAGCAGATCACTCTAAGAAATCTAGATCTATTTCTGTATCCAAACAAGCTGTTTGCTCAAAGTGTTTGAAATGTATCTTTAATGATAATCATGATAAATGCTTCACAAAATCCGTAAAGAAAGTAAATGCTCATGCAATGGTACAACCTATTATGTCTAGGATTTACACTAAGTCATCCACAATGCATATGAAGCAAATGAATCCAAAAGCCTCGCCTAGATGGTTACCAACTGCTAAATCTTTGGAAACTAGGAATAAGGATAAGTCTTCCACTATGCATAAGAAGCCTAACAATCCTAGACCTTGCCATAAGTGGATACCATCTGGTAGGATGTTTAAGGATGTTGGACTTAGGTGGATACCTACCGGAAAGCTATTTTCTGATGACAAAATCAAGGTTGACTGTGAAACCCCAAAAGGTTTGGATACTAATGTCACTAACCAATATATATGAAATCAAGCTTGTAATGTTAGTGCAGGTAGTCCTTACTCAGTTGCAGATACTTCGATCCTTCAATACATGGACTGGTTTAAAGTATGGATTACAAATGGATTGATATCTCATAACTCACGGGTTCAAGTAACTCAATATTGATATTCTTTCGGCTATGACGTCTGTTCACATCAGTTCAGGTCTCGTACTTCATCATAATGGCG
The DNA here is from genome assembly GCA_910596185.1 of Chrysanthemum makinoi. Classification (NCBI taxonomy): domain Eukaryota; kingdom Viridiplantae; phylum Streptophyta; class Magnoliopsida; order Asterales; family Asteraceae; genus Chrysanthemum; species Chrysanthemum makinoi. The sequence goes on along the minus strand of OU343222.1, from coordinate 241,575,863 downwards.
TCTGCAGAATACACTTCAGGCCCCGTTCTTCAAAGAAAAGAAAGGTGTACGCTTCAGTGCGCTTTATCTTCAAAAGGAGAGAAATCTTCATGTATATGACCATTCTCATCAACATTCTTCATCAACAAGCTTCATGTTTTTCCACGCTCTTTCAACCCTCAAGTGGATCTACGTTCATTGGTGTACATTCTTATTCACTTGTTAAATCAAAAATGGCAACTTCGGATGCAATTTTTGAGGGGGAGAAGAGTGAATATACTAAATGATGATGGATGTTTGAATAATGGTCATACGACTTAATGTTTGATGACTCTCCCCCCAACGCCTAATGTTTTACTTACTAAGGATAAATGGGATTTATTTTTTTGGGATTCATTGGTTCAAGATATGTTTGATGAGTATTTCCAACCGCTAGCGGATGTTGATCATCCAAGAAGTACAACTCAGACTACTCAAGAAGCCCAATCTCCAGTTATTCCTCAATGCGTTGATAATGACTATCATAATATTGCAGTTGCACTCATGAATAATGATCCGCTCTTTGGTATTCCTTTGCCAAATCTTCACGGATTATTGTTCATGAATAATGATCCGCTCTTTGGTATTCCTTTGCCAAATCTTCACGGATTATTGTTCTTCTCATTGTGCACGCTATAAATCAACCACATGACCATTAAGGAAAATGACTACCTCATCCACTCGAAGACATTATTAGTGAATCTTCCAGATCAGTCTCTACATGTATACCTTTAGGAAGAATGCATTGATGTTGAGGAATCATTTATTACGGTTCATTCAGTGGGTCAATGTACATCCGATTGTATGTTTATTCACGTGTTGTGCATTTGACACAAGTTGATTACTTCGGAGTTAATCATTTATCACTTATTTGAGATTGAAGTTGACTTTCACAAAGGCGTGTTCTTATTTGATAACTTGCTCGGACTTAAGAATTTGAGTTGAAGACTTGGTTTATCTAGTTACCAGCAGTCGAGGTGGTTGGTTGAAGACCTGGTTAACTATCACTATTAGGATTTACGTTTTTTTACTCAGTGTCACATGCTGATGACGACGTGGATAATCTCAAGAGGTGTTAATGTCTCATATTCTGTTTGAGTAGTGAGTACTTAGAGATTTGCTTGAAGCATAGATTCTCGACACCGTTCTCCCATCATTAAGTGCAAGCTTAAGATACAAATGCGGGGAATTCGACTTCAGTTTCAAGTTTGGTATATCGGGTTTTCTTCAACAGTGGTCACTTCAAATTGTCTACATATGGGTATATTATGTTTTGCTGATTCTGATGTATCAAAACCAGCAAGGGGGAAGGAGACATATATCTAAAAGCACAACGAGTACACATGATGAACTTAACACTTCTACCTGATTGAAGTTCTCCCGGAAAGACAATGGTCATAACCGTAGAGAAACTCAGTGTTTAACTCGTAGCCTTTGGTGTATTATTCCAACTATTTGGGGGAACGATATATTATTCCAACTATATGGGGGAAGGATGTATTATTCCAACTACTTAGGGGAAATGGTCTTTGGAGACTTTTGGTATGTGTTACTTCAGCGTTCAGTTGGAAGAAATGTGAGAAAAATATGTGGTACGTGAGATGATATTGCTTATCGACATCTTCTATATGATTTATGATAAAGTGCTTCCGGTTAGTGCTTCATGTACACAATGTAATGATGATTCCAATGAGATCGCAACCATCAGAGGAGAGATATGTGTACATCAAAGTCTCACAACATATTCACATGATCGAGCTTAATCAGTTATTCCGGAGTTGACATTCGCAGAGGAGATCAGTGATTCAAGCAGTTACTGTGATGTCGTTGTCTCTACTCTGGTTGGGTACGTGTGTACATTATGGGCTGATTGGTAATATGGAAGTTAACTGGAATGCACTTGGTAAAATGAAGATTTTGATATATGGTTCCCCTGAATAGACAACTGCTCAATCTCGAAGAGTAATGTGTACATCGGGGATGCACAACAAGTTCTTGTGATCTCAAACTTAATCATTTATTTCGGGTTTGATAACCGCAGCAATGATCCATGTTTCAACTTGTTACTTTGGTGTTTTCGTCTTCTTTGGGGTGTTGAGCTTCATTCAATGAGACCGCTTTGTCTTCAACTCTACTTCTTAGGGAAATGGTCTTTATTCGATGTTTGTCGGTTTGGGGGGAAGCTACCAAAGATTCAAATTGAGAAGGCTCATGTTCAGACGATTTTCTTAGAAGCCTCGAATGCTTTGGTGGCGAAAGTTTAAGAGATTTTGATTCCTTTCTTCTACAACGTGCTGAACGATATCTTTATCTCGGTACTCATTTCATCATCCTCTTAAACTAATTTATCTCTGGTAAATATTTATTCGAAAAGCATAATACAAAATTACAAAACCAACAAAAAGCAAATAGAAAAATATAAAATTTTCAAAATCCATAAAAATTAGAAAATCTTAAAAAAATCCCAAAAATATTGTTATTTTGCCATGTTTTTCTTTGTTCGATATCATCTACAGACTTTGTGTTGACACTCAAAGAATGTCACGGGTTTTTAGATGTTCTTCGAATGTTCATAATTTATTTTTCTTAAAAAAAAAAAAAAAAAAGAAAAAAGAAAAAAAAAATCTCAAAAAATCAAAAAATATTTTTGGGAGAAAGTGAAACTATGGTTTATTGTCATTTCAGGCAGTAACCCGCTCTTCAAAGAAAGAACAGAGCCATGCTTTATCTTGCTTTTCAAATCTCATGCTCTGATTCTTTAAACAATTCCTTAACATCTAATGAAAACTAATTGCTTTGTTAAATAACTCGGACTCTATCTTTGAAAATCATCTGGACTTAACTTTTGTCAAAATATCTATCTCTCAATCAACAACTTATGTCATTGATTGAGGGGGAGAATGATTTCAATTAAATCAAAAGGTTATTTGTCATACAATTGTTTTCAAAAGATAATCATGCATGTTTAATCAATGGAGTTTAAAGTCTCAAAATCCGATCCTTATCAGTTAAAACGTTTTCATAATCAAGTCACAATTCTCCTTAAAAGCTTTCAAAATCAATTTAAATCTACAGAGATCACAAATCTCAAATGATTTGATAATTATGATCGGGGGAGAATTTGTGATTTAAATTGGATTTAAACTGATAATTCGGTTAATGGTTTTATAAGGATGTACAAGCTCTCCTTCCCACATGTGCCAAACGATTTCAAATTTTTCATGCACATGTTGAGGGGGAGCATCTATCTTAAACCACAAAGATTTGAAACGTGATCAATTTATTTCAATGTGCAGTCCTTTCCTAATATGTGCAAAACATTTTCAAATTTCCATGTACATATTGAGGGGGAGCAACTATTTTGAAAACCACAGTCTTTATATAACTACTTTTAGATGCAAGCCAACCCCTCAAAGATGAAAATTATTTCTATTAAAAAATGATGCGTGATGCACATGTTGAGGGGGAGCTCTTGTTCCAAAAAATATCAAAAACAATTCAGGTACAAAATGATTTGATAATATATCACAAGTATCTGGATTGGTTTTCAAATGGTTTTCGATTGGTTCCAATGGCAGATGAACAATACCAAATAGACCGACCAAATTTACTTTATGTATGGTGATATAAGGATGATAAGGTTAGGTATTTGTTCCCATGATCCGCCAGAACCGGAGGGATCTACCCAGGGACAATCCACTAGATAGTGTAGAAGTCCTTAGGTATATTGAAAAAAGGAGAAAAATGGGATATGGGAAGAGTGCAGACTAAGACTGAGCTAGTACTGGAATAAACCCAACAAGGTTCTAGTTATGAAGTCTAGGTAAGCACTGAAGGGGTTGAAGAATGAAAAAGAATTGAATGTGAAAAGCGTGAAAAGAAATAGCCCTCCAATAATTCAACCTTAGGGCAGTAACCGGGTTCAATTCATATGCTACTGGTGGTTACCAAGGTAACATCGGTATTGAAGATAAGACGTCACAGATCCAGTGATGCACTGCACTTCAACTTCCCAAACCACTCAAGTTCCTCTTAAAAGGACTTGTTTCATTCTCACGGGGAACCGACATAATCTATCGACTTTCTCTTAGAGACTGTTGATATTGAAGAAGGAGACCCTCTACCTAGTCTCCAAAATAGGATCCAAATATGCACAATTGAGTCTAGAGCCACGAGATCATCTATAAATCTCATTAGGACACTTTCAATGAAGACTCTCTGTTTCACACAATGTGGAAAGAGAGATTATCTCTTATGAGTCCTACGCATTATCCTTGTGGTAGTGCCAGAACATCTGAGTGATATGCAAACATATTCACAATGAAGATGGAAAGCCTTATGGAGCCAACATCAAACAAGCTCCTGGTGGGTGGCATGTGATATCTATTCAATAGATCAACCATGTGACAACTGAACAGAAACAATGGGGTGATTCAATCTTTTGAATCAATCCTGGTTCAGGTTATGGGTTGACGGATACCTTTGAAAAACCGGTCGTTGTGCTTAAAAACTCTTTTCTTTAGCACATCGACTGTGCACTAATATTTCAAAATGAAAGGTGTTTATGATTGATAATTGATTTTCATTAAAACCTTCGTTGTATTGCAAAAACAATTTCTATTGAGCGATACTCGATTGTTTTTCAAATCTCTTTTCATCAATCAGTGAATCTCAATTCGCTGGTTCACTCACTCCGTGTTGTCTTCTTTGAGACGTTCCGGTTTGAGAACCGCTAGAGCAGCTGCGAAACCCTGTCAAGGAAATTCTTCGGAATTTTACCTGATCACAGGAAGTACTTGTACTGATCAACGGGGAACCATGGGCCGTGTACCTCAATTCAACGAAAGTGATCAAAGACACTTTCGTGCGCTTTATTGCTAACTGTTGTATGCAGGTACGCCCGACGTTTGCAGCTGATCAGAATGAAGCGGTCAATCCTTAGCCGCATGCTCACACATCACATTCATTTTAAAAGAAATCATGATTAGTGCATCAATGACTCTGATATTCTCACTCCATGCTTCTGCTACGCTGCTGCCTATATCATGAATCAACGAAAGCTTCCGCTACTCTGATGAGAAGAAATCATGATCCAGAATGTGAGCATGTCGGTCCAAAAGTTACAACATCACATAATACCAACACCACAAAGGATGAGTCAGAGATTTATGATAGCTGATGATCTCAAAGCTGACTCAAAACTCATTATCACGTGGATCAGTAAAAGACCTCCACTTGGTTTAACCAATCATGCAAATTATGAAGAATCAATGACTACGAGCTCCTGAGCAAAGAACTACATCAAAAATGCAAGAACCATTTAAAATGAAATATCTGTTTGTATTCATTGTAATTTTGAGGTGATCTTGAGGTGACCTCCCTTAGGGGGAGATTGTTGGGATTTAGTAAATCCAGTTATTAAAGAGTCGGTCACCTCAAGTATATGTAATAGTTAGAAAGCTCATAGTCGTAGATTGTTTAATGTTAAGTCGTATTTAGTTAAGTAACACCGTGGAGGACGGACAAGTCTTTACCCACTGTATGCCTGATCCACAGCCCGTAGGTGGCGTTTTATGTAAGGACTATAAATACTCTCTACCTCCCAAGGTAGAGAGTTGGAGCTCATAATAATACTTTAATTTTCTCTCACTAAGTTCCCAAACCTCTAACTCTTTCTCTCTCTAAAACCTTTAGTATACGCCTACTTGTGGTTATGATTTAGTGTGTTTGTGAAATCTAATATGTTACAACTTTTGTATAGTTGTGATTGACTCACCATGTTTATAAACAACATTTTGAAACTCTTTGATTTTGTTTTGTAAGTCGACAATTTCCTCAAGATAGTCATCTATTTGTTTCCTTGAATGCTTTTTGTACTCACAAAACTGTTTTTGACAAGTTAACAACTCAGACTTGGCTTTTTGAGTTTCCGAAGTGAGAGCGTTAAGTTGTTGTTTATGATCATATTTCAGTTGTTCTATTTGAGACAACAAAGCATTCTTGGATGCAACTGGATCACATATCTGTTTTTCCAAAGATTTTTCATTTTGGTATGATTTAGCAAATGCGACTTCAAAACCTTTTTCACGTTTCTCTTTAGTTTGAAAAATGTTGAGTTGGAACTTATAGCTTTCATTATCCTTAGTCAACAGTGCAAATTTATCCTGTAATTTCTTATTGATGTCTTGGCACTTTTCCATTCGAGATTTTTGGGTCTTAAATAAATTGGTCATGAGCTCAAGATCTGGATTAGACAAAGGTTCAGCTTGTTCAACGTGAGTCTCAACATGATCATTATTTAGATCCTCAAATATAACCACAGAGTCAACTTGATTATCAATAATAACCATAAGGTCATCTTGATCATCAAATAAAACTACGGGATCTATTTTATTATCATCGGAATGAGATGTAGATGGCTCATGTTGAACACTCTGATCCTCGTCGGATGCAGATGTTGGCGGAGACATCAGATCAATAATGAATATAGTTTGATCCGGTACCTGAGACATGCCGTCAGTGTCATACACTGGGCCTGTGTCACTCATGTGGAGTTCTTGCATGTTTGCCATTAACATCACTGCTGCATTAGCCTGCAAGTCCTCCATGTCATCATCAGAATCTGCATTTGCCATAAAGCTCTATTCCTTTTTGGTAAGAGTTCCACCAGCTTCATCCTTGAGAGCCAAGAGTAAAGCCTGTTTGTGATAAGCGCTGCCTCTTGTCCTTGGCTTTGGGCATGCATTAGCCAGATGACCCTTCTCATTACAGTTATAGCATCGGAGACCATTAATCCCAGTCTAAGCATTTCCCTGATCAACCACTTGAACCCGTTGTTGTTGTGGAGCACCCATGTTATTCTTTCCATTAAAATTAAATCGTTGATCACTACCCATCTGACGAACATTACCACGATTCTGAACTTCAACTCTTCCGTTATTAACAACAGCCTGATTCCTTGTGTTAGATGAGGTACGAATGTGATTGTTTGATTTGTTAGAATATCGACCGAAGGCTCTAGCAATCATGACAAACCCTTGTTGCAATGCATCGAAAGCTTCTGCATCCTGATTAGATTCACTGTAGAGTGCTTGATCATTCTTGTTGTATGGAACCAATTGAGTTTCTTGGGATTGTTGCACTTGTTGTGGAGATGGTGGAGGATATTGTTGATAGAATTGTTGTTGTTGTTGTTGAGGATACACATGAGGAAAGTAGCTAGAGTATGGTGGTTGAGACATCTAAAAACTTGTGTTGATGATGGATCTTTGTAGTCGAATGAAACAATGTTGATGAAGTAACCTTATGCGTAGAAACCAGCTTTGGTGTAGAAATCACCTTACGCGTAAAAACCCACCTTACGCGTAAAAGAGAGAGTTACGCGTAGTGAAAACTTAAGCGTAAACTTGAGGAAAAACTTAGCTTAGGCGTAAACCAAAGACTTAGTAGTAGAATCCTTATGCGTAAGATTTGCTTATGCGTAAGACAAGCTTAGATGTAAGAAAATGCTTAGGCAAAGAAAGATGTTACGCATAAGTTTTGAAGCTTAGGCGTAAAACTAGGGTTTTTCCCAAAAATCCTTTACATTTATACCAGTGTAAAAGATATCCAAAGTCGAAGTGTTTTCAGGCTTATCCAAGCAAGAAAACACTGAGTAAACCAACAGCACTGAAGATCAAATGATGAACTGCTTACGTGTAGACTGCTGCTTATGCGTAGACCTTGGAGCTTACGAGTAAAACTAGGGTTTTGTTACGAGTAGAAAGTACCAACTATCGCCAAAACTAATTTTTATGCTTAAAAGTGTTTAGAAACCTGATTTTAACGATGAAAAAAACTTTAATATCACCAAAATAACACAAAATTTTTAAACTTGATGATCTAAAGCAACTTTTCTCCTTACGCGTAGACAGAACTACATGATCAAAACCAAGCTCAAAAACTATTCTACACACATAAAGTTTCAAACTTGATGCTAAAAACTTAAACTTTAACACTAAATGAACCTTGAACCACAAAAATCTTGAGTTTTAAAGTGTAAAAATTTGAGATTTTATGCGTATGAAAGTTGAATACACGAAACCCACGCGTATAGAAAAAAACTTCAAAAAAAAGTGTTTCACCTAACTAGATGGCGAATGATACCACTTTTAGGTCACCATATTGTAACACAAGCATCAATATGTAAGAAATATAGAAGAGATAGAGCGGATGAACACACAATCACACACACGAATATAATGAGAGAAAGTTTATGCGTAGGTATTATGATAATGTGAACAACCAACCTTCAAATGAAGGTTTACAAGTGTTTATATAGGGAAAGGAACTAGGGCAACACACAAGTTCCCTTCCTTTCCTTATTGGGTTTGTGCCAAGGCTTACGGGCTTTCTACATAAGCCTTGCCATTTATACTAACATAAAAGCCTAATTAAGCAACCTATTACATGTTAATTACAAACACTTGAAATATAGTTTAGTAGTGATTCCAACAGTAGGGAAAACCTCCCATTTAACCATTAAATAAGGGTAGAGTCAGGCTCGTGACCCGAACAAAAACAAGCGCTTCGTGGGAGGTAAACCATGTTTATTTGTTTGATGTTTTTCATTTTAGTATTGTTTGTGTCATATGTGCTTTCTTATCATTGTTTAATTTTCCATGTTTCGAATAATTTGTGAAAATGCTTTATTTTATTTTTAACTTCGTCTTAATTGCATATAAGGTATTTTACAAAAAGATAAGTATATGAAAGTTCTTATTTAGTTTTAAAGAACGAAATTGAACATGAAAAAAAAATTACAATTTATAATTAGCATGTATTTTATCTTTTTTTGTGTGATTGTTTGAGTCAATTGCTTGTATCGAGTCGAGATAATTTTTTTGGAGGAACTTACAGGTTTTAAAAGTTAGATTTTTTTCAGAAAACAAAACAAAAAGAATCTGTCAGGTTACACTGACGTCGTCAAGTTCACTGAATGACGGCGTATAATGGAGCACTTACCTTTTCTTTTTCTTTTTTTTTTTTCTTTTTTTTTATTATTTTTTCAGATTTTTGTTTTATGTTGAAATTTAATTTTTGAAGATTTTAAGATTTTTAAAATTTCCAGATTGCCGTAAAAATTTATTTTGCAAGCATTATATCTTATTTGCTTTCTCGTTTAGTTTAATTCATATGTATAGTACTTACTGCCGATTTTACGCGAGGTTTCTTGTTTGTTTTCTTAAAATCTACAGGTTATATTGGACAAGAAGCGAATCAATGGACTATCTTCATAGAGAAGGATTTAATCGTATTTCTGTTTCCCATTAATACCGAGCAAATCAAGGAGTACTAGTTTCTTTCATATCTTTTATTTTTCCTTTACCGATTTTTGTACTTTCAGAACATTAGGGACAATATTCAATTTAAGTGTAGGGAGGGTAAAAAGGGACACTTTAGAAACTAGCTATGCATTTGTTATTTGTCTTGTCCTTAATTAATAATGTGATAAACCGGAAGAAATACTTGCAAAGGTGATTTTAGCACAAATTTAAAAAGTTTTATGACATTTACAAGTGATACTTTAGTCAGACATAAATTTTAGCACTAACAAAAAGTTTGTTGAAAGTATATACAAATGACCCTCTATAGAAAGATGGTTTAATTTTCTTTTTGATTGTATGATTATTTCACGTAACGATTAACGATTTGTAAAATTTTAAATTTTTTAAAAGAATGATGAAAGTGTGTTTTTTTGTTTTAATAAAAAAATGAATGAACATGATTACTTTATTGGGTCTTTAAAAAATTTTGGGTGTATATTGAACTTTCTTCAAAAGATCAAACATCTCAATTTAATGGACAAACCGTTTATTTTACTGTTATAATCTTAGGGCTTGTTTGTTTACTTTTTTCATTAAGTTATGTTAATTAACAAATGACTTAATGTGGAAGACCTCACTTTTATCACTTATTATTTTAAGTCATTTATTTTGATTAAGTGAAAAACAAACAACTTTTTATATGACTTAATAAATTAAGTTTTTTCATATTAAGTCAAATTTTGACTGAAAGGAGCGTATTAAGTTGCATTTTGACTTAATAAATCGAACACTACCTTAGAAACGAAATATGACTGAAAGGAGCGTATGCGGGAGCGGACATATGTAAGATAGATGGTATGTACGTGCGTATATTTTGAAAAACATTTTTAAAGTAAAATTTTGTTTTTCCATTAATTTCGGATAGTTTAAACTAAATGCATACTTTTTCTAAAAAAATAATAAATAATAGATAAAAGTAAAACAAAATACCTTATGATAAATTTCTGCGTCCGTCACCGGGTGTACGCGGTATCTGTCTAATTTTAAAGCCTATAACTCTTTTTCCTTGCAATTATAATATCTTTTCTTTGATATTTATTATTTAACTACTTTAATATAGATATTCTTGTAGAAATGTCTAACCTAGGATGAACCTTTTTTTGGCAAATCAACCAATCATGAGGAATTTGTATGTCATGATCGCTCACCTCAAATTTTCTGAGGCTAAATTTTTATATTGTGGTTACTCCCTAGCCACAAACTAACATACGTGACTCTATATTATATTCGACTTATAGCTGTTCAAAAGCTTATCATGTCTATTATTCTCATGACTCAATAAATAAATAAAATATATAAACCACTCATTAAAAAAACTATTCAAAGTCGTCTTTTTTGATATTATATAAGCCAAATTTTTCGTTTTCGTAAGAAAAGTTGATAGAGCTGGAGGTTAGAGAGCTTACTTGGATGTTCAAGATTTCATTTGCATAATTATTCACTTTAAATATATATATATATATATATATATATATATATATATATATATATATATATATATATGATAAAGATCAAATAAAAAAACAAATATCCGTAAAAAGATAAAAAGATTTTTTTTTTCAAAAAAGTTTTCGAAAAATTCCCAAAAAATTCCACTAAATCGGGTATGATGGTGCATGAAAAGTTTGTAAAATTTGTTTCTTCTAAACGTGGATATTTTTTCCGAAAAACATTATGAAAAAATACGTTTGCGCAATAAATCGTTTGCGCAATAAATCGTTTGATGTGCATCAGAAATTGGTTTTTGCACCCAACTTATTTTTACTTTTTTCATCAAAATAACATTGCACATCTAACTAAATCGTTTTTTGTACATTAAAAAAACGTATCAAAAATAAAAATTATAAAAAAATGTTTTCACAAAAGTTTTATACACCAACATACCCGATCTTGTGGAATGTTTTTTGAATTTTTGGAAAATTTAAAAAAATATATATATATTTTTATTCCTTTTACGGATATTTGTCTTTTTATTTTAACTTTACCCTATATATATATATATATATATATATATATATATATATATATATAGGGAGATAACGGAGATCAAACTTAAAGTTGTAAAAATAAGGTCAAGTCTAAAAAACCATTAAAACATTTACAAATAACAATTTTAGCAATAATACACACAAAAATAATATTTTAATACAAATTAACATTTTAGCAACTAATAACCAAATGATACATGAGTTTGAATTAGTGATACACCTGATACACATTACACTAATAAATATTCCAAAATGTGATACACATACAAAAACCTGATACACATTACACTTCTAATCAAAGTGTATCACTTAGGTTTCGTAAATTTTAAAAAAAATCTATCGAAACTTTAACAATTTTAGTTGTAGTTAATAAAAAATTTATTTTTGTTATAAGTAGAGTGTCGCTTGTCAAATTTTAGTTGGATCTTATTTTAACAACTTTAAGCTTGATCTTATTTGATCTAGATTATATATATATATATATATATATATATATATATATATATATATATATATATATATATGTAGGCTCCGGTTCCATTGAGAAGGTTTTTATTTTGAGAAGATTGAGAAATTTTCGTTTGAGCAAATTGATTCGTGTTTTTTATTTTATTCACAAGTAAACATCATTTTATGGTGAATCGAATCTATCAATCACAAATTTGATTCACAAATTATTGTTAAAATCGAGTTATAATGATGATTCATTAAATTTGTACAGATGATTCAATATTTTACATATATCGCAAAATCGAGAGATTTTTAACATTGATTCAATTTTTTTTACACATTTTTAATTTTAATCACATTAAAATCAGTTTTACGCTTAAAAAGCATGAATCAAAGTTAAAAATCTATCGTTTTTGAAAACTTTCTCAATCTTCTCAAAATAAAAACCTTCTCAATCATCTAGAATCTATATATATATATATATATAATATATATATATATATATATATATTGCGGATTTTTAATTTTAGTGCGGACAGATCTAGACCACCCATTCCAGTTTTGATCTTGATTTTTTGTAAAAAAGTCAATATCTATGCTAACTTCACGGTACCAATTGACCATGTAAATGATTTTTTTTCCTTCTGAGTGATCCTTACTATTGCTATTTTCTTTCGTTTTTTTATTTTTTCAGGTTTTTTGAAGTACTTTTTTTGTTTTTTGATTATGAGACCAACCATGATATTAACTCCATTATGAGACCTGCCGTGATATTAAGTTTTTTTTACACATAAAAATGAACTGTGATATTAAAAACACATGATAGTTACTTTGAAATTAAGATATATATATATATATATATATATATATATATATATATATATATATATATATATATTGTTTTACATGTAAAAAAGGGCTTCGATATTAAAAATTTATTGAAAAGGTTACTTTTATATTAGTAAAAACCTTAATTTCATTGTTTTTTTTATTGTGATATTAAAGAAAACTTACGCTGATATTAAGAAAATTAAAAAAAAAAGTATGATAGTTACTGTCACACCCCCAAATTATCTGTTTTGCAGCGGAATGGAATACCTGGGGGATGACTGCCATAGCATCACAGTTACGGTTATATTGAACGACCTAAAGTGTCGTTTTGAAAATACATCGTTCGATTGAGTAAAATAACCAGAGTTTACAAAACATAGGTCCCAAAAGATTTCCAAAGTACCAATATAAGTTTGTTACAATCAAATGATAGTTAAGTGCATAAAATATATCGCGACTCTATGATAAGTCCACATGCATGTCATGAAGTGAATACCTTAGATACCTGAGATAAAACATGCTAAAAGTGTCAACACAATAGTTGAGTGAGTTCATAGAGTTTGTTTAACATGTAAAGCTTTTAAAGAACATTCATGCAGCAAAGGCAAAGTTTTTGGTCATTGAGAATAATCCACAAAGCAAAGGCATTGTAAATCCACTCAGTTCCAAGTTCCGCCCATACAAAACTTGCAACCTGTGTGTTCACAACCCACTGCCAAAAGTAGTATGTCTAGTAGTCAGGTATACGTTGTCATAATAGTCCACCATATAGCACCATGTATATAACAATGTATGCCAGGCAAAGCCCCTAGAATAAATAATATGCGTCCCGTAAAATATTGAACAAGAGGTTGGCCGACCTCTAATAGCGCTATCCATACTACCTACTGGTAGGAGACTAACAATGCGAATGTACGAACGGTACATCATACAACTATTATATACAATTAAGAACGCTCCGAACATGGGAGACTTTGCACGCTCCACCAATAAGGCGAGACTTTGGGTGAAGAACGCTCCGTAACATAGTGAGACGTTCTGCTCCATAACATGGGGAGACTTTATGTCGATAACGCTCCGTAACATGGGGAGACGTAATATAAAGTGAGTACGGTTCATTAAGTTCAAAACAGGTCGTAAGTTCATAATTAAGTTCAAGTGTTCTATTCAAAAGTTCCTAATTAAGTTCAAGAGTTTAAGTTGAGTTCAAAAGTTCAAAACAGTCAAAGAGCTCAAAACATATCAAAAGGTTCAAAATAGTCAAAGTGTTCAAATAAATGTTAAAAGGTCCAAATCAATTTCAAAGAGTTCAAATATATATGTCGAAGGGTTCAAAATCAAGGAAAGTGGTTCAAATAATAGTGTTCATAACATAGTAATCAATTTAGTTCGGGCATAATCTACTAACGAGCATATAGAGTGAAACAAAAGATTAACAAGTTCATGATAGTTCAAACAATATAGTTTAAGTTTAGATTCAACATATAGTTTGCAAATAATCGAAATTGAAATTAAAATAGTTGAGCATGTATCTCCCCCAAAGAGTTTGTAAAATGATTAAACAAGTAAAAGTGGGGCCACGAACTCACCTGATGCAATGATTATGATGACAAAAGTGGATACACATAAATGAGGTGCGATCTCTATCTGCAACCTAATATGAATGATATGTTCTAATGTAAGTCATGAAACAATGTCGTGCATGCAAACTCATATGATATCCATACCACTTGTGTATTTTTGAAAATGAAGTTTATCGTCGAAATATATGTTTATGACATCTTGTCAAGTTATAAAATACTTTACACTTATATAGGTTGAAACTACTTCCCACGATAGTCGTTAAGTGATAAATCAAGAAAATATCGTTTTTCGTCGCAACATAATGTACTTTGATAATTCGTGAAAGTGGCTAAGTGGCCTCGAAAAGCTAGTCGTAAAATAGTGAATATCGAGTGTTAGGAAACAAACTCAATGATTTTAGAAAGCTTGTAACATTATCTAAAAGTCATAACACTGAACTTTTATCTATACGAGTTCCGATCATAAAGAAAAATAATGGTGAAGTGAGGTAGTTGAGCTAAAAATGTAGTTTATGAGTAGTTTTCGGGAAAGTTTGAGTGGTCGTATTTTACTCGTTAGAACTCCGTTTGAGGAACGGCTGGTTATTTTGGAAAATAGGCCGGGTGAACTAACTTTTACTCAGAGATACTATTTTACCAAAACCAATTCGATCATTGAGAAAAACGGCTCCAAACATGGGTACCCGAAAAGACACTTAGAAAAAGCTGATGGAAATAAGTTGTGAACGTCGGTTTTCAAATACTTGTATCTCGGTCATTATAAGCTCGTTTTCTACGATCTATATATCCTTGGATTCGTGTTAGTATGTATTAATATATTTTTGATAAGTCGACTCTTATAGTTTACGTTAAATACTCGTTTTTGTCCTTAGGAAAACCCTTGACAGCTTGTATTATTTCAGAAAATTAGTTTTCGTCGTTAAACTTGAAAATAGCGTATCTTCTTCGTTATAAACCCGTTTTAACCCGTTCAAGTGGCCACGGTTTCGTTTTAAAGTATATTTTCTGAAAATATAAACCAAAATATCCTCTGACCCACTGATGTTTCCAGATTTCACAAAATTGGACAGCCCTTATATATATTTTGTCGAAAACGATTTCTCTAGTTTGAAACTTGTTCTAAAACATTCCAATCAACACCAAAGATATTCTAAACCTACCGTACACCTTCCTAGGGTGTCATGGGTTCTTAAAATTCATCAAAAATGAGGATTTACATATAGATACTAGTTATAACCTTTCTATCGATTAAAAGTTAACAAAACTTGTAAAAAGTGGTATAACACATATGAATACTTGCATCAACCTATATGACAATTGTAATAGATAAAAAATATGAGTCTGAAAGTTATGAAAAATAATATGTAAGCTTACTTGGATGATTATGTGAAAAAGATGATGAAAACCTTTGTAAAACTTCAAGATTATGAGCTTAAACTTATGTAGAACACTAATAACTTTATGTAGCAATTGATCTTGGGAAGATTAATGGATATTTCTTCTTGTTATGATTATGGCCGAACCTCACCATGGGAGAAGAGAGGTTTCTCTTGCAATTTCACCTTGAAAATATTTAGTTGTATGTTTTATGTAAGAAATAAATGGCTAATTATGCAAAATATCTAGCCAAGGGTACTTATGTAATTTAGGTAGCCAAATGTAAGTTTTCATCTTGATGACTAAGGAGGGGGGGGGGCAATAAGAAGAAAAAGATGACTTTGGTGTAGAATTTTGTTTAAAATATATATATAACTATGATATTTTGTAAATTAAGTTTAGACATTTTGTTATCGGGTACTGAGTTAGCTAGAAATAAATATTAATGGAACAAAATTAAATATATCGACTTCATAAAAATTATAAAAATGCATTTCTCGCAAGTATTGGGTGAATAAATAATTATTGTATCAAAATTAAGTAAACCGTCGTAAATATATCTATATAACAATATATGTACTAAATAAATTCAAAACATCGGGTAAACTAATAATATAATTTTTATAGTTTAAAAATGAGTATAAAAATATATCAGGACAATTGCCGAAGGTGTAGGATCAATTTTTCAAAATCAGTGATCGTGCGATAGCGTTTATTTAATAAATAAATATACGTTACTAAAATATGGAAACCCACGCATGAACTAATACGAAAATGATATTACAGATGATATGTAGACTAACTCTAGTCTATATGAAGTGTTCTCAATGATATTCCATGAATACGCGGCTAAACCATGCGGTTTAAATGATTATGTCAATGCTCATGTATATAGGTTTCTCATCCAACTATGTACGTTCTTGTGCTATCATGACTATTTCCCATTCTAAAGACATGCTCTCTTATGGTTAGGTTTAATGAGGAAAACTTTCCCACTCTCGAGCATAACCCTCAAAAGACTTTTAGGTAACCGATTTTTACTTAATCTCACAACTCATCAAACAATAACTGTCATGAGATTAGGCTAAATCGGTTTGAGTAACAACTTGACTCTTAGCTTGATTTTCGTAATTCATCAGACAAGAACTGTCACTAGAATCAAGCAAGGTAACAAGTGGTTTTGAAGAAAGTGTTTTGAAAATTTGGCTCAATTACGGAATTGCTTACACATATAAGACTGATACTCCCTTTATTACATGATTCTTCCTGAATTAGACATAGGTGATCAGGCTATGTATAATTTAGGAGTAACTATGCAATGGTTGGACTAATCGACTCATATGATGTTTGGTGATGAGTCAACTGATGTTGAAATTGTAATAGGGGATGGCAAGGCATTCTCCACATTGGGTATGAAGAAAGGATAATGGAATGGGTATCAGGAGACATCTATGTGACAATCGATGTGAAATAAAAACAAATAATCCACATAATGTGTGTATAAAACCGCATGTATAATGAGTATGCACTTATAATGATATGATGAGATGCTATGATGATGTAGTTATAGTCTAGGGTCAATGATGCAACCTAGTTCTCTATAACCGTTGCTCTGATACCAATCTGTCACACCCCCAAATTATCTATTTTGCAGCGGAATGGAATACCTAGGGGATGACTGCCATAGCATCACAGTTACGGTTATATTGAATGACCTAAAGTGTCATTTTGAAAATACATCGTTTGATTGAGTAAAATAATCAGAGTTACCAAACATAGGTCCCAAAAGATTTCCAAAGTACCAATATAAGTTTGTTACAATCAAACGATAGTTAAGTGCATAAAATATATGTGAGACGCGTCGTCACCGCGACTCTATGATAAGTCCACATGCATGCCATCAAGTGAATGCCTTAGATACCTGAGATAAAACATGCTAAAAGTGTCAACACAATGGTTGAGTGAGTTCATAGAGTTTGTTTAACATGTAAAGCTTTTAAAGAATGTTCATGCAGCAAAGGCAAAGTTTTTGGTCATTGAGAATAGTCCACAAAGCAAAGGAATTGTAAATCCACTCAGTTCCAAGTTCCGCCCATACAAAATTTGCAACCTGTGTGTTCACAACCCACTGCCAAAAGTAGTATGTCTAGTAGTCAAGTATACGTTGTCATAATAGTCTACCATATAGCACCACATATATAATATTGTATGCCAGGCAAAGCCCCTAGAATAAATAATATGCGTCCCGTAACATAGTGAACGAGAGGTTGGCCGACCTCTAATAGCGCTATCCATACTACCTACTGGTAGGAGACTAACAATGCGAATGTACGAACGGTAAATCATACAACTATTATATATAATTAAGAACGCTCTGAACATGGGAGACTTTGCACGCTCCACCAATAAGGCGAGACTTTGGGTCAAGAACGCTCCGTAACATAGTGAGACGTTCTGCTCCATAACATGGGGCGACTTTAAGTCGATAACGCTCCGTAACATGGGGAGACGTAATATAAAGTGAGTACGGTTCATTAAGTTCAAAACAGGTCGTAAGTTCATAATTAAGTTCAAGTGTTCCATTCAAAAGTTCGTAATTAAGTTCAAGAGTTTAAGTCGAGTTCAAAAGTTCAAAACAGTCAAAGAGCTCAAAACATATCAAAAGGTTCAAAATAGTCAAAGTGTTCAAATATATGTTAAAAGGTCCAAATCAATTTAAAAGAGTTCAAATATATATGTCGAAGGGTTCAAAATAAAGGAAAGTGGTTCAAATAATAGTGTTCATAACATAGTAATCAATTTAGTTCGGGCATAATCTACTTACGAGCATATAGAGTGAAACAAAAGATTAACAAGTTCATGATAGTTCAAACAAAATAGTTTTAGTTTAGATTCAACATATAGTTTGCAAATAATCGAAATTGAAATTAAAATAGTTGAGCATGTATCTCCCCCAAAGAGTTTGTAAAATGATTAAATGAGTAAAAGTGGGGCTACGAACTCACCTGATGCAATGATTATGATGACAAAAGTGGATACACAGAAATGAGGTGCGATCTCTATCTGCAACCTAATATGAATGATATGTTTTAATGTAAGTCATGAAACAATGCCGTGCATGCAAACTCATATGATATCCATTCCACTTGTGCATTTTTGAAAATGAAGTTTATCGTCGAAATATATGTTTATGACATCTTGTCAAGTTATAAAATACTTTACGCTTATATAGGTTGAAACTACTTCCCACGATAGTCGTTAAGTGATAAATCAAGAAAATATCGTTTTTCGTCGCAACATAATGTACTTTGATAATTCGTGAAAGTGGCTAAGTGGTCTCGAAAAGCTAGTCGTAAAATAGTGAATATCGAGTGTTAGGAAACAAACTCAATGATTTTAGAAAGCTTGTAACATTATCTAAAAGACATAACACTGAACTTTTATCCATACGAGTTCCGATCATAATGAAAAATAATGGTGAAGTGAGGTAGTTGAGCTAAAAATGTAGTTTATGGGTAGTTTTCGGGAAAGTTTGAGTGGTCGTATTTTACTTGTTAGAACTCCGTTTGAGGAACGGCTGGTCATTTTGGAAAATAGGCCGGGTGAACTAACTTTTACTCAGAGATACTATTTTACCAAAACCAACTCAATCATTGAGAAAAACAGCTCCAAACATGGGTACCCGAAAAGACAGTTTCAATACTTAGAAATATTTTAATAAAAGCTGATGGAAATAAGTTGTGAACGTCGGTTTTCAAATGCTTGTATCTCGGTCATTATAAGCTCGTTTTCTACGATCTATATATTCTTGATTGGTGTTAGTACGTATTAATATATTTTTGATAAGTCGAGTCTTCTAGTTTATGTTAAATACTCGTTTTTGTCCTTAGAAAAACCCTTGAGAGCTTGTATTATTTCAGAAAATTAGTTTTCGTCGTTAAACTTGAAAATAGCGTATCTTCTTCGTTATAAACCCGTTTTAACCCGTTCAAGCAGCCACGGTTTTGTTTTAAAGTATATTTTCTGAAAATATAAACCAAAATATCCCCTGACCCACTGATATTTCCAGATTTCACACAATTGGACAGCCCTTATATATATTTTGTCGAAAACGATTTCTCTTGTTTGAAACTTGTTCTAAAACATTCCAATCAACACCAAAGCTATTCTAAACCTACCGTACACCTTCCTAGGGTGTCATGGGTTCTTAAACTTCATCAAAAATGAGGATTTACATATAGATACTAGTTATAACCTTTCTATCGATTAAAAGTTAACAAAACTTGTAAAAAGTGGTATAACACATATGAATGCTTGCATCAACCTATATGACAATTGTAATAGATAAAAAATATGAGTATGAAAGTTATGAAAAATAATATGTAAGCTTACTTGGATGATTATGTGAAAAAGATGATGAAAACCTTTGTAAATCTTCAAGATTATGAGCTTAAACTTATGTAGAACACTAATAACTTTATGTAGCACTTGATCTTGGGAAGATTAATGGATTTTTCTTCTTGTTATGATTATGGCCGAACCTCACCATGGGAGAAGAGAGGTTTCTCTTGCAATGTCACCTTGAAAACATTAAGTTGTATGTTTTATGTAAGAAATAATTGGCTAATTATGCAAAATATCTAGCCAAGGGTACTTATGTAATTTAGGTAGCCAAATGTAAGTTTTCATCTTGATGACTAAGGAGGGGGGGGGGCGGCAATAAGAAGAAAAAGATGACTTTGGTGTAGAATTTTGTATAAAATATATATATAACTATGATATTTTGTAAATTAAGTTTAGACATTTTGTTATCGGGTACAGAGTTAGCTAGAAATAAATATTAACGAAACAAAATAAAATATATTGAAGTCATTAAAATTATAAAAATGCATTTCTCGCAAGTAATGGGTGAATAAATAATTATTGTATCAAAATTACGTAAACCGTCGTAAATATATCTATTTAACAATATATGTACTAAATAAATTCAAAACATCGGGTAAACTAATAATATTATTTTTATAGTCTTAAAATAAGTATAAAAATATATCAGGAAAATTGACGGAGGTGTCGGATCAATATTTCAAAATCAGTGATCGTGCGATAGCGTTTATTTAATAAATAAATGTACGTTAATGAAATATGCAAACACATGCATGAACTTATATGGAAATGATGTTACTGATGATATGTAGAATAACTCTAGACTATATGAAGTGTTCTCAATGATATTCCATGAATACGTGGCTAAACCATGCAGTTACGCGAATTTGACACTCGTAAACCTAGTTTACGGAAAATGATGAATAGTGAATCATGATTAACGATTTTTCTCCGGAAATGAATAGTGTTTTGTGAATAGTAAAATTTTGAATTAACCTCTCAAAATATCAAATCGACTTAAAAAATGATGAATAGTAACTGATGAATGGTAAATTTCCGAGATGAATAGTAAAATTTCAAAGTTTGTAAACTGACCTGAAATTGAGAATTATGACATTCTTCCCCTGTTAGAGGAATCACGTCCTCGTGATTCATTTATTGATAACTATTGTCTGATCCTCGACAAGGGTTCTAAAAGTTCATGCTCGTGCGTATGGTCTAAATGATTATGTCAATGCTCATGTATATAGGTTTCTCATCCAACTATGTACGTTCTTGTGCTATCATGACTATTTCCCATTCTAAAGACATGCTCTCTTAAGGTTAGGTTTGATGAGGCAAATTTTTCACTCTCGAGCATAACCCTCAAAAGACTTTTAGGTAACCGATTTTTACTTAATCTCACAACTCATCAAACAAGAACTGTCATGAGATTAGGCTAAATCGGTATGAGTAACAACTTTACTCTTAGCTTGATTTTCACAACTCATCAGACAAGAACTGTCACTAGAATCAAGCTAGGTAACAAGGGGTTTTGAAGAAAGTCTTTTGAAAATTTGGCTCAATTATGGAATTGCTTACACATATAAGACTGATACTCCCTTCATTGCATGATTCTTCCTGAATTAGACATAGGTGATCAGGCTATGTATAATTTAGGAGTAACTATGCAATGCTTGGACTAATCGACTCATATGATGTTTGGTGTTGAGTCAACTGATGTTAAAATTGTAATAGGGGATGTCAAGGCATTCTCTACATTGGGGTATGAAGAAAGGATAATGGAATGGGTATCAGAAGACATCTATGTGAGAATCGATGTGAAATAAATACAAATAATCCACATAATGTGCGTATAAAACCGCATGTATAATGAGTATGCACTTATAATGATATGATGAGATGCTATGATGATGTAGTTATAGTCTAGGGTCAATGATGCAACCTAGTTCTCTATAACCGTTGCTCTGATACCAAGCTGTCACACCCCCAAATTATCTATTTTGCTGCGGAATAGAATACCTGGGGGATGACTGCCATAGCATCACAGTTACGATTATATTGAACGACCTAAAGTGTCATTTTGAAAATACATCGTTTGATTGCGTAAAATAATCAGAGTTAACAAAACATAGGTCCCAAAAGATTTCCAAAGTACCAATATAAGTTTGTTACAATCAAACGATAGTTAAGTGCATAAAATATATGTGAGACGCGTCGTCACCGCGACTCTATGATAAGTCCACATGCATGCCATCAAGTGAATGCCTTAGATACCTGAGATAAAACATGCTAAAAGTGTCAACACAATGGTTGAGTGAGTTCATAGAGTTTGTTTAACATGTAAAGCTTTTAAAGAACGTTCATGCAGCAAAGGCAAAGTTTTTGGTCATTGAGAATAATCCACAAAGCAAAGGCATTGTAAATCCACTCAGTTGCCAGTTTCGCCCATATAAAATTTGCAACCTGTGTGTTCACAACCCACTGCCAAAAGTAATATGTCTAGTTGTCAAGTATACGTTGTCATAATAGTCCACCATATAGCACCACGTATATAATAATGTATGCCAGGCAAAGCCCCTAGAATAAATAATATGCGTCCCGTAACATAGTGAACGAGAGGTTGGCCGACCTCTAATAGCACTATCCATACTACCTACTGGTAGGAGACTAACAATGCGAATGTATGAACGGTAAATCATACAACTATTATATACAATTAAGAACGCTCCGAACATGGGAGACTTTGCACGCTCCACCAATAAGGCGAGACTTTGGGCCAAGAACGCTCCGTAACATAGTGAGACGTTCGCTCATAACATGGGGCGACTTTAATTCGGTAACGATCCGTAACATGGGGAGACGTAATATAAAGTGAGTACGGTTCATTAAGTTCAAAACAGGTCGTAAGTTCATAATTAAGTTCAAGTGTTCCATTCAAAAGTTCGTAATTAAGTTCAAGAGTTTAAGTCGAGTTCAAAAGTTCAAAACAGTCAAAGAGCTCAAAACATATCAAAAGGTTCAAAATAGTCAAAGTGTTCAAATATATGTTAAAAGGTCCAAATCAATTTAAAAGAGTTCAAATATATATGTCGAAGGGTTCAAAATAAAGGAAAGTGGTTCAAATAATAGTGTTCATAACATAGTAATCAATTTAGTTCGGGCATAATCTACTTACGAGCATATAGAGTGAAACAAAAGATTAACAAGTTCATGATAGTTGAAACAATATAGTTTTAGTTTAGATTCAACATATAGTTTGCAAATAATCGAAATTGAAATTAAAATAGTTGAGCATGTATCTCCCCCAAAGAGTTTGTAAAATAATTAAACGAGTAAAAGTGGGGCTACGAACTCACCTGATGCCATGATTATGATGACAAAAGTGGATACACATAAATGAGGTGCGATCTCTATCTGCAACCTAATATGAATGATATGTTCTAATGTAAGTCATGAAACAATGTCGTGCATGCAAACTCATATGATATCCATACCACTTGTGCATTTTTGAAAATGGCGTTTAACGTCGAAAAATATATGTTTATGACATCTTGTCAAGTTATAAAATACTTTACGCTTATATAGGTTGAAACTACTTAAACGATAGTCGTTAAGTGATAAATCAAGAAAATATCGTTTTTCGTCGCAAAATAATGTACTTTGATAATTCGTGAAAGTGGCTAATGGTCTCGAAAAGCTAGTCATAAAATAGTGAATATCGAGTGTTAGGAAACAAACTCAATGATTTTAGAAAGCTTGTAACATTATCTAAAAGTCATAACACTGAACTTTTATTCATACGAGTTCCGATCATAAAGAAAAATAATGGTGAAGTGAGGTAGTTAAGCTAAAAATGTAGTTTATGGGTAGTTTTCAGGAAAGTTTGAGTGGTCGTATTTTACTCGTTTGAACTCCGTTTGAGGAACGGCTGGTCATTTTGGAAAATAGGCCGGGTGAACTAACTTTTACTCAGAGATGCTATTTTACCAAAACCAACTCGATCATTGAGAAAAACGGCTCCAAACATGGGTACCCGAAAAGACAGTTTCAATACTTAGAAATATTTTAATAAAAGCTGATGGAAATAAGTTGTGAACTTCGGTTTTCAAATGCTTGTATCTCGGTCATTATAAGCTCGTTTTCTACGATCTATATATCCTTGGATTCGTGTTAGTACGTATTAATATATTTTTGATAAGTCGACTCTTCTAGTTTATGTTAAATACTCGTTTTTGTCCTTAGAAAAACCCTTGACAGCTTGTATTATTTCAGAAAATTAGTTTTCGTCGTTAAACTTGAAAATAGCGTATCTTCTTCGTTATAAACCCGTTTTTTTTTTAATTTTTTTTTTTATTTAACCCGTTCAAGCGACCACGGTTTTGTTTTAAAGTATATTTTCTGAAAATATAAACCAAAATATCCCCTGATCCACTGATGTTTCAAGATTTCACAAAATTGGACAGCCCTTATATATATTTTGTCGAAAACGATTTCTCTTGTTTGAAACTTGTTCTAAAACATTCCAATCAACACCAAAGCTATTCTAAACCTACCTTACACCTTCCTAGGGTGTCATGGGTTCTTAAAATTCATCAAAATTGAGGATTTACATATAGATACTAGTTATAACCTTTCTATCGATTAAAAGCTAACAAAACTTGTAAAAAGTGGTATAACACATATGAATGCTTGCATCAACCTATATGACAATTGTAATAGATAAAAAATATGAGTATGAAAGTTATGAAAAATAATATGTAAGCTTACTTGGATGATTATGTGAAAAAGATGATGAAAACCTTTGTAAAACTTCAAGATTATGAGCTTAAACTTATGTAGAACACTAATAACTTTATGTAGCACTTGATCTTGGGAAGATTAATGGATTTTTGTTCTTGTTATGATTATGGCCGAACCTCACCATGGGAGAAGAGAGGTTTCTCTTGCAATGTCACCTTGAAAATATTAAGTTGTATGTTTTATGTAAGAAACAATTGGCTAATTATGCAAAATATCTAGCCAAGGGTACTTATGTAATTTAGGTAGCCAAATGTAAGTTTTCATCTTGATGACTAAGGAGGGGGGGGGGGTGGCAATAAGAAGAAAAAGATGACTTTGGTGTAGAATTTTGTATAAAATATATATATAACTATGATATTTTGTAAATTAAGTTTAGACATTTTGTTATCGGGTACAGAGTTAGGTAGAAATAAATATTAACGGAACAAAATAAAATTTATTGAAGTCATAAAAATTATAAAAATGCATTTCTCGCAAGTATTGGGTGAATAAATAATTATTGTATCAAAATTACGTAAACCGTCGTAAATATATCTATTTAACAATATATGTACTAAATAAATTCAAAACATCGGGTAAAATAATAATATAATTTTAATAGTCTTAAAATAAGTATAAAAATATATCAGGACAATTTCCGGAGGTGTCGGATCAATTTTTCAAAATCAGTGATCGTGCGATAGCGTTTATTTAATAAATAAATATACGTTAATGAAATATGCAAACACATGCATGAACTAATATGGAAATGATGTTACTGATGATATGTAGACTAACTCTAGTCTATATGAAGTGTTCTCAATGATATTCCATGAATAGGCGGCTAAACCTATGCGGTTACGCGAATTTGACACTCGTAAACCTAGTTTACGAAAAATGATGAATAGTGAATCATTATTAACGATTTTTCTCCGGAAATGAATAGTGTTTTGTGAATAGTAAAATTTTGAATTAACCTCTCAAAATATCAAATCGACTTAAAAAATGATGAATAGTAAAATGATAAATAGTAACCGATGAATAGTAAATTTCCGAGATGAATAGTAAATTTTCAAAGTTTGTAAAATGACCTGAAATTAAGAATTGTGACATTCTTCCCATGTTAGAGGAATCACGTCCTCGTGATTCATTTATTGATAACTATGGTCTGATCCACGACAAGGGTTCTAAAAGTTCATGCTCGTGCGTATGGTCTAAATGATTATGTCAATGCTCATGTATATAGGTTTCTCATCCAACTATGTACGTTATTGTGCTATCGTGACTATTTCCCATTCTAAAGACATGCTCTCTTATGGTTAGGTTTGATGAGGCAAACTTTCCCACTCTCGAGCATAACCCTCAAAACACTTTTAGGTAACCGATTTTTACTTAATCTCACAACTCATCAAACAAGAACTGTCATGAGATTAGGCTAAATCGGTTTGAGTAACAACTTGACTCTTAGCTTGATTTTCGCAACTCATCAGACAAGAACTGTCACTAGAATCCAGCTAGGTAACAAGTGGTTTTGAAGAAAGTCTTTTGAAAATTTGGCTCAATTATGGAATTGCTTACACATATAAGACTGATACTCCCTTCATTGCATGATTCTTCCTAAATTAGACATAGGTGATCAGGCTATGTATAATTTAGGAGTAACTATCCAATACTTGGACTAATCGACTCATATGATGTTTGGTGTTGAGTCAACTAATGTTAAAATTGTAATAGGGGATGTCAAGGCATTCTCCACATTGGGGTATGAAGAAAGGATAATGGAATGGGTATCAGAAGACATCTATGTGACAATCGATGTGAAATAAAAACAAATAATCCACATAATGTGCGTATAAAACCGCATGTATAATGAGTATGCACTTATAATGATATGATGAGATGCTATGATGATGTAGTTATAGTCTAGGGTCAATGATGCAACCTAGTTCTCTATAACCGTTGCTCTGATACCAATCTGTCACACCCCCAAATTATTTATTTTGCTGCGGAATAGAATACCTGGGGGATGACTGCCATAGCATCACAGTTACGGTTATATTGAACGACCTAAAGTGTCATTTTGAAAATACATCGTTTGATTGAGTAAAATAATTAGAGTTAACAAAACATAGGTCCCAAAAGATTTCCAAAGTACCAATATAAGTTTGTTACAATCAAACGATAGTTAAGTGCATAAAATATATGTGAGACGCGTCGTCACCGCGACTCTATGATAAGTCCACATGCATGCCATCAAGTGAATGCCTTAGATACCTGAGATAAAACATGCTAAAAGTGTCAACACAATGGTTGAGTGAGTTCATAGAGTTTGTTTAACATGAAAAGCTTTTAAAGAACGTTCATGCAGCAAAGGCAAACTTTTTGGTCATTGAGAATAATCCACAAAGCAAAGGCATTGTAAATCCACTCAGTTCCAAGTTCCGCCCATATAAAATTTGCAACCTGTGTGTGCCAAAAGTAGTATGTCTAGTAGTCAAGTATACGTTGTCATAATAGTCCACCATATAGCACCACGTATATAATAATGTATGTCAGGCAAAGCCCCTAGAATAAATAATATGCGTCCCGTAACATAGTGAACGAGAGGTTGGCCGACCTCTAATAACACTATCCATACTACCTACTGGTAGGAGACTAACAATGCGAATGTACGAACGGTAAATCATAAAACTAATATATACAATTAAGAACGCTCCGAACATGGAAGACTTTGCACACTCCACCAATACGGCGAGACTTTGGGTCAAGAACGCTCCGTAACATAGTGAAACGTTCTGCTCCATAACATGGGGCAACTTTAAGTCGATAACGCTCCGTAACATGGGGAGACGTAATATAAAGTGAGTACGGTTCATTAAGTTCAAAACAGGTCGTAAGTTCATAATTAAAGTTCAAGTGTTCCATTCAAAAGTTCGTAATTAAGTTCAAGAGTTTAACTCGAGTTCAAAAGTTCAAAACAGTCAAAGAGCTCAAAACATATCAAAAGGTTCAAAATAGTCAAAGTGTTCAAATATATGTTAAAAGGTCCAAATCAATTTAAAAGAGTTCAAATATATATGTCGAAGGGTTCAAAATAAAGGAAAGTGGTTCAAATAATAGTGTTCATAACATAGTAATCAATTTAGTTCGGGCATTATGTCACACCCCCAAAATATCGCAGTGGAACGATAGTGTCTTTGGGGTATGACTTCATAGCACAAAGTATGGATACAGAAAACGACCTCTAAAATGAGACGTTTTGAAAGGTTTACCATTCGATTAAATAAAGTTAAAGTTTACACAACATGAGATCCCAAAGTTTGATAATACATAAAAAGTTTACAAAACATGTCGAATGGTATCGCCTTACGACCTGAGATAAACATGCTAAAAAGTGTCAACACAATGGTTGGTGAGTTCATAAGTTTGTTGAAAATGATTAGAAAAAAGTCTATAAAGAATGTTGATGCAGCAAAGGCATTGTAAATCCATTCAGTTCTGAATTCCGCCCATACAAATCTCGCAACCTATGTGTTCACAACCCATTGCCTAAAATAGAATTGTCAATCTTGTTTGTAAGTAGGACATATGTGGATACGATATATACATGTACTTAATGCAAAGAATCACAACCAACTGAACCTCTTGGCAAGTCTAAATTGTTTGTTGTGTTTCATTGAATAACAGATTATATTCACCCCAGGTCACGTCATCAAGGACCCAAGGGTGGGGGCGTCAGCCCGATAGTACTATCAATACCTCTCCGCCGGCTCCCACAGGAGTTAACCAGTTGCTAAAGTATGTATGTTGAAGCATAATTGAAAACAAGTTTAGCACATTAAGGCACATATCGCAATAAACCACACGTAATGTCCAAAGAGTATAAGAAGTATAGTGTAACACAATTGTATAAATAGTTTGAGTATTCGCAAGAGTAAAAACAAGTATTTAAGCATGTATCTCCCCCAAAGAGTTTGTAAGAATTTAAACGAGTAAAAGCGGGGTATGAACTCACCTGGTATGATTGATATGCTAACAAAATGAAGTGCACGAAAATGAGGCTCGGAAACTATCCGCGACCTAAAATGAATGATGTGCTCTAATATAAGTCATGAAACAATGTTGTGCATGCAAATCCATATGTAATCTATACCACTTGTACGTTTTTGAAAATAGAATTTATCGTTGAAATATATGTTTATGACATCTCGTCATGTTTATAAAATACTTTACAAGTATATACGTTGAATAAACATCCTACGATAATCTTTTAGTGATTTATTATGAAATTATAACTTTTCGTCGTAAAATAGTGTCGTTGAAATTTTCATGAAAGTGAATATACGGCCTCGAAAAGCTAGTCATAAAATGGTGCACATCGAGTGTTAGTAAACAAACTCAACGGTTTTGGGAAGCTTGTATCATTATCTCAAAGTTTTAGTATTTAAGTTTTCATCCTAGAGGTCTCGATCATAGAGTAAAACATAGGTTAAGTATGGTACTTGTGTCCAAAATATCGTTTTAAGGTGATTTCCGGCAAAGTTTAAGTGACCGTATTTTATTCGTTACAACTCCGCTTGACGAACGGTTGGACATTTTGGAAAATATGCTAGGCGAACTTACTTTTACTAGAAGACATCACGTTATAAAAAGTATTACATCCTTGTTAAAAACGACCCTCAACATGGTCACTTGTTGCCGTAAGGTTTGTCTAATAGAAATATATTAGTTTTTCTTATATAATAAAGTTACGGCAACTTTGTGTAAACGTGTATAATTTAATCGTTACAAGTCCGTTTTCTACGTTTTCTACATCCTTAGATTCGTATTAAAGTATACTAATATATTTTTGATAAGTCGACACATTTAATAACGCTTAAGCCTCATTTTTGACTCGTAAAAAGTGATAGTAACTTGCTGAAATTTCTGGAATTATTAGTTTTCGTCGTCAAACTTCAAAAATTCATAACTTCTTCGTTATTGCTCCGTTTTAATCCGTTCAAGCGGCCACGTTTTCGTTTTAAAGTATATTTTCCAAATGTCTAGCCCAAAATATTTTGCTTACTGTCGAAAATTCCAGAATTAACAATTTTGATCAGACCTCTAAATAAAGTTGTCGAAATGAGTTTTTCTCGCGCAAAACTTATTCCAACCAATTCAAACCAACTCCGAAGCTATTCTAATCCTACCATACACCTTCTTAGGGTGTCATGGGTTCCTAGACATCACCAAAAGTGATATGTTTCAAGGAGTAATTATAGGATGACATATATATATATAACTCCTAAAAACAATGAAAAAGTGGTATAAACATCCATAAGACTTGCATGTTTTTCTCAAATATGATGTAATGAGCATAAAATAAATATGAATTATGAAAATGAACATGAGATGCTTACTAGTTAACTTGATGAGGTTAATGAACAAAGGTTTGATCCTAATCACCCAAGGTTTTTATTTCAAAACCTTAATCAAGAGTGTAACTAGAGTGAATAAAACTTGTCTTGAAAATATTTTGGTGATCCTCTCTTGATCCTTATGGTGTGGCCGGTTCTTGTGGAGAAGAGAGAAAAAAAAGACTTTGATCTTACACTTTGGAAAATAAAATTGTATGTGAATGATATGAGTATATTGTTAAGTAGATATTTTGTATATGTAAAGTGTGAGTCATCCCCTTGTGTCGACAAGGGGGTTCTTGTTTTAGCTTGTGATATTTTTTTTTTCTTTTATAATGTATTAGTATAAGTAGATGTAAAATTTAGTAAAGATAAGTAGTAACTTGTATACACATTTGAGTATTTAGGATAGCGTTAACTAATAATAAATTTTAACGGGTCAAGATAAAATATATTGAGGTCATAAAAATTATAAAAAAAATTATTTCTTGAAAGATTTGAGTGAATAAATATTTATCGGGTTGAATTTACGAAAACCGTCGTAATTATATAAACTTAACAATTTATATACGAAATAAATTAAAAATATCGGGTAAACTCATTATATTATTTTTATAATCTTAATATGAGTATGAAAATATATCGGGATAATTTTTGGAAGTATCGGATCAATTGTTCAGAATAATTAATTACGCGATTGCGTTTATTTAATATGAAATTATGCGTTTAATGTGAAATGCAAAACCATACATGAACTAATATGATGAATATTGAGTTTGAGAAATGACAAAAAATTGAGAATTGTGACACATTATCTACTTACGAGCATACAGAGTGAAACAAAATATTAACAAGTTCATGATAGTTCAAACAATATAGTTTAAGTTTAGATTCAACATATAGTTTTCAAATAATCGAAATTGAAATTAAAATAGTTGAGCATGTATCTCCCCCAAAGAGTTTGTAAAATGATTAAACGAGTAAAAGTGAGGCTACGAACTCACCTGATGCAATGATTATGATGACAAAAGTGGATACACAGAAATGAGGTGCGATCTCTATCTGCAACCTAATATGAATGATATGTTCTAATGTAAGTCATGAAACAATGTCGTGCATGCAAACTCATATGATATCCATACCACTTGTGCATTTCTGAAAATGAAGTTTATCGTCGAAATATATGTTTATGACATCTTGTCAAGTTATAAAATACTTTACGCTTATATAGGTTGAAACTACTTCCCACGATAGTCGTTAAGTGATAAATCAAGAAAATATCGTTTTTCGTCGCAAAATAATGTACTTTGATAATTCGTGAAAGTGGCTAAGTGGCCTCGAAAAGCTAGTCGTAAAATAGTGAATATCGAGTGTTAGGAAACAAACTCAATGATTTTAGAAAGCTTGTAACATTATCTAAAAGTCATAACACTGAACTTTTATCCATACGAGTTCCGATCATAAAGAAAAATAATGGTGAAGTGAGGTAGTTGAGCTAAAAATGTAGTTTATGGGTAGTTTTCGGGAAAGTTTGAGTGGTCGTATTTTACTTGTTAGAACTCCGTTTGAGGAACGGCTGGTCATTTTGGAAAATAGGCCGGGTGAACTAACTTTTACTCAGAGATACTACTTTACCAAAACCAACTCGATCATTGAGAAAAACGGCTCCAAACATGGGTACCCGAAAAGATAGTTTCAATACTTAGGAATATTTTAATAAAAGCTGATGGAAATAAGTTGTGAACGTCGGTTTTGAAATGCTTGTATCTCGTTCATTATAAGCTCGTTTCTACGATCTATATATCCTTGGATTCGTGTTAGTACGTATTAATATATTTTTGATAAGTCGACTCTTCTAGTTTACGTTAAATACTATTTTTTGTCCTTAGAAAAACCCTTGACAGCAAGTATTATTTCAGAAAATTAGTTTTCGTCGTTAAACTTGAAAATAGCGTATCTTCTTCGTTATAAACCCGTTTTAACCCGTTCAAGCGGCCACGGTTTTGTTTTAAAGTATATTTTCTGAAAATATAAACTAAAATATCCCCTGACCCACTGATGTTTCCAGATTTCACAAAATTGGACAGCCCTTATATATATTTTGTCGAAAACGATTTCTCTTATTTGAAAATTGTTCTAAAACATTCCAATCAACACCAAAGCTATTCTAAACCTACCATACACCTTCCTAGGGTGTCATGGGTTCTTAAAATTCATAAAAAACGAGGATTTACATATAGATACTAGTTATAACCTTTCTATCGATTAAAAGTTAACAAAACTTGTAAAAAGTGGTATAACACATATGAATACTTGCATCAACCTATATGACAATTGTAAAAGATAAAAAATATGAGTATGAAAGTTATGAAAAATAATATGTAAGCTTACTTGGATGATTATGTGAAAAAGATGATGAAAACCTTTGTAATACTTCAAGATTATGAGCTTATACTTATGTAGAACACTAATAACTTTATGTAGCACTTGATCTTGGGAACATTAATGGATTTTTATTCTTGTTATGATTATGGCCGAACCTCACCATGGGAGAAGAGAGGTTTCTCTTGCAATGTCACCTTGAAAATATTAAGTTGTATGTTTTATGTAAGAAATAATTGGCTAATTATGCAAAATATCTAGCCAAGGGTACTTATGTAATTTAGGTTGCCAAATGTAAGTTTTCATCTTGATGACTAAGGAGGGGGGGGGGCGGCAATAAGAAGAAAAAGATGACTTTGGTGTAGAATTTTGTATAAAATATATATATATAACTATGATATTTTGTAAATTAAGTTTAGACCTTTTATTATCGGGTACAGAGTTAGCTAGAAATAAATATTAACGGAACAAAATAAAATATATTGAAGTCATAAAAATTATAAAAATGCATTTCTCGCAAGTATTGGGTGAATAAATAATTATTGTATCAAAATTACGTAAACCATCGTAAATATATCTATATAACAATATATGTACTAAATAAATTCAAAACATCGGGTAAACTAGTAATATAATTTTTATAGTCTTAAAATGTGTATAAAAATATATCAGGACAATTTCCGGAGGTGTCAGATCAAGTTTTCAAAATCAGTGATCGTGCGATAGCGTTTATTTAATAAATAAATATACGTTAATGAAATATGAAAACACATGCATGAACTAATATGGAAATGATGTTACTGATGATATGTAGACTAACTCTAGTCTATATGAAGTGTTCTCAATGATATTCCATGAATACGCGGCTTAACCCATGCGGTTACGCGAATTTGACACTCGTAAACCTAGTTTATGAAAAATGATGAATACTGAATCATGATTAACGATTTTTCTCCGAAAATGAATAGTGTTTTGTGAATAGTAAAATTTTGAATTAACCTCTGAAAATATCAAATTGACTTAAAAAATGATGAATAGTAACCGATTAATAGTAAATTTCCGAGATGAATAGTAAAATTTCAAAGTTTGTAAAATGACCTGAAATTGAGAATTGTCACATTCTTCCCCTGTTAGAGGAATCACGTCCTCGTGATTCATTAATTGATAACTATGGTCTGATCCTCGACAAGGGTTCTAAAAGTTCATGCTCGTGCGTATGGTCTAAATGATTATGTCAATGCTCATGTATATAGGTTTCTCATCCAACTATGTACGTTCTTGTGTTATCGTGACTATTTCCCATTATAAAGACATGCTCTCTTATGGTTAGGTTTGATGAGGCAAACTTTCCCACTCTCGAGCATAACCCTCAAAAGACTTTTAGGTAACCGATTTTGTAGGACCTTAAATCTATCAACCTTATCACAAACCCACTTAATGAACACAAGTATACCCACTTAAAACACAAACAATATGCGTAGAATAGAAGAAGAAAAGATGGTGACTTGATGTTAAAACCGTGTATATGTGTAGAGAAAAGATGTACACAATAAGTTGTATTGCTTCAAAGAAAACACAAACATACACACACTCAAGCACACCCCTCAAATGAGACTTTGAGGGGTTTATATAGTACAAGTAACATGATGCCCTAAAAGGCTTTCTATGGGCTTCGTGGGTTGGACATGGGTTGGATTGGATAAAAGGCAAGCTTAACATAACTAGTACCCATTTAGCTTAGTCCAATCCACGAGCCCGTTGACTATTCTATCATGATATCTAACACACGTTACAAAGTTCCTAAACGTGAATGACCATCACTTCTAATATAAACTATTAAGGCTAACAATCTCCCCCTAAGGGGTGGTCATTCAAATGATGCTCCACTTGATTAGGTCTTTACTTTTCTCGAGCTTGAACTTTGTGTGTAGATATAGAATAGTCTTGATTCTTTGTTCCTTCATGCTTTGTGATCAATTAATGTGGTTGTCTTCCGTTTGTCAACTTCGTTGGTTAGGTGTCTCCACGTCTTTCTCCACCATGCTCACACTTCTATTTGTCTTTAGGTTACCAATGATGTAGTTCTCGAGTCTTTAAACTTTGTCGACTCTTTGACATTGACGAAGAATCATTCTTAACTTTGAGTTTCCTTTGATTTTGATGAGAACTTTCATATGTTGTTGGTATGAGCATGTGGAGAATCTGCACGATCAATCCGCTCCGGAGCTTCCATAAGAAGAAAACATAAAAACAGGTTAGTAATAAGCGGATTCCGGCACTTACAAGTTTGAATTTCGAGGGTGTTAACAGCATAGTGTGAAAACACGTCTCTAATTCTCACAAGGGACCGTTCCTGAACTGGAGTCCCACAAGTGAGATAACGCGATGTACCGAGGTACACCTACAGTTCAGATGAGTCGCTGAGGTACACCGAAGCATCACCCCACGACTGTAGACCGTTTGAGACACACTAAGCGTAATCCATGGGGAGTTACCGAAGTGACCTGTTGTCAGGGCTGCTTGATGTTGACCCTGGTAGGAGTTTCCATTCAATCACTGTGGATCACAATTGTGAAACCTCTCATAAATGTTCTGGTAGATTGCTAAGATCTGCATAGGACTCTAGAATATATTGCTTGTGTCCTTATTGATGAACAACAAGCGATGTCATGTCATGTGTTCCTATGAGATCTTTTGATGAATCTCGTGGCTCTAGGCTCAATAGTGCATTTTGGTTTTCCTGAGCGGAGACTAGGGAGAGGGTCTCCTTCTTCAATACCAACCATCTCTAAGAGAAGGTCAATAGATTATGTAGGGTTCCCAGTGAGAATGAAACAAATCCTTTTAAGAGGAATTGAGTGGCTAGGAGGTTTAGTGCAGTGCGTCACTGGGTCCATGACGTCTTTGTCTTCAATACCAGTGGCATCTAGTGACAACCAGTAGCAGATGAATTGAACCCGGTTTCTGCCCTAAGGTTGAATATGGAGGGATATTTCATTTCACCCTTTTTTTTTACATTTATTTTTACCCTTCTTTCTCCTTTCTCACATTACTCATTTTTTTCAATCATTCATAAGGACTTCTAATACTAACTATTTGTGATGTCCTTGGGTAGATCCCTCCGGCTCTGGCGGATCATAGGACTGATTTTCCTATCCTTAATCACCTTATAACTCCATGACTGTCCTATTGTTGCCATAAAACCTTTTTACTTGAAAATCTCACAGAGTGTTTATGATAGAAAACATGTTTGGAACACTCCGAGAGTTTTATATTTTCAGAAACACTCCCCCTTCACATGTGCTTATGAGTTTTAACAAAAATCTGCACATCGAGGGTAGAGTTTGCACTTTTGAATTGATCGGCTCATGATAGACAATTCCCCACGAGACACGGTTACGTGCCTAGTTAAAGAGTTCCATTGTCAGTTTTAGGTGACAACTAGCTCTAATAACTAACTTGAAGTTGTAAACACTCCTTGAAAAAGAGGTTAGACCCATGTAGGTGCATATCTATCACAAGTTTCTCGAGATGGTAAATATACTGACTTAGACTCCCGTCAATTCATTGGTTCCGACTGAGTCGAGCTCATTATGAGATTCAAACACCGATCATTAAACATTTTTATCACATTTTAATCACGTCTCCTCCCCCTCAAAATAGCATATTCGTGATATTTTTGATATCAACAGTTTAAAGAACATTTTAGAATCTTTTGGGGAGACAAACGGATTTGATTTAAGCATGAATTCGGAACATTTTAGTTTTATACTCCCCCTTTAATAAAGCATAATCAATTAAAGGGTTTTTAGAGAGAGTTATCTTGAGCACAAAATATTTTGAAAGATTTTGAAAATCTTTTTGAACAATCTTGAAAAGGTGCTCAAGATGATGATGATTTCTCACCAGTTTTAAATGTAGTGCACTGAAGCGTACACTTGATTTTTTTCTATAAAAGGACGAGTTTTGATTTGAAAAATAATCAAAAGTCATCATTTTAGTCCACTGAAGTATACGAAAGCCATAGTTTAAGAAGTTTTGAGAAACGACATGTTTTGAAAAACATTAAAGAACTCTCGCTCAAGCATCTGTACATACCCGTATCATTGTTGAATGACATTTCTAGAAACGTATAGAATATCGATTATACGAGAGACATGTCGGAGAAGAATATTTTTGATTTTTTGATTTTATATTGTTTTTGTATTTTTTGAAAATTTTCTATTTTTGTATTTTGCTTTTGTTGGTTTTTCAAATTTTGTATTTTGTTTTTCATTTTATAAAAGAAATGGAAAATCAAAGATAGACGATATAGAGAATGAAGAAGAGGAAGAGTTTACAGAATTGGAACCCTCTGATGAGCTGGGTTCAGAGATATTTGATTCACCTGCAGCCAAAGAAGAAGAGTTTTCACAAATAACAGTGTTAGAAGTACAAGATTCCTCACGGTGAGGGTGATCACTATCAATGGTTGTAGTGGTTTCTACTTCCTTAACTAGATGAGTTTCACTATTATTTGTGTTGGTGAAAGTATCAAAAATCTTTCCAGTGGGAATCCACCTAAGACCTATTTTGTTGAAAACTTTTCCCGTGAGAATCCACATAAGGTAAGATCTAGGAGTTGGTTTCTTTTCAGATGCAGCGGAAGACTCATTTTTTGAAAAACTACGTCCTGAAGAGATCCACCTATTAGGTTTCCTTTTGATGTTCATCTTGTCAACGAGTTTGTTTCGGTTTGGAGTCTTAGTGGATTGTGCCTTGGCACGAGAATTATCTTTCTTGAGATATTGTGAGACACATGCATCATGATTAGCTGATTTAAGACACATTTTTACATTTAGTACATAAATTCAATATTCTTATTTAAAACAGCAGCTTTAACTTTGTCACTACAGTCTTTTGGAAATTGATTCTTGTTTGAAAAAGACTTAGAATTCCTAGTGTTGTTTTCTAAGGGCATAGCATTTTCTTTTGCGCAACTACTCTTAGATGTAAGCCAATCCCTAGTCTTTTGTAGAGTGTTCCTAGGTAATGGTTTACTACTACTAGCAATGCCTAGAAATCTTGTAGAATTCATCACCCTAGATGTTGCACCTAGAATTCCGTCTTTTCGAGTCTGTGCCTTTTTCCTAGCTTCTTCTAGATATTGATTTTGGACTGATGAGTGTCTAAATACTCATCATTTTTGTACCATTTAAACTGCAAAAACATCTGAAAACACTCAGAAATATATCAAAATGATAAAAATATCACAAATAAGTGTTTTATGTGTTTTAAATGCAAAAATATCAAAATCAAATGAAAAACATATCAAGTTTGCATAATTGGCAACTTTGGTCCCTCAAGTTTGAAAATTGTCAAAAAATAGTCCTTGGATATTTAAAAATGGAAAATAATCAAATATGGTCCTTGTACTATTCATAAATGGCATAATTGGTCCTTGGAATAACTTTGGAATATTGGCAGTTTGGCCCTCAAAAATCGAAATTACATGAATGGTCCTTGTTATAATCCAAAACCAAATGGACCTCTTTTGTATTATTAACCCAGCCAAAACCCAAAGAACCCCCTGCACAAACCCGTGGACCCCCAATGTGAACCCCCACTTATTAATATCATTCGGTCAAATAAAGTCAAACCCGCCAAACACCAGGAGCACTGTACATCTCCCTCACCTCAACTGTAAAACCAAAACCAGTGGTTTCACCACCACCTCACCCATACTACTCTCCAGCTCATACCCCCTCCTCCTATACCAGCCACCAAGCATTTAATGCTTCCCCACCATCAAACACTTCACCTCACCTTACATCCCCTGTTTTTTGCTGTAAATCACTCCTAGCTCCATATCTACTTCTCATTTTGTCCCCTCCACCTCTACAATCTTCCAAGAATTCTTAATTGAAGAAAACCTGCTCTAATCCACTAGTACTACTTTTTGGCGCCAAAAGTGAATTTGAAATTGAGATTGCTTGACTCATCCAATGGTCAAGATTGTTGATGGGAAATATTCAGAGGCATATGGGGAGTCTCAAAATGCTATAAAGATAGAGGAGAAGCAGAGGAGTGAAATATCTAGTGTAATTTTTAATTTCTCATGTCGTTTTAGTTAAAATTTAAATTCCAGTGTAATGTTAAGCTTTCAAATACTGTTTCTAGCAATTTTAGTGTATTGTTAAACTTTTTCAAGTATCAATTTCAAGTTTAAATCATATTTCCAGTTTATGCAATATTTTAAGTCAAAAATCTCATGTTATGTTAATGTTGTTATTAGTTGTTAATATGGACTAAGTAAGCTAACTTAAGCTCCTAGATAGCTTCTAAAAGCTATTAGAAACCTTAAAACTCAGCTTAGAAGTAAAAACCAAAAATTACCAAAAATACAAATAAAATAGATAAAAATAAAAATCACGGAGAAATGAGCAAGAAGTGAAGCAAGTTGATTATTGATGGAATGGGTTAGTGAACCTGTGGAGGTTCTATAAGAAGTATAATTTGGTCCTTGTTCTTGGTTATCAGCTGATTCTCACTTGTAAGCCTTTTTGAGCATTTTGTGCATTTCAATATTTAAGTCAGTCATTAGCTTAAATTATTGTATTTCTTTGTTTATGAGTTATAATTAAGTAGAATTAATCAATAAAACAGTTTGTT
Source organism: Chrysanthemum makinoi (assembly GCA_910596185.1). NCBI lineage: Eukaryota > Viridiplantae > Streptophyta > Magnoliopsida > Asterales > Asteraceae > Chrysanthemum > Chrysanthemum makinoi. Next base: position 241,536,657 of record OU343222.1, on the reverse strand, counting down.
TGCTCTTTAAAATTTGTAGTTACTATAAATTTTAGTTTAACAGTTATTAGAGCATAATTGTCAATTCTTAGTTTAATGTTGTTATGGTTATTGTTTAATGCTTATTTAATCTTATTATATGATATTATAAGTTCTTTAATAAAGTTCATGGTCTTAATCTGTGTTTTGCTTTGAAAAACATCAAAAGTCTCATAAGGGGTGTTTGATTTGCTAGTTTAGTGTTTTAGAGTGTTTGTGTTATTGCTTATTGTTGTTCTGTGTCTCATTGGTTCATAATAACTCATAGACACCAAGAAAATCAGTCCTTATTTAAGAAAAAGTCAAAAATACTTTTAATCTCATTTCTATAGTTAACTGTTAGGATTTAGGAAGTAAAAATCATCATAGTTGTTTAAAACTTGATAAATTAGCTTAATTTCATCATACTTTAGGTTAATATAACATAATTAATAAGTAGGATCGATTTAAAGTTCACTTTAGTCAACTTTAGTGTTTAATTTAAAAAGTCAAAATTTCAGTTTTTCAGTTTTTGAATAAAATAGATTAATTTATATAGGACTTAATATTAGTTTTCAACATTTGAGCTTTTGGAATAGTAAAATAAAACTGCTCAGCTTTATAATAGTATTTTTTATAATTTTCAATTAGCTTATTACAATGTTTTACTTAGCTTATTTTAGAACCTTTTTCAAATATGTGCCCTGTGGCACGTTTTATGGTCATTCTCACAAGCTTGTCAAAAGCTCTTTATTGAGTCTCAACTTGTGAATTTTAGCTTTCTGTGTAGCTAACCTAGCCATCTTAAGGTCCCAAGCTTAAATTCACTTTCTAGCTTATTAGATAGGGTGCAAGTAGCTTATTTCTTGTCTATTTGGTGTTAAATGCTAACTCAGTCATTTACATGCCTTTTCATAAGCTCACAACAAGCTCATTAGTGGGCCCTAGTGTTTGAAATTTGGCTTTTTGGAGAGCCAACCAACCCAGCTTGTTGACTCAAGGCTTATTTTTGGTTTTGGAACCTTTGACCCTAGCTTATTTTGATCTACAATATGGCTATAGCCTGTTGGTTTCCTGGTTTAGCATAGGTGCTTATTTGCTTATTTCCATCTTATCAGTGTGCTTATTTGTTTATTTTAGCCTAATATAAGTTCATTTAGCTTGTTTGTAGCTTATTATACTTTTGGTTCCAACTGCGTAGCTTATTTGAGCTTAAATAATCAAAATAAGCTCATGCAAACTGTTGAGATTTTAGCTTCTAAATAATTTATTTTTAAGTTGTAAAAATTTTGCTTTCATTAAAGTTACTTAATTTAAGTAGTTAAATAGTTTTCAAAAGAAAAAACCACAAAACATCATTTTTAAAAATAGTGATAGCCTTTTATTTAATAGAATTTAGCTTTTTGATTTTTTTTCAGCTTATTATTAAGCAAATTCTGTTTTTATAATTTTCTTAGTTTTCATTTTTTGTCATTATAAGATATTTTTAGAAAAAGTTTCATAATTTTCTCTGTTTGTTTAGTATTTATTAGAATTTAAAATAGTTAAAAGTATTAAATAATTAATGATAAATAAATAAAAAACATAAAAAATATCTTTTCAGTTTTAAAATTAGTTTTATAATATTCTAGATTTTTCTAAGTTAAAATTTCATTTTTCCAGGTTAATTTTATATTTTCTAGTATTTAAGTGTATTTTAAATAGTAATTAATTAATAATAAATATATAAAAAGTGTAAAAAAAATATATTTTTAGTTTTAAAATAAGTTTTATAGTATTTTAGATTTTCATTAGTCATAATTTCATTTTTCTAGTTTTATTTCATATTTTATTATATTTTAGAGTATTAATAAATAGTTAAAAAAGTTTTTAATTAATAATAATTAAGTAAATAGTTATAAAAATAATTTTAATTTTCCAATAATTTTCTTTTATTTTTAGGATTCCAAAAATATCATTTTCATATTTGTAGGCCTTTTATTTCTTAGATCTCACGCTTTTTATTTTTGTACCTTTCGTCTGAATTTAATAAACGTATCGATTTACGTTTGTCAACCCATTATCTGATTGTTGTGCTTTACAAACCGCCTTCTGTATTCAAATATATTCCAATCAATCAAGTAGTGTAATTATAAACAAAATCCCATGATCACTATCCTTAGTGATTATTCGACATCGGAAAGTGTTAAACACCATTAATCCTCCGTGGGACTTAACGCCTGCGTGGAAACACTACTCTCCGATCATAATTGTATTGGTTTTAGAAAGTTTTAATTTTATTACATTGACCATTCACAAGTGGTTAGCTTGTGTGATAAACTTGACTGCTTGCCAATCAAATTTTACCGCCAAGGGAGGCTTTAGCGTGTTGTAAACATTCTCAAACTGCGTTTGCACATATACCACCTTTTGTAAACAGTTTTTTTTAAGATATCAAAAAAAGTCATTAACACTTTTCCTAAAGTGTTAACAACACCAAAAAAAATATATATATATATATATAAAACAACAAAACAATCGTAACGCTTTTCTTCTTGTATTTTCTTTAAGGTGATTCTTAAAGAGATACGATTTGGTTAAACGAGACGATACCAAAAATATTGTCCAAAAGTTTTAAACCCTTAGCACAAATCCATACCTACGTCTTTTCGTGGTACTTAAAATACATAAAAATCAACCACCGCAAACCAAGGCGTAACACCTACCAACCGGGGTGTGACCATTAATAAGTTCCCAAACAAAAGATTTAAAACTTACCTTTGTGTCCTTGTGATTTGGTGTACCTTTTTCAAAGAAGCCATTTCATTTGTGATTATTGGTTTAAGTTCACTTGTCGTTTTGCCTCGCATTTGTTTTTGAAACTGATTTTTAAACTTAGTGCATGCGCACTCGTTCTGAGCTTGCAAATATTCCTCGTAGGCGTAGAGGACGTTCTGCTCCTTCAGCCGGATCGAGGAATGTCTTACACCACCACCCCTGTCGTAATGGCAGAAGACAAACCGATGAATGAGCTTCTCCAAGCACCCATCGAGGGTTACGGAGATGCCATTATTGTCCCAAACCATCGTGGCGATACCTTTGAGCTCAAAACAGGTTGCTTAATCTTGTAAACCAAAGCCAATTTTATGGTTTTGAGCGGGATGATCCTCATGCACACATTCGATGGTTTAACAAGATTGCATCTATCATCAAATACAAGAATGTCCCACATGAAGCAATTAAGCTTCTTCTGTTCCCATTCTCTCTAGAGGGACAAGCCCGAATTTGGCTTGAGAAACAACCCCCTCATTCCATTGAGACATTGGAAGATCTAGTCACTAAGTTTGTTAACGAATTCTATCCTCCATCCCGAACTACAAGTCTTAAGAATGAGATAATGAAATTCTCTCAAAGATTTGATGAATCATTCGGGAGGCATGGGATCGTTACAAAGAGTTGCGTCGCAAGTGTCCGCATCATGGTTTTACCGAGTTAATGCAAATGGATACTTTCTACAATGGTCCGAACCAAACTAATCAAGACTCTTTAAATGCCTCCGGGAGGTAATTTCCCTGAGCAAGACCACAAAAGAAGCCTTGCAAATCATTGAAAACAAGTCCTGTCCGCCCTTTCGAACAAAGACATATCGTCTCGAGACTAATGCAGGACCTTCTACTTCATCTCACGTGAGTACATCTAGCAACGATGCTAAGATTGACAAACTCACAGATATTGTTCAGGCTTTGGTTCTTGCTAACCAAAAGAAAGTCACTTTCACATAGACACCATCACATGGTGAAGTGAAGAAAGTTGAGCTCTTTGTTACTTGTGGTGGCCCTCATGCATACTACAACTGTACTGCCACCAATGGTAGTCCGTTTGAAGCCAATGCTATAGCCGGTACTTCACATCAGGGAGGTAATCAATACCGTCCTCAAAATGAACCAAACTACCGTGCTAATACTTATCAGGCACCACCCGGTTTTAACCAGAATCCTAACATACAGAACCGGAATCAGAACCAACCTAGAATGAACCAAGGTTATCAAAACCAAGGTAATTTCTATCCCGGACCAAATCAAGGTTTCCAACATCAAGGAAACCTTAATCAAAACAATTTCAATCGAGGGAATCAATTTCAGGGAAATGTGAATTCTAACCAAGGGAATTTTCAACAACAAGGTCATAATCAAAACATACGACCTCAAAATTTCCCTCCACATCCTCCAAAGACCATCATCGATGAGTTATTGAAGCAATTCATGAAATCCCAAGATGAAATGAACAGTTGTTGGTCGGCCGATCAGATCGCTGATCTAAAGAAGTCTTTAAATGATCAACCCTCGGCTCAGGAAAACTTCCGAGCAACACGATCGCTAACCCGAGGGGCGATGCAAAGGCGATCACAACCGAAAGTGGTGTTTCATACAATGGACCCGCTATTCCTACTACCTCTTCTTCTTCTTCTCTCCGGGTAGTGGAAAGTGAACCTTAGGCGACAAAGGACAAGGAACTTCCTACTAATAACGGAGGTACCAACGATGTCCAACCTCAAGTTGTCCAAACCCAAATCCAATCCGAGGAGTTGTTTTGAACCTCCAGTATTTCCCGTTGAAAACCCCAAATCCAAATCTTCTATTCCTTACCCATCACGTTTGAATGAGCAAAGCTCCGCGAAAAAGCAAGTCATCAAATGGACAAATTTTTTCAAATTTTCCAAGAACTACATTTTGACATAAGCTTTTATGATGCTATCATGCTGATGCCCAATTTTGCATCAACTCTCAAACACATGTTAAGCAACAAGGAAAAGCTGTTTGAAATGGCTAAAACTCCTCTGAACGAGAACTCGCAGCTTATCTTGAAGAAGCTTCCAGAGAAGCTTGGAGATCCTAGAAAATTTCTCTTACCTTGTGTATTTCCAGGGATGGTTGAATGCTTTGCCTTAGCAGATCTTGGTGCAAGCATTAACACTGATGCCTCATTCAAGATGGAAGAAACTTTCTCTTCCAGATCTTACTCCTACATGCATGACTCTCGAGCTTGCAGATCGTACAATATCCCGTCCACTTGGCATTGCCGAGGACGTATTTGTGAAAGTAGGAAAGTTCCATTTTCCAACTGACTTTGTGGTTGTTGACTTCGATGCCGATCATCGGGTTCCTCTCATTGTTGGAAGAGGATTCCTGAGAACGGGCCGTGCTCTCATTTATGTATTTGAGCAAGAAATCACATTACGTGTGGGTAATGAAGCTGTCACCTTTAACCTTGATCAAACTTCGAGGTACTCCGAAAACTATGATTCTGAGTCGATTAACCGAATAGATATCATTGATGTTGCTTCTGAAGAGTACTCTCAAGAAGTTCTTGGTTATGATCATAATTCTTCGAGTGATAATCTCACTCATTCATCTCAACCCATCATTGCCAATTCTACTCCTTCTCTCACTCCATTTGAGGAAAGTGACTTCATCTTGGAAGAGATTGAAGCATACTTGTCTAGTGATTCTGTTCCATGGGAAATTGATCACGCTCCCATCGACATCGAGGGGGACATACTTCTCATTAAGAAGTTGCTTAATGATGATCCATCATCACTCCCTCCCGTCGAGCTTCATAACAAGGAAGTCAAGTCAGTTGAGAAAACTAAAGAATTTCCTGAAGTCGAACTTAAGGACTTGCCACCTCATCTCGAGTATGCATTTCTTGAGGGTGATGATAAATTACCCGCCATTATTGCTCGAGATTTGAGTAAAGATGAAAAGACTGCTCTCATAAAGGTCATGAAGTCACACAAGCAAGCAATTGCTTGGAAACTCTCCGACATTAAGGGTATCAACCCCGAGTTTTGTACTCACAAAATCTTGATGGAGGATGACTTCAAGCCAGCAGCAGTTCAACATCAGAGACGAGTAAATCCCAAAATCCATGATGTTATTAAACAAGAGGTTCTCAAACTTCTTGATGCAGGATTAATTTACCCGATCTCGATAGTCCTTGGTTAGCCCAATTCATTGTATTCCTAAAAAGGGTGGCATAATTGTTGTCACAAATGAAGATAACGAGTTAATTCCAACTCGGCTGGTTACGGATGGCGTGTTTGCATTGACTATCGCAAGTTGAATGACGCCACCCGAAAAGACCATTTTCCTCTACCCTTCATGGACCAAATGCTTGAGAGATTAGCAGTGAATGAATACTATTGTTTCCTTGATGGTTTCTCGTTATTTTCAGATCCCATTGATCCACGGGATCAAGAGAAGACCACATTCACCTGCCCATACGGAACTTTTGCCTACAGACGTATGCCTTTTGGCTTATGTAATGCTCCCCGCACGCTCCAACGATGTATGATGGCCATTTTCCACGACATGATCGGGGAAACAATGGAGGTGTTTATGGATGACTTCTGGGTCATTGGGGACTCATTTCAAACATGTCTCTCCCATTTAGAAAAAATGCTTCAAAGGTGTGAAGACACCAATCTTTGTCTAAATTGGGAGAAGAGCCACTTTATGGTCAAAGAAGGCATAGTCCTTGGCCATAAGATTTCCAAAAACGGGATTGAGGTAGATAGAGCAAAAGTCGATGTTATTGCTAAATTACCTCATCCTACTACCGTCCAAGGTATTAGGAGTTTTTTAGGTCATGCCGATTTTTATCGTAGATTCATACAAGACTTTTCAAAAATCGCCCGGCCTATGACCCATCTTCTTGAAAAAGATGCTCCTTTTATCTTCTCACCTGAGTGCATCAAAGCTTTTGAAACACTAAAGAAAAAACTTACTGAAGCACCCATTCTCGTTGCTCCGACGGGATTTACCCTTTGAACTCATGTGCGATGCAAGTGATTTTGCTATCGGTGCGTCCTAGGGCAACGAGATCCAAGCATTTTCACCTATCCACTACGCAAGTAAAACAATGATCAAGCTCAAACTCATTACACCACCACGTAAAAGAGCTACTAGCCGTGGTGTATGCATTTGAGAAGTTTCAGCCATACCTAATCTTGACCAAATGTGTGGTGTATACGGATCACTCGGCTCTCAAATATCTCTTTGCAAAACAAGATGCAAAGCGAGATTGCCGTTCGGTTCTCCTCCTCCGAGAATTTGATATCATTATACGTGATAAAAAGGAGCCTGAGAACCTGGCGCCGATCATCCGTCCGTCTAGAAAACCCTAACCAAGATGTTTTCGAGAAAAAGGAAATAAATGAAACATTTCCTCTCGAGACACTCAATGCGGTTTCTTTTCGTGGAAACTTTACCACCCCATGGTTTGCTGACTTCGCAAATTACCATGCGGGTAACTTCATAGTGAAAGGGATGTCGACCCAACGAAGAACAAATTCTTCAAAGATGTTAAACATTACTTCTGGGACGACCCCTACTTATTCAAAATCTGTGCGGATCAAGTCATCCGACGGTGTGTTTATGGATAGGAAGCTATTGACATTCTCAAAGCTTGCCATGCTGGACCCACCGGGGCCATCATAGTCCAAATTACACCGCCAAAAAGGTGTTTGATTCCGGTTTTATTGGCCCACAATTTACAAGGATGCCCACGAATTTGTCAAAACCTGTGACGCTTGTCAACGCCACGGAAATATCTCACAAAGAAATGAAATGCCGCAAAACGCCATTCAAGTGTGTGAGATATTTGACATCCGGGGCATTGACTTTATGGGACCATTTCCATCTTCTCGAGGAAACAAATACATACTTGTGTTGACTATTTGTCAAAATGGGTTGAAGCGAAAGCTTTACCTACTAATGATGCCCGAGTTGTTGTAAAATTCTTAAAATCTCTTTTTGCTAGGTTTGGAACTCTGCGAGCTATAATTAGTGATCGTGGTACGCATTTCTGCAATGACCAATTTGATAGAGTCATGCAAAAGTATGGTGTAACCCACGCCTCTCTATCTGCACCACCCCCAAACAAGTGGGCAAGTGGAAGTTTCCAACCGTGGTATAAAAATAATTCTTGAAAGGACAATAGGCGAAAACCGTGCCTCTTGGTCGGATAAACTAGATGACGCACTCTGGGCCTTCCGTACAGCTTATAAAACACCAATCGGGTGTACTCCATACAAGCTAGTTTACGGAAAGGCATGTCATCTGCCGATTGAGCTTGAGCACAAAGCATACTAGGCCTTGAAACATGCCAACTTTGATATTCAGACAGCTGGTGATCAACGGAAAGTTCAAATGAATGAACTAAATGAACTCCGTGATCAAGCATACGAGAACTCTTTGATCTACAAACAAAAGACAAAGAAGATTCATGACTCCAAAATCAAGAACCGCTTCAACGTTAAGTGATCGAGTCCTTCTTTTCAATTCAAGATTGAAGATATTCTCGGAAAGCTTAAGTTGTTGGTCCTGTCCATTTACTATTGCTAAAGTTTATCCTTATGGTACTATTGAGTTATCTCAACCCGATGGTCCAAATTTTAAAGTGAATGGTCATCGATTAAAACACTATTTTGGAGAGGACATTCCACCCGTGGTTTCCTGATCTACAAACTTTCCCCATGAACCAATGAATGCGGGATCGAGTCAAGCTAGTGACTCGAATCAAAAACAGATTACCGTTAGCACACACACCATATGGGTTTTCACTCATATTTCTGACTTCTTTCTATTTTCTACCACCCTAGTGTGGGGGAGTTGCCCCCCGCTGTTGTATACAAGTACTCTCTAAAAAAAAAATAAATAAAAAAAATAAATAAAAAATTTGTATATATCAAAAATAAAATAATGGCCGTAGTATTTTGTTAGCCTTAATAGTTTATATTAGAAGTGATGGTCATTCACATTTAGGAATTTTGTAACGTGTGTTAGATATCGTGATAGAATAGTCATCGGGCTCGTGGATTGGGCTAAGCTAAATGGCTAATAGTTGAGACTTGCTAACCGTTTATAAGCTTAAGCGTGTCAAATCCAAAGCCCAATCCACTCCACGAAAAGCCCAAGCAAAGCCTTTAGGGCATCAAGTCCCTTGGACTATAAATACCCCTCAAATGGTCATTTGAGGGGTGTGCTTGAGTGTGTGTGTGTGTTTTCCTTTGAAATAAACATCATATTGTTTCATCATTCTCTCACAACATACACGGCTTTTATATCATTCAAGTCACCATCTTCCTTTCTTTATTTCATCTTCTTATACGTATAAGTGTTTGGTTTAACGTGTTTATAAGCATAACGTGGGTATTGGTTTGTGATAAGGTTGATATATCTTAGGTCCTACATATTTCCCTTTCACGTTCTATGTTTCGGCATAACCGCCGGTACTTTGAATATTGAGGGCAATATTCATTTCTAAGTGTGGGGGGGAATTCTCACGAATTTTATCATGTAATTATTCCACCCAATTCCCTCGTTTTTGGCCAAATTTTTTTTTGGAGTAAGTGTTTTTCACTTACTCAACAAATGGTAATCAGTCCGCCATGTCTAACACACATAAGGATTGGCTAATCCAGAAGCAAACGGCTCTTGGTAAAGATATCTCAAATCCGTTGACGACTTGCAATTTGCCCAAAATTGTATGGTGTTCACCTCACCATATCTTTAATTAGTGAAGAGTTGGCTAGCCCGCAAGTTTATGGCTTGTGGTAAAGGCAAGTTGAAAACCATAATTGGTAATCACTCACCAAAGATAGTATATATTATCTAAGAGTTGGCTAGTCCGTGGCAAATGACTTCGGTAAAGACAAATCAAAACCGTTGAAAGTTGGTGATTTGCTCAAAATCATTTGGTTATCATTGTACCAAGGTTCTTACTTGAACTGAAACAATTGGCTACTCCTGAAGTAATGGCTTTTGGTAAAGAGATGAAATCCATTAAGTTTTCTCAAAACATTGCTAGGGACTAGCAATATCTTAGTGTGGGGGATTGATGAGTGTCTAAATACTCATCATTTTTGTACCATTTAAACTTCAAAAACATCTGAAAACACTCAGAAATATATCAAAATGATAAAAATATCACAAATAAGTGTTTTATGTATTTTAAATGCAAAAATATCAAAATCAGATGAAAAACATATCAAGTTTGCATAATTGGCAGCTTTGGTCCCTCAAGTTTGAAAATTGTCAAAAAATAGTCCTTGGATATTTAAAAATGGAAAATAATCAAATATGGTCCTTGTACTATTCATAAATGGCATAATTGGTCCTTGGAATAACTTTGGAATATTGGCAGTTTTGGCCCCTCAAAAATCAGGAAATTACATGAATGGTCCTTGTTATAATCCAAAACCAAATGGACCTCTTTTGTATTATTAACCCAGCCAAAACCCAAAAGAACCCCCTGTCACAAACCTGTGACCCCCCAATTGTGAACCCCCACTTATTAATATCATTCGGTCAAATAAAGTCAAACCCGCCAAATACCAGGAGCACTGTACATCTCCCTCACCTCAACTGTAAAACCAAAACCAGTGGTTTCACCACCACCTCACCATCTTTCCACCTCACCCATACTACTCTCCAGCTCATCCCCCCTCCTCCTATACCAGCCACCAAGCATTTAATGCTTCCCCACCATCAAACACTTCACCTCACCTTACATCCCCTGTTTTTTCTGCAAAATCACTCCTAGCTCCATATCTACTTCTCATTTTGTCCCCTCCACCTCTACAATCTTCCAAGAATTCTTAATTGAAGAAAACCTGCTCTAATCCACTAGTACTACTTTTTGGCGCCAAAAGTGAATTTGAAGGCTGAGATTGCTTTGACTCATCCAATGGTCAAGATTGTTGATGGGAAATATTCAGAGGCATATGGGGAGTCTCAAAATGCTATAAAGATAGAGGAGAAGCAAAGGAGTGAAATATCTAGTGTAATTTTTAATTTCTCATGTCGTTTTAGTTAAAATTTAAATTCCAGTGTAATGTTAAGCTTTCAAATACTGTTTCTAGCAATTTCAGTGTATTGTTAAACTTTTTCAAGTATCAATTTCAAGTTTAAATCATATTTCCAGTTTATGCGATATTTTAAGTAAAAAATCTCATGTTATGTTAATGTTGTTATTAGTTGTTAATATGGACTGAGTAAGCTAACTTAAGCTCCTAGATAGCTTCTAAAAGCTATTAGAAACCTTAAAACTCAGCTTAGAAGTAAAAACCAAAAATTACCAAAAATACAAATAAAATATATAAAAATCCAAAAATCACAGGAGAATTGAGCAAGAAGCTGAAGCAAGTTGATTATTTGATGGGAATGGGTTAGTGAACCTGTGGAGGTTCTATAGGAAGTATAATTTGGTCCTTGTTCTTGGTTATCAGCTGATTCTCACTTGTAAGCCTTTTTGAGCATTTTGTGCATTTCAATATTTAAGTCAGTCATTAGCTTAAATTATTGTATTTCTATGTTTATGAGTTATAATTAAGTAGAATTAATCAATAAAACAGTTTGTTTGCTCTTTAAAATTTGTAGTTACTATAAATTTTAGTTTAACAAATTATTAGAGCATAATTGTCAATTCTTAGTTTAATGTTGTTATGGTTATTGTTTAATGCTTATTTAATCTTATTATATGATATTATAAGTTCTTTAATAAAGTTCATGGTCTTAATCTGTGTTTTGCTTTGAAAAACATCAAAACAATCTCAATAAGGGGTGTTTGGATTTGCTAGTTTAACTGTTTTAGAGAGTGTTTGTGTTATTGCTTATTGTTGTTCTGTGTCTCATTGGTTCATAATAACTCATAGACACCAAGAAAATCAGTCCTTATTTAAGAAAAAGTCAAAAATACTTTTAATCTCATTTCTATAGTTAACTGTTAGGATTTAGGAAGTAAAAATCATCATAGTTGTTTAAAACTTGATAACTTAGCTTAATTTCATCATACTTTAGGTTAATATAACATAATTAATAAGTAGGATCGATTTAAAGCTCACTTTAGTCAACTTTAGTGTTTAATTTAAAAAGTCAAAATTTCAGTTTTTCAGTTTTTGAATAAAATAGATTAATTTATATAGGACTTAATATTAGTTTTCAACATTTGAGCTTTTGGAATAGTAAAATACAACTGCTCAACTTTATAATAGTATTTTTATAATTTTCAATTAGCTTATTACACGCCTTTTACTTAGCTTATTTTAGAACCTTTTTCAAATATGTGCCCTGTGCACAGTTTTATGGTCATTCTCACAAGCTTGTCAAAAACTCTTTATTGAGTCTCAGCTTGTGAATTTTATCTTTCTGTGTAGCTAACCTAGCCATCTTAAAATAGGGCTGCAAGTAGCTTATTTCTTGTCCCATTTTGGTGTAAACTGCTTAACTCAGTCATTTACATGCCTTTTCATAAGCTCACCACAAGCTCATTAGTGGGCCCTAGTGTTTGAACTTTGGCTTTTTGGAGAGCCAACCAACCCAGCTTGTTGACTCAAGGCTTATTTTTGGCTTTGGAACCTTTGACCCTAGCTTATTTTGATCTACAATATGGCTATAGGCCTGTTTGGTTTCCTAGTTTAGCATAGGTGCTTATTTCCTTATTTCCATCTTATCAGTGTGCTTATTTGTGTATTTTAGCCTAATATAAGTTCATTTAGCTTGTTTGTAGCTTATTATACTTTTGGTTCCAACTGTGCAGCTTATTTGAGCTTAAATAATCAAAACAAGCTCATAAGCAAAACTGTTGAGATTTTTAGCTTCTAAACAGCTTATTTTTAAGTTGTAAAAATTTTGTTTTCATTAAAGTTACTTAATTTAAGTAGTTAAATAGTTTTCAAAAAGAAAAACCACAAAAACATCATTTTTAAAAATAGTGATAGCGTTTATTTAATAGAATTTAGCTTTTTGATTTTTTTTCAGCTTATTATTAAGCAAATTCTGTTTTTATAATTTTCTTAGTTTTCTGTCATTATAAGATATTTTTAGAAAAAGTTTCATAATTTTCTCTGTCTGTTTAGTATTTATTAGAATTTAAAATAGTTAAAAGTATTAAATAATTAATAATAAATAAATAAAAAACATAAAAAATATCTTTTCAGTTTTAAAATTAGTTTTATAATATTCTAGATTTTTCTAAGTTAAAATTTCATTTTTCCAGGTTAATTTTATATTTTCTAGTATTTAAGTGTATTTTAAATAGTAATTAATTAATAATAAATAGATAAAAAGTGTAAAAAATATATTTTAAGTTTTAAAATAAGTTTTATAGTATTTTAGATTTTCCTAAGTCATAATTTCATTTTTCTAGTTTTATTTCATATTTTATTATATTTTAGAGTATTAATAAATAGTTAAAAAAGTTTTTAATTAATAATAATTAAGTAAATAGTTATAAAAATAATTTTAATTTTCCAATAATTTTCTTTTATTTTTAGGATTCCAAAAATATCATTTTCATATTTGTAGGCCTTTTATTTCTTAGATCTCACGCTTTTATTTTGTATACGCTTACGTAATTTAATAAACGTCGATTTACGTTTGTCTTATCTGATTGTTGTGCTTTACAATTCTGTATTAAAATATATTCCAATCAATCAGTAGTGTAATTATAAACAAAAATCCTTACTGATCACTATCCTTAGTGATTATTCGACATCTGAAAGTGTTAAACACCATTAATCCTCCGGGACTTAACGACTGTGGAAACACTATACTCTGCATCATAATTGTATTGGTTTTAGACAGTTTTAATTTTATTACGATTGACCATTCACAAGTGGTTAGCTTGTGTGATAAACTTGACTGTTTGCCCCCAATCATGGACCATGTTGTTAGAACCGACAGATTCTTTAACTGGATTTTTGGTCACATTCCGTGTACAAGTCTTAGAAATGCCAGGTGTAATCACTTTTTCTTTAGCAAGAACAGGTTTTTCAAAACCTTTGACAATTCTCTTTTTAATTGGCAAAGTCTGTGGAGTGACTGTTTTTGACAAATCATTTTTCTCATTGACTTTTGGAGGAAACTGAGAAATAGACATTTTTGGTTTGAAGACCGGTTTTGGAACATTTGTTTTCTCCTCAGTCAATGGTTTTGCAAACTTAGTATCCATAGCAAAATTTCCTTTTAGACATCCCATCTGAGCTCTCAAAAGATCATTTTGCTCTTGCATGTCCTTGTAGGCACGCTCATACGGTTACATTTTGTCATACTTGCATTCCTCGGTTTTTCGATCAAGCTGATTAAAATAGGACACGCTTTTTTTCAAGTTTTTCAAGAGCATTTTCATATTTTGAAACAAATGCGGAGGTCTTAGACTGGAGTCTTTCATGATCTTCAACAGAATATGTTTGTAAAATAATGGACATGATATCGGTAGTCATAACATCTTCGAAGAGAGAATCATTCAAATTTTCCAAAACTTTGATGTGTTCAACACTTTTATTAACTTGCTTTACTAGGGATTTATGGTCCTTGACAAAGTCAACTGTTTCTTTCAAAAATGCTTGTTCAAAATTTTGAATTACCCTTACCGATGGCGCTTAACGGAGGGTCAATTTAAGTTTCAAAAAACTTTTATTTTCATTATCAAACTATTAAACCGATGTTAGTTGTGATATTGGTTTTAGATTTAACAGTCTCTTGAAGATACCCAATTCTAGTTTTAACGTCATCTAAAATGCTTCTAGCATCACTTGTGTTAAAAGGATTGTTTGAAGACATTTGTTCGATTTTCGAAAGAGATTTGGAAACTACAACTGGTTTTGAAACTGATTTTGAAACTGGTTTTGACACTTTGTTTGAAACACTGGGTGTGATGGAAAACTTTGACTTTTCTTTTTGATTAACAAAAATAATTCCATTAATTTTGTTCCATTTGTTATAATCAATTGGTTTAAGATCTGGATTCTTTTATTTCATTTTTGATCTACTCTCATCAGATAGTTCTAACGTTTTAAGAGAATCATGAACAATTATGGGTTCATGCAAAGGTTTTCCGTCGTTCAACACATTCCGTTCTTTCTGAGCTTTCTTGAGGAAACAAGGAGGTGTGTTGCCAAGAGCCATTTTTTGAGTTGTATGAAAATACGGATTTGTTTGATTAATCAGCATATTGGTTGGTTTGGCTGAATGACCCGTTGTAACAAGCAAATTTTCCAACTTTGTGATCATCTCATTTTTATCAAGAATTTCATCAAGAAGAGAATCTTCGCGTTTTGAAAAATCAGCAATTAACTGCTTCTTCTCTTTTTCAAGATCAGAATAAGTTGCTTGTTGTTTAGAAAGTTGGTTTTTTAGATCAGAAATTTCCTTGTTTAAAGATTTTATTTTCAAGTTCAAATTCACATCAAGTGTGTCATACTTGAGTTGCAATTGTTGTTCTCTTAAAACAGAATCTCGATAACCAATTTCTAATTCAGATACTTTGTTTGTATGAAATTCAAAAGCTTTTGCGTTCTCCTTGTAACTTTCAAGCTCAGCGGTCAATTTAGCATTCGCGGCCTTAACTTCGCGATTGACCGTTCTAACTTTCTCAATTTCAATGCCGCAGTTATTGATTAATATTTCAAAATAAGCACGTGTTTCCTCATCAGTCTCAGTATTTTGTGCCACATAGCCTTAACTAGGATCCACATCTGGAGTTTCAGAGTTAGTATTGCTACAACTCGGATTGTCCATGTAGGTATCATAAGTAGGTGCTGGTGTCACAGAATGTTGTTCATCATGAGTAAACACATCACATATGTCATTGTTATAGCATGGATCAATGATTGGTACCTCAGATACTGCGTTGGCGTCATGAACAGGAGGTGCGTCAGAGTCAGTGTCGTACTTAGCCTCTTGAAGATTTTCCATGAAGATGCAGTTTGCATTGATGTCCTCTCGGTCTTCCACATCATCCATAATAGCGAAAAAGTCATGTTCCTCAGCACTCAGTTGCATTCTTGATTCTGCCTTTTGTGCTAACAGCATAGCTTTCTGAAGATACGCTAAATCCTTCTTTTTCGGCTTAGTAGGACAATTCCTTGCCATGTGACCCACTCCTTGACAGTTGTAACACGTAACCTGATTACCCTGATTCATATTTCCATAATTCCCAACGACTGGAGCTGCAACATTCCCATTCAGATTACCCACTGCTCTATTCCCAACATTCTATCCCATCTGATTTCCAACATTCTGACCCAACTGATCACCCTGATACGAAACCGCCTGATTACCCATGCGACTTCTAAATGCTTTACCCAATAAAGAAAATACCTGTAGCAAAGCTGCTTCCTGTTCAGTTTCAGGATCAATGATTCGTTGTTCCTGGTATTGTGGATAATGTTGTTGTTGAAGGACTTGTTGTTCTGGTGGATAGAATTGATGTTGAGGGATAACAGCTTGTGGTTGTGGAATTTATTGCTGCAAGTTGTTGTTGGTGGAAGAGGATGAAGCTTGGTGTTGTGTATTCACTGAAGGTTGAGTCTTTGCAATAAGTGCCAATGGATCATGATTCTTTGCCAATCTTTCTTTCCTGACTTCATTCACTTCAGCTTGGTTTTGTTTCAGAAAATTGTTTAATTGATCAAAGTTCACCTGATGTAGGTCTTTTGTTTGGTTGACAATAGTGACATATCGTCCCCATTCTTCTGGAAGATTGTTCAGGAACTTGATGTTTTGAACGATAGTTCGGTGCTAACTTGTTTTGATAAGCTCATTCATCAAAGTACAAAACCTTCCATAATAGGATTCAATGGATTCTCCTGGAGTTGAAGTGAACTTTTCCCATTCGGTTAGCAGCTTGTTCTCCATGTCTTGTTGACCAATTTCTGTTCCATGACAAAGCCGCTCTAACACGCTTCCAACATATCGAAAGCAGTTTCACAACTGTCTACAGTAGCAAAGATGTCTCTTGGTAAACCCAGTTGGACAATATGAATTGCCATGTCATCTCATGACGACTTGTTTCGATCCTCTTCAGGTATTACGATTCGTTTTGAACATGAGAAGATGGTGGGATGGGAGGTGTTGCATCGCATTTCTAGGATTTGGACTTGTCAAGGCTTGAAGGGTCCATTCTGAATGGATTGAATCATCAGTTTTCCATTAGGTTTGGTCTTGATGTAACGAAGCATACGACTTGTCCATTGAAGATAACCACCTTTTCCAACATAGGAGGACGGTTTTTCTCGCACCTGCATGAATATCTTGTTGAGTTGCCATTGATGAAGGTATGATCCGATAAAGTTGATGTAGGATCGATTCAACGATAAAGGAGTTGTGTTTAATAAGATATTGCCGTTTGAAGTTTTCCCAAAGTCTTGGTAACCTTGGTTCTTAGTCGAAAAAAAATTTTCGCCCAAAATTTGAAATTCACTTTAAAATCAATTCTAAGGTCGTATGAAAAATTTGAGTTATGACAATTTTGACGCCAAATTTGACCAAAAAATTTTGAATTTGGGTCCAAAAATTTGAATTTTTGACCAAAATTTTCCAAGTTATACCAAATTTTGAATTTCGCGTAAAAATTGAACGTTTAGTCTCCTCAAAAATTTAAATTTTACTCAGGTTTTTTGTTTTTTTTTTGTTTTTTTTTTTTTGTTTTTTTGTTTTTTTTAAATGAAGAGCTTAGGCGTAGACACACGAAGTTACGAGTAGACGATGCTTAGGCGTAGAGATTGTGCTTAGGCGAGATAACTTACGCCAGTAATACCCAAGTTAAGCGTAACAATAGAGTTATGCGTAGACTAAAAACTTAAACGTAGAATCCTTATGCGTAGGATTTACTTATGCGTAAGACAAGCTTAGGCATAAGAAAATACTTATGCGTAAGAAATTATAATGCCGTAAGATTTAGCTTATGCGTAAATCTAGGGTTTTGCCCAAAAATCCTTTACACTATGATAGTGTAAAAGATATCCAAAAGTCGTAGTGTTCCACAAACTTATCCAAGTGAGGGAAACACTGAGTAACCGTTATAGCTCGAAGAAACTGCACAAAACTCTTATGCGTAGAAATAGGGTGTTGACTTTTCTTACGCGTAGAACTAGGGTTTTGACCTACGTGTAAAAGATTTCCAGTGATTCAAACAATTTCTCTTGCACAAACAAAGCCTTTTAAAAACACCTCGAATAACACAAAAATATTGACCTTTTTCACCCAAAGTGCTTAGATAGCTTATGCGTAGAAATGACCTACCCAATTCGTACGAGTCTAAAAATGATTTAAAACACGTAAAGCTTCTAACTTTTTGCAAAAAACAGAAACTTTAACACCAAATAAACCTTAAACCACAAGAATCTTGAATTTTTAAGTGTAAAAATCAAAGCTTTAAAGCGTGTCAAAGATGTATAGCGAGAGCTTTACGCGTATGGTACCAAAACTTCAAAACAAACACAAACACTCCTAAACCATTGTTAGGCGATTGATACCAATTCTAGGACCTTAAATCTATCAACCTTATCACAAACCCACTTAATGAACACAAGTATACCCACGTAAAACACAAACAATATGCATAGAATAGAAGAAGAAAAGATGGTGACTTGATGTTAAAATCGTGTATATGTGTAGAGAAAAGATGAACACAATAAGTTGTATTGCTTCAAAGAAAACACACACACACACTCAAGCACACCCCTCAAATTAGACTTTGAGGGGTTTATATAGTACAAGTAACATGATGCCCTAAAAGGCTTTCTATGGGATTCGTGGGTTAGACATGGGTTGGATTGGATAAAAGGCAAGCTTAACATAACTAGTACCCATTTAGCTTTAGTCCAATCCACGAGCCCGTTGACTATTCTATCATGATATCTAACACACGTTACAAAGTTCCTAAACGTGAATGACCATCACTTCTAATATAAACTATTAAGGCTAACAGATTTTTACTTAATCTCACAACTCATCAAACAAGAACTGTCATGAGATTAGGCTAAATCGGTTTGAGTAACAACTTGACTCTTAGCTTGATTTTCGCAACTCATCAGACAAGAACTGTCACTAGAATCAAGCTAGGTAACAAGTGGTTTTGAAGAAAGTCTTTTGAAAATTTGGCTCAATTATGGAATTGCTTACATATATAAGGCTGATACTCCCTTCATTGCATGATTCTTCCTGAATTAGACATCGGTGATCAGGCTATGTATAATTTAGGAGTAACTATGCAATGTTTGGACTAATCGACTCATATGATGTTTGGTGTTGAGTCAACTGATGTTAAAATTGTAATAGGGGATGTCAAGGCATTCTCCACATTGGGGTATGAAGAAAGGATAATGGAATGGGTATCAGAAGACATCTATGTGACAATCGATGTGAAATAAAAAATAATAATCCACATAATGTGCGTATAAAATCGTATGTATAAGGAGTATGCACTTATAATGATATGATGAGATGCTATGATGATGTAGTTATAGTCTAGGGTTAATGATGCAACCTAGTTCTCTATAACCGTTGCTCTGATACCAATCTGTCACACCCCCAAATTATCTATTTCGCAATGGAATGGAATACCTGGGGGGATGACTGTC
The DNA here is from genome assembly GCA_910596185.1 of Chrysanthemum makinoi. Classification (NCBI taxonomy): domain Eukaryota; kingdom Viridiplantae; phylum Streptophyta; class Magnoliopsida; order Asterales; family Asteraceae; genus Chrysanthemum; species Chrysanthemum makinoi. Next base: position 241,517,255 of record OU343222.1, on the reverse strand, counting down.
ATAGCATCAAAGTTACAGTTATATCAAACGATCTAAAGTGTCATTTTGAAAATACATTGTTTGATTGAGTAAAATAATCAGAGTTTACAAAACATAGGTCCCAAAAGATTTCCAAAGTACCAATATAAGTTTGTTACAATCAAACTATAGTTAAGTGCATAAAATATACGCCAGACGCGTCGTCCACCGCGACTCTATGATAAGTCCACATGCATGCCATCAAGTGAATGCCTTAGATACCTGAGATAAAACATGCTAAAAGTGTCAACACAATGGTTGAGTGAGTTCATAGAGTTTGTTTAACATGTAAAGCTTTTAAAGAACGTTCATGCAGCAAAGGCAAAGTTTTTGGTCATTGAGAATAATCCACAAAGCAAAGGCATTGTAAATCCACTCACTTCCAAGTTCCGCCCATATAAAATTTGCAACCTGTGTGTTCACAACCCAATTGCCAAAAGTAGTATGTCTAGTAGTCCAAGATACGTTGTCATAATAGTCCAAGATATAGCACCAGGTATAAAATAATGTATGCCAGGAAAAGCCCCTAGAATAAATAATATGCGTCCCGTAACATAGTGAACGAGAGGTTGGCTGACCTCTAATAGCGCTATCCATACTACCTACTGGTTGGAGACTAACAATTCGAATGGAAGAACGGTAAATCATACAACTATTATATACAATTAAGAATGCTCCGAACATGGGAGACTTTTCACGCTCCACCAATAAGGCGAGACTTTGGGTCAAGAACACTCCGTAACATAGTGAGACGTTCTCGCTCCATAACATGGGCGACTTTAAGTCGATAACACTTTCAAGTAACATGGGAGAGCGTAATATAAAGTGAGTATGGTTCATTAAGTTCAAAACAGGTCGTAAGTTCATAATTAAGTTCAAGTGTTCCATTCAAAATTTCATAATTAAGTTCAAGAGTTTAAGTCGAGTTCAAAAGTTCAAATGTACCAAAGAGCTCAAAACATATCAAAAGGTTCAAAATAGTCAAAGTGTTCAAATATATGTTAAAAGGTCCAAATCAATTTAAAAGAGTTCAAATATATATGTCGAAGGGTTCAAAATCAAGGAAAGTGGTTCAAATAATTGTGTTCATAACATAGTAATCAATTTAGTTCGGGCATAATCTACTTACGAGCATACAAAGTAAAACAAAATATTAACAAGTTCATGATAGTTCAAACAATATAGTTTAAGTTTAGATTCAACATATAGTTTGCAAATAATCAAAATTGAAATTAAAATAGTTGAGCATGTATCTCCCCCAAAGAGTTTGTAAAATGATTAAACGACTAAAAGTGTGGCTACGAACTCACCTGATGCAATGATTATGATGACAAAAGTGGATACACAGAAATGAGGTGCGATCTCTATCTGCAACCTAATATGAATGATATGTTCTAATGTAAGTCATGAAACAATGTCGTGCATGAAAACTCATATGATATCCATACCACTTGCGCATTTTTGAAAATGAAGTTTATCGTCGAAATATATGTTTATGACATCTTGATGAGTGTCTAAAAACTCATCATTTTTGTGTAATCTAAACTGCAAAATCATCTGAAAACACTCAGAAACACATCAAAATGATCAAATTATCACAAATCAGTGTTTTATGTGTTTTAAATGCAAAAATATCAAATTCAGATGAAAAATGTATCAAGTTTGCAAAATTGGCAGTTTTAGTCCCCAAGTTTTAAAAGTTGTCAAATCTAGTCCCTGGAATTCAAAAATGTGGAAATTTATCATTCAAGGTCCCTGAAGTATTCTAAGTTGTTTAAAATGATCCTTGAATGATTCTTTGGTCAATTGGCAAGAAAGGTCCTCAAACTTTGGAAATTTACAAAATTAATCCTTGGACCTTTAAAAATGGATTTTATGCAAAAAGGGCCTTTGTATTATCAATGTATGGCAAATTTAGTCCTTGTGAGAAGTTTGGAAACATGGCACTTTCAGTCCTTGAAGTTTGGCAAATTTGCATTTTTGGTCCTTGTTTATTACTTATACCAAACGGATCCAAATATATCATAAATCCAATCCAAACCCAAAACAACCCAGCTGGCCCAATACTTAACCCGCCCCTTTTGTTATTAAAACCCGGTCAACCCAAAGTCAAACCAGAGAAAAACGCCCCTTATACCAAAGTAATTGTAGCTCCCTCTCCTCCAAGTCTGTATACCCAAAACCATGACTGGTTTTCACCACATTTTCAACCCCCTCCCATTCCATGTCCCCTCCAACTCCTCTACATTCCAAATTCTTTAATTACCTCAACCAAACCCAATTAAAGCAAAAACCTGCTAAATGGAAAAATGGCGCCAAAATGCAAGGTGGACGGTTATGATTAATTTGAGTGATCCAAGGGCTCAAGTGTGGTGGGAAGGATTCAGAGTACATCAAGGATGCAATAAAGTCTATAAAGGGAGAGAGATATGCATTGTAAAAAATATCTAGTGTAATATTTAGTTTTCATGTCGTTTTTAGTGTAATTTTCAATTTCAGTTTATGTTTTAAGCTTAAAACTTTGTATTTCAAGTTATTATGTTATCATAAAGCTTTTGTGAACCTTTAATTCAAGTATTAAGTTAAATTTCAGTTTATGCAATTTTTCATATTTATGCAAAATTTCATGTTATATCAAATGATGTTTTCAGTTGTTTGTATGGACTAGAATAGGTCACATAAGCTCCCATATAGCTTTTATAAGCTATTAGAAACAATAAAATTCAGTTTAGCTTCAAAAGGTCAAAAATCTCAAAAATACCAATTAAATAGGTATAAAATCAAAAATCACTTTGAGAAGGTGTTCACAGCTGGAGCAAGGTGTATCTTGGATGGCCTTGGGTTAGTGAACCTGTGGGGGTTCTATAGGGATTAGTCCTTGGTCTTTGATCTTGGTTTTCAGCTGAATCACAATTGTAAGCATTTTTAAGTAATTTTGCATTTCACTGTTTTGGTTAATTAGTTGTTGTGATTTCTTGTTCTTAGTATTCATTAGTCATAGTTAAGTGTGTTTAAGCCTTAAAAATAGTATCTTGTTCTTTTAAATTTGTAGTTTATAAAATTGTCCTTTTGACAGTTAAAAGTGCATTTTGATCAAGTCTTAGTTTAATGGTGTTTTGATTGTTGATTTAGGCTTCATTAGTCATAATAATTGATATCACAAGGTCTGAAATTAAGCTCATGGTTTAAACTTGAGATTTGGTTTGAAAAACATCATAACAGTCAACATAAAGGTGTGTTTGGTTCTTTGAGTTTGCAAGTTCTTTGGTCTTTATCTTTGTTGGAATTCTGTCTAACTAAGTCTAAATACCTTAGTTCAGTCAATAGAAACAAGTTCTTATAAGCAAAAAGTCAAAAATACATTTGAATCAATCTTCTGAGTTCACTGTTGGGTTTTAGGAGAAGCAGATCCTTGATTCTGTGTTCAAAAGTTGTTAATATTGCTCTAGTTAGTCTTATCTCACCTTAATACAACATATTCAGTACTTTAGATCAACTTAAAATCCATTTTGGTCAACTTTTAGTTTTTGTAAAAAAGTCAAAATCTCAATAGGTCGTTTTTGAATAAACTTTGGAATTTCACTAGGGGTTTAATATTAAGATTCAACTTATAAGCTCTGGGGGTATTGTAGTTTGGTTGCTAAAGAAAAATACAAAAATGATAGTTCTTGGGTTCTCAGCTTTTTAAGTGCTTATTCAACTGCTTTTTGTGGACACCTTGACTGCAAATCTGTCCTGTGCACAGTAATTGTGCCAAAATTGATAAGCTTGCATTGAGCTTATTAGTGCTTCAAATCTTGTGTTCTCTAGTTCTTTGGAAAGCCAACCTGGTCCTCTTGAATTGTCAAGTCTTAGTTTTCACTTTTGAGCTTATTAGCTAGGGCTGCTAAGGGCTTAAAGTTTGTCCCAGTTTCTGTTTTTCATCACATATAGCCAAAGTGCTTATTGGCTTATTAGAAGCTTTCCAGTTTGATTGTTTGTGTCTATTAGCTTCAAGTTAGTTGCTTTAGCTTATTTTCACATCATTCTAGTCTTTGTTCCAAGTTGTAAGCTGGTTTGAGCTCTTTTCCACCAAACAAGCTCTTAAGTCCACTGTTGGACTCATAAGCCATCAAATCAGCTTATTTGTGCTTTATAATTTTTTTTTGTCTTTATTAAAGTTTCATAATATTAGTATATAAGTAGTTTTCAAAAATAAAAATCACAAAAACATCAATATAAAAATAGTGATAGCGTTTATTTAAGATTTTTTAGCTTTTTGATTTTTCTTTTCATCTTATTAATAAGCAAATCTTGTTTTTCTCTTTTTCTTAAGTTTCTGTCATCATATAGGATTTTTAGAAAAAGTTTCAGATTTTTCTCTATCTTTTTAGTATTTATCATAATTATAAATAGTTAATAAATAATAAATAATTATTAATAAATAATTAAAAAGCATAAAAAATATCTTTTCTGTTTTAAAATTAGTTTTATCATATTTTAGATTTTTCAAAGTTAAAATTTTATTTTTCCAAGTTTATTTTCTATTTTCTAGTAATTAAGTGTATTTTAAATAGTTATTAATTAATAATAATTAGATAAAAAGTGTGAAAAATATATTTTTAGTTTTAAAATTAGTTTTATAGTATTTTAGATTTTTCAGAATCATAAGTTTATTTTTCTAGCCTTATTTTATATTTTCTTCTAATTTAGAGTATTTATTAAATAGTTAAAATAGTTTTTAATTAATAGTAATTAATTAAATAGTGTTAAAAATAATTTTCTTTTTCTAATAATTTTCTTTTATTTCTAGGATTCTAAAAATGTCATTTTCATTTTTTTTAGGTCTTTTATTTCTTAGCTTTCATTTTTTATTTTGTGCGATATGTAGTTTTTGAAGCTCACGTTTACGTTTCTTTCTTCTGATTGTTGTGCTTTCCAATTCTGTGTCCAATTCTATTCCAAATCAATCAGTAGTGTAATATTTCTAATCAAAACCTTTACAGATCACTATCCTTAGTGATCACTCCTTCATCTGAATCAGTTTTACACACCATTGAGTCTCCTTGGGACTAAACGACCCGGGAATTCACTGTATTCTCCTGGACTTCATTGTATTTGTGTTTAAGCTGTTTTAAGTCTTTTTGACTTGACGGTTCGGACCAGATCAAATTTTGGCGCCGCTGCCGGGGAGGCTTTAGCGTGTGTTTAGCCATTTTCAGATCCATTGTTGCACATACCCACCATTTGTAAAAAGTTTTTGTAAAGTTATAAGAAAACCAAAAAGTTCATTAGCACTTTTCCTAAAGTGTTAAAAACTCCAAAAAAATATAAAACAACAAAACAATCGGAACGTTTTCTATTTTGTATTCTCTTTTAAGGTGATTCTTAAAGAGATAACGATGGTTAAACGGGACGATTCCAAAAATATTGTCCAAAAGTTTTTGAACCCATCTGCACAAATCTTACCTACGTCTTTTCAGTGGTACTTAATATACATAAAAATCAACCACCGCAAATCAAGGGCAAAGGTGCACTACCTAACTGGGAGTGCGACCATTAATAAGTTCCCGAACATCAGATTTAAAACTTGCCTTTGTGTCACTTGTGATTTGGTGTACCTTTTTCAAAGAAGCCATTTCATTTGTGATTATTGGTTAAGTTCACTTGTGTTTTGCCTCATTTGTTTTGAAAATTGGTTTTTATACATAGTGCATGCGCACTCGTTCTTCCAGTTCTACAAGTCCACTTTCAGAACTTGGAAAGATTCCTCATAGACGTAGAGGACGTTCAGCTCCTTCAGCCGTGACTGAGGAACGTCTACCACCACCACCTCCTCGTCGAAATGGCGAAGACAAACTATATGAAATGCTCCAAGCACCCATCGAGGGTTATGGAGATGCCATTGTTTTACCCGTAATCAATTTCATCACTTCGAATTCAAGACACATTTGATCCAACTTGTGTCTACAAATCAATTCCATGGGTTTGATCGTGAAGATCCTCATGCACACATCCGTTGGTTTAACAAATTGACTTCAACTATCAATTACAAGGATGTGCCACAAAAAGTCATCAAGTTGATGCTTTTTCCATTCTCTCGAGGGACAAGCCCGGATTTGGCTCGGAAAAAGAACCCCTCGATTCTATCGAAACATGGGAGGATCTTGTTCAAAAGTTTGTAAGAATTAGTTCTTTCCTCCATCAAAGACTACACTAATCTTAAAAATGAAATTTCGATTTCTCAAAATTTCGATGAAAATTTTGGAGAGGCATGGGAGAGATTCAAAGATCTCCTCAGGAAATGTCCCGCATCATGAATTCACCGAGCTTCAACAAGTCCATATCTTTTATAATGGGTTGAACGGTAACGATCAAGATTCTTTGAATGCAGCTCGCGCGGCAATATCTTGAATCAAGAGACCTAAAGATGTGATTGAGATTTACGAGCAAAAATCAAAAGTTCCTATTTCTCGCAACAAAGTCAATATTCCTAACACTCCTGCTCCTTCATCCAGTAACTCTTCCGAAGTTAGCAGCCCGATAAACTGCTAACGGATGCCATCCGTTGTATGATTAAGGATGTTAAGGAAATCAAAAGCTTAAATTCATAAGCCCGAGCCAAAGCCGTAAACAAGGTGTGTGAAACTTGTAGTGGTCCTCACGCTGCATACATGATTGTCAAGCAACCGATGCTTCCTTTTACCAAGCCCCCGTAGCTTCGGTAAACCATAATCAATACCGACCACATGCTGAACCACACTACCGTGCTAACACTAATCGGCACCACCGGTTTCAACAGAATCATAACATGCAAAACCGAATCAAAACCAACCTAGAATGAACCAAGGTTATCAAAACCAAGGTAATTTCTATCCTGCACCCAATCAAGGTTTCCAACATCAAGGAAACCCTCATCAAAACAATTTCAATCGAGGGAATCAATTTCATGGGAATATGAATCCTAATCAAGGGAATTTTGGTCATAATCAAAACATGCGACCTCAAATTGTCCCCCAGCTCCTCCCATCTCCTCCGGACCATCATCTGATGAGTTACTTGGCAGTTCATGAAATCCCAAGATGAAATGAACGGTTGTTGGTCACCGATTGCTGATCTGAAGAATTCTTTAAATGATCGACCCTCGGGCTCAGGTACTTTACCGAGCAACACGATCGCTAACCCGAGGGGCGATGCCAAGGCGATCACAACCCGAAGTGGTGTTTCATACACTGGACCTGCTGTTCCTACTACCTCTTCTTCTTCTTCTCTTCCAAAGGTAGTGGACAGTGAACCTCCAAAACATAATGGACCTACGACTCCAATGCCTCCTCCACCAGTGCCAATGAGTCAAGTTACAAAGGATACTACGGACAAAGTGCATTATTCTAGCCCACGAAGTACCGCACACGTCCAACCTTCGGTAGTCCAACCTCAAGTGGTCCAGAAACCCCAGTCTAATCCAGGAGTTGTTTTTGAACCTCCTGTAGCTCCTGTTGAGAATCAGAAATCCAAATCTTCTATTCCTTACCCATCACGCTTGAATGAGCAAAAGCTCCGCGAAAAAGCTAGTCATCAAATGGATAAATTTTTCCAAATTTTCCAAGAGTTACACTTTGACATAAGCTTTGCGGATGCTATCATGCTGATGCCCAAGTTTGCATCGACTCTCAAGCACATGTTAAGCAATAAGGAAAAGCTGTTTGAAATGGCTAAGACTCCTTTAACGAAACTGCCTGCAGTTATTCAGAAAAGCTTCCCTGAAAAGCTTGGAGATCCCGGGAAATTTCTCTTACCATGTGTATTCCTAGGAATGGTTGAATGCTTTGCCCTAGCAGATCTTGGTGCAAGCATAAATCTTATGCCATATTCAGTATGGAAGAAAATCTCTCTTCCGGAACTCACTCCTACATGCATGACTCTCGAGCTTGCAGATCGTTCCATATCCCGTCCTCTTGGCATTGCTGAGGACGTATTTGTGAAAGTAGGAAAGTTCCATTTCCCAGCTGACTTCGTGGTTGTTGATTTTGATGCCGATCATCGGGTTCCTCTCATTGTTGGTCGAGGATTCCTGAGAACGGGCGGTGCTCTCATAGATGTATTTGAGCAAGAAATCACATTGCGTGTTGGTAATGAAGCTGTCACCTTCAACCTTGACCAAACTTCGAGGTACTCCGCAAATTATGATTCGAATCACAACCGAATAGATATCATTGATGTTGCTTCTCACGAGTACTCTCAAGAAGTTCTTGGTTATTCTCATAATTCTGTGAGTGGGGATCCAACCACATCTTCTCAACCTATCATAGCCAATTCTACTCCTTCTCTCACTCCGTTTGAGGGAAGCGACTTCATCTTAGATGAGATTGAAGCATATTTGGCTAGTGATTCTGTACCTTGGGAAATTGATCACGCTCCAATTGATATTGAGGGGGACATACTTCTTATTGAGAAGTTGCTTAATGATGATCCATCATCACCCCTCATCCTAGTGATTCAATCCCAGTTGAGATTAATCAAAATGAGATTAATCTGGAGGGAGATATTCTTCTTGAGAAATTGTCAAATCTGGATACTTCTCTTCCTCTCCCTCCCATCAAACTTCATAACGAGGAAGTCAATTCAGTTGAGAAAACTGAAGAATTTCCTGAGGTTGAGCTTAAGGACTTACCTCCTCATCTCGAGTATGCATTCCTTGAGGGTGATGATAAATTACCCGTCATTATTGCTCGAGATTTGAGTAAAGATGAAAAGCTCGCCTCATTAAAATCTTGAAGTCACACAAGCAAGCAATTGCTTGGAACCTCTCCGACATCAAAGGTATAAACCCTGAGTTTTGTACTCATAAAATCTTGATGGAGGAGGACTTCAAACCCGCAGTTCAACATCAGAGGCGAGTGAATCCAAAAATCCATGATGTTATCAAACAAGAGGTTATTAAACTTCTTGATGCAGGATTGATTTACCCGATCTCAGACAGTCCTTGGGTCAGCCCAATTCATTGTGTCCCGAAAAAGGGTGGCATTACTGTTATCACAAATGAAGATAACGAGTTAATTCCAACTCGATTGGTTACGGGATGGCGTGTTTGCATCGACTATCGTAAGTTGAATGACGCCACTCGTAAAGACCATTTTCCTCTACCCTTCATGGACCAGATGCTTGAGAGATTAGCAGGGAATGAGTACTATTGCTTCCTTGATGGTTTCTCGGGTTACTTTCAGATCCCTATTGATCCACAGGATCAAGAGAAGACCACATTCACTTGCCCATACGGAACTTTTGCCTACAAACGTATGCCTTTTGGCTTATGTAATGCTCCCGGCACGTTCCAACGATGTATGATGGCCATTTTCACGATATGATCGGGGAAACAATGGAAGTGTTTATGGATGACTTCTCGGTCATTGGGGATTCTTTTCAATCATGTCTCTCCCATTTAGATAAAATGCTTCAAAGGTGTGAAGACACCAATCTTTGTCTAAACGGGGAGAAGAGCCACTTTATGGTCAAAGAAGGCATAGTCCTTGGCCATAAAATTTCAAAGAACGGGATTGAGGTAGATAGAGCAAAAGTCGATGTTATTGCTAAATTACCTCATCCTACCACCGTCAAGGGTATTAGGAGTTTTTGGTCATGCGGTTTCTATCGTAGATTCATTCAAGATTTTTCCAAAATCGCCCGACCTATGACCCATCTTCTTGAAAAGGATGCTCCTTTTATCTTCTCACCCGAGTGCATCATAGCTTTTGAAACATTGAAGAAAAAGCTTATGAAGCACCATTCTCGTGCTCCCGACTGGGATTTTCCTTTTGAGCTCATGTGCGATGCAAGTGATTTTGCTATCGGTGCAGTCCTAGGGCAACGAAGAAATAAACATTTTCAGCCTATTCACTACGCAAGCAAAACTATGACTGAGGCTCAAACTCATTACACCACCACAGAAAAAGAGCTATTAGCCGTGGTGTATGCTTTTGAGAAGTTTCGGCCGTATCTTATCTTGACCAAATGTGTAGTGTACACGGATCACTCGGCTCTTAAATATCTCTTTGCAAAACAAGATGCAAAGCCGAGATTGCTTCGTTGGATTCTCCTCCTCCAAGAATTTGATATCATTATACGTGATAAAAAAGGAGCCGAGAATCTAGCTGCTGATCATCTGTCCAGATTAGAAAACCCTCACCAAGATGTCTTCGAGAAAAAGGATATAAATGAAACATTTCCTCTCGAGACACTCAATGCGGTTTCTTTTCGTGGAAATTCTACCACCCCATGGTTTGCTGACTTTGCAAATTACCATGCGGGTAACTTCATTGTGAAAGGGATGTCGACCCAGCAGAAGAACAAATTCTTCAAAGATGTTAAACATTATTTCTGGGACGACCCTTTCTTGTTCAAAATCTGTGCGGATCAAGTCATCCGACGGTGTGTTTATGGACAAGAAGCTCTTGACATTCTCAAGGCTTGTCATGCTGGACCCACCGGGGGCCATCATAATCCAAACTACACCGCCAAAAAGGTGTTTGATTCCGGATTCTATTGGCCCACAATCTATAAAGATGCCCACGATTATGTCAAAACCTGTGGACGCTTGTCGTCATGGTAATATATCTCAAAGGAATGAAATGCCACAAAATGCCATTCAAGTTTGTGAGATATTTGACATATGGGGTATTGATTTTATGGGGCCATTTCCATCTTCTCGTGGTAACAAGTACATACTCGTGGTTGTTGACTATCTGTCAAAATGGGTTGAAGCAAAAGCTTTACCCACCAATGATGCCCGAGTAGTTGTGAAGTTTTGAAATCTCGTTTGCCAGGTTTGGAACTCCGAGAGCGATAATCGTGATCGTGGTACACATTTCTGTAATGACCAATTTGAAAGAGTCATGCAAAAATATGGTGTTACCCATCGTCTCTCCACTGCATACCACCCCAAACAAGTTGGGCAGGTGGAAGTTTCAAACCGGGGTATTAAAGGATTCTTGAAAGGACGATGGCGAAAATCGTGCATCCGGTCGGATAAGCTGATGACGCACTCTGGCTTTTCGATCGACCTTACAAAACACCAATCGAGTGTACTCCATACAAGCTAGTGTACGGAAAGGCATGTCATCTTCCGATCGAGTTAGAGCACAAGGCATACTGGGCCTTAAAGCATGCAAACTTTGATATCTGAGACGAGCCGGTGATCATAGAAAAGTTCAAATGAATGAACTAAATGAACTTCGTGATCAAGCTTATGAGAACTCTTTGATCTACAAGCAAAAGACAAAGAAGATTCATGACTCCAAGATCAAGAACCGCGTTTTTAACGTTGGTGATCGAGTCCTTCTTTTCAACTCAAGATTGAAGATTTTCTCGGAAAGCTTAAGTCCCGTTGGTCTGGTCCATTCACTATTGCTAAGGTTTATCCTTATGGTACCGTTGAGTTATCTCAACCCGATGGTCCTAATTTTAAAGTGAATGGTCATCGAGTTAAGCATTACTTTGGAGAGGACATTCCCCCTGTGGTTGTCCCGGATTTACAAACATTCCCCATGAACCAATGAATGCGGGGATCGAGTCAAGCTAGTGACTCGGTAATCAAAAACATTAGCACGCACCATATGGGTTTTCACCCATAATTCTGTCTTCTTATCCCCTTTCTACCACCCTAGTGTGGGGGAGTTTTTCCCACACTGTTGTATATTCTCAATCTTTCTAAAAAAAAAAAAAAATAAAAAAAAAAATAAAAAAATAAAAAATAAAATCTTCTAAATAATGGCCGTAGTATTTCCCTTTTACGTTCTTTGTTTCGGCATAACCGCCGGTACTTTGAATATTGAGGGCAATATTCATTTCTAAGTGTGGGGGGGAATTCTCACGAATTTCATGTATTATCTACCCAATTCCCCCGTTTTTGGCCAAAAAAAAATTTTTTTTTTGGAGTAAGTGTTTTACACTTGCTCATTTGGTTATCAGTCCGCCATGTTTGATAAACTAAAGGATTGGCTAATCCATGAGCAAACGGCTCTTTGTAAAGATTTCTCAAATCCGTTTATATGGCTTGCAATTTGCCCAAAATTGTATGGTTCTTCAGCTCCCCATCATCCTCAAAAGATAATGAGTTGGCTAGCCCGCAAGGTTATGGCTTGTGGTAAAGGCAGTGGAAAATCCATAATTGGTATTCAGCTCACCAAAGATAATTTTGATAATTTATCTAAGAGTTGGCTAGTCCAGAAGGGTACGGCTTCTGGTAAAGACACATCAAATCCGTTATATGGTTTATGATTTGCCAATAAATCATTTGGTTATCGTTGTACCAAGATTCTTACTTGAATCAAAACAATTGGCTACTCCAGAAGTGATGGCTTTTGGTAAAGAGATTAAATCCATCAAGTTTTCTCAAATCATTGCTAGGGACTAGCAATATCTCAGTGGGGGGGATTGATGAGTGTCTAAATACTCATCATTTTTGTACTATATAAACTGCAAAATCATCTGAAAACACTCAGAAACACATCAAAATGATCAAATTATCACAAATCAGTGTTTTATGTGTTTTAAATGCAAAAATATCAAATTCAGATGAAAAATGTATCAAGTTTGCAAAATTGGCAGTTTTAGTCCCCCAAGTTTTAAAAGTTGTCAAATCTAGTCCCTGGAATTCAAAAATGTGGAAATTTATCATTCAAGGTCCCTGAAGTATTCTAAGTTGTTTAAAATGATCCTTGAATGATTCTTTGGTCAATTGGCAAGAAAGGTCCTCAAACTTTGAAATTTACAAAAATAGTCCTTGGACTTTAAAAATGGATTTTATGCAAAAGGGCCTTGTATTATCAATGTATGGCAAATTTGGTCCTTGTGAGAAGTTTGGAAACATGGCACTTTCAGTCCTTGAAGTTTGGCAAATTTGCATTTTTGGTCCTTGTTTATTACTTATACCAAACGGATCCAAATATATCATAAATCCAATCCAAACCCAAAACAACCCAACTGGCCCAATACTAACCGCCCTTTGTTATTAAAACCGGTCAACAAAGTCAAACCAGAGAAAAGCGGCCTTTATACTACAGTAATCCTTTGTAGCTCCCTCTCCTCCAATCGTATACCCAAAACCATGACTGGTTTTCACCACATTTTCAACCCCCTCCCATTCCATGTCCCCTCCAACTCCTCTACATTCCAAATTCTTTAATTACCTCAACCAAACCCAATTAAAGCAAAAACCTGCTAAATGGAAAAATGGCGCCAAAATGCAAGGTGGACGGTTATGATTAATTTGAGTGATCCAAGGGCTCAAGTGTGGTGGGAAGGATTCAGAGTACATCAAGGATGCAAGAAAGTCTATAAAGGGAGAGAGATATGCATTGTAAAAATATATCTAGTGTAATATTTAGTTTTCATGTCGTTTTTAGTGTAATTTTCAATTTCAGTTTATGTTTTAAGTTTAAAACTTTGTATTTCAAGTTATTATGTTATCATAAAGCTTTTGAGAACCTTTAATTCAAGTATTAAGTTAAATTTCAGTTTATGCAATTTTTCATATTTATGCAAAATTTCATGTTATATCAAATGATGTTTTCAGTTGTTTGTATGGACTAGAATAGGTCACATAAGCTCCCATATAGCTTTTATAAGCTATTAGAAACAATAAAATTCAGTTTAGCTTCAAAAGGTCAAAAATCTCAAAAATACCAATTAAATAGGTATAAAATCAAAAATCACTTTGAGAAGGTGTTCACAGCTGGAGCAAGGTGTATCTTGGATGGCCTTGGGTTAGTGAACCTGTGGGGGTTCTATAGGGATTAGTCCTTGGTCTTTGATCTTGGTTTTCAGCTGAATCACAATTGTAAGCATTTTTAAGTAATTTTGCATTTCACTGTTTTGGTTAATTAGTTGTTGTGATTTCTTGTTCTTAGCATTCATTAGTCATAGTTAAGTGTGTTTAAGCCTTAAAAATAGTATCTTGTTCTTTTAAATTTGTAGTTTATAAAATTGTCCTTTTGATAGTTAAAAGTGCATTTTGATCAAGTCTTAGTTTAATGGTGTTTTGATTGTTGATTTAGGCTTCATTAGTCATAATAATTGATATCACAAGGTCTGAAATTAAGCTCATGGTTTAAACTTGAGATTTGGTTTGAAAACATCATATGATCAACATAAAGGTGTGTTTGGTTCTTTGAGTTTGCAAGTTCTTTGGTCTTTATCTTTGTTGGAATTCTGTCTAACTAAGTCTAAATACCTTAGTTCAGTCAATAGAAACAAGTTCTTATAAGCAAAAAGTCAAAAATACATTTGAATCAATCTTCTGAGTTCACTGTTGGGTTTTTCAGGAGAGCAGATCTTGATTTTGTGTTCAAAAGTTGTTAATATTGCTCTAGTTAGTCTTATCTCACCTTAATACAACATATTCAGTACTTTAGATCAACTTAAAATCCATTTTGGTCAACTTTTAGTTTTTGTAAAAAAGTCAAAATCTCAATAGGTCGTTTTTGAATAAACTTTGGAATTTCACTAGGGGTTTAATATTAAGATTCAACTTATAAGCTCTGGGGGTATTGTAGTTTGGTTGCTAAAGAAAAATACAAAAATGATAGTTCTTGGGTTCTCAGCTTTTTAAGTGCTTATTCAACTGCTTTTGTGGACACCTTGTTTGCAAATCGTCTCCAAGCACAGGTGATAATTGTGCCAAATTGATAAGCTTGCATTGAGCTTATTAGTGCTTCAAATCTTGTGTTCTCTAGTTCTTTGGAAAGCCAACCTGGTCCTCTTGAATTGTCAAGTCTTAGTTTTCACTTTTGAGCTTATTAGCTAGGGCTGCTAAGCTTAAGTTTGTCCGTTTCTGTTTTCATCACATATAGCCAAAGTGCTTATTGGCTTATTAGAAGCTTTCAGGTTTGATTGTTTGTGTCTATTAGCTTCATTTAGTTGCTTTAGCTTATTTTCACATCATTCTAGTCTTTGTTCAAGTTGTAAGCTTGTTTGAGCTCTTTTCCACCAAACGCTCTTAAGTCCTTGTTGGACTCATAAGCCATCAAATCAGCTTATTTGTGCTTTATAATTTTTTTTTGTCTTTATTAAAGTTTCATAATATTAGTATATAAGTAGTTTTCAAAAATAAAAATCACAAAAACATCAATATAAAAATAGTGATAGCGTTTATTTAAGATTTTTTAGCTTTTTGATTTTTCTTTTCATCTTATTAATAAGCAAATCTTGTTTTTCTTTTTTTCTTAGGTTTCTGTCATCATATAGGATTTTTAGAAAAAGTTTCAGATTTTTCTCTATCTTTTTAGTATTTATTATAATTATAAATAGTTAATAAATAATAAATAATTAGTAATAAATAATTAAAAAGCATAAAAATATCTTTTCTGTTTTAAAATTAGTTTTATCATATTTTAGATTTTTCAAAGTTAAAATTTTATTTTTCCAAGTTTATTTTCTATTTTCTAGTAATTAAGTATATTTTAAATAGTTATTAATTAATAATAATTAGATAAAAAGTGTGAAAAATATATTTTTAGTTTTAAAATTAGTTTTATAGTATTTTAGATTTTTCAGAATCATAAGTTTATTTTTCTAGCCTTATTTTATATTTTCTTCTAATTTAGAGTATTTATTAAATAGTTAAATTAGTTTTTAATTAATAATAATTAATTAAATAGTGTTAAAAATAATTTTCTTTTTCTAATAATTTTCTTTTATTTTTAGGATTCCAAAAATGTTATTTTCATATTTTTAGGTCTTTTATTTCTTAGTTTTCACTTTTTATTTTGTGCGTATACGTAGTTTTTGAAGCTCACGTTTACGTTTCTTTCTTCTGATTGTTGTGCTTTCCAATTCTGTGTCCATTTCTATTCCAAATCAATCTGTAGTGTAATATTTCTAATCAAAACCTTTACAGATCACTATCCTTAGTGATCACTCCTTCATCTGAATCAGTTTTACACACCATTGAGTCTCCTTGGGACTAAACGACCCGGGAATTCACTGTATTCTCCTGGACTTCATTGTATTTGTGTTTAAGCTGTTTTAAGTCTTTTTGACTTGACGGTTCGGACCAGATCACATCTTGTCAAGTTATAAAATACTTTACGCTTATATAGGTTGAAACTACTTCCCACGATAGTTGTTAAGTGATAAATCAAGAAAATATCATTTTTCGTCGCAAAATAATGTACTTTGATAATTCGTGAAAGTGGCTAAGTGGCCTCGAAGCTAATTAAAAGCTGGTAGTCGAAATAGTGAATATCGAGTGTTAGGAAACAAACTCAATAATTTTAGAAAGCTTGTAACATTATCTAAAAGTCATAATACTAAACTTTATCATCGAGTTCCGATCATAAAGAAAAATTATGGTGAAGTTAGAAATTGGATTGAGAGCTAAAAATGTAGTTTGTGGGTAGTTTTCGGGAAAGTTTGAGTGGTGATTTTACTCGTTAGAACTCCGTTTGAGCGGCTGGTCATTTTGGAAAATAGGCCGAATGAACTAACTTTTACTCAGAGATGCAATTTTACCAAAACCAACTCGATCATTGAGAAAAACGGCTCCAAACATGGGTACCCGCAAAGACAATTTCAATACTTAGAAATTTTTTAGTAAAAGCTGATGGAAATAAGTTGTGAACGTCGGTTTCAAATGCTTGTATCTCGGTCATTATAAGCTCGTTTTCTACGATCTATATATCGTTGGATTCGTGTTAGTATGTATTAATATATTTTTTGATAAGTCGACTCTTCTAGTTTATTTTAAATACTTGTTTTTGTCCTTAGAAAAACCCTTGACAACTTGTATTATTTCAGAAAATTTGTTTTCGTCGTAAAACTTGAAAATAGCGTATCTTCTTCGTTATAAACCCTTTTTAACCCGTTCAAGCGGCCACGGTTTCATTTTAAAGTCTATTTTCTGAAAATATTAACCAAAATATCCCCTGACCCACTGATGTTTCCATATTTCACAAAATTGAACAGCCCTTATATATATTTTGTCGAAAACGATTTCGCTTGTTTGAAACTTGTTCTAAAACATTCCAATCAACACCAAAGCTATTCTAAGCCTACCAAACACCTTCCTAGGGTGTCATGGGTTCTTAAACTTCATCAAAAATGAGGATTTACATATAGATACTAGTTATAACCTTTCTATCGATTAAAAGTTAACAAAACTTGTAAAATGTGGTATAACACATATGAATACTTGCATCAACCTATATGACAATTGTAATAGATAAAAAATATGAGTATGAAAGTTATAAAAAATAATATGTAAGCTTAACTGGATGATTATGTGAAAAGGATGATTAAAACCTTTGTAAAACTTCAAGATTATGAGCTTAAACTTATGTAGAACACTAATAACTTTATGTAGCACTTGATCTTGGGAAGATTAATGGATTTTTCTTCTTGTTATGATTATGGCCGAACCTCACCATGGGAGAAGAGAGGTTTCTCTTGCAATTTCACCTTGAAAATATTTAGTTGTATGTTTTATGTTAGAAATAAATGGCTATTTATGCAAAATATTTAGGTAGCCAAATGTAAGTTTTCATCTTGATGACTAAGGAGGCGGCAATAAGAAGAAAAAGATGACTTTGGTGTAGAATTTTGTATAAAAAATATATATAACTATGATATTTTGTAAATTAAGTTTAGACATTTTGTTATCGGGTACTGAGTTAGCTAGAAATAAATATTAACGGAGAAAAATAAAATATATCGAAGTCATAAAAATTATAAAAATGCATTTCTCGCAAGTATTGGGTAAATAAATAATTATTGTATCAAAATTTAAACGTAAGCAGTAAAAATATATCTATATAACAATATATGTACTAAATAAATTCAAAACATCGGGTAAACTAGTAATATAATTTTTATAGTCTTAAAATGTGTATAAAAATATATCAGGGACAATTCGGTGTCGGATCAAGTTTTCAAAATCGCTGTGATCGCATGCGATAGCGTTTATTTAATAAATAAATATACGTTAATGAATATAAACACATGCATGAACTAATATGGAAATGATGTGCGATGATATGTAGACTAACTCTAGTCTATATGAAGTGTTCTCAATGACATTCCATGAATACACTGGCTAAGGTACCCTTGCGATTCTGCCGAATTGACACTCGTAAACCTAGTTTACGGAAAAATGATGAATAGTGAATCATGATTAACAATTTTCTCCGGAAATGAATAGTGTTTTGTGCATAGTAAAATTTTGAAATAACCTTTCAAAATATCAAATCGAATTCAGAAATGATGAATAGTAAATTGATAAATAGTAACCGATGAATAGTAAATTCCCGAGATGAATAGTAAAATTTCAAAGTTTGTAAAATGATCTGAAATTGAGAATTGTGACAGTTACAGTGATATTAAAAAAAGCTATAGTATCACAATACCTTTTAACCATGAAAATGATTATTTTTTGAGTTTTTTTTAGCGATTCTTAACTATTTGTTATCCTCTCTTTTTATTATTATTATTATTATTATTTTTTTTTCCAGATTTGTTTTGAATTAAAAAACTCTTTGTAATATTATCCGCACCATCCCTACTTAAAATTTCATCCGCGGGATCCTTCATATATATATATATATATATATATATATATATATATATATATATATATATATATATATATATATATATATATATATATATATATATATATATATATATATATATAGTAGGGATCCAGTGAGAAGTAAATTAAAATAAGAAGTTGTGAGAAGTGACCAAAACCACACATTTGAGATTCAATGACTTGCATTAGATGCATTTCTATTCATATAGATATTACATCTTGAGTTTCGAAAGTTAATTTGATGCATAGATAGTGCAAATTGATTTTCATGATTTCGGTACGTCTTGAGAGGAATAGAAAACAAGAGAAATCTGATTAAAAGCTAGAAAACACATTATGGTGCGTTATAATGCATCTAAGATTATAGGGATGCATCTAGTTTAGGATCTGCATCTCCGGTTTGCGGTTATAGTTCTTCTTTTTCATTCTTATTTTAAGTAATCTTCTTATTTGATCTTAACTCTATATATATATATATATATATATATATATATATATATATATATATATATATATATATATATATATATATATATATATATATATATATATATATATATATATATATATATATAGATATATATATATATATATATATATATATATATATATATATATATATATATATATGTATTTATATATATATATATATTTCTACAGCTACAATTATTGTAGCCAATTGAGTACAATTTTGTACTAAAATGTAGTCCACTAATTATTTTTTGTGTCCCGGAATTGATTCTTTTCTGTGAGTCCTCTGAATCATAAAATAAGATTTGGTTATTTTTCTAAAATATTGTGGCCAATTTCTGAATTATGTAAAATTTAGAAACTATCCCCTATATATATATATATATATATATATATATAAAATCTAGATCAAATAAGATCAAACTTAAAGTTGTTAAAATGATATCCAAACTAAATTTGACAAGCGACACTCTCCTTTCAACAAAAATAAATTTTTTATTAACTACAACTAAAATTGTCAAGGTTTCGATAGATTTCTTTTTAAAATTTACAAGACCTAGGTGATACACTTTGATTAGAAGTGTAATGTGTATCATGTTTTTGTATTTGTATCAGGTTTTGAAATATTTGTTAGTGTAATGTATATTGTGTGTATCACTAATCCAAACTCATATATCGTTTGGTTATTAGTTGCTAAAATGTTTATTTGTATTAAAATATTATTTTTATATGTATTATTGCTAAAATTGTTATTTATAAATATTTTAGTAGTTTTTTAGACTTGATATTACTTTTACAACTTTAAGTTTGATCTCATGTTAACTCTCCCCTATATATATATATATATATATATATATATATATATATATATATATATATATATATATATATAGTTTGTGTTTTGTTTTTGTGTGATTCTCTAGGTTCCTCTTAAATGCGA
>OU343222.1:241405024-241497167 GCA_910596185.1 Chrysanthemum makinoi | reverse complement strand
ATATATATACATATACATATATATATATATATATATATATATATATATATATATATATATATTTATATATATATATATATATATATATATACATATAAAGTTAGAATCAAATAAAAAGAAAAATTAAAATGAGAAGAATAAGAAGAAACCACTACCACACATTTCATATGCACCTATTAAAATAGATGCATCTCCCTTTCAAAATCTCTCCTTGTTGGGATTACGTGTAACTATTATCAAGTGTCGGTCATTAACCATGTATTAGGTTTCTAAGTAATTAGGCTTATATGTTAGTATTTATCACTAGGCTTATGAAGTAAGCCCATGGGCCTATGTGTAAGGTCCAACGAATCCAAGGAAGGGTCTAGGAGTGTTGCCCTAGCACCCTCTCCTATAAATACTAGATGTAAACTACTCTTTTATTGTTGGTTTTTTGATTTTGATACTAAACCTTTGTCATTCTTTCTTTGTGAACTAATCCGACCAAACCATCTTTCTCTCTTATCTATATCATTGTTATACTTGTGTTACCAATATTATGGTGACCTAACAGTGGTATCAATAGCCTACTAGATTTTTTGAAGCGTGTTTTATTCTTGGTTATACGTAAACATATTTCATACGTTTTCTTCACTTTCACGTATTCATCTTTGTTTCTTTCACTAAAATCTTGAAGCTTGGAAAGTTTTAAGGTTGATATAGTGTTTAGAAGCTTAGATTTTGAAAAAAGTTTAGAACTTTATATTTTTAAACCATTTTTTCATCTCATTTCTTAGTTTATCACTTTTTACGAATAAGTTCAAATTTCACTTTTGGTGTTAAAGGTTACAACTTTCTTGTTCTTTAAGTGTTTTTGAAGATATTTGATCAAAAGCAACAAATGGAAATCGTGTTTTAAAGCTTAAAACATTGTTTTGAAAATTCTGGTGAAGTTTACGAATAAGGAAACCCCTGTTTTTACAAATAAGAAAAACCATTTTCTTACGAGTAAGCAAAACCATGATCTTATGAATAAGCAAAACCCTTATCTTACGATTAATCCTACGATCAACAGAAGTTTACGAACAAGAATTAGTTTACGAGCAAGCGGGAATCTTACGAATAAGCACTGTTCATCAAATTCTTCAACGATCAAAATGACTCAGTACTTCCCTTGCTTAGATAAGCTTGTGGAATACTTCAACTTGTGATATCTTTCAAGCTTGGATTAGTTTGGAAGATTTATTTGGTTTTACCTATTCTTACGAATAAGGATTACCTCTTACGCGTAAGAACTTTACAAGTAAGACACATTCTTACGTGTAAGGATTTTTACAACTAAGACCTAATCTTACATGTAAGTTTGCATGTAAGCCACATATCTTGCGAGTAAAAAGCTTACGAGTAAGATAGTTTACGAGTAAGGAAAGCTTACGTGTACGGGTTGTTTATGAGTAAGCACTACGTTGTGACTAAGGAATCTTTACGACTAAGGACAATCTTTCAACATCAACACACGTTTCAATCATCTACAAAGATCCATCAACAACACAAGTTTTATAATGTTTCAACCACCTTATCTCAACTACTTTCCTCAGCAGTATCCTCAGCAATAGTAGTATCCTCAACAACAACAATACCCTCAGCAACCGCAACAACAATCATTTCCACAACAACAATTCATTCAACAACAACAATTTCCTCAACAACAACCATACCCTCAACAACAACCATACTTTCCACTACAAAATGCAATGCAATCATTCACTACAATTCCACCGAAGGAACCTCATTGGTTTGCAAAAATGTGTGAGGCTATCAGCAGTCAACAATCTATCCATGAATCTGGATACTTGATAGACCTCCAATGCTCACTCTTGGAATTTATGTTCAATGCGCAAGTCGATTCTTTAGGTTCATCGAACTCAAGAAACCTCATGGAAAATATCTGAAGAAGGTTAATCTTGAAGGTCCTTTTCAAATGCCAACTGTTATGGTTCCCGGAGATCCAAAAGATGTTCCTCCAAGACTTGAAACGATCTCCACTGTCACTGAGAATCAACTAGCTGCAGAACAAATTCTTCACCATGAAGCTGATTAAATTGCAATGGAGTATATTCTTCTAGGAATACCCAATCCAATCCTTCTAAGTAGATGCTCAGAAAACAACTAAGGATGTATGGAGCATGTTCATCTCTTAATGGAAGGCAGTGAACTTAATCAAGAAAACATGGAATCCAAACTTTACCTATCATATGAAATGTTCATGATTGATCGAGGGGAGTCATTAGTGTCTTATTATCAGCGATTCACAAACATCATCAATGACTTGGACAGACACAACATCATCTTCCCAAAGATTGCTATTAACACAAAGTTTCTCAGTTGTCTTAGCCATGACTGACAGAAGTATCTCACATTCATTCATCAAGCCAAGAACCTTCATGATGGCAAGTATGGGTTATTATATGATTATGTGAAGCACCATCAAACTGAATTTGACAAAGATCGAGCTCTCCGTGGAATGTATCAATCTTCTCCAACTCCGAATTCACTTGCACTGATGGCTCAGTCTTTTCCTCTTTAATTTCCACATTCCAATCATGCATTTTTCCAACAACAACAACACTTTACTTATCCTCAACAACTACCACCACCCCAAATCACTCCATATGATTCAACACTTTACACTGAAACTCAAAATGAAGATGAGGAAGCATTCAACACTTTGAATCAAGGATGTTCTATTATTGCTCGTGCCTTTGGGAAATTTGCAAACAAATCCAACAATCGTCTTCATAACTCTTCAAACACAAGGAATCAAGCTGTTATACAAAATGGAAGGGTTGAAGTACAGAATCGAAATTATGGACGTCCGATGGGAACTGGTGGTTATATGGGAAATCAGGAAGTGGACAAGTGTTTAATGCTACTGGTGGAAATAGGAACAATGCTGGTGCTCCTCAGCAAAGGGTTCAAATGGTTGACAACGGGAATACACAAAATGGGAATACAGTCATTCGGTGCTACAATTGTAATGACAAGGGTCATCTGACTAATGCATGTCCAAAACCATGTACCAGAGGAAGTGCATACCACAAGCAAGCACTACTTCCTACACTCAAAGATGAAGCTGGTGGCACTCTCACTGACAAAGAACACAACTTCATGGCTAATGCTGAATCTGATGTTGATATGGAGGACTTGCAAGCTAATGCAGGCTGTGATGTTAATGGCAAACATGCAGGAACTCCACATGAGTGATACATACCCAGTTTATGATATTGATGGCTTGTCTCAGGTACCAGATCCAAATATGTGTCTCATACATGATCTGATATCTCCACCTGCATCTGCATCCGACAGGGAGCAAGATGTTTAACAT
Source organism: Chrysanthemum makinoi (assembly GCA_910596185.1). NCBI lineage: Eukaryota > Viridiplantae > Streptophyta > Magnoliopsida > Asterales > Asteraceae > Chrysanthemum > Chrysanthemum makinoi. The sequence continues at coordinate 241,493,803 of OU343222.1, read as the reverse complement.
GAGCCATTAATGTCTTCTCAAGATGATGATCACATTAACTCTGTTGTTAAATTTGATGATCCAATTGATGAATATGATGATAATCAGGTTGAAAAAATTAAAACTTTGTGTGATCTAGTTGGAAATGCTCCTAAGCTCTATTTACAAGTGTTAGTCATTTATATGTAATAGGTTGCTTTAATATGGCTTTTATGTTAGTAATTAACGCTAGGCTTATGTAGAAAGCCGATAAGCCTATCCAAAGGACCAAAAGGCCAAGGAAAAGACTAGATGTGTTGCCCTATCTCCCTTCCCCTATAAATACTTATCTACTTCTCATTTGAGAAGTTGTTGTTCACTCATAATACTATACACATAACCTTCTTCATTGTTTTCGTGTGTTTGTGTGTGCAACCGTCTATCTTAACCTCATTTCTATCATCTACATGCTTGTTTAAACTTATGGTGACCTAACAGTGGTATCAATCGCCATTTAGTTGGGTGATACACTTTGGTTTTTTTGAAGTTATAGTTGTACGCGTAAGGTTATCGTTTTACACTTTTCATTTGGTTAAAAGCTTTGATTTTTTCACTTGTAAACTCAAGATTCTTATGGGATAAGGTTTATTCAGTGTTAAAGTTTCTGTTTTTTGCAAAAAGTTTCAAACTTTACATGTTTAGATTACTTTTTGAACTTGGTTTTGGGTCGTGTACTTGTTTTACGCGTAAGGTATAATCTCACTTTAGATCATCAAGTTTCAAACTTGGTAAATTCTGTACTTTTTACGCATAACAAAACCCTAGATTTCTACGTCTAAGCCTCTACGCCTAAGTCAAAGTTACGCCTAATAGTCTATGCGTAAGAATTTTCTTCAACGATCTTCAAAGCTGTTTGTTAACTCAGTGTTTTCTTCCTTGGATAAGCCTGAAAACACTTCCACTTGTGGATATCTTTTACACTTGGACAAGTGTAAAGGATTTTTGGGTAAAACCTCAAGTTTACGCCTAAGCTTAAAAGTTTACGAGCAAACACTTTACACCTAAGTTAATCTTACGCCTAAGGTTCTTAATCTAAGCATTTAATTTACGCCTAAGCTTTTATTTAACCTAAAGCTTACGTGTAAGAAGTATTTATGCCTAAGCTCTCTTGTTTACGCTTAAGTGGAAGTTACGCGTAACAACTACAGTCTACGCCTAAGCTTGTTTATGCCAAACTGTACTTCATAAACAACATCAAGTTTCATTCGACTACAAAGATCCATCATCTACACAAGTTTCAAGATGTCTCAACCACCATACTCCAACTACTTTCCTCATGAGTATCCTCAACAAAAACAACAACAACAACAACAACAACTATAACAATATCCACAACAACAATTTCAACAACCATCATCAATTTACTTTCCTCAATGTGCACAACCTCTTCCACCACGAATCCCTCAACCAAACCCTCGTCAACAATATCAGCATGCTAATTACTTCCAATGTCAGTTTCCAGCTAAGTATGCTATGAATGTCACGACGCAAATGGAACCTTCTTGGTTTGCAAAGATGTGTGAAGATTTAAGCAGCCAACAATCCATTCATGAAGCTGGATCCCTTGATAGACCTCCAATGCTCACTCCCGGAAACTATGATCAATGGGTGATATGGTTTTTTAGGTTTTATGATCTCAAGAAACCACATGGTAAGTTTTTGAAGTAGGTCATCCTTGAAGGTCCTTTTCAAATGCCTACTACAACAGTCACCGGAGATCCAACTTCTAATCCACCAAGAGATGATGTTACCACCACTCTCAGAGTATATCAACTCACTGCTGAACAACTACTTCACTTAGAAGCTGATGAACTTGTAATGAAATATATCCTTTTGGGTTTACCCAATCCAATTCTTCGCAGTGTTGATGCTCACAAAACTGCAAAAGCTATTTGGAAACACATTCATTTTCTAATGGATGGCACAGAACTCAATCTCCAGGCCTGTTCGGACATACGGTTCCCCCGGAAGATCAAGTTGATGAGCCGTGTGATGGGAAACCTTCTCGCACGGTTCGAAGTACTTATCCTATGAGAATTTCATGATTGAAACAGGGGAATCATTAGAGTCATACTATCATCGGTTCACAGACATCATCAATGACTTGGACAGACATAGCATCATTATGCCAAGGATTTCAATCAATACAAAGTTCCTCAGCTATCTTGGTCCTGATTGGGAAATGTTACATTCATCCGTCAAACTAAGAATCTTCATCAAGCAACATACGGAGCTATCCGTGGAATCACTGCATCTCCAACTCTACCGGATAATCAAACTCTTGCTTTGTACACCCAAGCTTGTTATCCTCAATTTCCAAATTAGCCAACTGTTTTTACTAATCCACCACAACAATCTGCTAAGATCACACCATATGTTCCTTCACAGCAATCACAAGAAACTCAACTGGTTCCTTACAACAACAACACTGATTCAGCACTATACAGTGAGACACCAAATGAGGATGCAAAAGCTTTCGATACATTGAATCAAGGATTTTCATTAATTTCCAGATCCTTTAGGAGATTTGCTAACAAATCCAACAACTGTATTCGTACCTCATCTAACACAAGGAATCAAGCAGTTGTTAACAATGGAAGGGTTGAGGTTTAGAACCATGGAAATGGTCGTCAGATGGGTAGTGGTCAAGGATTTAATGCTAATGGAAGGAATAAAATAGGTGCTCCATAACAACGGGTTCAAATGGTTGATCAGGGAAATATTCAGACTGGGAATAATGGTCTTCGAAGCTACAACAATAACGAAAAGGTTCATCTAGCTAATGCTTGCCCAAAGCCGAGAACTAGGGGCAACACTTATCACAAGGAGGCTTTACTCTTGGCTCTCAAGGATGAATCTGGTGGAACACTTAACAACAAAGAACAGAGCTTCATGGCTAATGTAGAATCTGATGATGACTTGGAGGGCTTGCAAGCTAACGCAGCTGTGTTGTTGATGGCCAACATGCAAGAGCTCCACATGAGTGACACATGCCCAGTTTATGACACTGATTGCTTGTCTCAGGTACCGGATCCTAACATATGTCTTATACATGATCTGATATCTCCGCCTGCATCTGCATCCGACGAGGCATAGAGTGTTCAACATGAGCCTTCTATATCTCATCACGAAGATAATCAAATGGATCCCGTAGTTACATTTGACGATCAAGATGACCTTATGGTTAACATTGATAATCAAGTTGACTCTGTGATTATATTTGAGGATCTAAATAATGATGTTGAGACTCACGTTGAACAAAATGAGCCTTTGTCTAATCCAGATCCCGGGTTCATGACCTTATTTCAGACCACCCAATCTCAATTAGAGAAGTGCAATGAGATTAACAAGAATCTTAATGCTAAGATTGCACTGTTAACTAAGTATAATGAATGCTATAAGTTACAACTCAAAAATTTTGAAACAAAAGAGAAATGTGAATACAGTTTTGAAGTCGCTTTTTTAAAATCATACCAGAATGAAAAATCTTTGGAAATACAGATGCGTGATCTAGTTAAATCCAAGAATGAATTGCTTTCTCAAATAGAACAACAAAAATTTGATCATCAACAACAAATTAACGCTCTTACTTCGGAAACTCAAAAAGCCAATTCTGAATTATTAACATGTCAAAAACAGTTTTCTAAGTGCAAAAAAATTCAATGACGCGAATTGATCAGTATCTTGATGAAATTGTCGATTTACAAAACAAAATCAAAGAGTTTCAAAATGTTGTTTATAAACATGGTAAGTCAATCACAACAATTCAAAAGTTTACTTTTAAGCCAAATCCAGATGGATATGGGCCAATTCTTGCTGATTACAAACCACGTTTTTCAAATAGAGCATTCAAACCAAATCCTCAAGTGTACAATGCAGAACATAGAATTGATGATTCCATTATGAGTGTTGTTGAATATAATCATGAAGAGGAATTCGATGCAGAAGAAGAGAGTCTATTAAAAATGGAAAAAGTTGAATATAACAAACCATTTGATTATTCAAAAATGACTTTTGTCAAACAACAGGATAATACAAATACACCGTGGGTTATCACACCAATTCGTGAGTCCTCTTCTAATGTTGTTCCCGTCCAACAAGTTGAACATATAAATGGTCCTTTACCTTCTTTGAGTAAAATCACACCATCACCTGAAAGATGTCAATTACTTAAATATTTTGATACATTCATGTCTGACATTAATCTTCTGGAACAAGAAATTAAATGTAATTCGGAAATAAAAGTTAAAACTTTTCAATCGCCTTTTGCGCGAAAACAAAGGGATATTTTTCAAAAACAACTTTTACCCCATGTTCAAAATCTTCGTATGTGTGCAAAATATTGGGAACGGGATCTTCAGAAGGAGATTGGGCACTTGAAAACAATTTTCAATGCAAATGAGGCATGGACTTTGAAAACTAAACAGAAAAACAAATTTTTTTGAAACCATGTCGATCGAATCTTGGAAGATGTTATATTTTCTGATACCATGTCTATTGTTTTGTATCATACTACTGCTTCTGCTTATGATAATATTGTTTTTAATTCTGTTGATTTTGTTGATCATGTTGCGAATGTTGATAATGTGTCTCAAATCAAATCTTTGAAAGCTGAAAACGAGCGTTTGTTAAATGAAATTTTGATTGTAAAACGTCGTCTTCTATGGTGTCAAAGAGATTGTAATGATCGAGAACTTGCTTTGCAAAAAAAACTCAAATAGTCGAGTGCTCAAACTTTTGAACCAAAACTCAAACGACTGGATGAGGAAAACGTGTCTTTAAAATGTCAAACTTCAAAATATGAACAAGAAATTGCCAAAGTCAAAATTGAATATAGTGTCATATTTGATTTGCTCAAAAAGACCTGTGCTAAAGCATCTCAAGAACTTGATAATCATCTTGCATACACTAAAGAGATCTTAAATGTTAGTGGAAACATTCGCTCTGAAAACAAAGATTTGTTACACACTATCAAAGAGTTGAAAGAGGAGTTGGTTAAACTTAAGAAAGATAAGTCTAGTAACACAAATGTCCTTGCAACTGGAATGATTAAAATTGACACTAGGACGCCTAATGACAAACCACAAGATACTAATGTGCTTCATCCAACTTCTACAGGAGTAGTTGCCTCTAATCCTAGCGTTAGCACCTCACAGCTTAAGAGCAAAAACAGGAAGAATAGGAAGTTGCAACGTAAGAGAATATCAACAAATACCCCTGAAGTAGAAGAACACAATAGGACTTTGAATAAAACTCATGTTGCACCTACTTTAGACATTGCGTTAGAAAAATGTAATAGACAAAGTGATGTAACGAATGTTGAACCTTTAAGTACTTTAAATATTTTGTTTGAAGCATCTTGTATTGGTTGTTGTAAAAGCATGTTTTCTGGTTATTATGATAAATGTGTTGCTAAATCTATCTTATCTCGTAAGCGGAAACATAGAAATCGAATTACCTCTAGGCCCACTAATGCTTTCTAAGTCTGTGCTTGGTAAACCGCCTTCTAGTGTTTCTGCAGATATCATTGATGTACCCATAGAACCCACTTCACCTCCTAGGAAGAAAATATCACCTAGTGTACTTAATAAGACCAAAGCACAAACTAGTTGGACTTGGTAGAGATGGTTACAAACACCTGGATTTAAATGGATTCCTAAAATAATAAACATGTGTGTTTCAACAGTAACTGTATCGGAACCCTCTAACTCTTCGAGTTTCACCTCTACTTCTATTCTACCTGTGTCATCTGTATGTAATGCAGGTGATACAGATCATCCTTTGGATTGTTGATAGCGGATGTTCCCGACACATGACAGGCAATCTCAAACTTTTATCAAACTTTGTCTCAAAGTTCATCGGCACTGTCAGGTTCAGGAATGATCACTTCATAGCTACCATGGGCTACGGAGAATACATCAATGGGAACATCGAAATTAGTAGAGTTTATTATGTGGAAGGTCTTGGTCACAATCTCTTTTCAGTTGGTCAGTTTTGTGATGGTGATTTGGAAGTTGCTTTTAGGGAGAAAAATTGTTTCATCCGTGATCTACAAGGAAACGATCTTATATCTGGAAACCACACATCAAGCCTTAACACAATCTCAACGCAAGACATGATTGCTTCATCTCCCATTTGTCTACTTTCTAAGGCAACATCTACAAAATCATGGCTGTGGCATCGCAGACTCTCACATTTAAACTTTCAAACCATAACCAATCTTACACGACACAATCTAGTTGATGGTCTTCCACAGTTTAGGTATTCAAAAGATCACTCATGCTCAGCTTGTGAACAAGGGAAAAGCACTCGTGCTCATTTTCCTTCAAAGAGGGAACACAGCTCTCAACATGTTCTTCATCTTCTTCACATGGATTTGTGTGGCCCGATGCGTGTGCAGAGGATCAATGGCAAATGCTACATTCTCGTAATTGTTTATGACTACTGAAGATGGACTTGGGTTTATTTTCTTCAAAGTAAAGATCAAGCTCTACAGATGATCATCACCTTTCTTAAGAAAATTCAAGTTCGGCTCTGGAACATAGTCAGACAAGTCAGAACAGACAAAGGAACTGAATTTGTGAACCAAACTCTTCGAGATTACTATGAGAAAGTGGGAATTGAGCATCAGCCATCAATTGCACGGACACCAGAACAAAATGGAGTTGTCGAAAGACTATACCATACGTTAGTGGAAGCTGAAAGAACGATGTTGATCAATGCAAAACTTCCAGATTACTTATGGGAAGAAGCCATGTCAACTGCATGCTACACTCAGAACCGTTCTATAATAACCAAACGCCACAACAAAACACCTTATGAGCTTATCCATAACAGAAAACCGAATCTCAAACACTTCCATGTATTTGGTGCTCTTTGTTACCAGAATAATGATCGTGATGACTTTGGAAAGCTCAAAGCAAAAGCTGACATTGGAGTCTTCGTTGGATATTATGAAACCTCAAAGGGATACCGAATCTGGAGTCATCGTACAAAGGAAATTATGGAAACCATTCTCGCTAATTTTGATGAGCTCACAGAAATGGCTTCTGACCAAAATAGCTTGGAACCCGGACATAACCATCTCAACTTCCCCCAACCATCAGCTGATCAATCATTTCAACTCACTCATCATCAGATGGAAGCGTTGTTTGCTCCTTTTTTTAGTGACGATTTTGATCAACGTGCTCCAGATGTATCAAATATTTCTGCTGCTCAACCTGATAATATTCCAATCCTTGATACACCTGAAACAACAACAACTGTGGCTGATGCACCTCCGATTGAATTTACAACAATAGCCGAACAAACTGCTTCTACCAACGCTGATCCAGCTGATGATCTTCTTAATCAAGATGTACCTGCACCAACGGATTGTGATGGAAATGCATTCTTTAACCCTTTCGCTATTGAAACTACAAATTCAGATGTTGTAGAATCTTCCACCAGCCATCTGAATCGACCAAATCTGCACAATTTATACCAACATCAACCCTCCACACACCGATGTACTAAATACCATCCTTTTGTTAACATCATTGGCAACCTAAACCAACCAGTCGTAACTAGACAACGCCTTCAGACTGACAGAGAACTTTGCATTTATGCACTCACCGTTTGTCAATCTGAACCCAAAAACATTATAGAAGCAATGACTAAAGACAACTGGATCGAATCCATGCAAGAAGAGTTGAACTAGTTTAAATGTTTAGAAGTATAGGAATTGGTTGAAAGACCAAGAGGGGTCTACGTCATTGGTCTTAAATGGATTTGGAAGAATAAGTTAGATGTTGAAGGTACGGTTATCAGAAATAAGTCACGTCTGGTGGCTAAAGGTTATAGAGAGGAGGAGGGTATCGACTTTGAAGAATCATTCACACCGGTAGCTAGACTTGAGGCTGTACGGATTTTTCTGGAATTTGCGGCTCACATGAACATCACAGTTTATCAGATGGATGTCAAAACTTCTTTTCTGAATAGTAAACTGAAGGAAACAGTATATGTTAGTCAGCCACAAGGATTTTTTGATCTAGAGTTCCCTAATTACGTCTACAAACTGAACGAGGCTCTCTACGGTATCAAAAAATCCCCTCGGGCGTGGTATGATAAATTGTCATCCTTTCTCCTTGCTAATCATTTTATTAAAGTATCGGTCGACCCAACCCTATTTATTCAATATCATGGGGCACACATTTTAATTGTTCAGATTTATGTGGATGACATAATTTTTGGTTCTACGCACAAAAATTACTCAAACACTTTTTCAAAACTAATGAAAACAAATTTTGAAATGTCAACGATGGGTGAACTTACGTTCTTCTTAGGACTACAAGTTCATCAATCACCCCATGGTATTTTCTTAAGTCAGTCCAAATATGCTCTTGAAATATTGAATAAACATGGAATGCAAAGTTGTGACACCTATGCAACACCAATGATACATACCAACAAACTGGATGCTGATTTACATGGGAAATTGATTGACCCTACCAAATACCGAAGTATTATTGGGTCTCTCATGTATCTAACAGCCAATAGACCCGACATTGTATTTTCTATATATATCTTTGCTCCCGTTATCAGTCAAGACCAACTGAAAGACACCTCTATGAGGCTAAAAGAATCCTCCGATACCCAAAAGGAACCATTAATTTAGGGATCTGGTATATGAAGGATTTTGGTTTTAAACTAATAGCTTTTTCAAACGCTGACCACGCAGGATGCTTAGATTCATGAAAAAAATACTTCCGGAGGTTTACAACTGAAGCTGAATATGTAGCCATGTCTATGTGTTGTGCTCAAGTCATTTGGATTAGAACATAACTCAAGGACTATGGTTATGTATTTGACAAAATTCCGGTGTACTGTGACAAACGAAGTGCAATTGCGATCTCGTGCAACACCGTTCAACACTCGAAGTCAAAGCACATCGATATTCGGTATCATTTCATCAAAGAGCATGTAGAAAAGGGTACAGTTGAATTATACTTTGTAAGTACAGAACACTAATTGGCGGATCTACTCACTAAAGCCTTGCCTCCCGTAAGATTTACTGATTTGATTCACCGTATTGGTATGAGGTGTTTAACTCTATAAGAACTTGACGAACTTTTAACACATTCTTAAAAAGTCAAACACGAAAACATCTTTTGTAAATACCTTTCTAAAAAAAAAGAAAAAAAAAACTATAAAATATGATAAAAACTAAAAAATAATATTCTATCTAATTTTCTATCTAAAATCGAACATCGCAAGTACAAAACTTCCATCAACATTGTGTTCTATCAAACATTTCAAAATTTTCCTGAACAAGTGCTGAGGGGGAGAAAGTAAATATTTTTCAGTTTCATAAAATCTTGTACTTGCATGTTACCAATCTTTACGTTGTTTCTTCTAAAAATGGTGGATACGTATCTTGTCAAATACTCACCTCAGACTCAAATGTTTAAAAAAAAATTCATCATTTCAAAAGTCGAGGGGGAGTATCGTTAAGTTTCTTTTCTTAAATGGTATTTTGTCTAACCAAAATAGAAATTAATGGGTCTTGGTTGGAAATTTTTGAGGTTAAGTGACTAAAGTTGTCACTTTTGCAAAACCATTTTGAACAAAAAGACCACCAAACTCATTCAATGCTTACCTACTAGCATTTATTTCAAAAAACCTCCAAGATCAAACGACTTGTATTCATTCTTCAAATATGTGCTTCAAAATCAAAATCTGTAAGTGCCAAAAGGTTTAGATCATGTTTTTAAACATTGGTTTTCAAAATCTTTTCAATCCAACGGTTCAATTGTTCAAAACCTTTGATTTTGTGTTTACTCGTATTCGTAAGAATTAGGATCATCCCTTAGTGTGTTTGTGATGAAATAGATTTTATCAAAACCTTTCTAAATGCATTATGAAGCTATTTCAATCATTTGTTCTAACCCATAAACACAAATTGTTAAATTTTGAAAATTAGGGTTTATGAACGAATTTATGGGTTTTCGCATATGAATTTTTTGATGCTATTAGATGGTCTTAGTAGTTTTATAACATGTTAAATTACATGAAACGTGCCTTTGATTACACCCAGAAACATCAAAAGTTGGTAATTTGAATTTTAGGGTTTATAGGGTCGTTGCACATGAATCTTTTGATTCTTTGAGTGTTTTGTGTTAAAAATTGTTGTAATCTACTCATTAGACTTATAAGAACATGCAGAAACAAATCCTGATGATTTCCTATGGCTAAATCTGATATGCTTAAATTCTAGGGTTTAGGGTTTTAGAATCTTACGCGTAAACTGTCATAAGCTTATATGATTGGATTATATGCCTGTTTTGTGTTTATGAGAGTGTTAGGATTTCTTAGTAATCAAGTTTTCCTGTTTATGTGTTTCAGGTTTGTTACTCATAAAAATTATACAAAAGGTGTTCTTGATGTTACGCATATGGAAAACCTTTATGCGCAAAGGTTACGGATAAGAGTAATCTTACGCGTAACTCTTAAGCATAAAGGGTCTACAATGGGACTACGTGTATCCTGGAAGGATATGTGTAAACTTGGATGTTTACGCCAAAGGGTTACTCTTACGAGTAAAACTTACGCGTAACTCCTCTTGCCAAAGCTTACGCCTAAGCATATAAGCTAATGGTATAGTTTTATGCGTAAGATTTTCTTACGCCTAAGGCTTGCCCTTACGCTTAAGCTTACGCCTATGCCTAAAGCACATTATTAACGCATAAACTTATATGTTTTCGCTTATGCCAACTTTTCACCTTGTTTTGATATGTTACACGTAGAATACTTGTAATAGTTACACTTAAGTCACAAAAACCAAAATGTTACTCATAAGCTCTCAAAAGTTAAAATGTTGTGTGATTAAGTGATATTTGGATGTTAAAACTTCAAAATTAACATACTCACGTAACTTATCACTTCAACTTCAAACAATTGGACTTAAAGTGACTTTGGACTCGTAACATTCATAAACATGATAACTTCAATCAAGTAATTGGACAATAAAATCAAAATGGTTGTCAATCAAGAGAATCTCAATGCCCCAAATGAGCTCACTATGGCAGATATCTTCCCTGCGGATTACCACAAAACCATTAGAAAGAACAATCTTCGAGTCGACTTCAACAACTTCCCATGCTCAGATTCCTCATTTAGAGTTGCTGTTGACATCCTCAAAGATCATCCCTTCCATCTCATGCTCACAAACTCTGCTTCAGTACCATAAATCTACATCCATCAGTTCTGGTACACTATGGACAATATCGATGGTCAAGATGCAGTGAAAGTGACCATTGGCACCAAGGAAGTCACAGTTACAGTGGCGGATCTTCGTGTCATTCTTATTCTTCCAGTCATTTGGTCTACTGAATATGTGCCAACTCCAAGTGAAGAGGAAGTATATGAGTACGTACGACGAGGAGAGATAGTGGCTATGAAACTCTCCTTAGCCACAGCAAAGCACTATTCACTATTGAGATGACTGGCATCTAATGCTAATCTCCACGACATCCAAATGATCGTACGAAGAGTACGATAGAATAGAAGTGACGCAACCTAATGCCTATACGATCATCTTAAAATACAACTCATATGATAAAGAAGTTGATAAAAGTATTGCGTCGTAGTTTTCGTGGACCATTCATGTCGTTACTTTCAAGAGTACGTTATCATTCCAAAAGTTTATATTAATATCTCAAAAGTTTAGCTTTAACGTTTTGTGTGGTGGTAAGAAACATAGAAGTGACATATAACTCACGCGAAAGAAGAGAAGACATCGACATAATCGAGACATACATACCATAACTCACGCCAAAAAGGAAAAGACATTAACAAGGTCAAGAAATACTGACAATACTCAAGCTAGTCAAAGACTAGGAAGTGACGACATCTTATTAAATATCAATAGATTAACTTGTTTCCCCATAATCCCAACGTTCATGTTATCGATAAAAGATAAGTTTCCATTTATTACTAAATCAATAAAGGTTTCTCAATCGTTATTCGTAATTATTCAAGTTTATAAGTGTTATCCTTAATAGTTATTAATAGAAGTGATGGTCATTCACATTTAGGAACTTTGTAACGTGTGTTAGATATCGTACTAGAATAGTCAATGGGCTCGTGGATTGGGCTAAGCTAAATGGCTAGAAGTTATGTCAACATAGCCTTTACTATGTTGTAATCCAATCTATGTCCAATCCAATCCCACGAAGCCCATGGAAAGCCCATTAGGGTGTTTAGTCTAGGAGTATAAATGCCCCTAAAATGTGTCATTTGAGGCCGAGTGTTTCGTGATTCAAAAATGCAGAATCTCATCTCAATCATCATTTATCAGGACTCTTCGGCGTAAGTTCCTTGGCTTGGACAGGGCATTTAGTCCATGCCGCTATTCCCGCATCCAGAAGGGAGTATGTTCGATGGAATAATTTTTTAGATGTATTACCACATCCCCAAGGGTTAGGACCACTTTTTACAGGTCAGTGGAATCTTTATGCTCAAAATCCCGATTCAAGTAGTCATTTATTTGGTACCTTCCAAGGAGCAGGAACTGCCATTTTAACCCTTCTCGGGGGATTCCATCCACAAGCCCAAAGTTTATGGCTGACTGATATGGCTCATCATCATTTAGTGCTTGAGTGTGTTTTTGTGTGTTTTTCTTTGAAATAAACATCATCTTGTTTTCATCTTTCTCTCTACACATACACGATTTATATCATCAAGTCACCATCTTTCCATCTTGATCCTTCTTATTTACGCATAGCTTGTGTTTGTGTTTAACGTGTCATACTCGCGTGGTAAGTGGTATTCGTGATAAGGTTGAGAAAAACATGGTCCTACAATTGGTATCAATCGCCTAACAATGGTTTAGGAGTGTTTGTGTTCGTTTTTTGTTGAAACTTTTCCAACAAGTTCGTTTTTTACATAAAAACGCAGGCTTCTTGCATAAAGTTTTGATTTTTACGTGTTTTTAAGCTTAAAGTTGTAGTTTTTATTGATCTTTAAGTGTTTTGGAAGAAGTTTGTGCAAAAGAAATCATTTGGAAACGTGTTTTTGGGTGAAAAATCGTGTTTTTGCATCAAACGCGTAAGAATTGCAAGTACAGAAAATCAAAACCCTAGTTTTACGCATAAGGAAAGTCAAAACCCTAATCCTATGCGTAAGGTCTACGCGTAAGAAGTGAAATAATACGCTTTCGCATTTTGTGACATTTCTTCGTGCAACAACGGTTACTCAGTGCTTCCCTCACTTGGATAAGTTTGTGGAACACTTCGACTTTTGGATATCTTTTACACTTGGACGAGTGTAAAGGATTTTGGTTTTAAACCTAAACTTACGCATAAGCCTAAAAACTTACAAGTAAGCACTTCTACGCCTAAGTTAATTCTTACGCGTAAGGTACTCTACTTATAAGAGTTTAGTCTACGCATAAGCTTACGTTTAACCTAAGTTTACGCATAAGCTTCATCCTACGCATAAGCTTCATCCTACGCCTAAGGAATCCTACGCATAAGGAAGTCTACGCATAAGCACTGCATCCTACGCCTAAGAACAAGGTTTACAAGTAAGATTTTGAGCAAAACTTCAAACGGTCATAACTTTTGAATGGTAACTCCGTTTTCAGCGTTCTACCCATCAAAACGATCGTGAGAACGAGGAGAATGTCATGCCAAATGAACTAAAGGCCAACCTTCAAGTCCTAAAAACGCTCCGAACAGAAGTTATTGAGGTTTTTAAGTTTTCAGACCTAATTTTCACTACAGCAACCGAGCTTAATATTCATCAAACACAACTCTTTTATCGTTGAATCGATCCTACATCAACTTTATCAGTAATACCTTCATCAATGGCTACTCCACAAGACATTCATGCAGCCGGTGCCGAAAACCGTCCTCCTATGCTGGAAAAGGTGGATATCTTCAATGGACAAGTCGTATGCTCCGCTACATCAAGACCAAACCTAATGGAAATCTCATGATTCAATCCATTACAAATGGACCCTTCAAGCCTCGACAAGTCCAAGACCCTAGAGATCCTGATGCAACACCTCCCGTCCCACCATCTTTTCGTGTTCAAAATGAATCAGAATACACTGAAGAGGATAACAAGCAGGTTGAAGCAGATGATATGGCAATACACATTGTCCAACTGGGTTTACCAAGAGACGTCTTTGTTGCTGTAGATAGCTGTGAAACTACTTACGATATGTGGGAACGTGTTAGACGACTATGTTATGGAACAGAAATTGGTCAACAAAGACATGGAAAACAAGTTGCTAACAGAATGGGAGAAGTTTACATCAACTCCAGGAGAATCAATTGAATCCTACTATGGAAGGTTTTTCACTTTGATGAATGAGCTTATCAGAAACAAGTTGGCACCCAGAACTATCGTGAGTAACATCAAATTTCTCAACAATCTTCCAAAAGAATGGGGACGATATGTCACTACTGTCAACCAAACAAAGGACTTACATCAGGTGAACTTTGATAAACTCAACGATTTTTTGAAACAAAACCAAGCTGAAGTCAATGAAGTTAGGAAAGAAAGATTGGCAAAGAATCATGATCCCTTGGCACTAATTGCAAAGACTCCAACTCCAGTGAATACAAAACAACAAGCTTCATCATCTTCCACTAACAAAAACTTGCAGCAATACATTCCACAACCATAAGCTGTTATCCCTCAACAACAATTCTATCCACGAGAACAACAAGTCATTCAACAACAACAGTATCCACAATACCAGGAATAAGGAATCACTGATCTTGATACTGAACAAGAAGAAGCCTTGAAAAATGCATTTTCCTATTTGTCTAAAGCATTCAGAGGACGCTATTCCACACCAACTAACAACTACCAGAGGATTTCATCAAACACTCGCAACAGGCAAATTGCACAGCCGGGTTTGAATATAGGTCATCAAGGACAAATGGTTGGAGTTATTGGGAACCAACAGGGATATGCTACTGGATTTCATATGGGTAATCAGGTGGTTCCGTATTAGGGTAATCAGTTGGGTCAGAATGTTGCAACTCAGATGGGACAGAATGTTGGGAATAGAGCAGTGGGTAATCAGAATGGGAATGTGGCAGCTCCATTCGTTGGGAATTATGGACATGTGAATCAGGCTAATCGGGTTACGTGTTACAACTGTCAAGGTGTGGGTCACATGGCAAGGAATTGTCCTACTAAGCCGAAAAAGAAGGATGCTGCGTAGCTTCAGAAAGCTATGCTGTTAGCACAGAAGTCAGAAGCAGGGATGCAGCTAAGTGCTGAGGAACATGACTTTTTATCACAATTCTAAATTTTTGGTCATTTCTCAAAACAATTCACGTTTCACAATTTCATCATTTATCGTAAACTAGCTTTGCGTGTTCCAAATTCGCGTAACCTTTATGGTTTAGTGGCGAATTTATGATCATATCATCACGAACATTTCATATAGACTAAGTTTAGTCTACATTTCATCAACATCATTTGCATCATGTTTGTTCATTCATGACATTGCATTTCACCTTTAACGCGTAAATTTTATATTAAATAAACGTTATCGCGTGAGTTATTATTTTGAACATTTAATCCGTTACTTCTAAAAATGATCCCGATATATTTTTATATTTACATTTAGTTTATAAAAACTATATTTTGAGTTTACCTAGTGTTTTAAATTTATTTTGTATATAAATCATTAAATTTATATTATTACGACGTTTTTCTTGAAAATTACACGATAATTATTATAGCACTCAAATTTTACAAGGAATGTATTTTTACAATTTTTATGATATCATTATATTCTACTTTGATCTATTAAAAATTTACTTGTACCTAAAAACTACCATTTACCTTAACTTGAATTTATATTTACTTACACCTTTTCTCAGAAATTATACATTACATGTATATATGTAAAAGAAAGAAAAAAAAAAAAATATCTCCAAATCCCTCCCCCCTTGGCCGACCAAGGGGGAGGTGACATTAAATGTAGTATGGTTTCTTTGATTGTTGAGATTTATACACAATACATAAAGTCTTCACATCATCTCATTTTATTCACTAATAATTCAAGTTAGAAAAACTTTTTCTCTCTTGTTCTTCTCCATTAAAAACCGGCCATCCAAGAGGTTTTCAAGGGATCACAAAATTTTGCTAGTTCAAGCATTAACAATCTAGATCACACTCTTTATAAGGTTTTGAAATAAAAACCTAGAGTGTTTAGGCTAACCTTGGTTCTTTACACCTCATCAAGTTTACTTGTAAGCATATCATTTACATTTTTCATGTTTCCTTTTCATTTCATAAGTATCTCTTCATTTTTGGAGCAAGCATGCATGATTTATGTTGATTTATACCATTTTACATGATTTTTAGAGTTATATATATATAAAGTCATCCTATAATTATCCCCTTGGTATACTTTGGTCTTGATGATGTTTAGGAACCCATGACACCCTAAGAAGGTGTATGGTAGGAGTAGAATAGTTTTGGAGTTGATTTGAAGGGATTGGAATAGGTTTAGTACGAGAAAAACTATTTTCGATAAATATAAAATGTGTTCTGTCCTTGTTTTGATTTTCTGGAAAATCCGATGGTAGGCACGAAATTTTGGTCTTGATATTTAGAAAATATACTTTAAAACGAATCCGTGGCCGCTTGAACGGATTAAAACGGAGTTATAACGAAGAAGTTATGGATTTTACAAGTTTGACGACGAAATGTATAGTTTTTCTCAAATTTCAGCAGCAACATGTTTTTAATTTGTCCGGGTCAAAAAAACGAGCCTTAAGCTTTACAAATTATTTCGACTTGTCAAAAATATATATTAGTATACTTCGATACGGCTAAGGACGATTATACGTAGAAAACGGATTTGAAACGACAAAGATATGCACGCTTTCATAAAATTGCCGTAACTATTATTTTCTGAAAAACTATATTATTTTACGAGACAAGTGTTACGATAACTAAAACGACCATGTTGGAGGCCGTTTTTAACTATGATGTGGAACTTTTTGGAACGAAATGTCTTCTAATAAAATCGAGATCACCAAGCATATTTTTCAAAACGACCAACCGTTTGTATAGCGGAGTTGTAATAAATTAATTACGATTGCTTAAACTTTGCCGAAACTCATTTTTTTACACAACATTGGACAAAATCACCATCTTTAACCCTTATTATCTTTATGTTCGAGACCTTTATGACGAAAACTCCTGAACTGAAACTTTTAGATTTTGATACAAACTTTCCAAAACCGTCGAGTTCGTTTTCTAACGATCGACGTACACCGTTTTACGACTAGTTTTTCGGAGCCATTTTTGTCACTTTTATGAAATTTCCGACGACATTGTTTTACGACTAAAAGTGATAATTTCACTATAAATCATTACAAAACCATTGTAGGATGACATTTTGACGTAAATACTTGTAAAGTAATTTAAGAATGGTCAAGACGTCAAAGGAGTATTTTTCAACGAAGAGTATTATTTTCAAAACTCGCAAATGGTATAAATAGCATACGAAATGCATGCATAACATTACATCATAACTCATTGAGTATCATATCATTCATTTTAGGTCGCGGATAGTTTCCGAGCCTCATTTTCTTGCACTTCATTTTGTTAGCATATCAATCACATCAGGTGAGTTCGTAGCCCCACTTTCTATTACGTATTTGTCTTACAAACTCTTTGGGGGAGATACATGCTCAACTACTTACTTTCACTATCACAAATATTCTAAACTTTGACATATTACTGTGAGTTTTCATAGCCCCACTTTCTATTAATTGTTTACAAACTTTTGGGGGAGATACATGCTCAAACTATTTTCATTTACTTTCACAAGTACTTTAAACTCTTACATATTACTGTGAGTTCATACCCCGCTTTTACTCGTTTAAATTCCTATATACTATTTGGGGCGAGATATATGCTTATTTATCCAAACATTTAAACTCTTTTGACAAACAACATTACCTATACTTTAGACTTGATTATGCTTTTATACTTGATGGTTATACTTGATTTCATATGCATATTTGGAACAAACATACAAGAATTAGTGGCTCCAAATTAAGTTGTTGGAAGGCTATTAATTTACAAACATCCCAAGATTTATATGTTGGAAGGCCATTAATTTGGATACAGCCCAACGTGCGTCGTTGGAGGAACATCCCAACATTTATATGTTGGAAGGTCATTTATATGGATACGCAACCAACGTGAGCGTTGGAGGAACATCCCAACACGAGTTGTTGGAAGACCCTTGTGGTGACATTTATACTTTTAACTACTATGATACATGCATACATGATTGACATACTATTTTAGCAGTGGGTTGTAAACACACAGGTTGCAAGTTTTGTATGGCGGGACTTGGAACTGAGTGGATTTACGATGCCTTTGCTTTGCAAACTATTTTAAATGACCAAAAACTTTGCCTTTGTTACATAAACACTCTTTTATGGCTTTACTTGTTAACCAAACTCTATGAACTCACCAACCTTGTGTTGACACTTTTTAGCATGTTTTATCTCAGGTATCTAAGGCATTCACTTCATGGCATGCATATGGACACATCATAGAGTCGTGGTGACGACGCGTCTCACATGGGATTTATACACTTTAAAAACATCGTTTGGCTTGTATCAAACCTATTTCCGTATACATTGATTTTCATTTGGGACCTACATTTTGTAAACTCGATTATTTTACTTAATCAAACGATGTATTTTCTAAACGACACTTTAGGTCGTTCGATATAACTGTAACTTTGATGCTATGACAGCCCTCCCCAAGGTATTCAATTCCGCGCAAACACGTAATTGGGGTGTGACAGATTGGTATCAGAGCGTCAGTTATAGAGAACTAGGTTGCATCATTGACCCTAGACTATAACCACATTATCATAGCATCTCATCATATCATTATAAGTGCACATTCTTTATACATGCGGACTTATGACTCAACACCAAACATCATATGAGTCGATTATTCCAAGCATTGCATAGATTACTCTAAATTATACATAGCCTGATCACCTATGTCTAATTCAGGAAGAATCATGCAATGAAAGGAGTAGTAGTCTCATATGTGTAAGCAATTCCGTAATCAAGCCAAATTTTCAAAAGATTTTCTTCAAACCACTTGTTTCCAGGTTGATCCGAGCGACAGTTCTTGTTTGATGAGTTGCAAAGATCAAGCTAGAAACAAGTTGTTACCTAATCCGATTTAGCCTAATCGATGACAGCTTCTTGTTTGATGAGTTGTGGTATTAAGTAAAAATCGGTTACCAAAAAGTCTTTTAAAAATTTTGCTTGAGAATGGGAAAGCTTGTCTCATCGAGCCTAATCATAAGAAAGCATGTATTTAGGATGGGAATTGCTCACTATAGCACATGTGAACGTATCTTGTGGGACGAGTAACTCATATGCATGAGCATTGACATAATCATTTAGACCATACACGAGCATAAACTTTTAGAACCCTTGTCGAGGTTCAAACCATAGTATCATCGATTGAATCACGAGGACGTGATTCCTCTGACATGGGAAGAATGTCACAATTCTAAATTTTTGGTCATTTCTCAAAACAATTCATGCCTCACAATTTCATCATTTATCGTAAACTAGCTTTATGCGGTTCCAAATTGCAGTAACCTTTATGGTTTAGTGGCGAATTTATGATCATATCATCACGAACATTTCATATAGACTAAGTTTAGTCTACATTTCATCAACATCATTTGCATCATGTTTGTTCATTCATGACATTGCATTTCACCTTTAACGCGTAATTTTTATATTAAATAAACGCTATTATCGCTGTGAGTTATTATTTGAACATTTAACCGCTACTTCTAAAAATGATCCCGATATATTTTTATATTTACATTTAGTTTATAAAAACTATATTTTGAGTTTACCTAGTGTTTTAAATTTATTTTGTATATAAATCATTAAATTTATATTATTACGACGTTTTTCTTGAAAATTACACGATAATTATTATAGCACTCAAATTTTACAAGGAATGTATTTTTACAATTTTTATGATATCATTATATTCTACTTTGATCTATTAAAAATTTATTTGTACCTAAAAACTACCATTTACCTTAACTTGAATTTATATTTACTTACACCTTTTCTCACAAATTATACATTACATGTATATATGTAAAAGAAAGAAAAAAAAAAAAAAATATCTCCAAATCCCTCCCCCCTTGGCCGACCAAGGGGGAGGTGACATTAAATGTAGTATGGTTTCTTTGATTGTTGAGATTTATACACAATACATAAAGTCTTCACATCATCTCATTTTATTCACTAATAATTCAAGTTAGAAAAACTTTTTCTCTCTTGTTCTTCTCCATTAAAAACCGGCCATCCAAGAGGTTTTCAAGGGATCACAAAATTTTGCTAGTTCAAGCATTAACAATCTAGATCACACTCTTTATAAGGTTTTGAAATAAAAACCTAGAGTGTTTAGGCTAACATTGGTTCTTTACACCTCATCAAGTTTACTTGTAAGCATATCATTTACATTTTTCATGTTTCCTTTTCATTTCATAAGTATCTCTTCATTTTTGGAGCAAGCATGCATGATTTATGTTGATTTATACCATTTTACATGATTTTTAGAGTTATATATATATAAAGTCATCCTATAATTATCCCCTTGGTATACTTTGGTCTTGATGATGTTTAGGAACCCATGACACCCTAAGAAGGTGTATGGTAGGAGTAGAATAGTTTTGGAGTTGATTTGAAGGGATTGGAATAGGTTTAGTACGAGAAAAACTATTTTCGATAAATATAAAATGTGTTCTGTCCTTGTTTTGATTTTCTGGAAAATCCGACAGTAGGCACGAAATTTTGGTCTTGATATTTAGAAAATATACTTTAAAACGAATCCTTGGCCGCTTGAACGGATTAAAACGGAGTTATAACGAAGAAGTTATGGATTTTACAAGTTTGGACGACTAAATGTATAGTTTTTCTGAAATTTCAGCAACATGTTTTAATTTGTCCGGTCAAAAACGAGCCTTAAGCTTTACAAATTATTTCGACTTGTCAAAAATATATTAGTATACTTTGACACGAAGCTAAGGACGATATACGTAAGAAAACGGATTTGAAACGACAAAGATATGCACGTTTTCATAAAATTGTCGTAACTATTATTTTCTGAAAAACTATATTATTTTACAGACAAGTGTTACGTAACTAAAACGACCATGTTGAAGGCTGTTTTTAACTATGATGTGGAACTTTTTGGAACGAAATGTCTTCTAATAAAATCGAGATCACCAAGCATATTTTTCAAAACGACCAACCGTTTGTATAGCGGAGTTGTAATAAATTAATTACGATTGCTTAAACTTTTCCGAAACTCATTTTTTACGTAACATTGGACAAAATCACCATCTTTAACCCTTATTATCTTTATGTTCGAGACCTCTATGACAAAAACTCCTGAACTGAAACTTTTAGATTTTGATACAAACTTTCCAAAACCGTCGAGTTCGTTTTCTAACGATCGACGTACAACCGCTTTTACGACTAGTTTTTTTTCGGAGCCATTTTTCTCACTTTTATGAAATTTCGACGACATTGTTTTACGACGAAAAGTGATAATTTCACTATAAATCATTACAAAACCATTGTAGGATGACATTTTGACGTAAATACTTGTAAAGTAATTTAAGAATGGTCAAGACGTCAAAGGAGTATTTTTCGACGAAGAGTATTATTTTCAAAACTCGAAAATGGTATAAATAGCATACTGAAATGCATGCATAACATTACATCATAACTCATTGAGTATCATATCATTCATTTTAGGTCATGGGATAGTTTCGAGCCTCATTTTCTTGCACTTCATTTTGTTAGCATATCAATCACATCAGGTGAGTTCGTAGCCCCACTTTCTATTACGTATTTGTCTTACAAACTCTTTGGGGGAGATACATGCTCAACTACTTACTTTCACTATCACAAATATTCTAAACTTTGACATATTACTGTGAGTTTTCATAGCCCCACTTTCTATTAATTGTTTACAAACTTTTGGGGGAGATACATGCTCAAACTATTTTCATTTACTTTCACAAGTACTTTAAACTCTTACATATTACTGTGAGTTCATACCCCGCTTTTACTCGTTTAAATTCCTATATACTATTTGAGGCGAGATATTTGCTTATTTATCCAAACATTTAAACTCTTTTGACAAACAACATTACCTATACTTTAGACTTGATTGCGTTTTATACTTGATTGGGTTATACTTGATTTCATATGCATATTTGGAACAAACATACAAGAATTAGTGGCTCCAAATTAAGTTGTTGGAAGGCTATTAATTTACAAACATCCCAGCATTTATATGTTGGAAGGCCATTAATTTGGATACAGCCCAACGTGCGCCGTTGGAGGAACATCCCAACATTTATATGTTGGAAGGCCATTTATATGGATACAGCCCAACGTGAGCGTTGGAGGAACATCCCAACACAAGTTGTTGGAAGACCCTTGTGGTGACATTTATACTTTTAACTACTATGATACATGCATACATGATTGACATACTATATTTTAGGTGGTGGGTTGTAAACACACGGTTGCAAGTTTTGTATGGGCAGGGACTTGGAACTGAAAGTGGATTTACTGCTTGCCTTTGCTTTTATGAACTATTTTAAATGACCAAAACTTTGCCTTTGTTACATAAACACTCTTTTAAGGCTTTACTTGTTAACCAAACTCTATGAACTCACCAACCTTTGTGTTGACACTTTTAGCATGTTTTATCTCGGGTATCTAAGGCATTCACTTCATGGCATGCATATGGACACATCATAGGGTCCGTGGTGACTACGTCTCACATGGGATTTATACACTTTAAAAACATCGCTTGGCTTGTATCAAACCTATTTCCGCATACATTGATTTTCATTAGGGACCTACATTTTGTAAACTCGATTATTTTACTTAATCAAACGATGTATTTTCTAAACGACACTTTAGGTCGTTCGATATAACTGTAACTTTGATGCTATGACAGTCCTCCCCCAAGGTATTCAATTCCGCTGCAAAACACGTAATTTGGGGGTGTGACACTTTTTCGCTCTTATGGATGATTTGGAAGACCCAGAGGACATCAATGCAAACTGCATCTTCATGGCAAATCTTCAGGAGGCTAAGTTACGACATCTGACTTCTGACGATCGCCTCCTGCTATGACGTCAATGCAAGATTCGAGGTACCAATCATTGATCCACGCTATAACAATGTCATATTTGATGTGTTTACTCATGACGAACAAGATTCTGTACACCACGCTACCAGCCTACTTATATACATACCGACAATCCGAAGTTGTAGCAATACTAACTCTGAAACTCCATATGTGGATCCTAATGGGGGCTGTGTGGCACAAAATACTGAGACTGATGAGGAAACACGTACCTTATTTGAAACATTAATCAATAATTGTGGCATTGAAATTGAGAAAGTTAAAAAGGTCAATTGCGATGTTAAGGCCGCGAATGAGAAATTGACCGTTGAGCTTGAGAGGTACAAGGAGAATACAAAAGCTTTTGAATTTCACAAAAACAAAGAGTCTGAATTAGAAATTGGTTATCCAAATTCCGTTTTAAAAGAAAAACAATTGCAAATTAAGCATAACACACTTGATGTTAATTTGAACTTGAAAATAAAATCTTTAAATGAAGAAATTTCTGATCTTAAAAACCAACTTTCTAAACAAAAAGCAACTTAGTCTGATCTTGAAAAAGAGAAGAAACAGTTTATTGCTGATTTTTCAAAACGAGAAGATTCTCTTCTTGATGAAATTCTTGAGAAAAATTAAAAAATCAACAAATTGAAAATTTTGCTTGTTACAACGGGTCATTCTGCTCAAACTATCAATATGTTAACAAATCAAACAAATCCGTATTTTCATACAACTCCAAAAATGGCTCTTGGTAACAAACCTCCTTGTGCACTCAAGAAAGCTCAGAAAGAACAGAATGTTTTGTATAATGGAAAAGCTTTGTTAGATAAACATGAACCCGTAGAAGTTCGCGATTCTCATGAAACGTTAGAACTCACCGACGAGAGTATATCAAAAATGAAACAAACGCATCCAGTAATAAAACTGTTAGGAATTAGAAAATTCCATAGTGAAGTATTAGCCACCCCAAATATAATCCAAGCATAAGTTAGCTCGTAGACATTACGTTATTTACTAGTTATTTAGTTAGTTATTTATTTTAGTGCAACACCGTGGAGGAAGGACGGGTCTTCACCCGCTGTATGCCTGATCCACAGTCCGAAGGAGGACGTTTATTATGTAACTATAAATACCCTCTACCTCCCAAGATAGAGGGTTGGACCTTTCACTCAATCTAACCTTCTTTCTTTGTTTACTTTCTCTCTCTAGAAAGGCTCCCACCTTCTAATTTCTCTCTCTAAACTCTTAAACCATACGCCTAATATTATTATGTTATGATGTGTTTATGAAATCCAATATCCTACAATTGGTATCAAGAGCCATGGTTTGATCATCTCTCTTACATATCCTTGGATTTCTAGTGGTTTTAGATGGTTTATGAGTTTGAAAAAGTTTAGTGGTTTTTGCATCATTTGGATCATTTCTAGTGTTAAAGTTTGAATTTTAGGTGTACTTTTGTGTTAAGAATCATTGTAAGTGCTTTGGTTTTGATTTGGAAAGCTTGAATCACTGTGGTTGAGCTTGTTTTGGATTGAAAAGTGTGTTTTTGAAGTTTTTCTTGCTAGCGACTTGGCTCTCGTAGTGTTTTTCATCGTAGCGACTTGCTTCAGTAAAAGTTAGCAAGTTACAGTGTTAGTTGTTAGCGACTTGTCTATTAAGACAAGCCGACAAATAGTACAAGTTAGTGGATTCTCCACTACGGCTAGCGACTTGGTGAGGTTAGCGACTTGAATCAGAAATTGTTAGCGAGTTGTTCTTTAGCAACTTAACTGTTTCTAGCGACTTAGTGCTTAGCGACTTGTTGTCATAATTCTCAACGACTTGCCATTAGCGACTTGGATACTTAGCGAGTTGCTCTTTAGCGACTTGAGTGTTTAGCGACTTGGTTCATAGTGACTTGTGTCTAGCGACTTGATCCACAGTGACTTGAGCCTTTAGCGAGTTGTTACTTAGCGACTTGGTGACTCTAGCGACTTGTCTTACTAGCGACTTGTTGACTTTTCCCGACAAAACTTCAAACGGCCATAACTTTTGAACCGTAACTCCGTTTTCTGCGTTCTACCCATCAAAACGACCGTGAGAACGAGGAGAATGGAACGTCGAATAAAATTTGGGTCAATCTTCGAGGCCTAAATCCACTCCGAACAGAAGTTATTAAGGTTTTTATGTTTTTAGACCTAAATTTCTCCATAAAAACGAGCATAAACCAATCCAAATCTCAACGAAACAACATCTCTGCTAATCCTACAAGCAATCCTAATTCCTAACGCACAATTTTCTATCATTGTGACAATCCATCAGTCATCTTAACACGTTCCATTGGTCATTGCTTAACGGTTTCGTCTTGATTTTAGTAAAATCCCGCAAAAGATTCTATTTCTCGGTTTAAATCATAGACTTGTAAAATCCTGTGGATTCATCAACATCATGTCTTACACTCCTGATTCAGTGATTTCAGAAGTACTCAAACTGTATGATGCTGTGGATAACCATGAGATTATTAGCTATACTGAACGGTTACAGATGATGGAATCAATCAATGATGATTTGAGTTCTTCATGCTCCGAGTCCAATGAGAAAGATTTGCACCTGTTCAGGCGATATAATGCCATGCAAAAGGAAAGAAGCATTGAACCTTATCAACAACTTCACTCTCACCTCATGTTACTTCTACCCATATCAATGGAACGAACATGCAATGCCCTTTTCCGTCAAGATTTATCCACATTAACGGGAACATTACTATTGAACTTAGAACAATTGGAACAACAACTTGATAAAGAAAAGGTTCAAAAAGGATACTTCCGCTGTCGCACTTCAAGTGATCCACAACCAATTTCAGTCATTCTTAAGTAGGGAATTTACATCTGATTATGATCAAGACATGACTGAAATGTCTTTCAAGAGACACACTGGAATGGAAATTAGCGTGTTCACAGAGACACTTATCCATCTCATGGATAATGTGGCGATGTATATTGAGGAAGTTACTTAGAAAGATGAAAAATTGGATGAGAGTCTGGTGCAATTGAGAGATTGTTGCGATGAGTTGGGTAATGTATCAGTCGAAAGATCGGGTGTTGCTGAATGCACAATATCAGAGACAACTAAGAATGATGTAACCAGCTTCTCAGTAACTCCTGGCACACAAGAAGTGGTTGCTGTGATTAGAAAGGTGAATGAATGTCGGGTACAATCTTGTTGAGACCAGTAGGGCATCGGATGATGGATCAGTTGACACTGAATACAGAGGCTCAGAGACAGTTAAGCTTGAAATAGCCAGTAGTTCAGTGACTCTTGT
This sequence comes from Chrysanthemum makinoi, assembly GCA_910596185.1. Classification (NCBI taxonomy): domain Eukaryota; kingdom Viridiplantae; phylum Streptophyta; class Magnoliopsida; order Asterales; family Asteraceae; genus Chrysanthemum; species Chrysanthemum makinoi. The sequence continues at coordinate 241,467,243 of OU343222.1, read as the reverse complement.
TACACATGATGTGGATACAGATATCAGACCGATAAATGAACATGTTTCATGTGATGAGGTACCTTTAACTTTTCAACATAGTGCATCTGCTAATGTACCTAAACAAACTGATCTCAATGCTGAACATGATTCTGATAAATGTTCCTTCGTTGAGGCTGAGTCTAATAATTTCAAAACAAATGATATGGTCGATAATATGTCACACCCCCAAATTACCTGTTTTGCGGCGGAATGGAATTCCTGGGAGTTGACTGTCATAGCATCACAATCACAGTTATATTGAACGACCTAAAGTGTCGTTTGGAAAATACATCGCTTGATTTAATAAAATAACCAGAGTTTACAAATATAGGTCCCAAATGAAAATCAACATGTGCGGAAAATAAGTTTGGTACAAGTCAAACGATGTTTTAAAAGTGTATAAATCCCATGTGAGACGCATCGTAACCGCGACTCTATGATATGTCCACATGCATGCCATGAAGTGAATGCCTTAGTTACCTGAAAATACATTGCTAAAAGTGTCAACACAAAGGTTGAGTGAGTTCATAGAGTTTACGTATATGCATAATACGACTACCACAAGTATAAGTTTGTATGACAATGATGTCACAAAAATGATACAATTGCTATAAGTCCATGACACCGAAACTAGATTGATCATGATGTTCGCCCCAACAGAGTGTTTGCCAAATAACTCAAATAATGATATTAAATGAAATGCATCCGTTTAACCAGTTGGAATCCACCAACCCGGATGGACGAGTCACCCTCGATAGATCTATCCACTCACCCTCGCTTCTATGAAATTAACGGTTCATGTTATATAATGGGGACATTCAATTGGCATGAGGTAACTTAAGCAATGTAATGAATTGGATATACTTGGTATCGTATAATAAAATAATGATGTGCAATGTATTCTCCCCGTAGGTTTGAAATAAAGTAAAAACTTGAATAAATCGGGGCTATGAAAACTCACCTGTTGCAATGATAATGATGATGTAATGGCAATAATGAAATGAGGCGCAACCTCTGACCATGACCTATTATGAATGATATGATCTATGATAAGTCAAGAAACAATGTCGTGCATGCAAACTCATATGAAATCTATACCACTTGTACACTTTTGAAAATAGAATTTATCGTCGAAATATATGTTTATGACATCTCGTCATGTTGTAAAATACTTTACAAGTATTTACGTTGAAATGATATCTTACGATAATCATTTAATGATTTATTGTGAAATTATAACTTTTCGTCGTAAAATAGTGTCGTTGAAATTTTCATGAAAGTGACTAAACGGCCTTGAAAAGCTAGTCGTAAAATGGTGCACATCGAGTGTTAAGAAACAAACTCAACGGTTTTGGGAAGCTTATATCATTATCTCGAAGTATTAGCATTTAAGTTTTCGCCATAGAGGTTCGATCATAGAGAAAAATATAGCTAAAGTATGGTACTTTTGCCCAAAATATAGTTTAATGGTGGTTTTCGGCAAAGTTTAAGGAACCGTATTTTATTTATTACAACCCGCTTCTGATCTAACGGTCGACATTTTAAAAATAGGCTAGCTTAACTTACTTTTACAGAAGACATCATGTTATAAGTAATCCATCAATGTTAAAACGACCTTAACATGGTCATTGTTGGCCGTAATATTTGCCTAATAGAAATATATTATTGTACTTATAATAAAAGTTACGGCAACTTGTTTAAAATGTGTATAACTTAGTCGTTATAAGTCCATTTTCTACGTTCTTTATATCCACGGAATCGTGATAACATATACTAATATATTTTGATAAGTGTCAACATTTAACAACGCTTAAGACTCATTTTTGACTCGTAAAAGTCGAGACAGCATGCTGAATTTTCTGAAACAAATAGTTTTCGTCGTCAAACTTCAAAAATTTATATCTTCTTCGTTATAGCCTGTTTAACCCGCTCAAGCCGCCACGTTTTCGCTTTTAAAGTATATTTTCCAAATATCTAGCCCAAAATATTTTGCTTACTGTCGAAAAATCCAGAATTTCAAAATATGGACAGACCCTAAATTAAACTTGTCGAAATGAGTTTTTATCACGCAAAACCTATTCTAACCAATTCAAAACAACTCCGAAGCTATTAAAATCCTACCATACACCTTCTTAGGGTGTCATGGGTTCCTAGACATCACCAATAGTGATTTACAACAAGGAGTAATTATAGGATGACAAATATATATATATAACTCTTAAAAATAATGTAAAAGTGGTATAAACATCCATGAGACTTGCATGTTTTCTCAAATATGATGAAATGAATATAACAATGAATATGAAATATGATGATGAATATGGATGCTTACTAGTAAACTTGATGAGGTTATGAGGACAATGGATTTTTCCTAATCACCCAAGGTTTTTATTGCAAAACCTTAATCAAGAGTGATACTAGAGTGAATAAATCTTGTCTTTAAAATTTTATGATGATTCTTCCTTGGTCCCTTGGTGTGGCCGGTTGCAAGAGGAGAGAAAGGAAGAGAGAGTTTGATTTTTACTTGAAAGAAATGAAGTGAATGTGTTTGTAGTATAATACATTAACATAGGTAGATATTTGCAACCCAAATGACTCACCCCCTTGTCAATGAAAAGTGTTAGAATCATCTCTTTATATATATATATATTTTTTAATTAAGTATAAGTGTAGTTTAGTGTAAGTTAATTGAAGATATATGGTAAGTTGTATACACATTTGAGTATTTAGGGTATGCCGATAAAAATAAATTTTAACGGGTCAAGATAAAATATATTGAGGTCCTAAAAATTATAAAAATACATTTCTTGCAAAATTTGAGTGAAATAATAATTATCGTGTAGTTTTTAAGAAAACCGTCACAATTATATAAATATAACAATTTATATACGAAATAAATTGAAAACATCGGGTAAATTAATAATATAATTTTTATAGTCTTAAAATGAGTATAAAAATATATTAAGATTATTTTTGAAAGTGTCGGATAAATGTTTCAAAATAATGTTTACTGATAATAGCTATTTAATAGGAAAATAAACGCTTAATGAATAAATGCAAATCCATGCATGAACCGATATGAAATGATGTTATTAATGTTGTGTAGACTAAATCTAGTCTATATGAAATGTCCTTGATGATATGTTCATGAATTCACTGCTAAACCATTAAGGTTACGCGATTAATACTCAGAAACGTAGTTTACGATAAATGATGAAATAGTGAAACTTTTAAAGTTTGTAAAATGACCTGAAATTACGAGTTGTCACATTCGCTCAACCAAAAGGAATTCACCCCAATTCAGTCCATGTTAGATTCTACGGTGTTACTGTGAAAAGATGAGGGTATTTGAGCACATCGGTCTTCCAATGTTTTTCTAAATCGTACCACGCCTTTCCAAGACGGGACATTGAACATAATCTGTTGCCAACTTGAAATTCCAATGGTTTGCGACTTATGGAACATACTTCCAATATTTTGCGTCGTATATCGACGTAGCTTATCTAGCTATATATTGTTATTTGTAATTGATTTTTGATCTGTACGATCACTTTGTTGTTTCATGAATGAGTCATTGACTAGTGAGTTGGACTTTCCTGGTTTTGACCCGTGAATAAGTGATTGACACCTCGACCTTAGAGTGCCTCAAATGGTGTAGTCAATATGTTCATGTAATAACTATTATTGTAAGGGAACTTGTTCGATGAAGAATGATTTACCTAATCATTTCTAGAATATCACACATGCTTTGAGCATATCTTCAAATTTTTGAATTGTTCTCTCGCTCAACCATTGAGTGAGGATAATAGGTGATACTCTTGTCCTAATAGATTCCATGGAAAGATTGAAATGATTGCTAGAAATCTAAGGAAAATCGGCTTCCTTATATTATGTACAACTGAAATTGATACTACGTGTCTCGTGCCAAATTTCAAAATGTTAAGTCTGTCGAAAAAAATGACCTTATTGAAAAGAATAGATTATGGGTAACAATTGTAATTCTCGCGCTTCTCGCTCCAAATAATGTCATGATTTGAATCTTACTTGCCTAAGGTGTTTAGTCTCCATGACTAAAATGTTTATTGTTTGATTATCGAAGTGTTTCCATGCTCTATGTTGTAAAGTCGCAAAACCTTAAATATTCAAGTGATGTGGTGTAGTGATTGATTTTCAAGATTTGTCCCAATGTTGAGTGCTTCTAAAATATTTCATCACTTATATTGCTATCATGCTAGCAAGAAAATAGATATCAGCCATACTATGTCGAAGAATGTTTGTTCTAATTTCACTTGTAGTAGGAAAGTCATTGATTGTCCGATATGTTCAAACCTGTTGCATCTCTTGATATGAAAGCGAGGCTATCTGTAATTTCTAGAGAACACAATGCCTTAGGGAAAGTTTATATCGATAACCTAAATTTAACCAAATTTTCCTTTAAGGGAAACTCATTGTAGGGAAGTTCACATATTGTTGAGGCCATGTTTAGTGAAATGTTCTGTAGTCTCATTTAGAAGACTTGGTTTATCCCTATGATGTTGCTTAGTGTATACGCCTGTACTAAATCTCGTAACTCGGTCTAGCTAGTACTTTTGAAATGATATAATTTGGCTTCTAGTCCAAAATAGTTGTTCGGAATGTCTCATGATGTCTTGAGATTTTTGTTAGGTTTTGAAATATCTCGCTACCTACTTCTAGTCCTTTTTGGTAATTCCGAAATCATTGAATGCTTTCATTGTTTTCTTGTATCGAGGAATCCTCCTCATAGATTGTATAGGAAGCCTTTCCTCAAAAGGTCACTCGTCAAATTCTAACTTATCGGTTGAGTGAGGGATGAATAGCGTAGGCTTCTATAGAGTGTTAACAAAAGAAATGTTTATGAACAATTTATCTGATTAAAGGCTTTGCTTTTGAGTGAAGATTATTTTCATGACATTTTCCTCCTAAATTATACATAGGTGATCAAGCCATGTATAATCGAGGACAAATGATGTGATGCTTGTTTCTGTTGAAATGATATTATGTCCTCCAGTTTTAGATGGTATTCAACGTTTTATTTTGTAAGATAATGACTCAATAATTTTTCAGAGTAACATGAAAATCGTTTCGCATGATGGTATTAAATAATTGATAAAATGACTGAAAGCCAATTGATAGGGTGGTAACGAAACAACTTGTTTAAAATCTTATGAAACAACGTTTCTAAGATGGTGTAAAAATAGCTCGAAATAAAATTAAGTGAAATAATGTTATGAAGTAGTAGCAAAGTAACTTGAAATATAATTTGTTGAATGGTTTGTAGGACACATGGGAGAACCTCATAGAGTGGTAATATTCTCCTAATTGGTCAAGAATAAAGTTGGCCTAACCCCTAGTAAGATAGTGAGGTATTGTCGTGAAATGATTGAAAATTGGGCAATTGGAATAAGGAATGAAATAAACAAAGGTTGTGATTATCATGGAGTTAATAAGGGATAAAGATTACATTAGCTAGAAAGGTGATTATTATATGTTCCTGTTGGTAGTCTAATTGTGTTTCAAGTGTAGAAGTAGTAGGTGTCTAGCAGAATAGCCATAGAAATCTCACAGTCCTCAAACCTATGAGATGGTGTAGTGTCTATAGTCTTAGTGATAAATGATAATGGTGTGTCAAATCATGAACGCTTCCCAAGCTGCGAAGTCGCATATGCGTAGTGTCTATGAGACGATGACACGGATGGTACCGGATGACAATGATGATGAAAGTGATGACAATGATGATAATGAAAATCCTTGTGGTGAGTTAAGAAAATAGGTTCATTAGGACTAAACCTATAAGTTATACCAAATGGTATAATCTGTCCCAACGGAATGATAAAAACTGTCCTGATCCTACGGTGAATCAATAGTGATCGTGATAGTGTAGGTGCAACTTCGTCCTCCTAAAAGAGTTCAGTCTCATCATCTGATGTTATCGGTGTTGAGTCAACTGATGTAAAATTTGTGATAGGGAATGACAGGGCATTCTCCATGTCAAGGTGATGTGAGTATGGTGGGATGGGTATTTGAAGGCATCTATGTGACAATCGATTTTGAAATGAAAGTAAATAACTCGTAAAATGTGCGTATGAAACCGCAAGTATAGTGACTATGCACTTATGATGAAATAATGAGATGCTATGATGATGTAGTTATAGTCTAGGGTTAATGATGCAACCTAGTTCTCTATAATCGAAGCTCGATGCCAACTGTCACACCCCAAATTACCTGCTTTTGCAATGGAATGGAATTCCTGGGAGTTGAATCATAGCATCACAATCACAGGTATATTGAACGACCTAAAGTGTCGTTTGGAAAATACATCGCTTGATTTAATAAAATAACCAGAGTTTACAAATATAGGTCCCAAATGAAAATCAACATGTGCGGAAAATAAGTTTGGTACAAGTCAAACGATGTTTTTAAAAAATGTATAAATCCCATGTGAGACGCATTCGTAACCGCTGACTCTATGATATGTCCACATGCATGCCATGAAGTGAATGCCTTAGTTACCTGAAAATACATTGCTAAAAGTGTCAACACAAAGGTTGAGTGAGTTCATAGAGTTTACGTATATGCATAATACGACTACCACAAGTATAAGTTTGTATGACAATGATGTCACAAAAATGATACAATTGCTATAAGTCCATGACACCGAAACTAGATTGATCATGATGTTCGCCCCAACAGAGTGTTTGCCAAACAACTCAAATAATGATATTAAATGAAATGCATCCGTTTAACCAGTTGGAATCCACCAACCCGGATGGAGGAGTCACCCTCGATAGATCTATCCACTCACCCTCGCTTCTATGAAATTAACGGTTCATGTTATATAATGGGGACATTCAATTGGCATAAGGTAACTTAAGCAATGTAATGAATTTGATATACTTGGTATCGTAATAAAAATAATGATGTGCAATGTATTTTCCCCGTAAGTTTGAAATAAAGTAAAAACTTGAATAAATCGGGGCTATGAAAACTCACCTGTTGCAATGATAATTATGATGTAATGGCAATATGAAATGAGGCTAAACCCCTGACCTATTATGAATGATATGATCTATGATAAGTCATGAAACAATGTTGTGCATGCAAACTCATATGAAATCTATACCACTTGTACGCTTTTGAAAATAGAATTTATCGTCGAAATATATGTTTATGACATCTCGTCATGTTATAAAATACTTTACAAGTATTTACGTTGAAATGATATCGTACGATAATCATTTAATGATTTATTGTGAAATTATAACTTTTCGTCGTTTTAATAGTGTCGTTGAAATTTTCATGAAAGTGACTAAACGGCCTTGAAAAGCTAGTCGTAAAATGGGGCACATCGAGTGTTAAGAAACAAACTCAACGGTTTTGGGAAGCTTATATCATTATCGCGAAGTTTTAGCATTTAAGTCGCCATAGAGGTTCCGATCATAGAGAAAAATATTGCTAAAGTATGGTACTTTTGCCCAAAATATAGTTTAAGGGTGGTTTTCGGCAAAGTTTAAGGAACCGTATTTTATTCATTACAACTCGCTTGACCGAACGGTCGACATTTTGAAAAAATAGGCTAGGCGAACTTACTTTTACTAGAAGACATCATGATATAAAAAGTATTCCATCAATGTTTAAAACGACCCTTAACATGGTCATTGTTGGCCGTAATATTTGCCTAATAGAAATATATAATTGTACTTATAATAAAAGTTACGGCAACTTGTTTAAAATGTGTATAACTTAGGCGTTATAAGTCCGTTTTCTACATTCTTTATATCCACGGAATCGTGATAACATATACTAATATATATTTGATAAGTCGACACATTTAACAACGCTTAAGACTCATTTTTGACTCGTAAAAGTCGAGACAGCATGCTGAATTTTCTGAAACAAATAGTTTTCGTCGCCAAACTTTAAAATTCATAACTTCTTCTATTGCTCCGCTTTTAACCCGTTCAGTGGCCACGCTTCTTTTAAAAGTATTTTCCAAATATCTAGCCCAAAATATTTTGCTTACTGTCGAAAATTCCAGAATTTCAAAATATGGACAGACCCTAAATTAAACTTGTCGAAATGAGTTTTTATCGCGCAAAAACCTATTCTAACCAATTCAAAACAACTCCGAAGCTATTCAAATCCTACCATACACCTTCTTAGGGTGTCATGGGTTCCTAGAAATCACCAAGAGTGATTTATAACAAGGAGTAATTATAGGATGTCAAATATATATATAACTCTTAAAAACAATGTAAAAGTGGTATAAACATCCATGAGACTTGCATGTTTTCTCAAATATGATGAAATGAATATAACAATGAATATGAAATATGATGATGAATATGGATGCTTACTAGTAAACTTGATGAGGTTATGAGAACAATGGATTTTTCCTAATCACCCAAGGTTTTTATTTCAAAACCTTAATCAAGAGTGATACTAGAGTGAATAAATCTTGTCTTTAAAATTTTATGATGATTCTTCCTTGGTCCCTTGGTGTGGCCGGTTGCAAGAGGAGAGAAAGGAAGAGAGAGTTTGATTTTTACTTGAAAGAAATGAAGTGAATGTGTTTGTAGTATAATACATTAACATAGGTAGATATTTGCAATCCAAATGACTCACCCCCCTTGTCGACAGGGGGTGTTAGTCATCTTTTATATATATATATATTATTATTATATATATATATATATATATATATATATATATATATTAGTATAAGTGTAGTTTAGTGTAAGTTAATTCAAGATATGTGGTAAGTTGTATACACATTTGAGTATTTAGGTAGCTGCCGATAAAAATAAATTTAACGGGTCAAGATAAAATATATTGAGGTCCTAAAAATTATAAAAATACATTTCTTGCAAAATTTGAGTGAAATAATAATTATCGTGTAGTTTTAAGAAACCTCACAATATATATAAATATAACAATTTATATACGAAATAAATTGAAAACATCGTGTAAATTAATAATATAATTTTTATAGTCTTAAAATGAGTATAAAAATATATTAATATTATTTTTGGAAGTGTCGGATAAATGTTTCAAAATAATGTTTATGCGATAGCGTTTATTTAATAGGAAAAATAACGTTTAATGAATAAATGCAAATCCATGCATGAACCGATATGAAATGATGTTATTAATGTTGTGTAGACTAAATCTAGTCTATATGAAATGTCCTTGATAAAATGTTCATGAATTCAGCCTAAACCATTAAGGTTACGCGAATTTAATACTCAGAACGTAGTTTACGATAAATGATGAAATAGTGAAACTTTTAAAGTTTGTAAAATGACCTCAAATTACGAGTTGTCACAAATAAGACTTTTGATGAACTTTCAAACAAACTCTCAAATCTTGAAAAACATTGCATTTCACTTGAAATTGTGTTACAGAGTAAAGAAGAAAGTTTTCAAACTAAGAAACCATGTAACTATCCGGAATTTCCTGAATTTCGTGAATTTTTTGAAATAAACGAATTAAAAGCTCACCAAGCCAAAACTCAACTATCAACAATTTGAAGAAACATATTTGTGGTATGCATGTGAAAAGTAATTTGTTTACAAGTAATTATGATATTAATGTTATTTATGATATTCAAATGAGAAATGATGAATTAGCAGTTTGTGTGGCCAAATTCCTAAAGGAAAATGAGTCTTTGAGAAAGAATCACATAGAACTAAGTGACTCTTTCAAAGAAGCTAGAACTAAGTCCATGGAAACAAACTCTTTGATAACAAAAATTGATGATCTCAAAGCTCAACTTCAGGAAAAGAGTTTCGCTATTGTTGCTTTAAAAAATGAGCTCGAAAAACAACAAAATAGTGTGAACACTAAGTTTTCAAATCCATCAAACTTGGGGAAACCAGTTATTAGAAAACCGAATGCATTTAGATCTGAATGACCAAAATTTTCAAAAACGCGTTTGCGTCCAAGTTGATGTGAAACAAGTTTTGACAAAACCAGTCACTTCACCTCACTTGCCTAGGAAAATTGATATGAATGACTTGTATAAGAACTCTTATCTTGAAATGGCTAGAAAGAAGGCACAAAATCGCAAAGACGGAATTTTAGGTGCAAGACCTAGATGATGAATTCTTCGAGATTTCAAGGCACTGCTAGTAGTTCTAAACCATTACCTAGGAACACTAATCTAAGGACTAGGGATTGGCTTACATCTAAGAGTAGTTGTGTTTCGATTAAAGCCATTCCCATAGCATGATCACTCTAAGAAATCTAGATCTATTTCTGAATCCAAACAAGCTGTTTGCTCAAAATGTCTGAAATGTATCTTTAATGCTAATCATGATAAATGTTTCACAAAATCCCTGAAGAAAGTAAATGATCATGCAATGGTACAACCTGTTAAGTCTAGGATTTACACTAAGTCATCCACAGTGCATATGAAGCAAAGGAAACCAAAAGCCTCACCTAGATGGTTACCAACTGCTAAACCTTTGGAAACTAGGAATAAGGATAAGTCTTCCACTATTTATAAGAAGCCTAACAATCCTAGACCTTGCCATAAGTGGATACCATCTGGTAGAATTTTTAAGGATGCTGGAATTAGGTGGATACCTACTGGAAAGCTGTTTACCGATGACAAAATCAAGGTTGATTGTGAAACCCGAAAGGGTTTGGATACTAATGTCACTAACAAAAATATATGCAATCAAGTTTGTAATATTAGTGCAGGTAGTCCTTACTCAGTTGCAGATACTTCGATCCTTCACTACATGGACAGGGTTAAAGTATGGATTACAAATGGATTTATATTTCATAACTCACGGGTTCAAGTAACTCAATCTTGATATTCATTCGCTATGACGCTCGTTCACATCTTCAGGGCTCGACTTCAACATTATGACGTTTGAACACGACATTTCAAGCCTCGTTCTCTAAAGAAAAGAAAAGTGTACGTTTCAGTGCGCTTTATCTTCGAAGAAGAGAAATCTTCTTATTATGACCATTCTCATCAACATGCTTCATGCTTTTTCCATGCGCGCTTATTCATCAAGTGAACTGACTATCGATAATTACTCTTATCCCACTTGCTCAATATAATGACGATGGCGACATCATGTGCTAAATTTTGTAGGGGAAAAGTGTGAATAGAATACATTTAGATGATAATCACTTGTTTAATCAAGAATGGCATCTCCGTATGCAATTCTTGAGGGGGAGAAGAAGTGTGAATTTTTTGCATAGTTGATTGATATTTGAGAATATATGGTCAAACGGCTCCTAACTCATGTAAGAACCGAGACTCTTCTTATCGGATCATCTTCACATGTAGTTTCTTCTAAGAGTCACTGGTTGACATCTTCACACGGGCTGATATGATTAATGACAAAGTGCTTCCGCTTAATGCTTCAATGTACATCAACATGATGATTCTGAACAATCTCTCTGTTCTTGTTTGATGTGATTGGTAGTTTGATGTTACTATTTAGTGTGTTCGTTGTGGACTGATTGCTAATTTCCTTGATAAAAATCTTTTTGTTCTTGTTTGATTGGGAGGGATTTTAGTTAAAGGGACTTGCAAGAGGTAAGTTAATTGGGATGCTTTTTGGTGTGATGAAGATGTTAACTATCTATTCCCCAACTGGACAATCTTGAAGAAGGTCGAGTCTATAGTCTGTTCTACATTTTTTGATGCATGTTAGAAGACTAAAGGCGAGTTGCATTTGATTATCTAAAGACGCTTCTTAATCTGGTCATTTATCAAACAGATTGCCGGTTTATGGGAGAGCACTAATTGGGGGATAGTGATAAGACATATTCTATCCCCAATTAGACTTGCTCATATTCTTTAGCAGTGATTCCTCGAGAAACCCAATCTCCAGTTATTCCTCGAGGCGTTGATATTGACTATTGTAATATTGCAGTTGCACTATTGAATAATAATCCGCTCTTTGGTATTCCTTTGCCAAATCTTCACGGATTATTGTTCATGAATAATGATCCGCTCTTTGGTATTCCTTTACCAAATCTTCAAGGATTATTGTGCACTCTGTAAATCAACCACATGAACATTAAGGAAAATGACTACCTCATCCGCTTGAAGACATTATTGGTGAATCTTCTAGATCAGTCTCTACATGAATAGCTTTAGGAAGAAGGCATTGATGTTGAGGAATCATTTGTTCCGGTTCATTCGATGGATAAATGTACATCCGATTGTATGTTTATTCACGTGTTGGGCATTTGACACAAGTTTATTACTTCGGAGTTAATCATTTATCAATTATTTGAGATTGAAGTTGACTTTCACAAAGGCGTGTTCTTATTTGATGACTTGCTCGGGCTTAAGAATTTGAGTTGAAGTCTTGGTTTATCTAGTTACCAGCAGTCGGGTGGATGGTTGAAGACCTGGTTAACTATCACTATTAGAAGTTACGTTGTTTTACTCAGTGACACAAGCACATGACGCTGTGGATAATTGCAAGAGGTGTTAATTTCTCATACTTTGATTGAGTAGAGAGTATTTAAGAGATTTGCTTGGAGCATAAATTCTCGACACCGTTCTTCCAACATTAGTGCAAGATTAAGATACAAATGTGGGGATTTCTACTTAAGTTTCAAGTTTGGTATATCGGGTTTTCTTCATCAGTGGTCACTTCAAATTGTCTACATAAGGTTTGATAAAAATAGTCAGAGAGAGTCTTCAGCAAGTTGATTCTCACAAGAGTTCAAGTATTTTCTCATAAAGATTTCAAGTATTTGGGCTTATACTATGTTGCTAATTCTGAAGTATCAAAACCAGAAAGGGGCAAGGAGACAAGCATCTAAACGCGAGTAAACTTGATGAACTTAATTCTTCTGAGTGATTGAAGATATCCCAGGAAGACGAATGTCATAACCGCAAAGAAACTCAATGTTTACCTCATCGTGGCGTTTAGTGCTCTTATTCCAACTACGTGGGGGAAGAGATGTAAGAGAAAGCCAAGATAAAAGAGGTACACAAGTATGACATATTCAGGGGAGATAAATGTATAACATGATGGAGAGAGATTGTGTACATTGGGGATGCTTAGTTGTCTCACTTGAGTGCTTAATCAGTGATTCAGAGATATAATCGCTTATTCCGAGTTGACATCCGCAGAGATTGTCATCCGCAGAGATAATCAGTGATTCGGCTTGCTCCGTCAATGTTATCGGTTATTTTTTCTTTGGGAATGTGTACTGGTTATTGAGCTTCATACACTATCATCAGGGAAGAAAAATGTGAACATTGGGTAGGTGTTTTCATTCCCCTCATGATGTGTATTCGGGAGACCTCTTGGGTATTGGTGTACTTCGGGTTCTTGAGCTTCATACACGATCATCATGGAAGAAAAATGTGAACATGGGGAGGTGTTTTCATTCCCCTTATGATGTATATTCGGGAGAGTTCTTGAGCATTATACAAAGAGACTGACTGCATCAATTCAACTACTTGGGGGAATTGTTCTCTTGACACCTTTTGGAATGGATTGCTTTAGACTTCAGTGGAAAAAGAATTTGAGAAGATTATTTAAATGTGGGATGATACGTTGTTGTTGTTCTATTTGATGATATAACCTCGAACGAAGAATCACGATGATTATTCTTAAAAGGAGCAGCAGGATCAATGATAATGGTGTGCTTCTTTGTACACCTGGCTAATGGAAGCTTGAGAAAGCTTTGAATCGCTCGCCTAAAGGATTTTCGGTTTGGGGAAGCTGCCAAAGTCTCGCTTCTCAAAGGCTCATGTTCTATCGTCTATTCTGAAGCCTCGGAAGCTTTAGTGGTGAATGTCTAAGAGATGATGACTTCTATCTTCTACAACGGGGCTGCTCGATATCCTTATCTCGGTACTCGTATCATCATCTTCTTACACTATATCATCTAAACTATCTGTGTAAATATTTATGAAAAAGAAAATACAAAAATATAAAACCAACAAAATCAAAATAGAAAAATATAAAATCTTCAAAAACCAATAAAAATCAGAAAATTTAAAAATACCAAAAATATGTTTTTCTCAAGACATGTCTTCTGGTTTCGATAACATCTACGGTCTTAGAAATGTCATTCAATAATGGCACGGGACCATAGATGAAGTTCGAGCAGGAGGTGTAAATATTCTTTTCAAAACATGTCTCAAAAAATGGCTTACAGTTATTTCAGACTGTAACCCGCGCTTCAAAAAAAATGGCTTGCAGTTACTTCAGACTGTAACTCATGCTTAAAACTATGGCTTGCTATTATTTCAGATAGCAACCCGTTCTTCTAGAAAGGAAAGTGTTGTGCTAAACCGTTTTTCAAAATTCGTGCATTTATCCTAAAACAAAACAAGGAAAACATGTCGTCAAAAACGCTGCTGTTTCTACACAAATGTTTTTCCGTCTAAAATTCTTCAGAAAAATATTTGTTGTTTTTCAAAAATGGTGGTAAATGAGTTGCTTGAAAATCAATCAAATTTAGAGTTTTCGAAATAAATTAAAATCTCAATCAATGACTTCAGCGCTTTTAAACTTTTCAAAAAATGAGTCATTGATTGAGGGGGATAATGTTTTCAAATCTATATCATCTAACGGGCTTTATTAATTATCCTACATGCTTAATTAAAAATGATATCTGCCTATGTCGAAGGACTAGGAATTTAGGATATGATTGTTAGGATTAGATGATTATAGTTTGATGAAACACATTATTCCCATGCCTTATATGAACTGATTGATTTGTTGGATTGACTTTTATTAGTCGATTGTGTTGGGTGTTGTCGACCACCATATCTGTTGTATGTTTACTAACGCATGCATATCATGGTTCATAAGAATGTTCCTATCCGATCCCACAAAATATGTTGATTGGATGCCGAAAGGAAAGGGTAGCTAAATCTTGGGTTGACAAATGAAGAAACGGAGCTTAATTTGACTTCTATGGAAATTTGGCATGATAAAGTGCAACGTAAGAGGTCTCACTGCATCAGCAGATGGTTTTCTTCATCATCAAATGAAGAAACGGAGCTTAATTGGACCGCTATGGAGAGTTGGCATAACAAATGCAACGTCAGAAGTCTCACTGCATCAGCAGACGGTTTTCTTCCTGCCTTACAAAAACAACAACAACAAAAGCGGCTCAACCACCTAACGTATCCTTGTGTATGGATAATAGTGATGATACCATTTTTCTAAAACTTTGAAAAATATTGTTTTGAAAATGGAAAAATATTGTTTTGAAAATAATTCGGATTCAAAGTTTTGAAATCAACCGGACTTTATTTTGTCAAATCTTCAATGATTTCAAATTAAATATTTTCAAACGATATTTCATCAAAAAGTCCTTTTGTACGTTATAATGTGGTGATCTAAAGATTTAATGTTATGTCATGGTATGATTTTCCTTAAAAATCAAGGTCTTTCAAAATGAAATTTTTTCTGTTCTTGTTTGATTGTGAAATTGTTTTATTTTACTTAAAGATCTCTTAAAAACAATCATACTTGACACTAACAATCTTTAATGTCTTAAAATGGTCCTTATCTGTCATTTTTCAAAATCAAATCTTTCCACATCTTTCCCCGAAATTTTCTAAATGATTTAAATCTTTTGGGATCACAAATCTCAAATGGTTTGAAATTTTGATCGAGAAAGATCGATTTAAATCTCAAATCTGCTTTTAATGGAATTGGTTTTAGTCCTTCAAAGGCACTCCTGCCTCCATGTGCCAAACGATTTCAATATATGATGAACATGATTGAGGAGGAGCATTTATCCAAAAAACAAGATGAGTATTTAAACAAGGCCACATTTTCTCCCATGTTTTCTAAACCTAATTAAATCACTTGAGATCCAAAATCTCAAAGGGATTGATATTTTTGATCGGGGGAGAATTTGTGATTTAATAATTAAATTTGATAAAAGGTGATCGTTTTGATTCAATTGTGCAGGCTGCTCTCTCATATGTGCTAAACGCTTTCAAATCTCGATGCACGTATTGAGGGGGAGCATTTCAAAAGAAAATAAACTATCGAGGTGCAAATGCTTTTATATTTTAACATAAAGTACCTTGATTGAGTTTTAAATGGTTTCTTAATGGCTTGTGTGATCGTGAAATGTGCTTCAAAAACCTCTTGTCTCTATGTGATAAAATGATTTCAAATATCCTACGTACATATTGAGGGGGAGAATTTACCAAAGAAAATCAAATGGCTTTTTCCATGGAAATTGTGATCAAGAATATATTTCAAAGAACTCTTGCCTCCATGTGCTAAACAATTTCAAAATCATATGCACATATTGAGGGGGAGCATTTCTAAAATGATCAAAACAATTAAGGTACAAAATGCTTTGATATTATATCGCAAGTACCTTGATTGATTTTCTAAATGATTTTTCATATGGTTTCGAGAAGGAATGAACAATACAAAAAGACCGACCAATTTATTTTATGATTGGTGTTATAAGGATGGTTAGGTTAGGTATTCGTTCCCACGATCCCGCCAGAGCCGGAGGGATCTACCCAGGGACAATCCACTAGATAGTGTAGAAGTCCTTAGGTATGATGAAAAAAAGGAGAAAAATGAGAATACGGGAAGAGTGCGGACTGAGAAAGAGCTAGAACTGGAATAAACCCAACAATGTTCTAGTAATGAAGTGGCACTGAAGGGGTTGAAGAATGAAAAAGAAATGAACGTAAAAAGGGTGAAAATAAATAGCCCTCCAATAATTCAACCTTAGGGCAGAAACCGGGTTCAATTCATATGCTACTGGTGGTTACTAAGGTAACGCCGGTATTGAAGACAAGACGTCATGGACCCAGTGACACACTGCACTAAACTTCCCAAGCTACTCAAGTTCCTCTTAAAAGGACTTGTTTCATTCTCACGGGGAACCTACATAATCTATCGATTTTCTCTTAGAGATTGTTGATATTGAAGAAGGAGACCCTCTCCCTAGTCTCAGGCATAGGAACCAAATGTGCACTATTGAGTCTAAAGCCAAGAGAGCATCCACAATATCTCATTAGGACACAAAATTAATGAAGACTTGCTGTTTCACACAATGTGGAAAGTAAGAATATATTAAGAGTCCTACGCATTATCCTTGTGGTATTGCCAGAACATCCGAGTGATATGTAAAGTATTCACAATGAAGATGGAAATCCTACTAGAGCCAACATCAAACAAGCTCTTGGTGGGTGACATGTGAGATCTGTTCTAAAGATCAAACTTGTGACAACTGGATAGAAATGATGGGGCGATTCACTCGTGAATCAACCTTGGTCCAGGATTGGAATTGACGAATACTTTTGGAAAAACCGTTCGATGTGCAAACCTTCTTTTATCTAGCACGTCGAATGTGTACTTATGTTTTCAAACACAAAAAGTATCTCTGATTGAAAAAATACTTTTGGAAAAACCGTTCGATGTGCAAATCTTCTTTAGTCTAGCACATCGAATGCGTATTCTCTTTCAAATACAAAAAGGTATTTTTAATTGAAAATTGATCTTTTTCATAAAACCTTCGTCGTATTGCAAAACTCTTTCTTCTAAACAATACGCGATTGTTTTTCAAATACTTTTTCATTAATCAGTGAATCTCAATTTGTTGGTTCACTCACTCCGTGTTGTCTTCTTTGAGACGTTCCGGTTTGAGAACAGCTAGAGCAAAGCGAAAACCCTGTCAAGGAATTTCTTCGGAATTATACCTGATCACAAGCAGTACTTGTACTGATCAACGGGGAACCGTGGGCCGTGTACCTCAATTCAACGAAAGTGATCAAAGAAACTTTCGTGTGTTTTATTGCTAATTGTTGTTTGCAGGTACATTTGGACGGTTAAAAATGATCGTAATTGAGGAGTCAATCCAAAGCCGCATGCTCACAACATTCACACTTAATTGAAGAAATCATGACTTGTGCATATCTACGTAACCGCTCGATATTTTATACTATGCTTCTGCTACGCTGCTGCAAATATCTTGAACCAGTAAAAGCTTCCGCTACTCTGATGAAAAGATGTCATGATCCAAAAAGTGTGAGAATGTCGGTCCGAAAGTCACAACTTCACATGATGGCAACACAATAAAGGGTGATCCAGAGATTTACTATGGCTGATGATCTCAATTAAAGCTCGAAGATCATCAAAGATGTGGATCAATATAAAGGCCTCCACTTAAAGTACAAAGTTATCGGACTTTAAAGAATCACTGCAAAAGCACAAAGACGCAGATGTTGAAGAATTAATGTCTACGAGCTCAAGACAGAAGAATAAATAGAATGCTAGGATTCGAAATGTAAAACATGGGGTGACCTCCCTTAGGGGGAGATTTTTAAGAATTATAAAATTCCATAGTAAAGTATCGGTCACCCCAAATATAATCTACCATAAGTTAGCTCGTAGACATTACGTTATTTACTAGTTATTTAGTTAGTTATTTAGTTTAGTGCAACACCGTAGAGGAAGGACGGGTCTTTACCCACTGTATGCCTGATCCACAGTCCGAAGGAAGACGTTTATTACGTAACTATAAATACCCTCTACCTCCCAAGGTAGAGGGTTGGACCTTTCACTCAATCTAACCTTTCTTTCTTTGTTTACTTTCTCTCTCTAGAAAGGCTCCCACCTTCTAATTTCTCTCTTTAAACTCTTAAACCATACGCCTAATATTATTATGTTATGATGTGTTTGTGAAATCCAATATCCTACAAAAACCAATCGACTACAACAAATGGAACAAAATTTTTGGAATTACTTTTGTTCCACAAAAAGAAAAGTCAAAGTTTTCCATAACGCCTAGTGTTTCAAACAGTGTGTCAACACCAGTTTCAAAACCTGTTGTTGTCTCACAATCTCTTTCGAAAATCGAACAAATGTCTTCAAACAATCCTTTTAACACAAGTGATGCTAGAAGCATTTTAGATGACGTTAAAACTAGAATTGGGAGACTTCAAGAGACTAATATTACAATTAATATCTGGTTTTGTAGTTTTGATGATGAAATAAAAAAGTTTTTTGAAACTCAAATTGCCCCTCCGCTGAATAACATTAGTGCAAGGGTAATTCATTTTGAACAAGCCTTTTTGAAAGAAACAGTTGACTTTGTCAAGGACCATAAATCCCTGGTAAAGAAAGCTAATGAAAGTGTTGAACACATCAAAATTTTGGAAAATTTAAATGATTCTCTCATCGAAGATGTTCTGACTACTGATATTATGTACATTGTTTTACAAACATACTCTGTTGAAGATCATGAAAGACTCCAGTCTGAGACCTCCGCAATTGTTTCAAAATATGAAAAAGATCTTGAAAAACTTGAAAAAGAAAATGTCTCATATTTTAAACAACTTGATCGAAAATCTGAGGCATGCAATTATGACAAATTGTCATATGAGCGTGCCTACAAGGACATGAAAGAGCAAAATGATCTTTTGAGTGCTCAGCTGGAATGTCAAAAAGGAAAGGCTGTGGATACTAAGATTGCAAAACCATTGACTGAGGAGAAGGCAAATGTTCCAAAACCCGTTTTTAAACCAAAAATGTCCATTTCTCAGCCTCCTCCAAAAGTCATTGAGAAAAATGATTTGTCAAAACCAGTCACTCCACCAGCCTTGCCTAAGCAAAAAGAAATAATTGTTGAAAATGAAAAAGCGGTTATCGAGAAACCAAAAATTTTAGCACCTGACCTTTTTAAGATAAGTACCACTAATGCGTTTGCCTCCAGATCTAAACCATATGGAACAAACGACATAAGTTTAGAAAAGCACTCTAAAGAGACTAGGAAAGCTGAAACCACTTCTCTTGAAAAAAAAAGTGAATCCTAATGCGTGTGCCTTACCTTCTACAGGACTAGAAAGCACCTCTAGGAGCAGCAGACTAAAGCCTAAGAGCAATACAAGGAACAATAGAGTCTCGCATGCCTCTAAGAGTAGTAGCTTGAATAAAGAGAAAAAAGTAGAAGAACACCCTAGGAATTTACCGCTTTGTAATAAGAAAGACATTTCATTTGAATGTAATGAACCTATGAAATCTGCTAAGTTTAATGAATGTGTTGAATCTGTTTTTTTAACTTGCAAGAAATCATTACCTAATGTTCATGATGATTGTGTTTCTAAGAATGAGAATGTTAAGACTGATCAGAAGAACGTTCCTAAAAGAACTTATGCTAAACCTATAGGAATACTAGTTGCAAGATTTAGGTCTTACACTACTGATAGGAATCATAGTCCTTACTTTAGGGATGACATTTGGAAACCAACGGGTAGAATTTTCACACTCCAGAATGGTAGAATGAGTGATAAACCAGTATACCCAGTAGAAAACTTCTATGAGTGTGATCAGGATTTTACCTCTAACCCAAAGGAACCAAAATCAAAACGGTTTACAAAATCTTCTTCTTCAAAAGATTTGGCGAAATATGTCTTGGATCGTCGAGTTATCGAAATATGTCTGGAAATTCATGGGAACCGTACGTTTTGGAAATGATCATGTAGCAGCAATCATGGGTTATGGAGATCTACCTTTTGGGAATTATTTGATCACTCGGGTTTACTATGTTGAAGGGTTGGGACACAATTTGTTTTTAGTCGGGCAATTCTATGATGCATATTTAGAAGTTGCTTTTAGGAAAAATGCTTGCTTCGTTAGAAACTTGGATGGCACTAATCTCTTAACTAGGAATTGTGATACAAACTTGTATGCTATCGACATTAACCAAATGGCCTCTCCATCACCAATATGTCTTATGACACGAGCATCTGGAACAAAGTCCTGGTTGTGGCATAGAAGATTATCCCATCTCAATTTTGACACCATCAACAAACTTGCCAAAGACAACATCGTCAACGGACTTGCAAAGTTCAAATACACCAAGGATCACTTATGTCCATCATGCGAACAAGGAAAATGCAAAAGAGCATCATATAAACCCAAACCCGTACCTAATTCGGAAGCAAAGTTTCATATGTTGCACATGGACTTATGTCGATGATTAAGGGGAAAAAGTATATTCTTGTTATCGTCGATGATTATTCAAGATATACATGGGTTAGGTTTCTGAGATCCAAAGACAAAGCACCAGGCATCATCATCTCTTTTCTGAAGCGAATTCAAGTACTTCTTCAAACTCCAGTAAGGGTTGTAAGAACAGACAAGGGCACTGAATTCACAAATAAGGAGTTAAGAAATTATTTTGAAGATGTTGGAATCACACATAAAACATCAGTTGTTAGAACTCCACAACAGAATGTGGTAGTTGAAAGAAGAAACCGTACTCTTGTGGAAGCTGCTCGCACAATGTTAATTTATTCCAGTGCACTGTTATTTCTATGGGCTGATGCTGTTGCCACTGCTTGTTTCACTCAGAACGGATCCTTAATCCATCCAAGATTAAATAAAACTCCATATGAGCTAGTGAACAATAGAAAACCTGATATCTCTTACCTTCACGTGTTTGGCGCTTTGTGCTATCCGACAAACGATAGAAAAGATCTAGGAAAACTGAAAGCTAAAGGTGATATTGGAATCTTCATTGGATATTCAGATAACTCGAGGGCATTCAGGGTGTATAACAGGAGAACTAGGAGGATAATGGAGACGATGAATGTGAATTTTGATGAAATTTCACAAATGGCTTCTGAGAGACTCGCTCTAGAACCCGCACTTAATCCGATGGCTTCTAATCAAAACAGATTAGTACCCGCACCAAACCCACAAACTTCTGGACACATCAGTTCAGGACTCATACCACAAAGAGCTCCATCAACTTTTGCTGACACACCTCATGAACAAGAATGGGAGAATTTGTTTGAGTTAATGTTCGATGAATACTTCGGTGGAACTTCGACAAATGCATCAAACCATCATTCTGCTGCACCCGCTCAAAATCATCAACCACCACCAACAGAAGATGCATCTACTACGATCGAAACCAATGCACCAACTCCATCAACATCATCTACATCTACTTCAGCAAATCCTATTCTTGAAACAGTTTTACCAACAGTTGATAAGCAAAACCAAAACATATCATTTCAAGAAGAACCTTCACAAAATCAGAATGATGCAACGTTAGATAAAGTCTTATTTGAAAACCCGTTTGCTACGGAATCAGTTGAATCATCTTTAAGCTTACGAGAACCATCTAACTCGCATACGTTTAACCAACGGTATCCTTCTACTCTAAAGTGGACAAAAGACCATCCAATTAAACAAGTTATTGGTGAACCGTCACGGCCAATTCAGACGAGACGCCAACTTGCCACCGATTGCGACTTGTGCATTTACATTTGCTCAATTAGCAATATTAAACCGAAGAACATTCGGGAGGCAATGACAGACAATGCATGGATAGAAGCAATGCAGGAAGAACTTCTCCAATACCGTCTACATGACTCTTGGGATTTGGTTCCAAGACCAATTGACATTCGCGTCATTGATCTCAAATGGTTATGGAAGAACAAAAGGGATGAAGAAATGAATGTAATTCACAATAAAGCTCGTCTTGTGGCCAGAGGATACAGACAGGAAGAAGAAATTGATTTTGAAGAGTCATTCGCGCCGGTAGCTAGACTTGAAGCAGCCGGATATTCTTAGCCTATGCAGCTCACAAAAAATAATGGTTTATCAGATGGACATTAAGACCGCGTTCTTGAATGGAACTCTGAAAGAAGAAGTGTACGTGAGTAAGCCAGAAGGCTTCATAGATATGGAACATCCGCACTACGCCTACAAACTCAAAAAGGCAATCTATGGTCTCCAAACAAGCTCGAGAGCGTGGTATGACGAACTGTCTTCTTTCCTTATCCTAAACAATTTCACCAAAGGAACGGTTGATCCTACCTTGTTTACACAAAATGCAAAAAGACATTTTAATTTTTCATATTTACGTGGACTACATCATCTTTGGGTCCACTAATCCGAATCTTTCAAAACATTTTGAAAATCTCATGAAAAGAAAATTTGAAATGTCCATGATGGGGGAACTAAAGTTTTTCTTGGTTTACAAATACATCAATCCCCACGTGGAATTTTTATTAATCAAGCTAAATATACAACCGAGATTTTGAAAAATCATGGTATGGATAATTGTGACTCGGTCGGTACACCAATGATAACTTCACCAAAAATTGAGCCGATTTATTTGGGTAACCTATCGATCCGAAGAAATATCGGAGCATGATTGGTTCTCTCATGTACCTCACCGCTAGTCGAATTCGATATTCATTTTGCTGTTTGCTTATTAACACGGTTTCAGGCAAAGCCTACCGAAATACACCTCAAAGAGGTTAAAAGGATCTTTCGGTACCTGAAGACATCCATTCACATGGGACTTTGGTATCTGAAGGAATCCGTATTTAATCTAATAGCCTTTTCAGATGCGGACCACGTAGGTGAGCAAGTTACAACAAAAATTACATCAGGAGGAGCACAATTTTTAGGAGAAAAGTTAGTAAGCTGGTCTTCAAAGAAACAAGATTGCACCGCACTTTCAACTGCTGAAGCAGAGTATGTGTCTCTATCTGCGTGTTGTTCTCAAGTTCTATGGATGAGAACACAATTCACAGATTATGGCTTTACTTTCGATAAAAAACCTATGTATTGTGACTCGAAAAGTGCCATGGCCATATCATGCAATCCTGTTCATCACTCAAAGACTAAGCACATTCGTGTCCGCTATCACTTCATAAAAGAACACATAGAAGAAGGTACTATTGATTTATTCTTCGTGAAGACAGATTACCAACTCGCCGATCTATTTAATAAAGCCATTCCAAAAGAAAGGTTTAACGATTTAGTTCGACGAATTGGAATGCGAAGCCTAACCCTTGAGGAGTTAGAACGTCTCTCAATCTTCTTAAAAATGATTTTCCAAAAAGCTTCGCTGTAAATATTTTTGAAAAACAAAATACATAATTTGAAAAACCAACAAAAGCAAAATATAAAAATATAAAACTTTCAAAAAGTACAAAAACAATAGAAAATAAAAAATCCAAAAATATTCTTCTCACGACATGTCTCTCATATAATCGATATTCTGTACGTTTCTAGAAATGTCATTCAACAATGATAAGGACATGTACAGATGCTTGAGCGAGAGTTATTTAAATGTTTTCTAAAACATGTCGTTCCTCAAAAATTCTTCAAAAAATGGTTTCAGATACTTCAAGACAAACCCGTATTCAAAAATGATGACTTTTGATTATTTTCAAATCAAAACTCGTGTTTTAAAGAAAAAAATCAAGTGTACGCTTCAAAGGCACTACATTTAAAACTGGTGAGAAATTATCATCATCTTGAGCACCTTTTTCAAGATTGTTCAAAAATATTTTCAAAATCATTCAAAATATTTTGTGCTCAAGATAACTCCCTCTAAAACCCTTTAATTGATTATGCTTTATTAAAGGGGGATTATAAAACTAAAATGTTCCAAATTCATGCTTAAATCAAATATGTTTGTTTCCCTACAAGATTTTAAAAATGTTGTTTAATCCGTTGATATCAAAAATATCACGAATATGCTATTTTTAAGGGGGAGAAAACGTGATTAAAATATGATCAAAAAGTTTAATGATTGTTATTTGAATCTCAAAAGAGCTCGACTCAGTCAGAACCAATGAATTGATGAGTAATCAAAGTCAATAAAAGTACCATCTCGAGAAACTCGTAATAGACATGAACTTACATGGGTCTAACCTCCTTTTCTAGGAGTGTTTACAACTTCAAGTTAGTTATTAGAGCTAGTTGTCACCTAAAAACTGATAATGGAACTCTTTAACTAGGCAACGTAACTGTGTCTCGTGGGGAATTGTCTATCATGAGCAGATCAATTCAAAAAGTGTGAACTCTACCCTCACTGTGCAGATTTCTGTCAAAACTTATAAGCACATGTGAAGGGGGAGTGTTTCTGAAAATATAAAACTCTCGGAGTGCTTCAAATATGTTTTCAATCATAAACACTCTAAGAGATTTTCAAGAAAAGGTTTTATGGCAACATGGGACAGTCATGGAGTTAAAAGGTGACTAAGGATAGGAAATCCGTCCTATGATCCGCCAGAGCCGGAGGGATCTACCCAAGGACACCACCAATAGTTAGTATTAGAAGTCCTTAGGTATGATTGAAAAAAAGGAGTATTGTGAGAAAGGAGAAAGAAGGGGTTGAAGAACTAAAAAGAAAATCAAAAGAAAGGGTGAAAAGAAATAGCCCTCCATAATCAACCTTAGGGCAGAAACCGGGTTCAATTCATATGCTACTGGTTGTCACTAAGATGACACTGGTATTGAAGACAAAGACGTCATGGACCCAGTGACGCACTGCACCTAACCTTCTAGCCACTCAAATTCCTCTTAAAAGGATTTGTTTCATTCTCACTGGGAACCCTACATAATCTATCGACTTTCTCTTAGAGATCGTTGGTATTGAAGAAGGAGCCTCTCTCCCTAGTCTTCGCTTAGGAAAACCAAATTGCACTTATTGAGTCTAGAGCCATGAGATTCATTGAAAGATCTCTTAGGATCACTTGACATTTAATCGCTTGTTGTTCATCAATAAAGACACAAGTGATACATTCTAGAGTCCTACGCAGATCTTAGCAACCTGCCAGAACATTTATGAGGGGTTTCACAATTGTGATCCTCAGTGATTGAATGGGAACTCCTGCCAGGGTCAACATCAAACAACCGTGACAGCAGGTCACTTCGGTAATTCTTTATGGGTTACACTTAGTGTATCTCAAACGGTCTACAGTCGTGAAGTGATGCTTCGGTGTACTTCAGCGCCTGAACTGTAGATGTACTTTGGTATGTCGTGTTAGCCTTCTTGAGGGCCTCCAGTTTTAGGAACAGCCTTTGCAAAAATTAGAGTTGTGTTTTCACACGAATCGAATCTTGAAGACGTGGGTCATTACTTGAATTTATTCTATGTAATGCCAACTGTCCCTTATGGGATTTGGACGGCTGATTCGCCCGACCAAGGTGAATGGAATCAGGACATTCATCAGTAGAACAATTGTAGTAATCATTTCTTTAAGAAAAGATTACAATGATCAATTGGTATTCATGACTGTACCTGGGAAGCTGCTGTTGATGGATGCTCGCGGGAGGAAGTGATCGTGCATATTCTCCACATGCTCATTCCAACAACATCACAAATGAAGTTCTCATCAAAATCAAAGGCTACACAAAGTTAAAGATGATTCTTCGTCAATGTCAAAGAATCTACAAAGTTCAAAGACTAGAGAACTTCATCACGTCGGAACTTCAAAGTCAAAAAGAAGTGTAAGGATGGTGGAGAAAGACGTGGAGACACCTAACCAAAGAAGTTGACAAATGGCGGACAACACCATTAACTAATCACAAAGCATGAAGGAACGAAAATCAAGACTATTTTGTATCTACACACAAAGTTCAAGCTCAAGGAAAGTAAAGACCTAATCAAGTGGAGCATCTTTTGAATGACCACCCCTTAGGGGGATATTGTTAGCCTTAATAGTTATTAATAGAAGTGATGGTCATTCACATTTAGGAACTTTGTAACGTGTGTTAGATATCGTACTAGAATAGTCAATGGGCTTGTGGATTGGGCTAAGCTAAATGGCTAGAAGTTATGTCAAGCTAGCCTTTACTATGTTGTAATCCAATCTATGTCCAATCCAATCCACGAAGCCCATGGAAAGCCCATTAGGGCGTTTAGTCTAGGAGTATAAATACCCCTCAAATGTGTCATTTGAGGGGTGTGCTTAAGTGTGTTTGTGTGTGTTTTTCTTTGAAATAAACATCATCTTGTTTTCATCTTTCTGTCTACACATACACGATTTGTATCATCAAGTCACCATCTTTCCATCTTAATCCTTCTTATTTACGCATAGCTTGTGTTTGTGTTTAACGTGTCATACTCGTGTGGTAAGTAGTATTCGTGATAAGGTTGAGAAAAACAAGGTCCTACAATAAGAAAGTACTTCATATAAAGTATATTAAGCAGTGTTCTATAAATGACACATTTGTTTATCCAACGTTCCCAAAATATTATGTCTTTAATAAGTTATCGTATCAAAAATAATATTTCTCGACAAGTTTATAAAGATTAACTCATATTTATAAAACATAAGTTACTATCTTTAATCAATAAGAGTTTATGATTGAATAAAATCATATTCATCCACAATATATAACTCGGTGCCTCATTATTAGTGAAAATATGAAAAGAGGATACTTAAGCATATCAAGAGACAAATATCTTAAACTCAATTACGAGTTTAAGATATTATACTCGTTTAACCCAAAATGTTTAATAAAGTACACATTATTAATTAATATAACTTGTTATCACTAGTTATCCCAAGTTTATAAAACGTAGTTAATTCCTATAACGTATACGAAATATCGATATCAATTTTTATTAACAAATTTAATTCTTAAATTTTTATCTCACCATATTACAAATAACTTGTTCACTATTCGCTCGAGTCTAGTATCGTTCATTCCGATAGTTTTATTCCGGTTTCGTCACATAAAATTTGCTAGTTAAGTTTTCCAAGTTTACACATTGATGTATTATAAGTTAACCGTTTAACTTACATCTTCTAACCCTTTCCTTAGCTTCGGTATTGATATTTAATTACTTCGTTAAGAGTATAAGTTAGTTCGTTTTAATATGTCTTATACTAATTACCGTTATTGTTGCAATCGTTAACTTATTTTAGTAACCCTTTTACGACATATAGCTATTATCATGTCTAAATGAAATCGAACCCGTAATCCATTGAGTTAATTCACCCAAGCCAACTTGACTTGATGACTCAATTTAACTTCAAAATGACTAATCATCCCCACCCTTTGACTCTTTGACCGGGATACACAACACCAACACTTTTGCCAACCTGAGTTCTAACAAACTGACCCGAAATCAACTTAATCACCCATGGCCCAAACCGGGTCATGCTGGTTCTTACCTGACCCATTTCCAACTGTCATCGACCCGACTCATATGAAGACCTAAACTTAAATCAAACCGAAACAAACATCCCTTTTTCGTTACCATTTGAGACCCAAAACAGAATCACGCCCACAATTAATCTTACTCGATTACAAACAAGCAAAGACAACCATAACACGAGTTTATACCAGACAAACGTTTTATCAAAATCATTAATATATCTTGTTTTAATACTAGATTTATCCATGAAAACAATAACACAATAAAGCATACGAATATAAGGTGTGTACAAAATGGGTGAGTCGTGTTTATCGTGAGAAAGGAGAAAAGTCGGGGGCTGTGGTGTCTTTCACGATTACAACTCGTTACCAAGCCACTCTAGAGATCCATGAAAAACGTTTAATACCAAAACCCTAGTTATCCGAATCTTAAAAATTAGATTTAAGGCGCGTGTGGATGATTTGAGGTGCGTACGTTGCACAAACGTGGTCACAAGACCCCGATCTATCGTTTAGAAGTAACGGTATATTATTTGGTGGTCACAGGAATTTGGCCGGATTCCGGTGACGGCGCCGGAACCCTAGGTGGGTGGCCGGATTTTAGAGAGAAGGAGGAGGTTAGTTTGTGTGTGTGAATTATAGAGAGAGAAAGAAAGTGAGTGAAATGGGATAAAGTGGGAGTGTGTGGGTATTTATAGTCCTAGGAGGGACTAAACTTGTTCATATGAAACTCTAGGGGTGGAGATGTAAACTACCCCAAGGACCCTAGATGTAACTTTCTTAAATCGTACATAATATTAAGCTCGGGAATCGTTTAGCCTTGTAAACAATTGATTCATGACACGGGAGTTACGTCAATCTTCTTAAAATATTATTTCCAATAAAAATGATATAAAATACGACTCGTATCTCAGTTTAATCAAAACAATCGCTCTAATCGATGTTTCTCGGATTTCGACGCATCGAGGAATTTACGAGTTGTCACAGTCTCACCTCCTTAAAAAGAATTGCGTCCTCGCGATTCAATTCAAGTTACTCGCTGAAGTTTAAAAGAGGCGAGTGCAAACGTACGGGGATTCATCTTCACGTTCCCTACGTGACTTTCGGATCTTACTGCGAGTTTGTACGAACTTTGAAGATAGGGATGCGACTTTACTAGAGTCGCTCGATTTCATGTTCTATGGTTTTGATAAGTCAAAAAAGTTTAAACGTTCCAAAGATTAGGATCTCCCCGAGGGATAACGATTGCCTTATCGGCGAGTCATCTCTTCATATTACGTACAAAATGTCAAGAGCACTGTTGAGTCTTGACGATAGCTCAAGGCTCTGAGCTACTGGTCTAACTTCAACAAGGATTTTGATAAGATTGATATAACGAGAACTAAGCTTCGGTGTTTACCAAATGCTTCACACATTCTCAAGGTGAATCTCTAAGCTTAACCTAGTTCATATCCCAGAAGTCAAGAGATTTACGTTGTTTGTGTCTCCTAATGGTTTGCGAGTAGTTTTCTGATACGCTTACACAGCGCGTTCGGGGTCAAAGGAACTTCCTTTTCGTCGAGCAAGTTTTTCAACACCCTAAGCAGTGAACCGAATCGTTGTAGTGTAGTATTAGGGTAAGCCACGAGAATTGATATCGTTCTCTAGGGGAATATGAATGCTAGTGAGAAGTTACTACGCTAAGGTTGGGGTTGAGGAAGATTATTTTTTATCTTTTTATGTTTTTTTAGAAAAGGAAAAGTACGAATCTCGGGGTTTGGATTTGGGGGTTGGTATTTCTACCGATTACTCTACTATTATCTAATTATCTAAACTAAGGTGGTGGTGGTCTATGTCTAATTATTGTGTGCTCGTATGATAGTTTAAAGATGTGTTTACTTAGGTTTTACTACTCCTTAATTATCTCCTATTGGTGGTTGAATTGTCAAGTCCTTATTCCTAGTTGCGTTGTGTGTCTAAAGTTGTAGGGTATGCGTTTCTCCCTACTCTTTGAAGTTACAAAAGGGGCTCGTCTACAAAACCCACTAGGGATGATAAACTCTAACTCTAAGGCCTCTTTGGATAGTTTAGCTTACAACAACTCATAGTGCTATAACCTAAGGTTCACAAAGATTAATCAAGCATTAAGTACACAACGAATGACCTATCGCATTACTAGATCATTAATCAACTAAGATAAGAAACAACCAATCAATATTCAAAAATTAAGTTTCATATTCCCTAAGCAAACACACAAGTAAATTAGCCGGACATGGAGAACATGCAAGCATACACACAAATAATTGAAGACATAATTAAATTAATGAAGTAAACAACTTATCTTGGTGTAAGATAGGGTTTAAAACCCTAAAATACGACCTTGGTTCGGTTTAGGTTTTACTCCAAAAGTTTACCCAAAAGACTACTCTCTAAAACTGAAAAAATTCGGATTCTATATATAAGATTACAATGTGCGACGCGGTCACCTTATGATTTGTGACGCCGTCGTGTCGCCGTCATTAGGGTTTCGTCTTGGGCAAGTTAATCTTGCGACGGCGTCACCTTATGCTTGTGACGCCGTCCTCTTTAGCTTCTGACGTCGTATGGATTGAATCTTGGCCGTCTGAGTTGCGACGGACTACTCTTTTAAAGCCCGACGCCGTCCTCCAAAAACTAGCAATTTCTCTTCGAGCGTCACAACTTCCTCCGCCACCGGCGTCGCAGACAAGCTGATGATGCCGCCCCTTGTAATTTATCAGCTTGAGTGTCTCGATTCTTGACTTTGGCCATTTTCTTCATATATCCGGGCCTTTTCGTCCAAATAAGTGCCATTACAGCAGTTTGCCTTCAAGAGACCTAAAAAGTGAAAAGGAACGATATTAAGCAATAACGGATACAAAAGTGATCAAATAAGGGCTTAAACGACCCCTCAAAAAGGTACATTTTAAATCCTTATCATTTGCATAT
Organism: Chrysanthemum makinoi; assembly: GCA_910596185.1. Classification (NCBI taxonomy): domain Eukaryota; kingdom Viridiplantae; phylum Streptophyta; class Magnoliopsida; order Asterales; family Asteraceae; genus Chrysanthemum; species Chrysanthemum makinoi. Next base: position 241,436,353 of record OU343222.1, on the reverse strand, counting down.
CCATCCCAACTTAGAACGGCTTCCTTGGTATTATTTCGAATAGGTTCAGGGTTGCTATGTTGGGTATTTCCATTTCTACCCATCAATCAGGATCGGCACTTATGACCACAGAGGTTTCCTTATGGTGCCTTCAAGGTACTAAAGCAATAGGTATGGTTATAGGAGAATAGGGCCAATGGAAGGTGTCTATCCCGACCATTGCCAATCTTGATGGACACGCGTCGTGTTCTTCTAAGGTTCTCATGGTTTCTTCACTTCGGCCGTCAGTCTGGAGATGAAACACTGTAAGCATATCCAGACCTACTCTCTTGGCTCTAGGAAGTGATGGATGTGTGGCAATTGCCACGATCCGAAAGAATAGAAATTAGCATTTCCTAAGGCACACGGTCTCCTTTTTGTGCAAAGAAATCTATTTATGTAACTTAGGTTTTCCGATCGTACTTACTCCTTAAAGAGTATCGGAGGGATTTGAAAGTTAAGAAAGAAGGTTCAACTGTGTTATAACAGATAAATCTAAAATAGAGAAAGCGGATCAAGAGGAGATTACCCTTATCTATTGGTGTTCTACTGTGAGACAGAAATTGAGGATCTAGAGTTCAGAAGTGTGGGCTAGCTCATCGGAGCAAAGCCACTGTACCAGAGGGAGAGAAATGAGTACTCTCTCACCTCCTTAAAAGAGGATGGAGGGATTCTCTAGTATTGTCATAACTATATGAGGAGAGGCGAGCAGGGTCGTCCATACTTTCCATTGTGTTGAACAACGAGAGATGAATAGGTTGGGTAGGACTACCAACAACCACTCAAGTAAAGGCACGGGATCTACTTCCAAGTTTTCATCTACGGTATACCTTATCGATCGGCTAAGAGGACCGAAAGGATAACAGGTCTTTCTCGAAGGACGAGAGAATTATTAGGTGGTTTCCCCAAGGAACGCGGTTTAGGTTACTCCTTAGGACATCAAGATTTTTGTTATGCACGGAATTTCTACAGGATGAGAAGCCTAGGAAGTTCAGAGTACGACTCTGTTTGAAAGTTTTGATTGCTACTAGCAATCAGTCGGTTGACTTAGTATGATATCTAGGTTAGAGGCGGAAAGTACTACTCTGATGGAGAGTATTGATTTCTAACGTCAATCAGCCAATTCACTCATTAGTGCACTTGATACCTAACGCAGAAAGGTGTCATATTTGGATCCAAAGTCGTAATTTCCAAAAGATGTTCGACTACTAATCGATATAAACTAATTTCCTTAACACGAGTAAACGTAAATGGCTCTAAGTGGGCCTACTAAAGAATTTGGCATCGATGGAGTGTAAGGTTCAACACTGATAGGACAGCGTTGGTAGTACCATAATCGGTGGTATAACGTCAGCAGACTATTGTTGATAAAACAGAGTTGAGGGTTCAACGTTGTTAGAGCAATGTTGACGGAACAATATCTACAAGATAACCTCGGTGAACAACTTTACTAAAATAGGTTGCTAGAATGTTCTCGATAGGGGTACCTAACTAGAGGATAAGGTACAACACCAACAGTACGTAAGGTACAACCTTAACTATGAGTTGTTGACGAAGCAATGTCGAGAAGACATTAGTATAGAGAGGTGAACAATGTCAACTGGGTGACGTTATTTGAAACAAAGATAGATTGAATTGTAAGGTTTCAAGAGTCTAACCAATAGTCGATTCGATACGAGGCTCGAGGTAGAAGTGTCGGTAACAGGATTACCAATGAAACGAGGCGGAATGATAATTTCGATGAGGTTACTAACGAAACGACGAGGAATGAGAATTCCCACAAGATTACTAATGAAACGAGGCCGAATGTCAATTCAAGGCCAAATGATGACTCGAAGTTAAATGATGAGTTAACAACTCGGAACGAGGTCTAAAATCACAAAATCCAACGATCTCTAAAAACCAAAATCAAAACCGAATCCAAAATAGTCTAGACCAAATCCAAAAGTAGCCCAAAACGATTCGAAACGCTCTTGTGAGATCGACGAGGCTTATGACGATAAGCAACTCAGATGTGAACAGTGCCAATCGGGTCTGACCCGACTTAAGGCGAACTACGCATGACGGCGTCAAACAAGAATTCCATATAATTGGAGACGCATAGCGGTGTCAGAAGTGTTATAGTTCAAGAGGTGTTACGATGCCAGTGTATCGTATGTGAGTGCGGGCTTTCGTGATGTTCGGTGAGTGTGTGTGTTCACCTAAAGCTCATCATTCCCAAAACTAAACTCTATCCCGGAAATAATTCTGTTATAACTACTTCGAGTATCGCAAAACTCACCTTTGAGTCGGAGATAGGTGATCAGTCCATGTCCCACTGTCCCTGGCTGAATATAGGTGATCAGTCTATATTCACCCGAGGTTCAATGAATTTTGATATACCTGACTTAGTTATACTAGCACCATGTCCTCTACATCACAAATCATTCCCAAGGAAATTGCGTAACAATATGAAAGGCATAGTGCGTGCGTAAGTATAAGGACATACTTACTGGGCGTGCTTAAGCATGAGGACATGATTTCTATGCGTGCATAAGCATGGGGACATGCTTTTGGTGAATTACAAAGATAGGCAGACTTAAATCATCTATTAAGAGGGCACACATTCGACAAGTGTCCCATCAACCAGTTCATAAATTAAGCCAATAACATCTCATCAATCATCTTATTAATCAATTCGTCTCATGTGTTCTCAATTATCTACATCCTTAAACTAATCATACGCGAGGCTTCAGCTTGGCAGGCAGGCACGTGACGGTCATAGAGCTAAGTTTTGAAAATACCCAGTTCTCTATAACCTAGGCTCTGATACCAATCTGTAACACCCCGAAATTTGGGTCCAGCGGAAGCATTCGAACCTTTGGGTGCTACAATCTTGGTATCACAACATAAGGTACAAAGAATTGTTTTTATCCTATTTATTTAGGATATGAATCATTAATTGAAAACCATAAGTTTACATTAATGAAAGTAGTGCGGAAATAGGCCCAAAATATAATTAAAGCGGTCCCGTTTATTCATCAGATTCGCCTATGACCATGCCCCTTGCCAAGCGCCTTCCAAAAGTGAGCTATCGCCTTAAACCTGAGAATAAATGCTAAAAGGTCATCTTACGCTGGTGAGTTCATAGGTTTAAGTTCAGTAAAAACATAGTGGACCTGTAGGAATTGATTTGTTGTGCGAGCCTTAAGATAGATAAACATCGTTCACAAACCGATCCTAACCGGATCACAAACCGATCCTAACCGGATCACCATCCATATCCCGCATCCAGGGATCACTCGGGCCCAGCGACTCTAGTCCAAAGACTGTCGTGGCAAAATATAGAACAATTGCCAACCTCGAACTAGGTCGACGTAGAAGTCTATTCTTATCTAGGCAACAGTTATAGCAATTAGGATTGCTACCCTAGTCTAAGTCAACGACTACCGCACATCTATCTAAACAGTCAAGCACATAAGAAAATCTAAATAGTTTTAAAGGTCCAAAAATAGTAGCATTATTCTCACCCCAATTTAGTTAAAAATGTAGATAAAAATGGGGCTATGAAACTCACCTTAGCCACAGTAATGCACTATTCACTATTGACACGACTGGCATCTAAAGCTAATCTCCACAACATCTAAATGATCGTACGACGAGTACGATAGAATAGAAGTGATGCAACCTAATGCGTATACAATAATCTTAAAATACAGCTCATATGATAAAGAAGTTGATAAAAGTATTGTGTCGTAGTTTTCGTGGACCATTCATGTCGTTACTTTCAAGAGTACGTTATCATTCCAAAAGTTTATATTAATATCTCAAAATTTTAGCTTTAACTTTTCGTATGGTGGTAAGAAACATAGACACGACATATAACTCACGCGAAAGAAGAGAAGATATCGACATAATCGAGACATACAGACCATAACTCATGCCAAAAAGGAAAAGACATTAACAAGGTCAAGAAATACTGACAATACTCAAGCTTGTCAAAGACTAGGAAGTGACAACATCTTATTAAATATCAATAGATTAACTTGTTTCCCCATAATCCCAACGTTCATGTTATCGATTAAAGATAAGTTTCCATTTATCACTAAATCAATAAAAGTTTCTCAATCGTTATTCGTAATTATTCAAGTTTCTAAAAAAGTACTTCATATAAAGTATATTAAGCAGTGTTCTATAAGTGACACGTTTGTTTATCCAACGTTCCCAAAACATTATGTCTTTAATAAGTTATCGTATAAAAAATAATATTTCTCGACAAGTTTACAAAGATTAACTCATATTTATAAAACATAAGTTACTATCTTTAATCAATAAGAGTTTATGATTGAATAAAATCATATTCATCCACAATATATAATTCGGTGCCTCATTTTTAGTGAAAATGTGAAAAGAGGATACTTAAGCATATCAAGAGACAAATATCTTAAACTCAATTATGAGTTTAAGATATTATACTCGTTTAACCCAAAATGTTTAATAAAGTACACATTATTAATTAATATATAACTCGGTGCCTCATTTATTAACAAATTTAATTCTTTACAAATAACTTGTTCACTATTCGTTCGAGTCTAGTATCGTTCATTCTGATAGTTTTATTCCGGTTTCGCCACATAAAATTTGCTAGTTAAGTTTTCCAAGTTTACACATTGATGTATTATAAGTTAACCGTTTAACTTACATCTTCTAACCCTTTCCTTAGCTTCGGTATTGATATTTAATTAGTTCGTTAAGAGTATAACTTAGTTCGTTTTAATATGTCTTATACTAATTACCGTTACTGTTGCAATCGTTAACTTATTTTAGTAACCCTTTTACGACATATAGCTATTATCATGTCTAAATGAAATCGAATTCGTAATCCCTTGAGTTAACTCACCCAAGCCAACTTGACTTGATGACTTAATTTAACTTCAAAATGACTAATCATCCCCACCCTTTAACTCGTTGACCGGGATACACAATACCAACACTTTTGCCAACCTGAGTTCTAACAAACTGACCCGAAATCAACTTAATCACCCATGGCCCAAACCGGGTCATGCTGGTTCTTACCCGACCCGTTTCCAATCATGTCATCGACCTGACTCATATGAACACCTAAACTTAAATCTAACCGAAACAAACATCCCTTTTTCGTTACCATTTGAGACCCAAAACAGAATCACGCCCACAATTAATCTTACTCGATTACAAACACGCAAGGACCACCATAACACGAGTTTATACCACACGAACATTTTGTCAAAATCATTAATATATCTTGTTTTAATACTAGATTTATCCACGAAACAATAACACAATAGAACATACGAATATAAGGTGTATACAAAATGGGTGAGTCGTGTTAACCGTGAGAAAGGAGAAAAGTCGAGGGGCTGTGGTGTCTTCCACGAGTACAACTCGTTACCAAGCCACTCTAGAGACCCATGAAAAATGTTTAATACCAAAACCCTAGTTATCCGAATCTTAAAAATTAGAATTAAGGCGCGTGTGGATGATTCGAGGTGCGTACGTTTCACAAACGTGGTCACAAGACCCCGATCTATCGTTTAGAAGTAGCGGTGTATTATTTGGTGGTCGCAGGAATTTGGTCGGATTCCGGTGATGGCGCCGGAACCCTAGGTGGGTGGCCGGATTTTAGAGAGAAGGAGGAGGTTAGTTTGTGTGTGTGAATTGTAGAGAGAGAAAGAAAGTGAGTGAAATGGGAGAAATTGGGAGTGTGTGGGTATTTATAGTCCTAGGAGGGACTAAACTTGTTCATATGAAACTCTAGGGGTGGAGATGTAAACTACCCCAAGGACCCTAGATGTAACTTTCTAAAATCTTACATAATATTAAACTCGGGACTCGTTTAGCCTAGTGAACGAATGATTCATGACACGGAAGTTACGCCAATGTTCTTAAAATATTATTTCCAATAAAAACGATATAAAATATGACTAGTATCTCAATTTAATCAAAACAATCGCTCTAATCGATGTTTCTCGGATTTCGACGCATCGTGGAATTTACGAGTTGTCACACCAGCCAAGATCGTTCATCCTAAAGCTGAACCGAATCCAATTCCTCAAGATGACGATTCTGAAACTGAGTCGGATGATCTGACTATCTACTCTGATGTGCAAAAAGATGACACATCTATCTAGAAGTCAGAGGACAAACTTGCTAGTCCCTCATCTGACAAAGGGAAGAAGCCAGTAGAGGAAGAAGAAGATTCGGAATTTGAGTACGATCCTAAGGATGGAGATAAACAATATCAGAAATCTCTAAATCAACTGAGGAAGGAGCATGCTGCTAAAGAACTCGAAATTCAACAAACTAAGGGCCCTGGAGATTCTAGCGGTGGTGTTCTTGCTACATCAGTTCTTGATCCGGTTAATCAACCCGGTAACGGAACCGATGCCACCACTAAGGAATCTACAGAGCAACAGTAGCAAGAGGATGAAGTAATGTTCGAATTTGAAGGTGACGAGCAAGATATAGATGAGAGAATAACAGATAAAGATCTTGAGGAAGCTGAAAAGGAAAGGGTGGAAGAAGAACTTGCTAAGAAGGTTGAAGAAGAGATTTCTAAGAAGGCTGAAGAGGAACGAATTCCAAGGGAAACTGATGAATACATCCTAGACAACCCTGAACATAATCCTCAGCAATCTTCAAAAATACCCACCTCCAAAGCCGAATCATCATCTCACTTATCACCACCACCATCCAATGAAACAACAACTAAATCATCATCAAAATCAGTCAAGAAAAAGGCCGATACTTGGGCATCTCACACCAAAACCAAGATCCAGAAAGCCTTCCATCAATCTAGAAAACGCAAACAAAGTCTTCAGGAACAAAGACTGAACATGATGGCTGACAAGATCAATGAGCTTTCTTAAGAGATGGACACGTTCGAAGGAGAAAGAGAACAAATATAGGCATTTTTCAACAGAGACATTCAAGGTGAAATGGATGAGCAGATCAGGAACTATACTCATCACTTATTTCTCCAAACTGTCCCTGGAGTAACCAAAGAAATGTTCTCGAAACAATTCTACCCAACACTCAAAACACTGGTCAAGCAAATGATTACCACAAAACCGGTGGTCATGCAAACGCGACCAGTCCCGCCTCCAAATGTCACCGGAGTTGATTTGATCTCATAGTTGATTCTACAGATGTCTCCTCGAGCTCCTACTTTCACACCTGATGAATCGAAGCTTTATGAGGTACTTCTTGCATATCAACTAAAGACACGTGCAAGAAAGCTGCTGGTCAGGATAAGCGACCAAGAGATGATGATGAGATGGATAAAGATCCGAATGCTAAACGGCAAAAGAAGACTGGTGGGTCATCATCATCCATGCCACCACCACCACCACACCCTCAAGTCAAGCTTCTCAACAACCTCCCTTATCTGACAAACCTCGGGATGCTGATTCTCCACCAACAATGCAGAAAACTAATGATCACTTTACCTATACCGGTGGTGAAGATGAAGACAATCCTGAGCCCCAACAACAACCATCACCTCAACCATCACCGCAACCGGAATCATCCTCCCGACCCAAGAAGAAGAAACAAAGTTCTGCCGTCTCATGGTTAGACGAAGACAATATCGAGGAGTATGATTGGTTCAGTCAGTTGGTTGATGCTACGCCTAGATTCCCTAAAGGTCAAGAACCGATAGATGGTCGTACAATGGAGCAGGTGAAAATTATCCAAGATCAATTCAAAGTGAAAAAGATGACGTAAGGGGAATTGCGCAGGATAAAGAACGATGCGTTCAACTTGTTTAAAGATAGATCATGCAGCGCAATTGAGGTCGAATATCATCTTGAAAACATTGCACGTGTAATGTCTAACAACATTGACTGGTTAAATCCCGAATCGAACATCGACTTTACAAGGAAGGATAACACTCCCTACTACACTGATTGGACAAAACCTCTACCAACCATTGGACGACCTGAGCAACCTAAGATTCCATACCGCTTCTTGTTCAACAACGACCTCGAGTTCCTTCAACATGGCAGTAACGTCAGCAAGAAGTATGCTACATCACTCACCTTCAATATTCCACCTGCAGTTTTCTCTGACAATATAGCATTGAAGAATATGCCACCAAATTGTATGTTGACAAAGTGGTGGACTATGACCTCGATGCAAAATACGGAATTCATCATTGGCCACCAAGGAGAATATTGTATTACAGAAGTTGTCAAGTTTAAAGGTCAATCAAGGAAGTTAAGAGTGATAAGAAGATTGTTGCTATAATGAAAGTCACACTGGCAACAAAGTAGGGTTATTCATTCTTGTCCGAGTTCAAGGTCAAGCGACAAGATGAACAAGAATATGACTTTGCTGAAGCAGATTTCTCGAGATTGTCCCTCAACGACATTGAAGATATGTTCCTTGAAAAGGTACAAGGAAGGATGAGACAATTCTCTACAGAGATTCAACTTCAGTTCATCACTGCCCAGCTGATCTTCATTTGAAGCAAAGTATTTCAAGAACGTGTTGAAGATTTACAACTTGCGGTCGAATCATACCAAAAGCAGATAAACCTTACTAAACCGTTGCTACTCTTTCCCAACCTTAATCAACTACCTCGCATACACTATCTTGCACAAACCAAAATTTAGGGTCGTCTACCGCAGTGAGCATCATCATACATGCTTCATGGCATTGGACTAAATCCACAAATTCTGTGATCATACATTGAAAATGGTTCGTGATGGGTTAGCTTATCGGTTAAAGGATATTCAGGAAGGTGTTGGTTCGAAGAAGAGATGGAATTCGGAAGAAAGAAAGGAAGCTCGGAAGACGACAAACTTTCTCTATCTCAACGTTTCAACGTGAAGATAAAGTCCCGGGTCATGTGTAATAGTTGGGTACTCCTTAAACACTTCTGATTGTATTTTGGTTCTGGATTTATTTATTCATGATGGCTTGTATATAAATAGCAGTGTACAACCCGTTCTTGTAATGAAAGGTCCCTGTGGTACGCATCAGTGCCACAATCCTTATAAAAGGAGCGAAAGCTTCTTACTTTTGAGTAAAATTTATCAACCTTTCAACATTTTCCAAATTTTACTCAAAAGAACAAGTACTCTCTCGTGTTTTCAAAATCTCAAAAGTTAATATTACTTGTTGAGGGGGAGTATTTGCAAAATATCTTTGTTCAAACAATGTTCTTTGTGGAAATATTCCCACAAAACATGAAATGGTCGTATTCGATATCAAATTTCATCAAAATAACATTAATATGCCATTTTTGACGAGCTCTTAAATTTCGTAACTCGAAAAGACTTGTCCAGGACGGGTAACAATTTCAAACTAGTTCGCTAGTGATGTAAACGTGTCTCGCAAAGGATTAGTCTTAGTAGAATGGATCATCTGAGAAACTCTTGGTAGTCATACCTTGACGGGTCAAACCTCCTCACCAAGGAGTGTTTACAACTTCAAGCTGACCTAGTTAGTGATGTAACCGTGTCTTGCGGGGAATTGTCTATCTTGAGTCGATCAACTCAAAAGTGTGCACTCTACCCTCACTGTGAAGATTTCAGTCAAAATTCTTAAGGACATGTGGAGGGGGAGTATTTCTTAAAATACAAAACTCTCGAAGTGTTAAAATCATGTTTTCTTTCATAAACACTTTGAGAGATTTTCAAGAAAATGGTTTTATGGAACATAGGATAGTCATGGAGTTATAAGGTGACTAAGTTTAGGTATAAACGTCCTATGATCCGCCAGAGCCGGAGGGATCTACCCAAGGACACCACCAATAGTTACTACTTAGAAGTCCTTAGGTATGATTGACAAAAGAAGAAAATGAGAATCCGAGAAAGAAGGAGTTGAAGAAATTAAAAAGAAAAGTAAAGAAAAGGGTGAAAATAAATAGCCCTCCAAATTATTCAACTTAGGGCAGACTCCGGGTTCAATTCATATGCTACTGGCTCTCACTAGATGACACTGGTATTGAAGATCAAAGTCGTCATGGACCCGGTGACGCAATGCACTAAACCTTCTTAACCACTCAAGTTTCTCTCAACAGAAGCTTGTTTCATTCTCACAGGGAACCCTATGTAATCTATCGAATCTTTCTTAGAGATTGTTGCTATTAAAGAAGGAGACCATCTCCCTAGTCTCCACTCAAGAAAACCAAAGCGCACTATTAAGTCTAGAGCCACGAGATTCATCAAAAGATCTCTTAGGAACAATTGAACTTTCATCACTTGTCGTTCAACAATAAGGACACAAGTGACATATTCTAGAGTCCTTCGCAGATCCTAGCAATCTGCCGAGAACATTTATGAGGGGATTCACAACTGCGGTTCTCTCTGTGATTGAATGGAAACTCCGCAGTGGTCAACAAAAATGCTCGACCGGATAGAAGGTCACTTCGTAACTCCTCTGTGGGTTACAATTAGTGTTGTCTCAAACGGTCTACAGTCGTGAGGTGATGCTTCGGTGTACCTCAGTGACTCACCTGAATCAGATGTACTTTGGTACATCGTGTTAGCCTACTTTAGGGCCTCCAGTTCAGGAAAAACATTTGCTAGAATTTGAGCTGTGTTTTCACACTATGTTGTTAAAACCCTCGAAGTTCGAACTTGTAAGTGCTGGAAATCTCGCTAAGGAGATTCCTTTCAAGAATCGAGTCCTGAAGATGTGGTTCATTACTTGAAATTATTCAATGTAATGCCAACTGTCCCTCCACGGATTTGGACGGCTGATTCGCCCGACCAAGGTGAATGGAATCTAGACATTCATCAGTAAAACAATCGTAGTGGTTAATTCTTTAAGAAAAATCCACAATGATCGATTGGTGCTTATTACTAACCAAGTTTATGCAGCTGCTGATGGATGCTCCTGGGAGGGAAGATCGTGTTGATTCTCCACATACTCATACCAACAACAACACAAATGAAGTTCTCTCAAAAGGCAACTCAAAAGTCAAAATGATTCTTCATCAAAGCCAAAAAATCTACAAAGTTTAAAGACTAGAGAACTACACCAGAAGTATAATCAAATTTAAAAGACGTGTGAGCATGTTGGAGAAAGACGTGGAGACACCTGAGCAACGAAGCTGACCAGATGCAGACAACAACATACAATCACATCATCCATAAATAGAACAAAGAACAAAGAACAAAGATTACAACGATGTCAAATCTGAAACTTTCAAAAGAAACAAGATCCCACACAAGGGGAGATTGTTGGAATCAAAAGCGTCTCTACTCATAAGAAAGAAGAGTGCTAGAAGACGTCGAGCAACCGCTATTACATTATAACTATCACTTAGGGGGAGATTCTAAACTATATTTACAAGTTTTAGTCATTTATATGTAATAGGTTGCTTTAATATGGCTTTTATGATAGTAATTATGGCTAGGCTTATGTAGAAAGCCCATAAGCCTATCCAAAGGCCCAAAAGGCCAATGAAGGGACTAGATGTGTTGTCCTAGCTCCCTTCCCCTATAAATACTTGTTTACTTCTTATTTGAGAAGTTTTTGTTCACTCATAATACTATACACATAACCTTTCTCATTGTTTCGTGTGTTTCTCTATGCAACCGTCTATCTTAACCTCATTTCTATCATCTACATGCTTGTGTTAACATATGGTGACCTAACAGATCTAGATCGAGAGCTCATGACCTTGCTTATGACCACCCAATCCCAAGTTGAAAAATGCAATGAAATCAACTTATGTTTAAAAGTAAAAGTTGCATCATTGACTGCAGATCTTTAGTGCTACAAAACACAACATGCAAATTTTGAAACACAAATAAAAAGATAACAAAGTTTTGAAGTTGCTTTTCAAAAGGCGTATGTTAATGAACAAGAGTTACAACAACAAGTTGCCATTCTCAATTCTGAACTTCAAAAACCAAACTCGAATTGTCAACGTGTTGGGAATTAAGCTAACAGTTTGTACTGCCAAGCTTAAGGACTTTGTACTACTAAGCTTAACAGACGGACTGCTTGGAGAATACACTAGCAGTACTAACTGCCAGTACAAACATTCCTACTACTTATATGATAAAGACATAATTCTGAAGATACATGTAGAGATATTTAAGGAATAGATATTGTGTATATCTTTCGTATTTAGATTGATACGAATATTGTAGTATTATAGTTATCTTTGTAAAGGACTCCTTTCACTATAAAAGGAGGTCCTAGGTTAGATTTAGAGTACATATCATTCTAAGAGTCGTTCACTTCAAGGTTTTGTAACCCTGATACTTTTGAGTATTTGTATAAATATATTGAAGTGTTTTATGAGATAACAATTGTGTCAATCATTCTCTTTATTGTTAAACATAAGTTTTTGCATTGTGTTTAATCTTGCTACAAGACAGCAGACTATACTTTGGATGTTTTAGATTTATCTAAGACAATTAATAAGATCAATTGCTCATTTGGGATCAACATGTGGTAATGAGCTTGTGATCTAGAAGCTGTGCGTAAGGAGAGTCTCTGTTAAATCAAAACTGTTCAATAAATACTGAAGCTATGGAATCTAAATCAACACACATGGTGATTTCATCAAAGGTGTCTATGCTGAAGCAAGGAGAGTATGAGCTATGGAGGCTAAGAATTTAGCCGTACGTCAAGATGTTGGACTATTCTATGTGGGAGATCATTCAGAAGAGTGACTCTCTACCTGCTAAGGGTGCTGATGGGAAGGAGGTACCAATTAAATCTGCTGAAGATAAAGCTCAAAGAAGGCTGGAAATCAAGACTCGCAGTATTCTTATGATGGGGAATACCTAATGAGTATCAGTTGAGCTTTAGTGATATTGAAGATGCCAAATATTTGTGGGAAGCCATTGATGTAAGGTTTGGTGGGAATGATGCAAGAAAGAAGTCAAGGAAGAATCTTTTGAAGCATCAGTTTGAGAACTGTGCTACTTTAAGTTCTGAAAGTATTGATCAAACTCATGACAGACTTCAGAGACTTGTAAGTCAACTTGCACTGATGAAAGCCACAATTCCTCAAGAGGATATCAATCTTAAGTTTCTCAGAAGTTTAGCACCTGAATGGAGTATGCATACTGTGGTTTGGAGAAACAAAGCTGACTTTGAGTCGATGACCTTGGATGATTTATACAACAATCTGAAAGTGTATGAATCTGAAGTTAAGGGGTTATCTAGTTCATGTTTTGGTGCACAAAACCTAGCTTTTATGTCCTCAAAAGGTTCTGACAGCCATCAGGAAACTCTTTCTGCTACTTACGGAGTTTCTACTACTATTACAAAAGTTTCTACTGCTAGTTCAACAAACATTGATAACATAAGTAATGTTGCTATATGTGCCTTCTTGGCTAATTTTACAGCCAGTACTCATGTGGTAAATTAGGATTTTGAACAAATTGATCCTGATGATCTTGAAGAAATTGACATAAAGTTGCAGATGGCAATGTTGACTATGAGGTAAAGACGATTCTTAACGAACACAGAAAGGGAGCTAAAGCTTAAAGCACAAACCAATGCAGGATTTGATAAATCCAAGATTGAGTGCTACAACTGTCAGAGAAAAGGTCACCTTTCAAGAGAATGTAGGGCTCCAAAGAAGAATGGAGATGTCCCAAGGAAAGCTGCTATTGAAGATACAAAAACTACTACAGCTTCGGTATCTTGTGATGGTCTAGGAGAGTATGATTGGAGTGATCAAGTTAAATATGGACCCAACTTTGCTTTAATGGCTTATGTTTCTTCATCATCTGGTTATAATTCTGAGGTATCTAATGAATATAATTTTTCATATAAATCATATTTAGATACTGTAAAAGAACTTAAGGCTTGGAATGAAAGTTTAAGAGATGAAGTTGAGAAACTGAAACTAGATAACTTAGGTTATAAAGTTGGTCTAAAATTACTTGAAAGAAAAACTTGAATTTCTTAAACATAATGAGTTAAAGTATGTTGATAAGATAGCTATCTTAGAAGGTCATATCTTTCTGAAAAACAGTAAGATTAATGTGCTCAATCAAAAGCTAGAAGAGGGTAAACAAGAAAAAGATGCAGTTTTAGCTGAAAAACAAAAACATATAGTTAGAGTTGAGAAACAAAAATATGCATCTGATCTTGTTCATAAGTCTATTGAAAGTCACTTAATGAGGAAAGGTAATGGCTTAGGATATAATGATGTAGCTCCTCCAATTAAAAGTGCTTTTGCTCCCCCTAAGAAAGAACTTTCATTCATAAGTGAGAGCAAACATGTAGGTGAGTCTAGTGAGGTTAATAATGACACGCCTAAGGTAACAAAGAACTCTTCTGATGCTCCAACCATTGAATATTGGACATCAGACAGTGAAGATGAACAAGTTGAGTCAACACCTAAGCTTACAAAGGAAGAAATTCCAAGGATGGTTGAATCAAAATTGAAACAAGTTAGGTTTGTGAAACATATGTTAGGTGGAAGGATCTCTAGGAAGATAGTTGAATATAATGAGGAACCTAGAGAGATACTTAGAAGGTATAATAATAGGCTAAAAGGTAACCAAAGAAACTAGAACAACCTAATATCACGAAGTTAGGTGGTAATTTTAAATTGGTTAATAAGGCTTGTTATAACTGTGGTAGTTTTGAGCATTTGACGGAAAAATGTTTTTACTATCAAAAATCTGAAAGGAACCAACATAGCAGGGTGAATCACAAAAAGTTTTCTCAAAGAACTCACCCTCATTATAACAAGAACATGGTTCCAAAGGCAGTATTGATGAGATCTGGTGTTACTAGATCAATTACTACTGTTCTTCCAAATGATAAAAGGACTTTTCAAAAGGCTACAGATGTTTGTACTGCTAAGGGAAAAGCAGTTTCTACTACTAAGCCAAAAGTGTTTACTGACACTACTTTGGGCAATCATTTTTATGCTGTAAAGGCATCAGCTTGCTGGGTCTGCAAACCAAAAATAAAGGTTTTAGATCATGTTTCCAGGAACAGCAGTGCATCAATTGATTTAAAAAGATTTGACTATGTTGATGCACAAGGCAGACCCAAGTCAATAATGGCTTGGGTCCCTAAGAGAAACTGATTCTCTTCTCTTATGTGCAGTGCAACTTATAGGTGGAACTAATGGACAAAGCTATTTTTGACATTGGTTGCTATGGACATATGACTGGTGACATGTCCAATCTTGAAGATTTTAAAGCTATAGATGGTGGATATGTTGCATTTAGGAATGATCCAAAAGGAGGAAAGATTGTTGGAAGAGTTACAATAAGTACAAGAAATTTGATTTTGAAAAAGTGTATCTTGTAAATGGGCTTAAGTTCAACCTCTTTAGTGTCTCACAAGTGTTTGACAAAAAGAATATTGTCCTTTTTACCAACACTGAATGTCTTGTCTTATCTTCTGATTTTAAGATGCCTAATGATAATTTTGTGCTTCTTAGAATTCCTAGAACAGATAACATATACAGTGTTGACATAAATAACATTCTTCCCAAAAGAGCTTTAACTTGCTTATTTGCAAAAGCCACTGTTGATGAATCCAAAATTTGGCATAGGAGACTTGGTCATCTAAATTTCAAAACTACAAATAAATTGGTTAAGGGAAATATCGTAAGAGGTTTACCTTAAAAAGTTTTTTGAAAATCCTGAAACATGTATTGCTTGTCAGATAGGAAAACAACACAGAGCTTCTTGTAAGTCCAAAGCTGTGAACTCTATTTCTGGGCCCTTATATATGTTACATATGGATCTTTTTTGGTCAACGTTTATGAAAAGTTTGAATAAGAAAATATATTGCCTAGCTGTCACTGATGATTATAGTAGGTTCACACGGGTTTTCTTTCTAGGATCTAAGGATGAAACAAAATATATCCTTAAGGCTTTCATAACCATATTAGAAAACATAGTTAATCTCAAAGTTAGGATAATAAGATGTGACAATGGAACTGAATTTAAGAACAAATAAATGAATTAGTTTTATGTGGAAAAAGGTATTATGAGATAGTTTAGTGTAGCTAGAACTCCTCAACAAAATAGAGTTGCTGAGAGGAGGAATATTACACTTTTTGATGCTGTTGGACTATTTTATCTGAATCAAAATTACCTACTACTTTTTGGGCTGAAGCAGTTAATACTGCTTGCTTTGTGCAAAATAAGAATAAAGTAGTTAAGCCTCATAATAAGACCCCTTATGAAATTTTGCATGGTAGAAAGCCTATGATAGATTTCTTAAAACTATTTGGGTATCCCGTTACTATCTTAAATACCATTGACCATCTAGGCAAGTTTGATGAGAAGGCAGACAAAGGTTTCTTTGTTGGATATTCCACTAATAGCAAAGCTTTTAGGGTGTTCAAGAGTAGAACTAGGCATGTGAAAAAGAACTTGCCTGTTAAGTTTAGTGAAAGCTCACCTAACATTGCAGGAAGTGGACGTGACTGGCTGTTTGATATTGATTCTCTAACAAAAAGCATGAATTATGAGCCAGTGATTGCAGGTACAACTAATCAGTCTGCAGGTACAAAAGCTGATTCGAATGCATGTACACAAGCTAAGGTGAATGAATCTGCACAGGAATTTGTCTAGATTGAAAAGTGGAGGCTTGATCAACTTTTCACACCCAAAGAGACAGAGAAAAAGAGTTCAGAAGAAGATCCTGTTGATGGAATTCCAAAAGGAGATGCAGAAGGTGGGGCTAAACCTTCTGATATAGAAAAGGTGGTTGAGAAGGACCACAAGTTATTGATGAAGTGTAGAGCAATGCATAAGCAAATGGTGATAAGGGAGGAAATGTAACTAGCAGTAGTCAATTAGCTCTTACTGCTACGCCTATCACTAGGTCAACAATTTCTACTACTAAGCATGGTAGTTCTCCTTATCCCAGGTTTCCTACTGGTTGACAAAGATGGAAGATCTTTTGCTGATGTCGACTATCTTGATGATCCTAATATCCCTGATCTGGTTAATATCTATAAAGACACTGATGATGAAGTGTTGGATGGGTTTGGTGCAGAGGTTGATTTTCACAATATGGAGCATTCTTATCCTACCAGTTCTATTCCAACCACCAGAATCCACAAAGAGCATCCAAAAGAGCAGATCCTAGGAGATTCTTAGTCTGCTGTTCAAACAAGAAGTAAAGTTAAAGGGTTGAGAGATCAAGGGTTATTTGCTCAAACTCTTAGTCAAAGAAACAGCCATAAAGATCTTCAGAATTGCATGTTTGCTTGTTTTTTTTACTAAAATGGAATCCAAGAATGCTTATAAAGCTTTACAAGATTCAAGTTGGGTGGAAGCTATGCAAGAAGCGTTGCTGAATTTTAAGCTTCAAGAAGATTGGACCTTGGTTGATTTGCCTAATGGGAAGAAGGAAATTAGGACTAAATAGGTTTTTAGATGCAAAAGAGATGAAAGAGGCATAGTGATTAGAAACAAAGCAAGGTTAGTGGCTTAGGGATACACTAAAAAAGAAGGTATTGATTATGATGAATTATTTGCTCCTGTGGAAAAGATAGAGGGTATTAGACTATTCTTAGCTTATGCTTCTTATAAGAACATCACAGTGTATCAAATGGATATGAAGAGTGCTTTCTTGTATGTGACAATTGATGAGGAAGTTTATGTCTCCCAAACATCTGGTTTTGAAGATCCTGTCAATCCTTATAAAGTTTACAAGGTGGAGAAAGCATTGTATGGATTGCATCAAGCTCCAAGAGCTTGGTATGACACCTTATCAAAGTACTTGTTGAACAATGGTTTTGTTAGAGGGACAATTGACAATACTTTGTTTATCAAATGAACCAACAAGATATCTTATTGGTTCAAGTGTATATTGATGATATCATTTTTGGTTTAACGAATAAGGTGTTATGTGATGATTTTGAGAAGCTAATGCATAACAGGTTTCAAATGAGTTCTATTGGTGAACTCACATTCTTCTTAGGACTTCAAGTTAAGCAAAAACATGAAGGCATCTTTATTAGTCAAGAAAAGTATGTGATTGATATCCTAAAGAAGTTTAGGTTTAATGATGTGAAGCCTGCAAAGGTAACCATGGATCCCAACAAGCCTCTGGTCAAAGATGAAGATGGTGAAGAGGTTGATTTACATTTATACAGATCCATGATTGGGTCTTTGATGTATCTTAAGGCTTCAAGGCCGACATATCATGTTTGTGTGTTACTGCTGCCGATTTCAAGTGTCTCCTAAAATGTCTCACTTGGATGTTGTCAAGAGAAATTTTAGGTACTTAAGGAGTCAACCTAAGTTGGGCGTTTGGAATCCAAAATATTCACCCTTTGATCTGGTGGCCTACTCAGATAGTGATTATGCTAGAGCATGTTTGGACAGGAAATCAACAACTGGTGGATGTCAATATCTTGGACATAGGTTGATTTCATGGCAGTGTAAAAACAAACATTGTGGCAAATTTACCATCAAGGCAGAGAACATAGCTGCTTCCACTTGGTGTGGTCAAGTATTATGGATTCAGAATCAATTACTGGACTACGGGTATAATTTTATAAACACCAAACTTTTTATTGACAATAGCAAAGACAATGTGCATCATTGAAAATCCTGTTTTTCACTCAAAAACAAAACAGGAATATGTGGTGGAAAAGTTGGAAAATATGGATCAAAGTCCATTATGTTGGTGAGTGGTGGAATATAGGAACCTAGATGTTGTTGTAAGATAATGGGAGCTAATGTTGGTGAAGTTGCAAGATCTTTTTAAAGTGTCTTGGAGATGTTCGTGGTGTTAAAAAGACTAGTTCTTTTGGGTTTAAGTAGGAAGTTTGTTGAAATGATGTGTGTGGTGGACTAGACACGGCTAGTAGGATTGTTTTCGGAGTCTTAAGGAGTTCCGATAAGGTGATTTTAGGTGGCGACTCGATAGGAGATGGTGGTGATGTGCTTGTTGGAGATGATGGAGGTGCTACTATGGAATCATTTGGTGGTGATGGACTTTTTGACAATGGTTTGGCTAAACAACAAGGCCAGATGCTAATCCGTGCGGTTTTTCTAGATTTGGGTGGTGGTACTACGGAAGGTGGTAGGATAAAGTTTTGGATTTCTTGAAGAGGATTGTTTTCACTAGGTGGTTCATCAATGTTGGAAGATCTTTTAGATGACATGATGAGAATTGTTTGTGAGG
Organism: Chrysanthemum makinoi; assembly: GCA_910596185.1. Classification (NCBI taxonomy): domain Eukaryota; kingdom Viridiplantae; phylum Streptophyta; class Magnoliopsida; order Asterales; family Asteraceae; genus Chrysanthemum; species Chrysanthemum makinoi. The sequence continues at coordinate 241,417,222 of OU343222.1, read as the reverse complement.
TTGAGAGTGATGGATATGCAAGCATTTTGGGAACCTTATTTATAGAGAAAATAGTGCATTGTAATGAATGCTAGACCCAAAATGTGGACTAAAATCTAATGATTAGATATGAATTTAAGGCATGTGATCATGAGAACACAAGCATTAAGTAACATACTCATTATTGGAAGAGCTAAAATGATGAAAATATGAAGGTTTTTGGCCAAAGTGAGAAAAATATAAGAAGAATTTATGCTTCTGTCCCACGGTTCCCACGGATCCGTTCCTTTAGGGAACCGTCCAGCGTAAATGCTGGGATCCGTGATACTGATGATCTCAGGCAGCTCAAAATTTTCTTTTTAAAAACATTGGTGCCTAGTGTGTGCCTATATGCAAACCATTAGGAGTTGCGGTTATCTCGACTCCTATAAAGAGAAAAATAAACGAAGAAGTGAAAAAGCATATTATTATGTGAGATAACCCGAGTGCCCCTTAATTCATTTTTGCTTAAATGAATGAACCCGAAAACACAGATTAGTTATGTCTTCCCTTTAGCATTCGAAAGAAATGAGATGCAATGAAAACGGGTTTTTACTTTCTATTAATAATGAAAAGGTTTGTCCTAGACGTGAGAATAGTGTTAGGAAAATGATACGGGGAGAAGTATCCTTTTAAAAACCATTTCGAAAAGTTTCTTGTATAAAAAATTTATCGTTAGTTTTGAATGGGTAAAAGACAATATACCTTGAGTTTTGAAAATCCCCATGTTGTTTATGAGTTAGGTGTGAAATAGAGATCCTAGACTCAGAAAAGAAGGTAAGGCCAACGTTTACATACCTTGTAGAATTGAGAAACAAATTACGACGATTGTTCCATGAGACCAAGACGAAGCAAGTTGAATTGTTCCCGCTTCAACGGTTTGGTGAGGACGTCGGCTATGTTGTCTTCGGATGATACCTTTTCAATAGAAATGTTACCCTTTTGAACATTGTCTCTTAAGAAGTGATGACGGATCTCTATATTCTTGGTGCGAGAGTGCAACACCGGATTCTTTCTTATGTCAATAGCACCTGTGTTGTCGCATAAAATGGCTATGTCACTTAGATGAATGTCGTAGTCAACTAACGCTTGTTTCATCCATAGTGCTTGTTGGCACGCTTTGCCAGCGGAGACATATTCGGCTTCGGTTGTTGATATGGCCAATGCCGTTTGCTTCTTCGAGAACCAAGATGTTAAACAACATCCCATAAAAGTACATACACCACTTGTACTCTTTCGGTCAACATAATCACTTGCATAGTCAGAATCCGTATATACAATACTTTCTACCCCCGTTCCCTTAGGATATCATAATCCCAATTGAGTCGTACCCTTATTGTATCTAAATATTCTTTTGACGGCTTCTCGATGTGATGTTTTAGGATCTTCTTGAAACCTAGCACATAGACAAACACTAAACACGATATCCGGCCAACTAGCCATAAGATAGAGAAGACTACCAATCATGCCACGGTATTTTGTGTTATCAACGGATTCACCGTCTTCATCTTTTTTAAGTTTAGTATCGGATGACATTGGTGTTCTTATGGGTTTTGTCTCTTCTAAACCAAATTTCTTTAACATTTCTTTTATGTATTTGTATTGATTAAAGAATATACCATCTTCTAGTTGTTTGATTTGTAGACCAAGAGAGAAACTTAGTTCTCCCATCATACTAATTTCAAACTCATCATGCATGATTTTTGAGAAATCATCACACATGTCTTGACAAGTCGATCCGAATATAATATCATCCACGTATGTTTGAACAATAATTATATGTGATTCCTTTTTCTTAGTGATAAGTGTATTATCAACTAACCCCATGGTGTAGTTATTTTTGATTAAGAATGATTTGAGTCTATCATACCAAGCCTTTGGGGCTTGTTTAAAACCGTAAAGAGCTTTCTTTAGTTTGTACACATTTTTAGGTTTTTCGAAATTGATAAAGCCCGGAGGTTGAGCTACATATACTTCTTCATCAATAAAGCCATTTAGAAAAGAACTTTTAACATCCATTTGAAAAATCTTAAGATCATTAGCACAAGCATAAGCAAGAAATATTCTTATAGACTCTAATCTTGCCATGGGAGCATAGGTCTCATCAAAGTCTATGCCTTCTTGTTGATTATACCCTTGGGCAACAAGTCTAGCTTTGTTTCTAAACACTACACTCTTTGGGCTCTAACTTGTTTTTAGATACCCATTTAGTTCCGATTATGGTTTGGTTATTAGGTGGAGGGACAAGTGTCCAAAAATCGTTAGAAACAAATTGATTTAACTCTTCTTGCATAGCCATTACCCAACTTTCATATTTTATGGCTTCTTGCATATTTTTAGGTTCTATGGTTATTTCATTTAACTTTCTTATGACATTTTCTACGTGATGATATTTAGACTCTTTAATATTGATGATTTCATTGTTTAATGGTTCATCTTCTTTGTTTATATTTTCCTTGATTTCTATGGCTTCACTTTCGATTATCTCGTCATCGACAAGAGGTTGGGTAGGTTTAGGTAGACTTTCATCAAATTTATGTTTAATGATTCTTCAACCTTCATTGTTTCTTATTTAATATAACATAAGCTTTACTATTAGGAGAGTAACCTAAGAAGATACCTTTGGTTGATTTACGATCAAATTTAGTTAGATAATATTTAGTGTTAAGTAGGAAACATTTGCTACCAAACACTCTAAAATGTTCTAACGTAGGCTTTTTGCCTCGAAGTAACTCGTATGGAGTTTTACCAAGGAATGGTATAATTAGGACTCAGTTAAGTATGTAGGTTGATGTGTCAATGGCATTACACCAAAAATTTTGAGGAATAGATTGCTCATTAATCATGGTGCGACTCATTTCTTGTAGGGTTCTATTTTTCCTTTCAACTACCCCATTTGATTGTGGAGTGCGGGGAGCCAAAAAATTGTGAGTAATACCATTAGCATCACAAATACCATTACCATGATCCATTCTAATAGACACTATAGGACCTCCTAATTGTCTTTAGATTTTCTTACTTAATATTTCAAATTAATCGAACGGTTTAGTTTTATTCTTTAAAAATTTAGTCCATGTGTACCTAGAGTAATCATCCACTATAACCTAAGTATAGTAGTTGCCTCCATAACTATGAATAACGGATGGACCAAATAAATCCTTGTGAAGTAATTCTACACATTTAGTAGTATAGACCATATTTTTAGCTTTGTGACTAGCATGGACTTGCTTTCCTACATTACAAGCATCACCAAAATGATGTTCGTATTTTAATTTTTGTAGATCTCTTACTAGTTCTCTAGATGATAGCGATTGAAGAAGTCGCATATTGGCATGACCCAATCTTCGATGCCATAATGTTGAAATATCATCCATGGAAGTAAGACACAGTTTGTCTTTAGGTTTATTACCGATTTTAATGACATAGACTCCATGTTTTCTAATGCCTCTTCCTATTGTAATACCATTTTTTCAATATTTTACTACCGGTTTCACTAAAAAGTACGTTGCACTTTTTATCACATATTTTTCCTATACTTAGAAGGTTGAAGTTTAGGTTTCCTACATGACACATGGGTCATGTGCCTCTTGCACATTTGATTTGGGATTGGATCTAAAGCATCTAATAAAACAATTAACTCAAAAGTTTGGTCTCCATTTGTTCATGGGTCCATTAGTGTTATACATTTCATTCATGTTAGGCATATATGGAAAAGGTGAGAACGCATTCCATGGTGTAAAGTTTTGAAATGGAAAGTCCTTTTATACATTAGGATTCCATCCGATTTGATGGTGGTAACTTCTCGGATAAACATTATGAGGTTTCCTTATAAATGTGTTTGGTTTTGAAGATGACGGACCTTTGTTTCTCATAAAACTTTGATTTTGTTTTAGTGGAGGTGGTTGTTTAACATTTCTAACAGTAACGTGGGTTGGTTTCTTCTTGTTAACAATAACAAAGTCGGTTCTAAATGAAGTTGTTAAACCCTGAAAACCATAAACGTGTTAAATGACTAAATTACCCCTCAAGCCTAATAATTGTGAAAAACGTCAAATATGTCAAGCTCGTCAAATACGTTGAGTACTTAATTTATTTTTTTTATACAAGAAATTGAAAAATAAAATCCTACACTTACATTATAAATAAATATAACACAATAAAAGGGTTACATGGACTATGCACTAGACTTTTAAAATAAATGTGACAAACAAAACTGGTCAAAATTCACGCCCTCCTCCCATGATTTTCGTTTCATTCAATCCCCCTTAATTACCTTTTTATTCTCATTCCAAAGTTATCCACACAAAACCCTAGCTTCCCTACATCAATGTGACGGCAAGAGAGTTTTTTTCCCATTCTATTCGATTTCTCTAGCAGCAAAAGAAGAAGAATTCGCAAGGTGTTTAGCGACTACTGTGGGCGTGGTGTTTATCAAGGACTCGGTGATGTGGTTAGGGCTGCTATGTCGTGGGTTCCCAAGCCAGAATGGAGGTCGTGGTGATGTTTTCAGGGCTGCTATGTCGTGGGTTCCCAAGCCAGAAAGGAGGTCGTGGTGATGTTTTTAGGGCTGCTATGTCATGGGTTTCCTAAGCCAGAAAGGAGTTGGTGTGAGTGTTATTATGGTCGTGGGTCTTGGACCACCTGGTCATTGCATGTTAGGGCACAAAAAGGAGTTATTTGCTTGATTCGACCCTTGATTCCCTTCCTCATTTAAACGCTACAAGGTATCACATCATTGTCTCGTTTTTCCCTTCTTGTTTTATGATTTGGACGTGGAAATTGTTCCCTCTTGCGCATGTTTATACACGCATTATATCCTCACATAAAATGGTAAAACAAGTCACATAAAATGATAATCTCAAATGTACATGAAATCGTGAGTTGGTTTTATATAAGTCAATTGGAAAAATGGGCATGTAAACCTGTTATGGATCTATATCACTCGACATCCCCCTAGTATATGTAAATACATGTTTCTGAAATTGTTACCAAGTTAAAATGGATTAAAGACATATGTATATGCTTGGTTTTATTTGTGTCGTTTAGTACATGGATCAAGTGGGTCTCAAATGAATCTGTTATCGGGCGTAGGGTATTAGTTTGGTGGTGGAAGGTCTCGACCTAGAAGGGAGATCACAAGGGAGTCGTATTGTGTTGTGTATATTGGACTCGAAATGTTTAAAACGTAAATGATAATCTAAATGTTAAAACTAGGACTAACTTGTAAGTATATATATATATATATATATATATACACACACATATATATATACGTATTATGTAAATTAAAGGGTGGTGTTGTGAATTATGAAACTTGAAGGTTTGATATGTTATCATGTTAAATAAAGGGCTAAAATAAGTAAAATGGGTAAAACTTGACATATTTACACTTAAGACCCTCTACTTTGTATTATTGACGCTATTAACCCTAAACTTGTAAAACTTGACATAAATGACCCTTAAAAAAAGATGATACTTGTCTTCACTATTTTAATCTAATTTGACCTTGATTATAACATTTATGACTAAATCTGAAGAATACTGAAACCCGCTATTTTTGGAAAGTTACTAATTATAGAAACTGCTATTTATGGAAATATGCTAATTATGGAAACCTGCCTGAAATAGAAAGTTACCTAAAATAGAAAGTTACTAAAAGTGGGAACCTGCAAAAAATGGAAAGCCGTCTAAAATGAGTAATCCGACTTTAATAAGCGTTATCCAACTTCATATAGGTTCCAGACGGCGGGATTGATACATCGTGTGACTTACGTTTCTATTTTTCTTGCTTCGATTGAGGTACAAATATTTTAACCTTACCTATTAAGGTTTCTCATGATTCGTATACATCTTTCGATACTAGCTTGAACTATTATGCTTTTACTCTGAGCCTTCTTATTAGGGCTTCCCTATGACTTTGCTATGCACCCTCTGTTTGAATCTCTGATATGAAGTATATGATTATGAACCTTTGATATGAACCTCTGATTATGAACTTATGATATGGGACTATGATATGAACCTTTGACTTATGAACCTTTGATATGAACCCTTATGATATGTTTATGCTTTGACCCTTCAGTTTGATACCCGATCCAAATATGTGTTCCAAGTCATGGAGGTACCATGACCATGTCATTGATGGACCAATGGCATGACTCCAGTGTGTACGAGTGATGTTACACACCGTCCCCTTTATGTTATATGATTATGAGATCAAGATATATGTTTGGCCACTATGTTTCCACGGGGGTGTATGGATGCATCCTAGATATGTTTTGATATGATATGATATGATTTATATGGTGAATGATGTCGTGTGCAATACGCGTCTTCATAGTTTGGGAGCTAGCTACTCCATTGGTTACTGAGGTCTACCCTACTATTATATATGGTATTCCGAGGTCACCCCTCCGAATACAATGGTTACTTATGATATGATATGATATGTTTCGGGCTCGTGGTAGATTTCTGACAACCCTTACACTTTTGATATACCTATAATGTACCTTCTGTATTCCCCAACGCACCATATTCTGTGTTAATTGTTCATTACTCAGTACCCTTATATGACTCACGCTACTACCAAGATATATATATTCCATTGCTTTGATCTGTCACACTCTCATTTTGTTACTTCAGACTATCGTTCCATTCACGTACCAGGTTATTATATGTTTATTGGATTTGATTATGCTATTTATGTCTTATGTGACTTCTGATTACCCTGCTATGATATGATTCTTATACGGTTATTTGATTTACCTATTGTCATCTGATGATATGTGATCTCACTGTTATGTGACCCTCTGAATTGTTTAGTGACCATGCTAGTGTGTAATCGATAGTTTTGTCTGTTTATTATGTGTAGTACGTTCAGTTAGTCTCATGGACTATGACTATCCGTTGTATCCTTATCTGCTATTTTGACCTGCCATGTTTACATTTCTGTCTATGCTACGGTTTAATTGGGTAAATGTTTCAACTTATGACGTCTGGCTTGTTAACTTGTTTAATTTCCCTGCTATGTCCCTAATTTATTCAATTATAATGTTCTTACTGTATTCCTACTTGTTTATACGCCATGTTCGTGCTATTAGTACTTCATTGTTATGATACTGGTTGTGTTTTCAACTAAGGGTTTTTGACCTGTGTGATTGCCATGCTCACTTACTAATTAATTGCTTCCGCTTGCCTTTAGATTTCTATTTGACTTGTATGTTTTCTGATTTCCTGAATTGACTGTATGCCAAATATATGTTGTGTGGATACGACGTCTGCTATGCTTGCTTATGTTTCAGTACTTGTATGCCCGGTTTGTATGTGCTTGTATATATGTCATCGATGCTTTGCTTTGCTTTATTCTCCTTGTTATCTGTTCTTTTTGGATATCTGTATAATTGTGTTCTGCAGGATCCTCCTTGACTCATTGTTTCCCTTTCGTTGCGACCTTGTTATCAGTTTCCTTATTTCATTTCACATTTCTGAATTTATTTAGCTTTCGTTTTGTTATATCTGCTCACCGGGCTTTTTAAGCTCAGCCGCATTTCTTTTCCTGCGGCAGGTTTTGAGATGGGCTTTGATGGGCTAAGAGTTGGATTATCTGAGTGGACCAATGATTCGCTCAGGAAACCAATTATAGAAGTTTGTAGTATGCGGGTAACTCAAACGTATTAGGTTTGAGCACCAAGATCGTTCCGAACGAGGGTTGAATGGAATTTTCAACTCACGTCGCGATTATCGGGATTTGAATGTTTTAAAAAGATAATTTAGGGATTTCTAATCTACAGTGCAAGGGAAAGTAAAGGGAAACACTAATAACAACTAAATCTATGATGTAAACAAGTAAATACAACTAATTATGAAAGATTAAACTAAAACGCAAATAACGTAATTTAAAAAAAACGCGAAATATATGCAAATACGCTAATTTTAACCTATAAAAATGAAATAATGTTTTTCTACAGCTAAGAATGATATTTGAAATTTATTTGAAATTTAAAACTAATTTTTTTTGGGTTTTTCTTCATTTATTTTGAAGTAAAAACTAATTTTAAAATTTTAAAATAGAGCTAAAATACTAAAAATTAGGAAAACATGCAAGTAACTTTCAAAAATATTTTTCAAAAATCTTAAATAACTAAAAAGAATTTTCAAACCTGGAATCACATTTTTCTGAATTTTTCTCAATTTTTTATGAATTTAAAACTATTTAAATCTAATTAAATTCCTAGAAAATACTAATTTAACTAAGAAAAATATGGAAAAATTCTTTTTCTTACTTTTTGAATATTCTAAAACTAATAAAATTGAAATTGCATTTTTCTAACATTTTTCTGAATTATTTGGATTAAAAGCTAATTAAAAAGCCTTAAAATGATTTTAAATGCAGAAAAATAGCAAAAGAGCATGGAAAAATATGAAAACTTCCAGAAAATTATAAAATAATACTGAGAATCCAGGAAAAATAACAGAAGCAACTATGGAGTGCAAGAAATATGAAATGGGCACATAACAGTTATGAATAAGCACTTGTAAAAAGCTAAAAGCCTCAATAAGCTACCATAAGCCACCCTAGCCTAAAAATAACCTAAAATACTTGAGTTAAGCCTACTGTAACTGAATTGAATCTAAATAGCACAAGCTAGAGGCATAAAAGCTACATATCAGGTTCTAACTCTACTATGCCAAACGGCCCTAATGCAACTACTTTGAGCACTATTTTAGGAGCCTTCGAAAAATCCTAAAAATAAAATAAAAATACCCAGTTAAAGAAAACCAACCAAAGTGATAGAATCCAAAATATCAGCAAAAAAGGAATATAAATGAAGATTTTAAAATTATAAAAGTAGAAGCAATTTGCAAGTGAAAATGGATTTTTGACTTTTTCAGAAATTTGTAGTTTTGACTTTTATGAATTTGAATTCTACAAAAACAGATTATAAATGATTTAATATGATGAAATAAGACCTAATAATACTATCCTATATGATTCTAACCCTAAATGACACTTATGCAATCACCTAACTTAACTGATGTAGAAATTAAGCACTAATAGAATTGATTTTGACTTTTAGCTAATGATAGTGCAAACTAGAGACTAAAACTGAATTTAAATAACCTTAATAAACTTAAAGCACTAACACTTAACCCCTTATCAGACCTTAAAATCAGAAATAGCTCTTGTACCAAACACTATCTTAGAAACTGAAATGCAGAGTTTAACTAACAAACTACTTAACTAATGCAAACCAATGCTCAATCTAACTATAACTAACCTAAGTGAATCAAAATGCAATGATTTAAACAAGCACTTAACACAAAATCAATAAGAACTAGATATTGCAGATATGAACTCAAAATGAAACAAAGTGAATCCAATACTTACAGCAGTCCAGCCACTATGGCTTGCTTAAACTTACTAAAACCAATCCAAATTAGCTGTGACAATCCATTACTTTGGTCATTTTCTCAACCAAATTCATGTCTCATTATTTCAACATTTATAGTAAACTTGGTTTACTTGTTTCAAATTAGCGTAACCTTGGAGGTTTAGCGGCGAATTCATGATCATGACATCCATTGCATTTCATATGGACTATGATTAGTCTACATTTCAGTGACATCATGTGCATCTCATAAATTCATTCACGACATTTCATTTCATATTTTCTTGCGTAATTTTATATTTAATAATCTTTTGTCAGCGTGAGTTTTTATTTTAATATTTAATCCATTACTTTCAAAAATGATCCCAAGGTATTTTTAAACTTACATTTAGTTTATAAAAACTATATTTTTAGTTTTCCTAGTGTTTCAAATTTATTTGGTATATTAATCGTTAAGTTTAATATTCATTAAGTTTTCTTAAAATTATCACGATAATTATTTTATCACTCAATTTTCACAAAAGAATATTTTACAATTTTATCATCTCATTACATTCTATTTTGACCTAATAAAAACTTACTTGTACCACAAATGTCTATTTACATTCACTTATACATTTCCTACAAAAATTCTTACACTTTCTTTACAATATATACACAAGTTACAATTTAAAAAAAAAATAATAATTGGAAGAACAACCCTCCCTAAAACCGGCCATAGGGGAGGGTGTGTTATAAATGTTGCATGGTGTTGTGTCTTCTAATTATTTCATTCAATGTATAAGTCTTTCACCTCAAATAATTTCTCATACATCTCATTTCTTCAAGTGTTAAACAAAAACTTTCTCTCTTTGTTTTGCTCCATCAAAACCGGTCACCATATCAAAGAGCAAGGGATCAAGATTTTTGCAAGCTCAAGTCATTAACAACCTAGTATATATCCTTTATATGGTTTTGAAATAAAAACCAAGGATATTTAAGTTAATCCTTGTTACTTTCACCTCTTCATTTTTACTAGTAAGCATATTCTTATCATTTTCAAGTTTCCTTTTCATTTTCATATGTTTCTTTTCATTTTGGAGCTTATATGCATGATATGTGATTTATACCATTTATTTCATGATTTTAGAAGTTATATATACATATTGGTCATCCTATAAATATTCCCATGGTATTGGTTGGTCTTGATGGTGATTAGGAACCCATGACACCCTAAGAAGGTGTATGGTAGGATTAGATTAGTTTTGGAGTTGATTTGAAGGGATTAGAATAGGTTTTGTCCGAGGAAAACTATTTTCGATAAATATATTTTGTGTTCTGTCCTTGTTTTGCTTTTCTGGAAAATCCGACAGTAGGCACGACTTTTGGCCTTGATTTTTAGAAAATATACTTTAAAACGAATCCGTGGCCGCTTGAGCGGATAAGCAGGACTTATAACGAAGAAGTTATGGATTTTTGAAGTTTGGCGGCCAAGCGTATTATTTTCTGGATTTTCAGCAATGTTTTTATTTTGTCGAGTCAAAAATGAGCCTTAAGCTTCACAAATTATTTCGACTTATCAAAAATATATTAGTTTACTTCAATACGAAGCTAAGGACATATTAAGCGTAGAAAGCGGTTTGAAGCGACAAAGATATGCACTTTTTCATAAACTTGCGTAACTAATTTTTCTGCACACTATTAGCCAAAACCACCATCTTTAACCCTTATTATCTTTATGTTCGAGACCTTTTGGACGAAAACTCTTGAACTGAAACTTTTAGATATCGATGCAAACTTTCCAAAACAGTTAGATTTAGTTCTCTAACGATCGGCGTACATCATTTTACGACTAGTTTTCCAAAGCCATTTTTGTTAATTTCACGATTTTTCGGCGACATTGTTTCTTGACGAAAAGTGGTAATTTCTCTAAAAATCATTATAAAACCATTGCAGGATGACATTTTGGCGTAAAAACATGTAAAGTGATTTTTGTTTGGTCAAGGCGTCAAAAGTATTTTTAGGCGTCGAGTAATATTTTCAAAATGCGTAAATGGTATAATAACATATCAAGTGCATGCATAACATTACATTGCAATTCATGACAGATCATATCATTGATAATAGGTCGGTTGGCATTACATTAAACCTCGATGTACTCACTTTTGCCGTTATTCGGTTTATCAAGTGAGTTTTCATAGCCCGTTTACATGCTTTTACATTATTTCAAACCTCACGGGGAGAATACATTGCACAACATTTTATTAAGTACCAAGTATGTTATTACATTTACATTGCTTGAGTTACAAAGTTGCCGATTAAAGTCCCCATTTCAAATGCATGAGCCGTTAATTTTGGAAGCGTGTGTAGTGGATAGATCTATCGGGTGACTCCTCCATCGGGTTGGTGAATCCCAATTGTCATACTGGATGCATTTCATTCATAATCATTACGAGTTGTTTGGCAAGACCTCTCTTTTGGAAGTACATTAGTGAAGGAAGCCGGTGTCATGCGGCAAGCAATTGTAACATTATTTTTCATTGACTTGATGGTCATGCATGATAGATACTTGTGTAGTCGTATAAAACATTTACATAAACCTATGATTTCTCACCAACATTATTGTTGACCGTTATTAGCAATGTATTTTCGAGATGTGAGGCATTCATCATGACATGGTTTAGGGACCTACATTTTGAGTCGTAGTGTCTAGAGCTTACATTATACATTATGGCACTTTATTTCAAAACATCGTTTGGATTTGTAACATATTTGTATTTCCATAAACTTGTAACCTTTTGGGACGATATTT
>OU343222.1:241262735-241404924 GCA_910596185.1 Chrysanthemum makinoi | reverse complement strand
CATTTTTGTACCGTTTAGAATGCCAAAAACATCTGAAAACACTCAGAAATGCATCAAAATGATAAAAATATCATAAATAAGTGTTTTATGTGTTTTAAATGCAAAAATATCAAAAATCGTGAAAAACGATCAAGTTTGCATAATTGGCAGCTTTAGTCCCCCAAGTTTCAAAAGTTGTCAATATAGTCCCCGGTCATTCCAAAACTTATAAAAAAGTCATAAAAGGTCCTTGGGATTCACAAGTTGTAAGAAATTGTCCTTTGAAGTTTAAAAATCACAATTTACAACTTTGGTCCTCAACTTACAAAGTGTCAAATCAGTCTCGGTGTTTAAAATGGAAATTATTTAAACTACACCCTTGTACTATTCAAATGTGGCATATTTGGTCCTTATATGATAAGTTTTTAGAAAATTACAAGTTTGGTCCCCTGAGTTTGAAAAATTGTCAAAACTAGTCCTTGGGTTTATAAAAATGGAATTTTATGTAATATTGGTCCCTCTTGTACTATTCAAATGTTACAATTTGAGCCCTTGTGATAACTTTGGAAATGTGGCGCCAAATTTCAGTCTATACTTTCATAGAATTACCGATTGGTCCTTGTTGTTAATAATAAACCAAACTGACCCCTTAATTGTTATTATCTAAACCCAAATCCAATCCATTACACCAGCTGGCCCAATATCCAAACCAGCCAACCCAATACCCGGTCCCAAGCCCAAACCAGCTTTTAAAATAGAAACCCGCCTACCACATTACACCTCCCTCTCCCACACCTGTTATCCCAAAACCAAGTAGGTCTCACCCACCTCACCACCACTTTCCACCTTATCCCCCAAACCGTTAACAACCCTCCACCTCCACAACCTCCAAAATTGCATTAAATGCAAAACTCCGCTTCAAGACTCTTTTGGCCAAAACTCCACATGTACGTATTATGATGATTCTCGAAAGATTCAATGGCCGGATGATGAGGTGGGAAAGTCTTAGGATGTTGACTGAGTCTAAAAGATCATTATAAAGAAAGCTAGAAGCAAGTGTGAAGAAGTAGTGAGTAATTTAGTTTAGTTAGTGTCGCTTGTAACTTACTTTTAAATCCCAAGGTATGTTTAATCTTTTCAAGCTTGTATTTCGTTACTAGTGTGTAATAAAAACTTCAAGTTAACATCAATTTCAGTTTTAAGTCTCATTTCAAGGTTATGCAATTTTCAAACTCGAATTCACAAAATATTTGAAGGTTATTATCAGTTGTTCTTAAGAACCTTAAAGCTCATATAAGCTCCCTCTTAGGCTCTTATAAGCTTTAGAAAATCTTAAAAGTCAGCTTATATTTGTAATCCAAAAATACCAAAAATACTAAAAAAATAGTTATAAATTCAAAAAGCAATGAAAATGAAGATTAAATACTGAAGCAAGGTTGATTATGGATTGCTTTGGTTTGTAGCTTAAGTGGTAAGTCTCTCATAGGGTGTTATCGCTATCAGTTCTCTGCTTATGCTTGAATTCCAAATTGTAAGCCATTTCTTTGAAATTTGTATTTCTTAGTAAAAGTGTTTAAGTATTGTTAATTCTAGTTTAAAACTGTCTAAATATAATCAATATCAGTTAATCAATAGGTTACTTAGTTTAAAAACTTGTTTTAGTGTTAAAAGATTCAAAGCAGTTTTATAAAAAGGTGTTTGGATCAGATCTAAAATCTGAGTTAGAGGATAAAACAGTAGTTAAGCTTAGTCTATTTAGTATAGGATAGGTTGATTAAACTTTGATTGAACCTTACTTTGCACTAAAAATAGCTCATAGTCAAAATCACTTCAAATCTGTCCTAGGTTTATATCTGTTAGGATTTTTAATTACAAATTTCATCAAGGTTACTTATAACTTGGTATTCTAGCCTAAATCCACCTTATTACAGCTTATTATAACACAATCAGTTAGTAGTATCAATTTAAAGTCCACTTGAGTCAACCTTTAAGTTCATATTAAAAGTCAAAATTTTGGCTTAAACATTTTTTGAATAAACTTTGTGATTTTCTTGTGCACTCACAAGCTAGGATTTAAGACTTGAGCTTTGGGATATCAAAATCTAGTCTGCTCATCTTAGTATTAGTAATTTTATAATTTTCAAATAGCTTGTTTAATAAATTTTTACTTAGCTTATTTTGGACATCATTTAAAAATGTGCCCCGTACAGCTTTATACCCTTTTTCACAAGCTTGCAAAAGCTCAATAGTGAGTCATAGCTGTGAATTTTAGTTTTTGTATAGGTAACCTAGCCATCTTATAGTTCCAATCTTAGTTTTCCATTTTGTAGCTTATTTGCTAGGGTGCATAGTAGTTTTTAATTTGTCCCATGTCCGTGTAAACCGAGTACCAGGAATTGCAAGCTTTTTCACAAGCTTGCCACAAGCTCATTAGTTAACCATAGATTGTGAGCTTGGACTTTTTGGATAGACCACCAACCAACCTTGCTGACTCAAGGCTTATTTTTTACTTTGGAGCTTTTTCTTTTAGCTTAAATTAGTCTTGAATATCCTTGCAGTAGCTCCTGTTTGGTTGCATACTTTTAGTCATAAGTGCTTATTTGCTTATTATAGCTTCTCGCTGTGCTTATTTGAGTCTTTTAGCTTAATACAAGTAGTTTTAGCTTGTTTACATCTTAATCTATCTTTGGTTTCAAATTTTGAAGCTTGTTTGAGCTTTAAAACACTAAAATAAGCTCATAAGCCCATTGTTGAGTTTTTAAACTTCTAAACTGCTTATTTCTTATTAAATGTGCTTTTTCAGTTGTTAATTTAGCTTATTACAAGTTATTTAGCCTATTTCAAGTTTCCTTTTGCTTATTCACTAGCTTAATAGCATTTTAGCTTAATCCTTGAGCTTATTTCATTTCTTGCTCACTGTTTAAATAATAAGCTCAATTTGTGCTTATTAGAAGCTTTCTTTGCAAAAGTTGTAGTTGTAAAAAGTTGCTTATCTTATGGCTTAATAAGTTTGTACAAGAAAAATCCAAAAATAAAATAAAAGAGCAAAAGGTGGGAGGCAAAAGCTCTAACCTCGAGACCTCCCACCCATTGAGAGTGATATGATGTACTGGATGCCACCGCCATCGGTCTTTCTCATGTTTTGGTTTGGAACATTTAATATTCATAGGCATATGGACAGTTTTAGCTTTTAAGCTTCTTTAGCTTATTTTGAGCTTATTTCACAAAACAACCACCAAGTTTCTTAATTTTCCTAGATTCAGCATTGTTCATAGTAGTTTCTGTGGATTTTTCATATTTTTCAAAAATCGTTTAGTATTTTTAATAATTAATTTAGTTTAAAATAGTATTTAATTCATAATAAAAAATATAAAAGTCTAAAAAATATAAATCTTTTTCTAAAATTTTCTTTTGTCATATAGTAAGTAAGAAAATTGTTTTTACATTCTTAGTACTTCTTTTATTCTACAAATTTTACGTTTTACTTATGACACTTTGCGTAATTTTTATACTTAACGTACGTTTTCATTTTAAGTTACTTTTTTAGATAATTTAAGTTTAAGTTTTAATTAAAATAGTTTATTTAAGGTATTTTGTTTTATAAATCATAGAAAAACATCATTTTAAATATAGTGATAGCGTTTATTTAATATAATTTAGCTTTTTAATTTTCTTTAATTTGCATTTAAGCCCCTGTTATTCGACATCTGTCTGTGTTAAACACCATTCATCCTCCGTGGGACTTAACGACCCAGGAATCTACTATATTCCTCTGATCTAAATTGCATTTGCTTCTCTCGAAAGCTTTTAAGTTTATTACGGTTGACCATTCAAGTGGTCAGCTTTGTGTGATTAAACTTGACTGCTCGGGTGAGCGAAACCAAGGATCATCACCATGATTGATGAAAGTTTGTATCAAGGGATTAGTTTAGAACACTGAGAGCTTTGTAGGCGGTCGCCCCAGATTGCTCTCACGTATCAACGCCAGCTCGCATTCCTGGAAACATTGATGGACTTCCGGTACCCTTGAACTGACTTTTTCATAATATTTTGGATGTGTGATTAGATATGTCAATGGCTTGTGCACACATAACAGTGGACAACCCGTACTTGTCAAGAAAGGACCCTGTGGTACGCTTCAGTGCCACAATCCTTATCAAATGAGCTTAAAGCTTCTTACTTTTGAGTAAAACCTATCAAACCTTTCACTTTTCAAGGTTTTGCTCAAAAGAACAAGTACTTCCCTTATGATTTTCAAAACCTCAACCGTTTATATCACTTGTTGAGGGGGAGTATTTGACTTAAAATCTTTGTTCACAAATTGTTCTCAGTGGTTATCTTCCCACAAAACTCAAAATGGTCATCTTTATTCTCAACACTTCTTCAAAAAAAACATTTATATGCCATTTTTGAGGGGGAGAAAAATACGTGATAAGAAATATGTTGTGTTTTGCTCATGAATTCTCGTGTGAAAAGACTTTAACCCATGAATTGATGGGATCTAAAGCCTTTTTACATTGAAAAGATTTGTCTTCCAAGACTTATCCAAGTAAATTGTACCTATTCGAGAAGCTCTTGATAGAAATGAACTTTGACGGGTTTGACAACCTTTCGGGGTTGTCCACATCTTCAAGATAGTTATTAGAGCTAGTTGTTACCTAAAAGCTTACAATGTATCTCTTTAACTATACAACGTAATCGTGTCTCGCAAGGAATTGTCTATCTTGAGTCGATCAATTCAAAAAGGGCGCGCTCTTTCCTCACCTGCAAATTTCATCAAAACTCTTAAGCACATGTGCGAGGGGAGTATTTCAGCAAAATATCAAACTCTTACGGTGATACAAAATGTTTTTCATTCATAAACACTTTAAGAGATTTTCATGTAAATGGTTTTATGGCAATGGAGTTATAAGGTGATTAAGGTTAGGAATAAATGTCCTATGATCCGCCAGAGCCGGAGGGATCTACCCAAGGACACTACCAATAGTTAGAATTAGAAGTCCTTAGGTATGATTATAAAAAGGAGAAAATGAGAATCGGAGAAAGAATGAGTTGAAGAATTAAAAAGAAAAGCAAAGAAAAATGGTGAAAAGAAATAGCCCTACAAATTATTCAACTTAGGGCAGACACTGGGTTCAATTCATATGCTACTGGTTGTCACAATATGACACCTGTATTGAAGATTAAAAGTCGTCATGGACCCAGTGACGCATGCACTAAACCTTCTTAGCCACTCAAGTTTCTCTCAACAGAAGCTTGTTTCATTCTCATAGGTAACCCTACGTAAACTATCGGCTTTCTCTTAGAGATTGCTGGTATTGAAGAAGGAGACCCTCTCCCTAGTCTCCGCTCAGAAAACCAAAACGCACTATTGAGTCTAGAGCCACGAGATTCATCAAAAAATCTCTTAGGTACACTTGACATTTTATCACTTGGTGTTCAACAATAAGAACATCGCTGGTACGCTATCGAGTCCTTCACAGGATCTTAGCAATCACGAGAACATTTATGAGAGGTTCACAATTGTGATCCTCGTGATTGAATGGAAACTCCTGCCGTGGTCAACATCAAACAGCCCCGCCAGCAGGTCATTTCGGTAACTCCCCGTGGATTACGCTTAGTGTGTCTCAAACGGTCTACAGTCGTGAGGTGATTCTTCTGGGTGTAGCTCAGGCGACTCATCTGAACCGTAGATGTACTTCGTACATCGTGTTATCTCACTTGTGGGACTCCGTTCTGAATGGCCTTTGTAAGAATTAGAGTTGTGTTTTCACACTATGTCTGTCAAGTTAACACTCTCGAAGTTCGAACTTGTAAGTGCCGGTATCCGCTTATTACTAACCGTTTTCATGTTATTCTTCTTATGGAAGCTCGAGCGAACGATCATGCAGATTATTCATATGCTCATGCTAACATCATCACTAATGGAAGTTCTCTCAAAAAGCAACACAAAACTCGAATGATTCTACATCAAATCAAAGAATCTACAAAGTTTAAAGACTTAAAGAATTTCATCAAGATGAAATCCAACATCAAAGAGCGGTGAGCATGTTGAAGAATGACGTGGAGACACCGAGCATCGGGCGCACTGCGGGCGTGATTTGATGCGCATAACGAAACATACTATCACTACCATCACAAAGAACAATGATCAAAGAACAAAGATTAAGATGACGCCAAAGGTAATCCGTTTAAAGAAAACAATTTCTCTACACTGGGGAGATTGTTCAAATCAAGGCAATTTTCTCACAAGAAAGAAGAATGTCAGAAGACGTCAAAGCTACTATTACATCAGTACCTTAACCGTTCATATTCATTCATCACCAACACTTAGTGGGAGATTGTTGGAATCACTCCTAAACCTAAATCAAGTGTTAGTGATTCATATGTAATAGTTAGCTTAATATGGCCTTTATGTTAGTTATTAGCCTTAGGCTTATGTAGAAGGCCCATAAGCCTAGGCCTAGTCCAATAAGGAAAAGGATGGGAACTAGGAGTGTTGCCCTAGCTTCCCTCCTATAAATACCTTGTAATAACCCTCACTTAAGGGTTGGTTGTTCAATTTATTTCTTTCATTCACTCTATACGCATAACCATCCAAGTATATCGTGTGTGTGTGTTTGGATATTGTTCAACTGACCTCTATCTCTTCTCTATTTCTTCTATTGTTACTTGTGTTGCATATTTGGGAACCTAACATTTGCATATAGGCACACACTAGGCAAAAATGTTTCCAAAAGGAAAATTTTGTGCTGCCTGAATCACCAGACCCACGGATCCCAGCCTTTATGCTGGACTGATCCCTCAAGGGAAGGATCCGTGGGATCCGTGAGACAGAAGATGTTTTTACCTTCTATTTTTCTCACTTTGGATGAAAAATCCACATTTGTTTTATTTTTGGAGTATGCTCTTTAATGCTTGTTTTCTCATGATCACATGCCTTAAATTCATATCTAATCATTAGATTTTAATCCACATTTTGGGTCAAGCATTCATTATAATGCTTTGTTTTTCTATATATAGAATTCCCAAAATGCTTGCATAATCCATCTCATCTTTACAAACAAACTACACCATGTCATTGACAAACTCTTTATATGAATCACCTAGTACAAACAATCATCTTCATGAAACCCAAACCTTTGTACTTCCACCTTCCAAAATACCAAAATCAAACTCTAGGATATCCGCATGGATTAACATCCGATCTTGTTGCTTAGGAAAACCATCATCATATGGCTCATCACCATCAACTAACTCACCACAAGATGCTTCCATTATAACACCTCCCTCATCACCAACGAGTACACCAACTTCATCACCAAATCACTCACCACCTAAAGTCACTCTTTTGGAACTCCTTACGACTCCAACAAGATCTCAACAACCAAAGAAAAAAGAAATAGCCTTTTTGACACCTCCAACTTCTCCAAACACAATATTCAATGATCTTGAAACATCACCACCTCTAGCTCCCATTAAACTACAAGAACATCTAGGTTCTTGTCTACCACCACTTCCAATCATTCTGGACTTTGATCCATATTTTCCTAGTTTTCCACCACAACTTCGCACCTCACAAATCAAAACAACCCGGAAGATTTCCGTACTCACTACCCACATCACTTACATTGTGAACATTGTCAATCCACTAGGAAAATTGCAATAGAAGTTAGGGAAGAAATGCGATTCATACTCAACCTCATCCTTGATCGCATTAATACCATTACTCATCCCAACATCCATCCATAACCTTATGCAAGCATGGAAGGAATCATTACTACTATTTTCTATTTTTAGTACTTTTTATTTTGAAGTCATTTTCAAGAACAAGTTTTGTTCTTATTTTTACATGCTTGTAGGTGGCATAAATACCACTACACTTTGTTGTTTTATTACAAGGCCTTGTTTACTTACCTTGGCTCCCAATCTTGATTCTCGTCAATCACAAGATTACATAAGCATGTTACTAACCTTTCTCTTTGTAGGATTTTTTATTTTTCTTCACTTGATGCCCCAAACTAGGGGGAGCTACCATCAAGGGGGAGTAAGCGATAAGTGGACTAATTTTTCCACATTTTTTTTCTTCGACGGGTTAACTTTTTGTTTCGACAAAAAGGAGGAGAAGAAGTAAAACTTAGGGCTTTCAAAACATACATCTATTATTAAGTTTTACTCATCATAACATTATGTTTTGTCATCAACAAAAAGGGGGAGATTGTTAATACAAATAAACCGTAAAAACGTTTATTAATATTTTGCGATCTCTTTGTGTTTTGTTGATAACAAATATAATGTTATCTTAAGTACAATTATAAGGATACATGTTATTTTTGTAAAGCATTTACATATAGCCATTTAAATACAAAAATGTTGTAATTAATTATTTGTTGTAATAGTTTATTAGGATGGGTAAAAACCACAACCCATGGATCATAACCCATACCCAAGTTGGCTAGATACAATGTATACTTTAGATACATTGAATCTAAGGAAAACCCATGGACCAACCCATAACCCATGACCCAAAACCAAAAAACCCATGGGTAAAGAGGAGCGTCCCGCGGATCCCTAGGATTACACTAGACGGATCCCAAGTCAGAGGGATTCGTGGGATCCGGGGAACAGTGGAAGAAATTTCCTATAAATAGAGAGTCATTTCTTCATTCTAACTCACCCCTCTTCTTACTAAATCTCTCAAACACTCTCATTCTCTTCTAACATATAGATCACTTGATCCAAAGAGTTGTTCTTCTTTCTTTCTATTGTGATTCTCATATAGGTCCTTCTCTAAGGCGAGATCACGACCATTCTACAAGTCATCCAAGAAAGGGGTCCTTGATTGATTTGTCACTCCGCAAGATTTCTGTAGCAAAGATCTTGTATTTGATATTTCACATATTTGTTGTGTAATAGTCGTGTTGGTTTGGTTCACCGTGTTACGGACTCGGTATTTAGCTTTGTACCAGAAAAAGGTGTAAGCAACATTGTGAAGGCTTCTCCACCAAGTGAAGGAGTTTGTTGACATAGTGCTTGAACTCTCGAGTAGGTGACTTGGGGAGTGGAGTATGGCAAGGAAGGTGTCCTTGTATCCGAACCACTATAAATCGGTTGTGTCATGTCTATCCCTTTGCTTTACTTTATTTACTTGCTTTATCATTAGATCTATACTTTCTCTACATCCATAAGATCTCACATATTAACGAATCTAAAGTTTTAGAAACTAACTTAAAATTGGCAAAACTATTCAACCCCCCCTTCTAGTTTTCCACACCTTGTACTTGCATGTTACCAAAAATACGTTGTTTCTCAAAAGTGTTGGTTGTTTATCATGGAAAAATACTCTCCTCGGACTCAAAGGTTTGTAAAATTCATTATTTCAAAAGATGAGGGGGAGCATTGTCAAGTTTCTTGCCAAAATGACTTGTGTTTAACCAAATTGTGAGTTAAAGGATCTTGGTTGAAACCTTTTGAGGTTAAGGGACTAATTGTGTGAAATTTGAAAAATAAATTTTAATAAAAACAAATTTTTTTACATTCAATGCATATCTACTTTTAAAATTAACTCCCTCAACCACCTTGATCCACAACTCAAATTAATTCTCCAAATCTGTTCGTGTTTCCTGAAATCTGTAAGTGTCAAACTGTTTTAATCATGATTTGAAAAAACAGTTTTAATTTTCTCAAAGATCCAACAGATCAATCTTCAAAAATGGATTTTGAAGTTTTCGTTCAAATGAACAATTGGGTGTTTTCGAATGAGGGTGTTTTAGTTGAAATGAGTTGTGTTAAATCGTTGAATATTATATTTTAAACATGTTTCAATCATCAAAACCTACCCATAATCACCAATTGAACGATTTTGATTTTAGTGTTTATGCGTACCATTTGGGGGTTCTTGATTCTGAGATTTTTGTTGTTAAAAGATGATCATTTAAGTGTTAGGGTTTAGGTGTTCGTTCAATTAGACCAGATACATCATTTGAATGAAAATCAAACTGTTAGGGTTTAGGTGTTCATTCCACTTGAATCTTTTGATTCCGTGGATGAAAAGTGTTAAAACTTGTTGTAAATCACTCCTATGAACTCTAGGATTTCTCAGAAACATTGATTGATTGATTTTTATGGTCATATTTGTTATTCGTAAAATGAGGGTTTAGGGTTTTAGGAATCTTACACCTAAGTCATTATGTGTATAACTGATGTGTTCTTATGCCTATTTTGTGATCTATATGATGTTTGGAATGAATTGTAATCAAGTTATCATGTTTGTGTTTAACAGATGGATTAAACGTAAAGACAACAAAGGTGTTCTAAAGCTTACGAATAAGACTAATATTTTACGCATAAACCTTATGCCTAAGAAACACTTTACGTGTAATATGTTACGCATAAGTTGTCTACAGTAGAATATGGATTTCTTGGAAAGAAATTTGTTAACAAGGGTTTTTACGCATAAGACTTTACTCTTACGAGTAAAGTATATTCTTACGCATAACATATTCTTACGAATAAGAAGCGTTGTTATGAATAAGCTTTACTCTTACGAGTAAGCCTTACGCGTACAATTTAGCCTATTCCTACGAATAAGCTTAAAGCTTTCGAATATGCCTTACGCGTAAGAAACTCTTACGCATAAGCATAGTCTTACGCTTTAGCTTATTCTTACGCATAAGCTCCATCTTTACGAATAAGGACTCAAGACTACTCATAAGCTATTGTTCACCAGAATTAACCTGTTACGCATAAGTCACAATTCTAATGTTACGCATAAGTAAAAAATGTGAAAATGTTGTGTACTAAGTGATAAATGAAACTTAAAACTTCAAAATTAACACGTTCACGTAACTTATCACCACAACTTCATGTTATTGAACATATGTGACTTAGGACTTGTAACAAACATAAACATGATATTATCAAACATGAAATTAGATAATAAATCAGACCTAAACTAACACAATGTGTTTCTATATTATTGTTTCTTTGTCTAATGACTTTTAGATCTCAAAATGTCTGCAAATCAAGCAAACATCAATGCCCCAGCTGAACTCACCATGTAAAACACATTCCCTGTTGACTACAATAAAACAATTGGCAAGAACAACTTACGTGTTGATTTCCACAACTTCACCTGCTCAGAATCTTCTTGCAGAGTTGCTGTGGACATTCTTTAGCAACACCCTTTTAACCTCATGCTCACCAACTCAGCCACAACACCGGATTTCTATATCCATCAATTCTGGCACACCATGGAGAAGATTGATGGAGAAGATGCTGTGAAAGTGACACTTGATACTCAGGAAGTCAAAGTTACTGTCACTGATCTTCGTACTGTTCTTCTGCTTCTAGCCATTTCTCCAGTTGAATATGTTAGGACTCATCCTGAGACAGAGGTTATGGATTTCTTGGTCAACATCGGGTATGACAAAGAAACTGGGGTTATTTATACACATTCCAAAGTCGACGTCAATAACATCCCGCAACCATGAAGAACTCCCTATCTGATGATCGCCAAGTCAGTCTCGGGAAGAGATAACGGTCATGAACACCCGAAGCACACGTACAAACATTCTGGGGAATGGTCCATCTACATCACATAGACTATGAAAGCCTCATCTAGGAAGACATGATGCAACATCTCAGAAAACCTGGTTCCAAGGTTCCTTTCATCCGCTACACAATGTTATTAATCCAAAAACATCTCGGGAAGCACGAGAATATTCCCAATAGAATGAATGACCCCAACAAGCACACAATGCTAGTGACAAGGATTTAAAAGGTACACTTTTGAGGGGTCATTTAAACCCTTAATCGACCACTTTTATATCCGTTACCGCTTAATTTCATTCCTTTTCACTTTTTAGACCTCTTGAAGGCAAAATGTTGGAATGACACTTATTTGGACGAAAAGGCGTTAATATATGAAGAAAATGGCCAAAGTCAAGATCAAGACACTCAAGTTGATGGAATTGAAGGTGACAGCATCACAGTCAAAGGGCGACGCCGTCGCAACATGCTCTAAAATTATGATGGCTCAGTAGCGAATTTGCTATTTTGTACCTGACGGCTTCAGGCTTTCAAGAATAGGGAGTCACAACTCATACGGCCTAGATTCAGATTCCGACCGTGTCTGAAGATGAAGTTGACGGCGTCACAACCAAAAGGTGATACCGTCACAAAGTTGACGTGGTCAAGATGAAACCCTAATGGCGGCAATCCGACGGCGTCACAACTAAAGCGTGACGCCGTAGCAGTTGTAACTCTATATATATAATTCGAATTTTCAGACTTTGAGAGAGGTAGTGTTAGGATTTAGAAAATCCATGTTGAAGAGTCGGTCACCCCAACTCTAGTCTAGCATATGTTAGCTCGTAGACATTACGTTATTTACTAGTTATTTAGTTAGTTATTTAGTTTAGTGCAACACCGTGGAGGGCGGACGGGTCTTTACCCACTGTATTCCTGATCGAAAGTCTGAAGGAGGACGTTTAGTATGTAACTATAACTACCCTCTACCTCCCAAGGTAGAGGGTTGTACCTTTCACTTAATCTAACCTTTCTTTATTTTGTTTACTTTCTCTCTCTAGAAAGGATCCCATCATCTACTTTCTCTCTCTAAAATCTATCTCATTTGATCCATACTAGTGCTTGATTATGTGTTTATGAAAACCAATATCTATAAATTGGTATCAAGAGCCATGGTATCATGTTCTTGGATTTCTAGTGGTTTCCATAAGGTTTTTAGGTTTGAATGAGTTTAGAGTAGTTTGCATCATTTGGATCATTTCATGTGTTAAAGTTTGAATTTTGATAGTACTTTTGTGTTTAGAATCATTATAAGTTTTAGGTTTTGGTTTGGAAGGCTTGAAACATCGTGGTTGGGTTGTTTTTGGATTGAAAAGTGGTGTTTTTTGGAAATTTTCTTCTATCCGATTTATGTCTCAAATTTGTGTTCTACTATGCGATTTGTCCTAAATTCTATGCGACTTTGTCTCTTAAACGAATGCTTTTTAAAGCGATTTGTCTAGTATGCGATTTGTCTATTGACACAAAACGACAAGAAAGGACAAAGTAGTGGAAGTAGTGGGTGTACTTGTGTACTATGCGATTTGTCAACTTATGCGATTTGTCCCTTAAGCGATTTGTCTCTTAAGCAATTTGTTACCTAAGCGTTTTGACACTTATGTGATTCGTCTAGGGTGCGATTTGTCTAGGGTGCGATTTGTTTTGGGTTCGATTTTTCTAGGGTGCGTTTTGACTGTGAAGCGATTTGTCAAGTTATGCTATTTGTGTATTATGCGTTTTGACTATGAAGCATTTTGTCAAGGACTGAGATATGTCAATTCCTGCAATTTGTCTCTAAACCTAACATACAAAATCCTTGTTTTCAAACCCTAATTTTCCGAAAAATCCTGCGCTGCCCCTTTGAACCCCCCATTTGTGGAAGAACTATTGTCTAGAAGAAGCTAGGAAATATCACAAACCATAACACCAAATTTATCTTCACTTCCTTATCATCTTCTAGTTCATTTACTACATCATACTTCTCACTCTCTTACCGTTTGGTCTTGATTTTAGTAAAATCCCGCTAAAGATTATATTTCTCGGTTTAAATCATATACTTGTAAAATCCCGTGTATACTACAACATCATGTCTTACACTACCGACTCAGTAATTTCAAATGTGCTTAAATTATAAGATTTTGTGGACAACAAAGAAAGTATTTGCTACTATGAAAGGTTAACCATGATTGATTCAACCAATGATGATTTGAGATCTACCTGCCTTGAGTCCAATGAGAAAGAATTGCACCTGCTCATGCTACATAATGCCATGCAAAAGGAATTCTGCATTGAGACCTATCAACAACTTTACTCTCACCTCATGTTACTTCTACCCATGACATTGGAATGAACATGTAATGCCCTCTTCCATCAGGACTTATCCACATTAACAGGAACTTTGCTGTTAAGCTTAGAGCAACTGGAGCTACAACTTGACAAAGAGAAGATTCAAAAGGATAGTTCAGTCTTTTGCACTTCAAGTAATCTACAAACAACTTCAATCGTTCATCAGTGGGGAATATTCATCAGATTATGATCAATACATGACTGAAGTGTCTTTCAAAAAACACACTGGAATGGAAATCAATGAGTTCATTTAGACACTTATCCATCGTATGGACAATGTGAAGAAGTACATTGAGGAAGCTACCCAGAACTATGATAACATGAATGAATGTGGGATGCATTCAATAGAGAGGTGTGATGAATCGGGTAATGTATCTGTTTTAAGATCGGGTGTTGCTGAATGCAGAATATCAGAGACAGCAAAGAATGATGTAACCAGCTGCTCAGTAACTCCGATCACACAAGAAGTGGATGCGGTAATCAGAAAGGTGAATGAATGTCGGGTACAATCATTAGATTGTAGTGTTGAGATCAGTAAGGCATCGGATGATGGATCAGTTGACACTGAATACAGAGGCTTAGAGATTGATAAGCTTAAAACAGCCAGTAGTTCAGTGACTCTTGTTACACATGATGTGGATGCAAATATCAGACCAACAAATGAACAGGTGTCATGTGATGAGGTACCCTTAACTGATCAACAAAGTGCAGCTGCTAATGTACCTAAACAAACTAATCTTAATGTTGAACATGATTATGATAAATGTTCCTTGGTTGAGGCTGAGACTAATTAATTCAAAACAAATGATATGGTTGATAAAAGGGCTTTTGATGAACTTTCAAACAAATTCTCAAAACTTGAAAAACATTGCATTTCTCTTGACATTGCAATACAAAGAAAGGAGGAAAGTTTTCAAACTAAGAAACCATGTAAAATCCGAATTTCTGAATTTCGGTGAATTTTTGAAATAAGCGATTTGAAAGCTTCGACTTCAAGAAAAACTCGACTATCAACAATTTGAAGAAACATATTTCTGGTATGCATGAGAAAAGTAATTTAGTCAAGACTACACAAGACATTGATGCTATTATAACAAGAAATAATGATCTGTCAATTTATGTGGCCAAATTACTAAAGGAAAATGAGACTTTGAGAAAGCATCACATAGAACTAAGTGACTCTGTCAAAGAAGCTAGAACTAACTCAATGGAACAAACAAACTCTTTGATAGCAAAAACTGATGATCTCAAAGCTCAACTTCAGGAAAAGAGTTTCGTTGTTGTTACCTTAAAGAATGAGCTTAGAAAAACCGTAGGGAAAAGTGTGAACACTAAGTTTACAAAACCATTAACGTTGGGGAAGCCATTTTCTCATCCCACTAGAGTATGGTCCGTTGTTAGGCAACCTACTGCATTTATATCTGAAAGAACAAAATCTTTAAAGACAAGGCTTGCCTCCCAAGTTGATGCGATACAAGTTTTGTCAAAACTAGTCACTTCACCTGAGTTACCTTAGAATAATGCTTCTAGTTCTATTAACCCTTAACAAGTAGCTACTTCTACTCTTAGAACCTCTAGGATTATTTCGAAAACAGTGTCAAAACCAAGCATTAAAATCCAGAATTCATATGATATGAATGACTTGTGGAAGAACTATTATCTAGAAGAAGCTATGAAAAAGGCACAGATTTCGAAAGACGAAATTTTAGGTGCAAGACCTAGGGTGATTGTAGCCACCCGTAAAATTTCACTATCATCAACTTTCATATCAATAAACTAGATTGTTTATCATAACTTATTTGAGCTAAGTTGAGCCTTTTAGCATGTACATTTCTTTTTCTTGCATAAAAATGTATGCATCTCCGAGTAGTCTTATTTAATCATGCCTGATATTTACTGATAGCTAAATCAGTCTCACAAGAAATTTTCTTGTCTTACGAGACCGCACGCGCACCAGTATAATAAAAGAAAACATGAAAAATAAAAACAAATTAATAAAATCGGAAATTACATCATCGTATCAGTTTATTTAAAATGTGTTCGGAAGTATAAGTATTATATTTTTCCCGTTAGGAATTATACTTTTACGAATTAAACAGCGGGATACGAAATACATTGGGTACCAAATCAATACACTAAATAATAAATAACTACAATTTTACAAAAATACTAACAATTAAAATAAACCCTACCCTTATCCTTATCAAAACCCACGCCCCACTTCTGCTCCCCCTCCTCCCAAATCGCTCTCCTCTCTCTCTATCTTCTCAGTACACACTCCTCATCCCCTCCAAAAAGGGTAAACCTCCCGAACTACTTTCCCACCTCAAAGGTCAACCATAACCAAGACTTGATCCCCCTCTTGGCTTTTTCCATATAAGAAAATAAACAAAGGCTCAAGGTCCCCATTTATTTTTTTCTCTCTATCGGTCACGGCTTGAAGACAACACTAAGGAGAGCCACGTGAAGACCTGCGCATCATAGAGATGTTACTTAGAAGAAGCCCTTTCTCATCTACTAGACCAAAAAGTTGTGTCATAAGCTACTCAAACTTCTCCTTTATAATGTCCTCAGATGACCAAGGGTTTACACACAAGTCTACTTACTCTCACCAACAAAAAGGGTTTGAATTGAAGAAGGAATATTTGGGTTGCTTGATTCGGGTATAGAGTGGAAGTCGTGTGAATCCCCAAGTTTGGTCTTTGACGGCATCATAAGGTTTCATGACTTCCTCTTCTTACTTTTATTTTGATTCTTGTTGTGTTATTGTATAGTGGTATGAATTTCGGTTTAAACTTGTTATTGAGTCAAAAGTGGTGTAACCCTTGTCGATCCATAATTATTTTAGTGAATTAATTCTTTTTTGTTGTTAACCGATTTATACACAAGTTGGAAATCATTTTTCTGTTACTATTAATCAACTACTCGTGTGGTAAATTGTTGGATACGGTTGGCTTATGTTGGAAGAAGTGCTTAGGGTTGAATCTGCTTATTGTGCTTTTCTTTTCTTTCCCGTCTTGTCAAAATACTTTATCAAAAATGGAAGATATAAAGAAGGCAGAAATTTTACTAATAACCTAAATTAGTTAAGAAGTTGGGTCGATAGAAATAGTTAGCGAAAATGTCACTCGAAATACTTTGTTTATAGTCTTAAGTTGAGATGTTGAATAAGTCATGAATCTGCTGTTGATATGAAAGGATTTTAGCTTGAGATTAAGTTTCCATTTGCCACGTCCCACCCCGAGGGGTCTCGAGTTTGAGCCTTGGTATGACCACGTTAAGTTTTTATTGTTGTTAAAAACCTTCATATACTAGGCCTCGTGTTTCTTTTTTTGGTAAAACCCGACACAAGAAGGTGGATACAAAACGCTTCCCTTTGTGCGACACCTCACCCCGAGAGGTCTTGAGTTTGGACCTCGTAATAACGATGTTCTCATTCAAGTTCCTTGCCGGTTGTGGCATGTCCAGCAAACCTCGTTTCCTTCTACGATTATACACCACACTAACAACCATGAAAAACCACCTTTATAAATTGCAACTAAAAACTTCCTTTTAGCCTATGAAAACTGCTTTAGTATTTGTGTCGTGTAGTGGACTAGTACTAGAGCCCATCAGGGCAAGATGTTACTCCTTGTATTTGGGCCACAAACCCTGGGCGTGAGAAGATTGTGTCGAACCCCCTAATCTGACGTGCGAAAATAGATATATGCAAACTTTTGAAAACAAAAAAATGTACAAAATAAAGCAAACAAATTTTTAGAATACTAAGTATAGACAAATCGTCATCCTAATAATGTCGTGATTACTTGTCTTCTTAAATTCCTCTCTCGCCTCGTTCACAATTCACTCGTCTACCCGTTTTGACACATTTACTTTCGATATTATTTCATGACAATACCTCATTTTATAAACATATGCTATAAACGAATAATGAAATACAATTAACTCTTAAATTAACGCATCAAAGATTTTCTATAAATTATAACCCATAGTCATCACATAAAATTTAGGAAAATATGCAAGTCATACCTAATTTTCCAAAAGGACCACTATAATTTATAGACAAAACTTATTTCAAATTTTATAATCAAACTATTACTTTTATTATAGACCAATATATTTTAAGAGACGTCTCTACAATTTAAATGCGTCTATTATTAAATTTTGATATATTCCATACATCGTCTTTCGGTTGCAACAAACCAAAGACTCATTCGTTTTAATGCTTTTATTTTGTACATGTATACCTAAGCACTTCCATGAGCCAAAGCTAGCCAATACTTACCAAACTAATTTAAACTTTAATACCACTACACAAGTAACGATAATATAAAACTTTAACTTCTTAACCAATATCGAGTCGAATATAAAAGTAGAAACTAAAGTATGGTTATATTAACTATAGGTCGCGTAACGGTACTTCGTGCATCTACTACTTGACTTTTACACTACTCGGATACTTTTGCTAAGGTGAATTCATAGCCTCGCTTTTACTTGTTTTTCAACCCCCGCGAGGGAGATACATGCTATAAACTAGAACACAAGTCTTTCCTTAAGTTGCCTGCCAAAAGTCCCCTTCATCAAGAACCATTAATCACTTGCGAGTGAACGCGAATATAGTGGATAGTACTATGGGAATTGACGACCCCGACTCGGTTATCGGAAATAACCGGGGCGCACCATATTTGATTATCTCTATGTAATTGGCTATTACATCTGGGGGCAATTTTATTACTTACACCAGTAATTAGGTGTATGCAGTTAGTTTGGTGTCATGAGCTTAGTGCATAATAGTCACTGTTTTTCTAGGGTAATTGTCTTCGAAGCAATTATCATCTCTAACTTGTGTTCAACCATTTATTAAACCTATGAATATCACTCAACATTTTTGTTGATCTTTTTAAGCATGTTTATCTCAGGTACTAACTAGGAAAATCTTGAAGGCTCGGAGTGTACGGAATGGAATGTTGGAAGTGGTGTTTTAAATAAAGTTATCATTTCTGAAACTTTGAACTATCTTTTGTGTAACTTCAAAACTTGTGGTACTTTCTATTGTGATCCAAAACATTGAGTTTTTATGAAATGATAACAATCTTTTATTAAAAACGTCTCTTTAGAGTCGTTTTCTATGACTTGTGACTGTGATCCTCTAAGTATTACCCCAAGTAGTCTTCCGCTGTCACATTATGATTTTGGGGATGTTACAGTGATGAATTCCACGAGATTGCAATGCACTGCTAGTTGTAGTAAACCACTACCTAGGAACACTCAAAAGACAAGGGGTTGGCTTGCATCTAAGAGTAGATACATGAAGAAGAATGCTAAGCATGTAGAAAATGAAACTAGAAATTCTGAGTCTTTTCCGAATAAGAAACTATTTCCTAATTCACATGCTAAGGTACTATCCACTAAGACTACTAACATGGCTAAGGTTCAACATGTTATGATGCAAAACAAACCTAAAACTTCGACTAGATGGATCCCAACTGCTAAATCTTTGGAGTCTAGGAATAATGATAAGTCATCCATTGTGCATAAGAATATCAACAATCCTAGACCTTGCCATAAGTGGATACCATCTGGTAGAATGTTTAAGGATGTTGGACTTAGCTGGATAACTACCAGAAAGCTGTTTACTGATGACAAAATCAAGGTTGACCGTGAAACCCCAAAGGGTTTGGATACTAATGTCACTAACAAATATATATGCAATCAAGCTTGTAATGTTAGTGCAGGTAGTCCTTACTCAGTTGCAGATACTTCGATCCTTCAATACATGAACTGGCTTAATGTATGGATAACAAAAGGATTGATATCTCATAACTCACGGGTTCAAGTAACTCAACCTTGATATTTAATCGACTATAACGTTTGAACACAATAGTTCAAGCCTCATTCTCTAAAGAAAAGAAAAGTGTGCGTTTCAGTACACTTTATCTTCAAGAAGAAGAGAAATTTTCTTATGACATTTGAACACAACAGTTCAAGCCTCGTACTCTAAGAAAAAGAAAAGTGTACGTGTCAGTGCGCTTTATCTTTGGAAGAAGAGAAATCTTCTTATTAATGACCATTCTCATCAACATGCTTCATGCTTTTTCCATGCACTTTCAGTCATCAAGTGAACCGAACTACTTTTGATTGTTTTCTTATTCCACTTGCTCAATTAAAATGATGAATGGCGACATCATATGCTACCTTTAAGGGTGTTAGGATTTAGTAAATCCAGTCATTAAAGAGTCGGTCACCTCAAGTATATGTAATCGTTAGAAAGCTCGTAGTCATAGATTATTTAATGTTAAGTAGTATTTAGTTAAGTAACACCATGAAGGACGGACGGGTCTTTACCCACTGTATGCCTGATCCACAGCTCGTAGGTGGCGATTTGTGTAAGACTATAAATACTCTCTACCTCCCAAGGTAGAGAGTTGGAGCTCATAATAATACTTTTACTTTCTCTCACTAAGTTCCCAAACCTCTAACTCTTTCTCTCTCTAAAACCTCATCTTATACGCCTTGTTGTGTTTATGGTTTGATGTGTTTGTGAAATCCAATATGCAACAATTGGTATCAGAGACAGGTTTGATCATCTCTCTTACATATCTTTGGATTTCTAGTGGTTTTAGATGGTTTTTGAGTTTGAAAAAGTTTAGTGGTTTTTGCATCATTTGGATCATTTCTAGTGTTAAAGTTTGAATTTTGTGTGTACTTTTGTGTTTAGAATCATTGTAAGTGCTTGGGTTTTGATTTGGTAAGCTTGAATCACTGTGGTTAAGCTTGTTTTGGATTGAAACGGGTGTTTTTGAAGTTTTTCTTGCTAGCGACTTGGTTCTCGTTGTGTTTTTCTTCGTAGCGACTTGCTTCAGTAAAAGTTAGCGAGTTACAGTGTTAGTTGTTAGCGACTTGAGCCTAGTGACTTGTCTATTGAGACAAGCCGACAAATAGTACAAGTTAGTGGATTCTCTACTACGGCTAGCGACTTGGTGAGGTTAGCGACTTGCTTCAGAAATTGTTAGCGAGTTGTAGTGTAAATTGTTAGCGACTTGATACTAGCGACTTGGATCTTAGCGAGTTGTTCTTTAGAAACTTAACTGTGTCTAGCGACTTGGTGCTTAGCGATTTGTTGTCATAATTCTTAGCGACTTGGTGTTAGCGACTTGGACCTTAGCGAGTTGCTCTTTAGCGACTTGTCTGTGTAGCGACTTGGTGCTTTAGCGACTTGTGTCCAGCGACTTGGGTCTTAGCGACTTGGTTCAAGAACTCTTAGCGACTTGGTTGATTTCTGTTTGTAATACGGTTTTCTCTTGATTTAGTAAAATCCCGTGAAAGAATCTATTTCCCGGTTTAATCATAGAGTTATAAAATCCCGTGTAATCTGTTAACATGTCTACCAACGTACCTACAATCATCTCCACTGTTGGCGAGGATGTTCAAGCAGCTGGTTCAGATACTCGTCCACCCATGCTTGACAAAACTGACTACAACTCTTGGGCTCAACGAATCAGTTATGCTACTGTCTTGTAAAGGAAAATGGGGTCAATATTCTCAAATCTATTGATGAAGGACCGTATCAGATTGAGACTACAAGAGACATAATTGATACTGCTGCAGATGGAACCATGATCTTTGGATTGGATAGACCAAAGACGTATGATGAGCTCAGTGATAAGGAGAAAAAGAGATTCGATGCTGATATCAGGGCTTCAAACATTATACTTCAGGGTCTTCCAAAAGACATCTACAAGCTTATCAATCACAACACTGAAGCCAAGGCTGTTTGGGATAATGTCAAGATGCTTCTCTCATGATCTGAATTAACTATGGAAGACAGAAAATCACAGCTGTATGATGAATTTGAACACTTCAAGATGAAACCAGAAGAGAGTATCTATGAGTACTACGTGAGATTCCATAAGCTTGTGAATGACATGAGGAACATCAAAATGACCATGCCAAACATTTAGCTGAACTCAAAGTTTGTGAACAACATGAATCCCGAATGGCACAAAGTTGTCACCGCTGTGAAGCTAACCAAAGGATTGAAGAATACAAACTATGAGCAACTGTATGCCTTTCTTCTTCAAAATGAGAGACATGCTATGTTTGAAAAAAGGATTCTTGATCAGTTCAAATCTAAGCAGGGAGAAACCAATTCATCAAATGACTCAACTGCCTTCTACACCAATGTTGGTATTACTACCAAAGCCTCTCAAGTCATACCCATAGGTAATGGTAATCACAAACTCATTCCTGATCCGAGGTTCAAGCAAGTTGATGCTGATGCAGTTATGGGACACTTCATTAATCAACTGGCTCTTATGGTTAAACAAAACTTGACCCTCAGTCCACATACCAACAGTCTTCACACTAACAATGAGATCAGAACTGCATCCAATCTACACAATCATGCTATTGTCAGAGATGGAAAGGTTATGGTGCAACCACTTCAAGGAAGACGATACGAACAAGGGATGGTTGGAGCAGGTTATGGGAATGCTGGAGTTGATAGAGGATATGTGGCAAATCAGAATAAGGGAAGGAATGGGAATCAAGGACAAGCAAAGCCGATCAAATGCTACAACTGTGGTGGTGAGGGACATATTGCTAGGAACTGCACATCTCCAA
This sequence comes from Chrysanthemum makinoi, assembly GCA_910596185.1. Taxonomy (NCBI): domain Eukaryota; kingdom Viridiplantae; phylum Streptophyta; class Magnoliopsida; order Asterales; family Asteraceae; genus Chrysanthemum; species Chrysanthemum makinoi. The sequence continues at coordinate 241,382,409 of OU343222.1, read as the reverse complement.
AACGTCCACAGAATGCAGAATGCTTCAGAGACAAGATGTTGCTTGTCCAAGCTCAAGATAATAGAGCCGCTTTAGATGAAGAGGAGTTATTGTTTCTTGCTGAGGGAAATGCCCGAACCTATGATGCTGATGTTGATGAACGGCCAATTTAGGAGATAGGTGACAATCATCAAAATGCCTTTCAAGTAGCTGACTGTGATGAATTTGACTCTGACGTCGATGATGAACCTACTGCCCAAACAATCATCATGGCTAGCATCTCACCTATGGTCTCTCCAAAGGTCTCTTCACCACAACAAGCTGGTCCATCCAAAGACAAAATCATTTCAGATGTATTAAAACTATATGATGATGTTGATGAGCAAAAGATGCATAATAAAGTACAGTCTCTTGAAACTTATGAATCAGATATTGATGATGAGGGTAATAGTAATATTGTCCCATATGATCAATATGTGAAGCAAAGTGAAAGTGAGATTGTACCAAGTAATGCATCTTCTGCAGTCAATGATGATTATGTGTTTGATGAATACACTGCATGTGCCCCTGATGATTCTGTTACCTCTGAACTGAATGCCTATAAAGAACAAGTTGCTATTTATGAACAACGTGCTAAGTTTGAGTTAACCACCTGTGAGCAGGAAATGGATGACCAAATGCGTACAATTATTAGAAAAATTAATTTTAGAGAAGAAGTATTAAAACAAGAGTTAAACTCCTTACAAGAAAAGCTTTCTAAAACTGCTAAGCAAAAACAAGAACTTCAAGAAAATGTTAAAATGCTTAAGCAAGAATTCAATGCTAAGGAATCAAAACTTTTGAATGATTTTTCCAATCTAAAAACTTTGAAAAAAAAGCTTGAAAATAAGTTGTACGTACAAGGGAATACCATTCAGACTGCTCACTTGATCACTAAGCATAGAGTCTTAAGCGATAAGCATAGCATTCCCCTTGTTGAGGAACCAAATCTAGAGGTCATTAAAAAGGCTAGAGCTGCTCATAAGGTACTTTATGATGGTAATGAAATCCTTAAGTCTAGACAGAAACCTAGTTGCGCTGAGTGCACTGAGGAAGATAAGAAATCAGATGAAGTTATTAGGGAAAAATTGAATAAGAAACTAGAAGATCCTGAGTGTAAAATGAATAATATAACAATCAAACCCCATGATTACACTAAGGAAAATTGGATATCCTTCAACAAGTTTAAGCCTCAGACTCTATTGACCCCTGAACAAGTGTTCTGGAAAAAGGATATGGATATGGAAAAAGCTAAAAATCTTGTTGAAAAGAATCCCCCTTGTAGGAAATTCCCTAAAGCAACTGTGTATCCTCCTAGTACACCAATGCATTTAGTTCCTAGATCTATTGCCACTAATAGCAAGACCTTAATCAGCCTGTATGTTTTTTATCAGCTTTTTGTTGATTTTGAGAACACGTGTAAGAAGAGAATAACACCTACAGGGATAACTGAGGGGAAAGGGGTTTTGAGCAAACTAAAGAATGTTATTTAACTGAGGTCATGCCATTCTTTAAACAATTAAAAGGTCAATTTAAGAGTCTTCAAAAAGGGATACATTCATATATTAAAGAAATGGAAAAGGAATTTGATGCAATGATAGTTGAGGTCAATGATTATGAACAGGAACTCAAATATAATGAAGTTGAAAGGAAGAACTTGCACATCTTAAATGAGAATTTGATTTCGAGTTGTGTTGCTCAAGATGTGTTTTATGCTGTTACTAAGCACTCTATTACTGCTTCTCGATTTCATGAATTATCTATTGCATTGAAAGTTTCCCATGATCGTGTCATTGAGCTTGAAAACAAAAATTCAGAACTAAATGAGAAAATTGATCAGGATGATCACGATAATTTGGTAAAACATCTTTCTAAACTAGAAGTTGAACATTTTAATTTACAACTAAAATATCAACATCTTAAAGAAAATGTCAAAACCTCAAATATCAAGACATCCTCAGATGTTCCAGAGTTTGATGCAGTTTTTCAGATAAACAAACGTGACGAACATATTCAAGCTCATTGTAACACAATCAGAAAGTTGAAAGCCCAAATCTCTCAATTAAAAGGTAAAAAGAACAATGTGACTGGCTCCCAAATGCCTCCTCCTTTAGATTCTCAGTATTCTCAAACTTTTCATCTTCAAAACTTAGTTAATGCTTTACAAAAAGAAAACGAAAGCTTTCTAGAAGAAAATGAAAAAGTTAAACGTTTAATGAGTTATATGATTCAATGAAAGTCACTCATGACAAAAACAACGAAAAAATAACATCTTTACAAAAAGAAATTGAGAATCTGAGGAGTCGGGAAAAAGGGAAACTGCCACTTGTCTTTAATGAGAATGTTGCATCAAGGTCATCCTCAGACTGCAAATATACTGTGACTGTTAAATACATTCCTCCTCATCTTAGGAATAATGAACTTGTGTTTCATAACTATTATGCTCACCTTAATGATAGTCTAGAAAGTCTCTATGAGATTGTGGAAGAGGATTTCATAGATAAGCCTCTTGATAGAGAAATTAGGTTTGCTTGCATTCAGGCCAAACGATCTCAAGAGTTGCTAGAATGTTTAATAGCAACATGTCCTAAATCCTCAGGTGCAAAAGGTAAAGCTGTGACGCCTTGTTCTATGCCTAGTGCCAAGCATACAAACCATTCTATGCCCAATTTTAAGAAAGTGACCACTAATGTGCCTTCAAGTAGTTCAGATCCCTGCATGTCTAGTTCAGGAATGCAAAAAGTAGATCAACCAACTAATGTTCCCATAATTCCCTCTACAGGAGTAATCAGTGATATAAAAGCAAGCGGGTCAAAGCCTCGGGCAATACCAAGCAAGATAGGACCTCTCAAGCTAAGAATGTGCATTGGAAGAGAGTAGAAGATCACCCTAGGAATATTAAGTTTGTGTTGAATAAAACGAATCGTGTTGATTCTAGTATTAGTAATAAGCGTCTTGTAATTAATTGAATTACGCTACTATTCGCAAACCATGTAATGATAACTGCTTGATTTACATTACTAATCATGAATGTGGTGTGAATGTTTTGTCTAATGCTTTCAAATGCCTAGTTAAAATTGTTAAAAAAATCAAGCTAAGAAGGCTAAAAGGCAAAGGCGAAAGAAAGTTAGAAAATAGTGGAAACCCACAGGGAGAAAATTCAGTAATATAGGTTATCAATGGATACCTCTTTGATAAGGTTAATGAGTTTTTCACTAAATTTGCTAAGTCAATGCCCAGTAGAAAATGGATGCCTATTGGTAGAACTATTCCCTTAAGAAGCGAACATACTTTGAATAGGTCAAATACATACACTAGCACTGCATCTATTTCTAATGAGTCCATTGTTTCTACCTCCGATATGGGTGTTCCAATCACTGTTACTAACCAAATGGAACCCATTCTTGCATGGGGATCCCAATTATCCAATTATCCATTCTTGTCTGTGTTGAACGGCAGATCGTTCAAATCATTCTGTGGTACTTGGACTCAGGCTGTTCCAAGCATATGACTGGAGACCGGTCGCGGCTCATGAACTTCGTGAGTAAATTCATCGGAACTATGAGATTCAGAAATGATCATTTTGGTGCTATTATGGGTTATGGAGATTACGTGGCTGGAAATAGTGTGATTTCCAAGGTATATTATATTGAAGATCTTGGACATAATCTATTTTCTGTCGGACAATTTTGTGACTCAGATTTAGAAGTAGCCTTCAGAAAACATACTTGCTTTGTTAGAGAACTTGATGGTGTGGAACTTCTCAGAGGAACTCGTGGTTCAAACCTATGCACCATCTCTATCAAATATATTATGAAATCTTCACCATCTGCTTGCTGTCAAAGGCTTCCAAAACTAAGTCATGGCTATGGCACTGTCGTCTCAATCACTTGAACTTTGGTACCATAAACAATCTTTCCAGAAAGGACTTAGTAAGAGGATTACCCAGATTAAAGTATGAAAAATATCATCTTTGTTCAGCGTGCCAATTGGGAAAAAGCACGAAATATTCCTATAAACCAAAACCCACAAACTCAGTAATGGAAGTTCTTATACCCTTCATATGGATCTGTGCGGACCAATGAGAGTGCAAACGATAAATGGAAAGAAATAAATTCTAGTCATTGTTGATGACTACTCTCGATTTGCTTGGGTAAAGTTTTTGAGGACAAAGGATGAAACTCCAGATGTCATCATCAAACTTATCAAACTGCTTAAGGTTCGACTCAACAATACTGTTAGAATTGTTCGAACAGACAATGGCACAGAGTTTGTTAACAAAGACTTAATTCAGTTTTATGAAAGTGTTGGGATCAGTCATGAAAGAAGTGTTCCACGAACTCCTCAACAGAACGGTGTAGTTGAAATACGAAATTGAACTCTTGTGGAAGCCGCAAGAACAATTCTAATTTATGCAAATGTTCCAATGTTTCTATGGGCTGAAGCCATTGCCACTGCTTGCTACACCTAAAATCGTTCCCTTATACATACCTCTCATGGAAAAACTCCATATGAACTTGTCCATAAACGAAAACCTGATCTCTCCTACCTTCGTGTGTTTGGTGCTTTGTGCTACCCAACGAATGACGGTCAAGATTTAGGTAAATTAAGAGCTAAGGCAGACATTGGAGTTTTTGTAGGTTATGCATCTAACAAGAAGGGTTACCGAATCTACAACAAAAGAACTCGAGATATCATGGAAACTACTCACATCACGTTCGATGAGCTGTCCGGGCTAATGGCTCCAGGACAATCCAGTTCTGGACCCGCATCTCAACCTTCATCAAGTAGTCCTATCAGTTCTACTCTTGTCTCTAATCCCTCTCCAGCAACTCCTTATATACCTCCATCAGAAGATGGTTTAAAGAAATTGTTTGATCCAATGTTTGATGAACACTATGAGCCAAATGCTAATGAAATGTCAATTCCATCAACAGAGGCTGCTCCTATCCCTATCAATGAAGTCAACCCTTCAGTTTCAATATCATTAAGTCAAGAAGCGCCTGCTGCTGATCACTCTGTCTCATCAACAAATCATCAATCATCGAATGTACATCATGGAATTGTTTCTGGCACCCATGATGAAGTTAATCCCTTTGCTACTCCCGAAGATGCTCCATTTGAAAACATATTTGCTCCTGAATCATCATCAGAACCATCTTCATCATGAGATATCGACTCTGCTACGTCAGTTCCTCAAATACAACCAGATGAACACCTTAGAAAGTGGACACATGATCATCCATTGGACAACATTATTGGAAACCCTTCTCAGCCAGTATCCACACGGAAACAACTTACAACCGATGCCTTATGGTGCTTCTTCAACTCCATTCTCTCTAAGGTCGAACCAAAAGATGTTAAAACTGCCATGAATGAAAATAGCTGGTTCAATGCCATGCAAGAAGAAATTCATGAGTTTGATCGACTAGATGTATGGGAATTAGTACCTGCTCCAGATTGTGCTATGATCATTGCTCTAAAGTGGATCTTCAAAGTGAAACTTGATGAGCATGGTGATGTTTTAAAGAACAAGGCTCGATTGGTTGCAAAAGGATACCGTCAAGAGGAGGGTATTGACTTTGAAGAATCATTTTCTCCTGTTGCTCGTATCGAGGCAATCAGAATCTTCTTGGCTAATGCTGCAAGTAAGAACATGGTAGTTTATCAGATGGATGTAAAGACGGCCTTTCTTAACGGATATCTTAAAGAAGTCGTATACGTCAGCCAAACTGAAGGGTTTGTGAATCCAGAGCATCCTACACACGTCTATCGTTTGAAGAAGGCTCTTTACGGTTTGAAGCAAGCTCCAAGGGCATGGTATGATACGCTATCAAAGTTTCTTCTATCTACTGGATTCAGCAAAGGAGCAGTTGATCCTACATTGTTCACCAGAAAGTCAGGCAAACATTTAATTCACGTTCAAATATATGTTGATGATATTATTTTTGCCTCGACTGACCCCAATGAATGTGATCGTTTTTCAAATGAAATGGGTTCCAAATTTCAAATGTCAATGATGGGACAAATGTCATTTTTCTTGGGATTACAAATTTCACAAAGTCCCGAAGGCATTTTTATAAATCAATCTAAATATGCAAATGAGATTTTAAAGAAATTTGGATTTGATTCTAGTGACCCTGTTGACACTCCCATGATAGAGCGTACTAAACTGGATGAGGACCACTCAGGGATCATGGTAGACCAAACAAAATATCGTAGTATGATCGGATCCCTGATGTACCTCACAGCCAGTAGACCAGACATTCTGTTCGCTGTTTGCATGTGTGCTAGATATCAGGCTAAGCCTACCAAAAGCACCTTGAAGCGGTTAACGGGTCTTTCGGTATCTCCAAGGAACCATCAATATGGGACTTTGGTACCGAAGGACACCGGTATGTCACTAACAGCCTATGCAGATGCCGATCATGCAGGATGTCAAGATACACGTCGAAGTACGTCTGGAGGTGCTCAGTTTCTGGGTGATAAGCTTGTGAGTTGGTCTTCAAAGAAGCAAATGAGTACTTCTATTTCCTCTTGAGAGGCTGAATACATAGCCATGTCATCTTGTTGTGCTCAAATCCTATGGATGAGATCCCTATTATCTGACTATGGCTTTGAATTCAACAAAATCCCTCATCTGTGATAATAAAAGTGCTATTGCTCTCTCATGCAACAACGTTCAACACTCAAGAGCAAAACACATTGACATTCAACATCATTTCATCAGGGAGCAAGTAGAAAACGGTGTGGTGGAACTTTATTTTGTGAGGACTGAATACCAGTTAGCATACATCTTCACCAAAGCTCTTCCTAGAGAACGTTTTGAGTTTATCCTCCCACGACTTGGTCTAAAGAGTCTTCAACCGGAAACACTTAAATGTCTTCAAGAAGAAGAAGAGGAGTAAAAGGTCTTTCTTCATCCATATCTTGTAAATATTTATTCGAAAAGCAAAATACAAAATTTCAAAACTTTCAAAAAAAAAATCCATAAAAATTTGAAAATTTTTGAAAAATTTCAAAAATATTGTCATTTTTTCATGTTTTTCTCTATTCGAAAATATCTACGGTCTTTGTGTTGTCATTCAAAGAATGACACGGGTCTTTATATATTGTTCGAATGTTCTTAAAAAAAAAATTTTTAAATTTTTTGGGAGAAAGTGAAACCATGGTTTATTGTCATTTCAGGCAGTATCCCGTTTTTCAAAGAAAGAAAAGAGCCATGCTTTATCTTGTTTTTCAAATCTCATGCTCTGATTCTTTAAAACAATTACTTACCATCTAATGAAAACTAATTGATTTGTAAAATAACTCGAACTCTATTTTTGAAAATCATCTGGACTTAACTTTTTCAAAATATCTATCTCTCAATCAACAACTTATGTCATTGATTGAGGGGGAGAATGATTTCAATTAAATCAAAAGGTTGTTCGACATTCAATTGTTTTCAAAAAGATAATCATGAATGTTTAATCAATGGAGTGTAAAGTCTCAAAATCCGATCCTTATCAGTTAAAATGTTCTCATAATCAAGTCACAATTCTCCTCGAAAGCTTTCAAAATCAATTTAAATCTACAGAGATGATTTCAATTTAAAATCCGATCCTTATCAGTTAAAACGATTTCAAATTTTCCATGCACATGTTGAGGGGGAGCATCTATTTTAAACCACAAAGAATTGAAACGTGATTGATTTGTATCTAAGTGCAGGTTCCTTCTAATATGTGCAAAACTCTTTCAAACCTCGAGGCACATATTGAGGGGGAGCAAATTTATGAAAACCTCATCCTTCCTTAATATGCTTTATCTACTTGATTTGATCAAGGAAGTGATGTTGATATCTTTTATAAAATGGTAATCAAAGAAGTTAACTCTTCCTCTTGCCTCCGTGTGCCAAAATGATTTCAAATACATGAGGCACATGTTGAGGGAGAGCTCTGTTTCTAAAAATATCAAAAAACCATTCAGGTACAAAATTCTTTGATAATATATCACAAGTATCTGAATTGATTTTCAAATGGTTTTCAATTGGTTCCAATGGCAGATGAACAATACCAAATAGACCGACCAAATTTAATTTATGTATGGTGATATAAGGATGATAAGGTTAGGTATTTGTTCCCATGATCAGCCAAAACCGGAGGGATCTACCCAGGGATAATCCACTAGATAGTGTAGAGTCCTTAGGTTTGATGAAAAAAAGGAGAAAAGTGAGATATGGGAAGAGTGCGAACTGAGACAGAGCTAGTACTGGAATAAACCCAACAAGGTTCTAGTTATGAAGTATCGGTAAGCAATGAAGGGGTTGAAGAATGAAAAAGAATTGAATGTGAAAAAGGGTGAAAAGAAATAGCCCTCCAATATTTCAACCTTAGGGCAGAAACCGGGTTCAATTCATATGATACTGGTGGTTACCAAGGTAACATTGGTATTGAAGACAAGACGTCATGGACCCAGTGACGCACTGCACTACAACTTTCCAAGCTACTCAAGTTCCTCTTAAAAGGGCTTGTTTCATTCTCACGGGGAACCTACATAATCTATCGACTCTCTCTTAGAGTTTGTTGATATTGAAGAAGGAGACCCTCTCCCCAATCTCCGGCATAGGAACCAAATGTGCACTATTGATTCTAGAGCCATGAGATCATCAAATAAATCTCCTTAGGACACTGTCAGTGAAGACTCTCTGTTTCACACAATGTGGAAAGAGAGATTATATCTTATGAGTCCTACGCATTATCCTTGTGGTATTGCCAGAACATCTGAGTGATATGCTAACATATTCACAATGAAGATGGAAAGCCTTCTGGAGCCAACATCAAACAAGCTCCTGGTGGGTAGCATGTGAGATCTATCCAATAGATCAACCATGTGACAACTGAACAGAAACAATGGGGAGATTCAATTTTTTGAATCAATCCTGGTTCAGGTTATGGATTGACGGATATCTTTGAAAAACCGGTCGTTGTGCTTAAAAACTCTTTTCTTTAGCACATCGACTGTGTACTAATATTTCAAAATAAAAGGTGTTTATGATTGATAATTGATTTTCATTAAAACCTTCGTTGTATTGCAAAAAACAATTTCTATTGTGCGGTACACGATTGTTTTTCAAATATCTTTTCATCAATCAGTGAATCTCAATTCGCTGGTTCACTCACTCCGTGTTGTCTTCTTTGAGACGTTCCGGTTTGAGAACAGCTAGAGCAGCTGCGAAACCCTGTCAAGGAAATTCTTCAGAATTATACCTGTTCATAGGCAATACTTGTACTGATCAACGGGGAACCGTGGGCCGTATACCTCAATTCAACGAAAGTGATCAAAGAAACTTTCGTGCGCTTTATTGCTAACTGTTATATGCAGGTACGCCCGACCTTTGCAGCTGATCAGAATGAAGCAGTCAATCCATAGCCGCATGCTCACACATCACATTCATTTCAAAAGAAATCATGATTAGTGCATCAATGACTCTGATATTCTCACTCCATGCTTCTGCTACGCTGCTGCCAATATCATGAATCAACGAAAGCTTCCGCTACTCTAATGAGAATATATCATGATCCAGAATGTGAGCATGTCTGTCCAAATGTCACAACATCACATAATACCAACACCACAATGGAAGAGTCAGAGATTTTTGATAGCTAATGATCTCAAAGCTGGCTCAAAACTCATTATCATGTGGATCAGTTAAAGACCTCCACTTGGATTAACCAAACATGCAAAAATGAAGAATCAATGACTACGAGCTGCAGAGCTAAGGACTTTAACAAGAATCCAAGAACAATCTTATTGTAATATCTGTTTGTATTCAATGTATTTTTGAGGTGACCTCCCTTAGGGGGAGATTGTTAGGATTTAGTAAATCCAGTCATTAAAGAGTCGGTCACCTCAAGTATATGTAATCGTTAGAAAGCTTGTAGTCATAGATTATTTAATGTTAAGTAGTATTTAGTTAAGTAACACCGTGGAGGACGGACTGGTCTTTACCTACTATATGCCTGATCCACAGCCCGTAGGTGGCGATTTGTGTAAGACTATAAATACTCTCTACCTCCCAAGGTAGAGAGTTTGAGCTCATAATAATACTTTTACTTTCTCTCACTAAGTTCCCAAACATCTAACTCTTTCTGTCTCTAAAACCTCATCTTATACGCCTTGTTGTGTTTATGGTTTGATGTGTTTGTGAAATCCAATATGCAACAAAAGGGGAGAAGTGTGAATAGAATACATTTGGATGGTTTTCACTTATTCAATCAAGAATGGCAACTCTGTATGCAATTCTTGAGGGGGAGAATAAGTGTGAATTTACTGCATGGTTGATTGATATCTGAGAATAAATGGTCAAACGGCTCCAAAACTCATGTAAGAACCGAGCTACTTTTTATCAGGTCATCTTCACATGGAGTTTTCTTCTAAGAGCCGTTGGTTAACATCTTCACACTGGCTGATTTGATTAATGACAAAGTGCTTCCAGTTGCGGGGCTGATTTCCTTAATGAACATCTTTCTGTTCTTGTTTGATTGGGAGGGATTTGAGTTAAGGGGATTTGCTATTTGTAAGTTAATGGGAATGCATTTGGTGAGTTGAAGATGTTGACTTTTGATGCTGGTTTACTGACCATGTCTTAATATTTATAGTGTCTCGCTATACCTATGGTCTACCCTAATGCACTAACGGGCAGTGAACCCGGTCATGTGTAGTGTAGTAAATGGTAAAGCCGAGGTCGTCCCAAGAGCTATGTGTGTCGGATAATTACTAAGTCTAATTGTCACAGAATATAAATGGTTTGATAGGGTTTTGATTAATTAAACTACTAATGCAGAAAATAAAATAAAAGCAAATAAATGTGTGAAGGGAAATCAATAGAGGAATAGTGGTGCTAATCTAGTTAATCCTCCTAGCTAGTTATGTCTACGTCTACTTACTTCCAATTACTTCAGGTGGGGTCAAATTCGAGAGGACAGCATTTGGTCAATTCGCCCTAACCTATCAGCAAAGATGCCACCACAGGAGAAATCAGGCACACCGTCATAAGTCCTGTTGTTCCTGGTCCCCTAAGTCGAGTCATTAAGTACCGCTACATGCTAGATTCTAAATAGTTAGTGCCCGGCCGTTATAGGTGATTAGTTGGTCAAATCGCACAAGTAGAAAGGGTCGTCAGTTGGTCATATCTTACCCTTCCCATCTCAGTCCGCTCACCTAGGGTCAGTTGGTCATATCTCCTAGGAAATTGGCCTCTATCGCCATTCAAAACTACCGAACCAAGGGTGACTACGAAAGAACTATGCATGCATACACTTAGAAATAATTGTACGGAAGTAAAGGTAAACGTAAACAAAAAAATTAAGGAATCATAACTAGGCTAGCACCAAAGGGTGCTTAGCCGCTCATATTAATCATGCAAATCAATTCAATATTCAAAGGTACGAAATACATGAATTGAAAGTAAAAGAAATAATAAACGCTAAAGCTTATCGTAATGGTGTGACTTCTCCCTTGGAAACAACTCCGTATGCTTCCCTAGACCTCCCTTGAGCTTTTTCCCACGTTCTCAGAGTGTTGTGTGTGGAATAGGATGCTTTGAAATGCTGGAATTCGTGGGGTATTTATAGGCCAGGTCTAGGTTACGGCGTAACCAATAGAGGATTTACGCCGTAACCTTCAATTACATCGTAAATGCACTAGATCTGCTAGTTACGGCGTAACCTTATAAGTGGTTACGCCGTAGTCTTCATTAAACTCGGTTACGTCGTAAGTGATGCAGTAGTTACGGCGTAAGTAACAGCGGCGTGGACCCTCTTTTGACCTAATGGAGTTACGTCATAATCTTTGGGAAGAGTTACGCCGTAACCTCTTGATAAGTTGGACTTCAGGGTCACGCAATAGTTACGGCGTAATGTGAGAGACGAGTTACGCCGTAACTTCTTCAAAATAAGCATATTGTGATAAATCTTTAGTAATGTTTCCATTTCCGCGTCTCTTTAGCTCCAATGCTCGTAATTTACCTGAAAGTGGAAAACAATGGAAAACAAGCGTAAATTCATATAAATGATATAAATAACGAGCATTAACGGGGGAAATTGACACTTAATATTTATGACTATTTGATGTTATCAAATATCCCCCCACTTGAACTCTACTTGCCCTCAAGTAGACCTTATTAGATAGATTCCTAAAAAGATATCTCCCAAAAACCTGGAAAATATGAGTTTACAAATCCCTTATGCTAGAATAAAACAAAGCCAAACACCTCACGAAAGGGGACAAACACTCAAATCTCTCAACTATTCTACGTGTCAATTTTGGGGTGATCTCTCAATCGCACAGTCATAGCATGTATTCTATCATAAGCTTGGCAGTTACACAAATCTCCACCACTAGAGTTAAGGGCTAAACAATTCTCGAAGGCAATATGGGTAGACACGACAAAGGTTAAGGGGTGACTCGTCATTACTAACATGTCATGGCAAAGTGGAAAAAATCAATGATACATGACCAAATCCATGGCCAAGACACCAAAGATTGCTCGCTGCATCACCTAGACACGCTTCATGACTAAAGGGTAGGATAAGACATGGGATATATAATTGGTGTAAAATGAAAAACAAGCAGGTAGTCTAAATCTATAACTAAGTCATCACCACTTACCGTCCGCCCAAAGTTCAAGCTTAGAAGTCTAGAGACCGGATCATGAAATGCAAGGTAGATGTGTCATTAGAGGACGTCGTGATGGGCACACTACCTTTTCTTCTTCAGTTGGTATAACTCCAACTCCAATCTTCTAATGTGACCGAGGTGGCCTCCTCGATACTAAACAATAAAGCTCATACTATAGTGCTTATAACATCGCACTTTACATAAATCAATCAACTTTAATTATTTATTTTTTTATTTTTTTTTTGAACATAACATAATAACATAACATCCCCCCACTAGATCTGGAATAAACCCAAACAGGTTATAGTAAATGAAGTCTTGGTAAGCACTGAAGGGGTTGAAGAATGAAAAAGAATTGAATGAGAAAAGGGTGAAAAGAAATAGCCCTCCATTAATTCAACCATAGGGCAGAAACCGGGTTCAATACATATACTACTGGTGTCTACTAAGGTAACACTGGTATTAAAGACAAGACGTCATGGACCCAGTGACGCACTACACCTAACTTCCCAAGCTACTCAAGTTCCTCTTAAAAGGGCTTATTTCATTCTCACGGGGAACCTACATAATCTATCGACTTTCTCTTAGAGATTATTGATATTGAAGAAGGAGACCCTCTCCCTAGTCTCCGGCATAGTAAACCAAATATGCACTATTGAGTCTAGAGCCAAGAGATCATCCACAATATCTCATTAGGACACAAAATTAATGAAGACTTGTTGTTTCACACAATGTGGTATTGCCAGAACATCCGAGTGATATGTCAAATATTCACGATGAAGATGGAAATCCTTCTAGGGCCAACATATAAAAAGCTCTTGGTGGGTGACATGTGAGATCTTTCCAAAAGATCAAGCTTGTGACAACTGGATAGAAACGATGGGGCGATTCATTCTTGAATCAACCTTGGTCCAGGAAATGAACTGACGAATACTTTTGGAAAAACCGTTCGATGTGCAAATCTTCTTTTCTCTAGCACATTGAATGTGTATTCATGTTTTCAAACACAAAATGTATCTGTGATTGAAAAAAATACTTTTGGAAAAACCGTTCGATGTGCAAATCTCTTTTTTTCTCTAGCACATCGAATGTGTATTCTTTTTCAAATACAAAAAAGTATTTCTGATTGAAAATTGATCTTTCTCATAAAACCTTCATCGTATTGCAAAACTCTTTCTTCTAAGCAATACGCGATTTTTTCAAATCAATTTTTCATCAATCAGTGAATCTCAATTCGCTGGTTCACTCACTCCGTGTTGTCTACTTTGGGACGCTCCGGTTTGAGAACGGCTAGATCAAGCTGCGAAACCCTGTCAAGGAGATTCTTTGGAACTCTACCTGATCACAGGCAGTATTTATAGTGATCAACGGGGAACCGTGGTTCTTGCAACTATATTCATCGAAAGTGAACAAAGACACTTTCGTGTATTTTATTGCTAACTGTTGTTTGCAGGAACTGTTGACGGTTGCAGCTGATCAGAGTTGAAAAGTCAATTCACAACCGCATGCTCACAGCATTCACACTTAATTGAAGAAAATCATGATCATCAAAGACATACAAAGATGCTTCCACTACTCTGATAAAAAGATGTCATGATCCATAAAGTGTGAGCATGTCGGTCCAAAAGTCACAACATCACATGAAGGCAACACAATAAAGGGTGATCCAGAAATTTACTGTGGCCGATGATCTCAAATAAAGCTCAAAGATCATCAAGATGTGGATCAGCTCAAAGACCCCCACTGAAAGTACAAATTAGTCGGACTTTGAAATATCACTACTAAATTACAAAGATTGTGGGATTGAAGAATTGAAGTCTACGAGCTCGAGCATGAAAATAAAGATAGAATGCTAGGATGCAAAATGTATTTCATGGGGTGACCTCCCTTAGGGGGAGATTGTTAGGATTTAGAAAATCCATGTTGAAGAGTCGGTCACCCCAACTCTAGTCTAGCATATGTTAGCTAGTAGACATTACGTGATTTACTAGTTATTTAGTTTAAAGTACAAAGATTGTCGAATATCAAGTTTCGAGAGCAGGTGAGAAGGTGGGAGAGTTGTGTTGGTGCAAGACCAAGACGGGACGTGTTCAAGCCAAGACCTGAATAATAAACCCTTATGAGGAGATTGTTAAAATTCATCCTAGAATTTTTATAATTCTAGGTCTTGTTTTGAAATAGTTTAATATATGTAATGTAATAGTAGAGAGGTAGAATATGTTAAACATGTAACCACCAAGGTAGCTCGGTCTATTAAGGCCTGTTAGCTACCTCGCTACTCCCACTAGTATAAATACCCCTTACCTTGAGGTAAGGGGTATGGTTGGATAGGCTTAGTAAACTTATGCTTTCATTGTGATATATTACTTTTTCTCTCACTATCCTTCTACCCCGCTTCTCTATCTCTTATTTAATCTCTAATTCATAGACATTGTGTGATGATAATGATTGAAGGAAAACCTATACACCCAATACTATACTTAACTAAGCTACAAAACTCAAAAATATACTCCATCCCATCTCTTAAGATCGGCCATCACATACACATATACAATACATAAGTAAACTTCACACTTTACTTATTTAAGTCACAATACTTTACCACTTTTGTTTAAACAGAGGTTTTCCTATTAAAATACTCATCAAACCATACAGGTTTTCTTTTTTTTCCTTATCATGGCCGCCCCCTCCTTCTTGTCACATCTCTAGTTGCTTGTTTGACCCATAAAACACATTACCCCTAGTATAACTTCCCATCTCTTTGAGTATAATCAAAAGCCACCATCATTTATGTTCTCTTGATACATCCCACGTCCAACACACATGCACACCCTTACATTGCATTTTTTTATTAGTTCTAGTAATGGTAGAGTCTTATTTTAATACAAAATCCATACCATGTTTTCAAATAAAAGGAAAACTAGTGTAATACTTCTTTCATTCACACAACAGCTAGCACAAACACTTCTTGTTTCTCTCTTGGGTTCGGTTAAATTTCTAGGAGAAAAGGGAAAGAAAACTTTGGTTTCACTTATTTCATAACTTATTTGGGAGCTCATTTGGGTTAAGGAGTTATTAAGTTTTTATAGTGTTCTTGGGCACATATCACTCTCACACCATCAAGTAAGCATATACTCATTTCTATAATTTTTACACTTCATATTTACTTATCATAAATGTTTACATTTGATTTTACCATCAACTACACACAAAAATGTCACCATAACACGTTTGTAAGAAAATATGGTTTATAAAAACAAACTAGCAAAGATTCAACAAAAATATGTTCTTATCACTTTGTAGAGGCTTAATAATGATTATTGGATATAGATATAAGTTGTGTTTAAAAGTGTTGTTATAAAAGTGAACTTGTAAAAGTATACATGTTTATGTTCTTGAATATTTGTTATTTTTGAAATTTTGGAAGGGATTAGGATAGTATGAAGTTGTTGTTTTGTTGACAAAATGATGAAAATTTGTGGAAGGGGCTAGGATTAGTTTGGAGTTGTGATTTGTTGGTAAAATTAGTATTTAAGTACGGTTTTGTAAAAATAAAGTAAGGGTTGTCCTAATTGATGTGATTCAGAAAACTGGGTTTGAGGTTTGCAAAATTAGGTTATAAAAATAGAAAATATACTTTATAAGCTAAATGTAGCAGCTTGAATCACTAAAAATGGAGTTATAATGAATAAGTTACGACCGTTTGAAGTTACGATGAAAAATATAAGTTCTATAAGAAAACAATTAAAATAAACCAAGTGCTGGACAGAAAAGTCACAAGTGACCATGTTCGAGGCTGATTTTAGTAGGTCTAGAGTCCAAACTGGTAATTTTTACACTAGAGTCTTTTGTAGTCCTCTCGTCCTAGTTTTAAAAAAGTCCAAATTCACGTTAAATGGGTTTATAACAAAAAAGTTAAAGATCAATGAAGTTGGTCACTGAGTCATTTTAGGTTTTGGGAAACTAATTCTAAGTGTTAGGTTTTGACGTAAAACAATATTTTGTGTATAAAACTTAAACGCAAACATGTAATGGTGATAAAATCTTATAAAACACATATACATCTCATACATAACATGTACAATAGCTAAAACACCTTATTGTTTAATTAGGTTGCGGTTAGGATTTTGTCTAGATTTGTGTGCCCTCACCTCGTTTACCGAAATTATCATTTCTTTGAGGTGAGTTTCATAGTCCCACATTTTTACATTATTTCAATTACTTTGGTGTGATTATATATTGCTCGTTTTTACGCTTGAACACAAGTACATTTACCCGTTTACTGACTGGCTTAAGTACCGTTAACCCACATTATCATTGCCCTTTATCATGAACCATTAACTACATTGATAAACAAGAATGTCATGAATATATCTATTGGGATTGACACTCCCCGTCCGGTTTGACTCAGTTACACGTCAAACAGGCGCAACTTCATTTGAATAAAAACCATGTGTTCTTGGGTTAGACACCTACATTTGGCACTGTCATTTACATTATATGTTAATGCTTCTGTATCATGAGATTAGGTAGTAGTAAGCACATTTTGGTTTCATTTTATGTTTTACAATGGTCACGCACGCTATAAAATCTTGTGGTTCATTATTACATTTTACTTAAATCAATGATCTCACCAACATTATTGTTGACCGTTTTAGCATGTATTTCTCAGGTAACTAATTTGACGAGCATGGATTTCATTACCATGACATTCACAGAGTCCTACATCATGGCATCTTACTTTTAAGACTATATCATGTTATCGTACATTCAATGGGACCATTTTGTTATTTTCATGTATGACATTTAAATTTAATGGGACCATTTTGTTACATTCAATGTACTCTTTTTTTAAAACAACTCATGTAGAGGTCATTCTCTTATATCTTGTGTTCTCTTATTATGATGTAACGCCCCTAAATTATTGCTCTGTTGCGTTAATTTAGGGGTGTTACAATAAGCAAACGAATAACAATATAAAATCTCTGTGAAAACCAAACGATTATACTCCGTGCGATGATACGGGACCTTCTTCCTGATCTTTTGGTGTAGCAAGGCTCTTAAAGTCTTCTGGTGTTGGGAGAATGTCTAGAATATGATATTAAAGCTCGTATTTATGTTGTTTTGTCAAAAGCGTCAATAGGCATATTGAGGTCCAATACGCCGCATTCAAGATAACTTGAGTATGGTACAAGAATAGAATATTCTAGTTTATTCGTATGTCTTCTTTAAATTCGGCATATGACTAGAGTTTCATACGTTGTATTCTTCTTCAGTTAACTTAGGCATTGACTGCAAGGGCTTAGATACGGCATATTTCCAGAGTTATATACACCGTAATCTTCTGATATCCGTTATTCATGAATTATTTTAAGTAAATTATATGGCGTATCACATGAGTGTGGATACGTCATATGCTCTTGCTGGACTTGTACAGTTCTTCCAATTTAGCTCCAAGTTCCGTCGCTTTTCGTGTCTTTTATAATATTACTCCATAAATACTGAAAATTATACATTTCATCAATTAAGTAACAATTCTTATATAAAAGTATAATAAATGAGCAATATACATAGGATAAATGATGCATAAATATAGTACTTATTTGATCACATCAGATATCCTCCCACTTGACTTTTACTTGTCCTCAAGTAGACTCCTGATTTTAACTTATAAAAATATCTCCTAAACAATGGCAAAGGAAATAATCTTTAAATGAATTATTCAATTAAAAGTATGCACCACCAAGCACCTCGCGAAATAGGAAATGAAAACACTCAAATCACTCAAGTAATCTATGTGGTAACATTTAGTGAATCGCTCAATTACACGGTCGTGGTAAATATTCTATTATAAGCTTGGCAAGGATACACATCTCCACTACTAAAGTCTAGTATAATAACCAATCTAAAAGGAAAATGGATTTAATAATGAAAGGCTTATTGGTCAATCATTCATATAAAGAAATTTTTACCAATAACAATACTCAAACAAAAGTGACGAAAACATAAGTGATTACTCGATCTCAAAAGATGACAAAACCACAAGTGATTGCTTGACCTTCAAGATTAAGTACGCTAAAGGTTAGGATTTAGAAATAATGATATTAAGAATGATTAAGAGTAGGATGGCATGAGAAACATTTATAAATTGGTTAAAAATAAAAATAACAAAACAAAGAGATTATGTCTAAAACAAACCAAGTGCTACAAAACAAATTGATTTGGAATCTATTCGGGATAGATGAATCAAAGGAAGTATTTTTACCAGAACTATAATGCACAAGATATCTTAATTCTTCCTGTTGCGAGTCATAATGGAGTCAAGGAATTTGCCCCACTTGCAATACAATCAAATATCGTGAGTATTTGATAAAGAAGATTTCTTGTAAAAGAGAAATACTTAAGTGACAGTAATTCCAGAAATATAGAGATTGAGTAAGGCTCATATGCTACCGTGTAGCATTTTGGATTTGTAAGTTAAACTCGATCTTATGATTTTGTGGATCATGAGCAAAATCTCGCACTGCTTTGGAATGTTCAGGTAAAGCTGGAAGATGTTTTATAGAAGGAACAAATAACAAGGGTTAGCATTTCTTAAACATTGATCAAATTAATTTGCTCAAGCTAAAAGTCCTTAAGCAGACCTAATAAGAGGAGTTCAACTCAGAGTTGAGCAACGGAATTGAGAGCACGAGAAGTTAATTTAGAACGTTTAACAAAAGAGTACAAAGCATGACATGAATTGTACATATGGAGGATCTATGGGAGAACTAATAGTATTGCATGATTAAGTAAGATGAAATCAAGATCCAGGATAAACATACATTGCCTAAATAGCAAGATAGTTTGGCACGTATGAGGTATTGATCTTGAGTTTTCATAGGAACAAATAAGAAGCATTATGACTTGAAATATTTGAATTATGAAATTTCAAATCAGGAAAACACGCAACTACATCATGGTTTCAAGAGGCTTGTACTGAAATTCTCAGAGACTTAGGAAAATTAGTAACAACAAGTCACAGTTCTTGATTTGTTATGGAATAACTCCATTCTAACCAGAAGCTTAGAATGAAGTGCACCGTTGAATGCTAAGCTGAATAAGTCGCGATTTAGCTAAGTCTAACAATCCAGTATGACTAAATTGATGGTACCAATATTCTCTTAGGTTCATTAATTGTAAGACAATATTAAAGGTTTAAGAGTGAGGCTCAATGGTACCCAGAATATTGGATCATCAGAAAGATTAAAATTAGTGATTTTTCACTCCCAACACTTTCTGATACAAGCTATATCAATCATCGAGAATCTGAAGTAATTTCCAAACTCAGACGAGATGTTACTATGAGATTCTACTTATCAAATTTTTTAATTCGTGAATGAAAGACATTTCATTCTAAAAGGTACATAGTTGATTATCATGGTGGGAGACCAAGATAATGACAGGAGCTATTGTGAAATAAGATCACATTTTGGGATTGTTGAATTTCACATGCATTTACGGGAAAAATATTGGACGTGACTGTGATCGAGAAGCGACTACATGCATTAACTAGTTAATAGTGTTCTCAGAATGTGGTGGACTATCCTAATGAACTAAAGTATTAGGTCATTTATCTTTATTTACTCATTGAGTTTTAGCTTAGTTTCCAATTACTATGTAATAGTGTAACGTTGTGTGCTAATGTTGGATTCAGTAGGAGGTACAGAAAGATGGCTTTGACCGAGATGACAATTTGCAGCTTCAAGTTGAATTAGGCTGGAGAGAAGGATATTTTTCTGGGCCCTTTGAGTATGCAATGATTTGTGAAAGTACGATCGTACAACTAAAGTGCTTGAAATCACTATAGGAGACAAATTATTTATGAAAACAAGAAAGGACGAAAGTATCGAGGTTAACTTATCCATGCCTACTAATTTCTAAGAAATATTGATGAAGTGCGAGGGGATACAACCACATACCTGGACTCAATTGTAAATGATAAGTTGAGGAAATTATTAACTGCGCATTGAATCGGTTTCTGTGAGTTAGGTACTTCATTGTCTTGCTCGCGACAGCTAGGTACTGTGAAAGTTATTCTTACATTGTTCCTCTGCACAAGGAGTCTAAAAGGATTGTGTGCATGGAAACAACATATTTCACTTTTGGCATCAAAAAATTGTCGAAGGGTCACACCGGTGCACACTAAATAGAACAAGCGAGTGGAATTGAGAAACAAGTTACGAAATGAGATAGGAGTGTTAAAGAAAGTTAAATCTCAAAGTATTTCATTGAGGGGTAAAACGGTTATTGTTTTAAGAAAATATTTATCAATAGATAATAAGTAATAAATTACACCCTTAAGGTATAACTGTTTCGGCCGACCTCCATGAGGGAGGAGTTTTTCACTGATGCGTTCGAAAGGCGCGTTCGAGGTCAAGGAAACTTCCTTTTCTACGAGCAAGTTTTTCAACCTTCTAAGTTTTTCAACCTTCTAGGCAGTGAACCTAATCATTGTAGTTTAGTATGGGGTAAGCCTTGGGGATTGATATCGTTCTCTAAGGGAATAGGAATGCTAGTAAGAATTATATGACGAGAAGGTGGGGGTTGAGGATGATTCTTTTTTATCTTTTTATGGTTTTTTAGAAAGCTAAGGTAAAATCTCGGGGCAATTGGTTGGGGGTGGAACTTCTACCGATTACTCTACTTCTACTAATTATCTAATTATCTAATTACAATGGATAGCTATGTCTAATTGAGGTGTGCTCGTATGATGATTAAAGATGTGTTCACTTAGATGCTATTACTCCCTAGTTATCTTTTATTGGTTGGTTGAGTTGTCACGTCCTTTATCTTAACGCGTTGTATTCCTAAGAGTCGTAGGGCGTGCATATTCCCTAGTTCTTTGAGGTTATTTTCGTATATGACTCGCGGAATCGGCAAGCCTAAGCCATTTCATCCATGAACCATATAATCATTAAGCATACTCAAGCATTAAACACAACGAAAGTCTAGTTGCACTCCTAAGCCAATTTCAATTAAGACAAGAAACAACCTAACAATAATCAATAACTAGATTTTATAGATCTAAGCAAACAGAAAAATAATTTAGCTAGACATGATAGACAAGCAAGCATACACATAATCAATCGAATATTGGGTAGACAGAATGATAAATTGGATTAGAAAACTTATCTTGATGTGTAAAATTGGGTATGGGACCCTAGAATACTCTCCAAGTCAGACTACAACTGAGTTAGGGTTTGATCTCCAAAAATCTACCTCTTAAAATACAGAAAAATCGAATTTTATATATAGATTTACAATCGCGACGGCGTCACCTTTTGTATGGGACGCCGTCATTTGGGTTTCGTTTGGGCTAAGTCATCGATGGGACGGCATCACTTTAGTGTTGTGACACCGTCAGTCTTTAGTTGAGACGTCGTCTTGATTCTAGATCTGGGCCGTCTGGAGTGAAAACTGTGAGTGACGCCCTTCATATTTAAAGCGTGATGCCGTTAGGTTATATGACCAGAAATTTCACTGAGCCGTCGCGTACATGTTTTGATCAAGTCTTCATAGAGGGATGGAATCACCCTTTGGATAGGACGCCGCCAGGTTCTGCTTATCAGTCTTGAGTGGCTTTGATCTTGACTTTGCCATTTTCTTCATGATTTTGCACCTTTTCTTCCAAATGTGCTTCATTCCAGCATTTTGCTTTCAAAAGACCTAAAAAGTAAAAAAGGAACGAAATTAAGCAGTAACAGATATAAAATGTGTCGAATTAGGGCTTAAATGACCCCTTAAAAGCGTACGTTTTAAATCCTTATCAAATATCCCTACACTTGGTATTCGCTTGTCCTCAAGCAAATGTACTTTTGACCAATCAATTTATAAGTTAGGGGGCATGAAGCATTGGTTTAAAATAGTTCATAACAAGTAAAAGTGCCACAATAGTCATAACAAGCACGAAAATTATATAGTAGCATCTCACAAGTGGTGTTTGGATTCTCTCATCTCTCAGGTTTATATGAAATATAATACGAATGGAAATGGAAGATAAATACTCATTACGTGGCATAGTACATAGATTACCATAAGCTTGAGAATAGATCAAACCTCCATCACTTTGGCGTAAGCACCTAGGAACAACTATCTAAGAGGTCTTTACAGGGGTTGTAACGTTAGGCTTAGGGTATGGAAACAAAGGGTTTTGTTGGATAGGGGATATTTAGTGGTGGCAAGTCAAAAATCTTATGTTACAAGCATGTAAAGCGTGACGTTGCTAAGACAAGACTCGACTCATTAGACTAGATAACTTGAAACAAAACAAACATAAATTTAAAAACATAAACATAAAGATAGACGTAGGATGGTAGCCTGTATGTTTTTCTTCACTTTTTTTTTATTTATTTATTAATTTTTTTAACACTCTTTTTTTCAATATTTTTTTCATACATTTTTACTCTACCATCCTCTACGATAACATCAAAATATAAGGTATTTATAGGAGCATCCCTACACTTGAGTTTTTATTTCTCTGACACTAATTGACCCGATTTGAAAAGATCAAAACACTTGAAGTATTTAATTATGTAGACAAAAGGAATTTGAATTTATCGTTCTTTCCTGTTACTCCATAAAATATTACTATTTACCCATGAGTCCCAATCGTCCCAAAACTGTGTAAAAAAATATGACTCGACTTAGAAACCATGCAAGTAACTAGATATTTGAACTAAGGGTTTAGTAATGATAACAATAATGCACTAAAGATGAGTGCATACAAGGTAGGCTAAGGCGATTTGGGTGTACATTTGTGGGTGGATTGTAAACAATGCTCTTCATTGATATTCCGGAAGAAGGGGGATAGACTACAAGGAAGCTAATGAAAATGAGAAAAAATCTTACTTGATAGGAATCAAGCAAGGGAACCTAAACGAGATAGAGATCTAACTAGCTATTCTATTCCCCGGCAGCGGTGCCAAAAACTTGATGCGCGTAGAAGGCGCGTTCGGGGTCAAGGAAACTTCCTTTTCTACGAGCAAGTTTTTCAACCTCCTAGGCAGTGAACCTAATCGTTGTAGTGTAGTATGGGGTAAGCCTTGGGGATTGATATCGTTCTCTAGGGGAATAGGAATGCTAGTAAGAAATACTGTCTAAGTCGTACTACAGCCGAGTTACGGTTTGCTCTCCAAAAATCTACCTCTTAAAATACAGAAAAATCGAATTCTATATATAGATTTACAATCGCGACGGCGTCACCTTTTGCATGGGACGCCGTCAGGTCGCCGTCATTAGGGTTTCGTTTGGGCCAAGTCATCGATGGGACGGCGTCACTTTAGAGTTGTGACGCTGTCGGTATGACCAGAAATTTCACTGAGTCGTCGCGTGCATGTTTGGATCAAGTCTTCATAAAGGGACGATGTCGCCTTTTGAATGGGACGCCGTCAGGTTCTTCTGATCAGTCTTGAGTGGCTTCGATCTTGACTTAAAACGGATTCGCCATTTGTTTGACTAACGAAGAATGTAAAATGCGAATAATTACTGACAGAAATGTGGGAAACGGTGTACACTTTTATTTATGAAAATCAGATTATAATAACAATAAATAAATTAACAAAAATAAAACAGTAAATTAAATAACAGATAGAACGAGGTAGAAGCAGAAGACAGACTCTATAGCGATATAAAAAAAAAGAAGCAGTTAAAGGTAGTGAACGAGGCTCGTGTTTAACACGATTCCCTTAAAACGGATTAGCCGTCTGTTCCCCAGGGTACAACATCCAAAGCTGTTGTACAGCCGGACCTGACAAACTTGCCTGAAAATTCACGAAAAGTTGTGCGTTTCTGATTGAACGAATTGCTGAAACGGCTGCAGTGGAGTTACGTTTTTTTTTCTGTGTCTAAAACTGAATGAGGAGGCGTTTATTATATAGGCTAAACCTATCTTGTTCACCAACACAAGATATCTGCCAATATTAAACCGATATGCAAAAATCTATTATCAATAAGTTTCAAATCTATTCCTTAAATAGATTTACAGAAAATTCTGGAAAAAGGAAACCCGAATTTGATAGCCAATACCAAGATTTCCTTATAAACATGCTTCCATTTCCTTCTTTGGGCGATGTGGGATACACTCCCAAAACCCAATTTTTTGTGTTTCAAGTGCCTCACTTTGAGACACGATATCTCATTCATTTCAACTTCATTTTGGACACGCTTTAGCTCGTTGCGAAGCTCTCGTCAAGGAGAACGCAAAGCTACCAAGAAATATAAATATATTGTTAGGTCACCATATATGTAACACAAGCATCGATATGTAGAAATAAGAAAGAGATGAAGGCAGATGAACAATAAACCAAACACACACACGCGTATAAATAAGAAAGGTTATGCGTAGAGGTATGAATTAAAGAGTAAATTGAACAACCAACCCTCACGTGAGGGTTATTACATAGTATTTATAGGAGAGGGAGCTAGGGAAACACTCCTAGTCCCTTCCTTTTCCTTATTGGACTAGGCCTAGGCTTATGGGCCTTCTACATAAGCCTAAGGCTAATTACTAACATAAAGGCCATATTAAGCTAACTATTACATGTGAATCACTAACACTTGAATTAGGTTTAGGAGTGATTCCAACAATCTCCCCCTAAGTGTTGGTGATGAAAGAATGCTGACGGTGAGGGTGCTGATGTAATAGTAGCTTTGACGTCTTCTGACATTCTTCTTTCTTGTGAGAAGAATTGCCTTGATTCAAACAATCTCCCCAGTGTAGAGAAATTGTTTCTTTTGAAGTATTCTGCTTTGACGTCATCTTTGTTCTTTGATCTTTGTTCTTTGTGATGGTAGTGATAGTATGTTGTTTTTGTCTGCATCAGGCAGCCTTTAGCTCCAGTGTCTCCACGTCTTTCTCCAACATGCTCACACGCTCTTTAACGTTGGATTACAGTTGATGAAGTTCTTTAAGTCTTTAACCTTTGTAGATTCTTTGTTGATGAAGAATCATTCTAACTTTGTGTTGCCTTTGATTATGAAAGAACTTCCATAAGTGATGATGTTGGTATGAGCATGTTGAGAATCTGCACGATCAGTCGCTCGAGCTTCCATAAGAAGTAAACATAAGAAAGGTTAGTAATAAGCGGATACGGCACTTACAAGTTGAACTTCGAGTGTTAACAGCATAGTGTGAAAACACAACTCTAATTCTCACAAAGGCCGTTCCCGAACCGGAGTCCCACAAGTGAGATAACACGATGTACCGAAGTACATCTACGGTTCAGATGAGTCATTGAGGTACACGAAGCATCACCCCACTGTAGACCGTTTGAGACACACTAAGCGTAATCCACGGGAGTTACGAGTGACTGCTGTCGGGGCTGTTTGATGTTGACCCTGGCAGGAGTTTCCATTCAATCACTAAGGATCACAATTGTGAACCTCTCATAAATGTTCTCGATAGATTGCTAAGATCTGTGTAGGACTCGATAACGTACCACTGTTGTTCTTATTATTGAACAACAAGTGATGAAATGTCAAGTGTACCTAAGAGATCTTTTGATGAATCTCGTGGCTCTAGACTCAATAGTGCGTTTTGGTTTTCCTGAGCGGAGACTAGGGAGAGGGTCTCCTTCTTCAATACCAGCAATCTCTAAGAGAAAGCCGATAGTTTACGTAGGGTTCCCTGTGAAAATGAAACAATCTTCTTTTGGGAGAAACTTGAGTGGCTAAGAAGGTTTAGTGCATGCGTCACTGGGTCCATGATGACTTTTAATCTTCAATACCGGTGTCATCAAGTGACAACCAGTAGCATATGAATTGAACCCGGTGTCTGCCCTAACTTGAATAATTTGGAGGGCTATTTCTTTTCACCCTTTTCTTTGCTTTTCTTTTTAATTCTTCAACTCCTTCTTTCTCCGATTCTCATTTTCTCCTTTTTATAATCATACCTAAGGACTTATAATTCTAACTATTGGTAGTGTCCTTGGGTAGATCCCTCCAGCTCTGGCGGATCATAGGACGGTTATTCCTAACCTTAATCACCTTATAACTCCATTGCCATAAAACCATTTTTATGAAAATCTCTCGAAGTGTTTGTGAATGAAAACATGTTTGAACACTTCAAGAGTTTTAGATTTTCAGAAATACTCCCCCTCAATATGTGCTTAAGAGTTTTAACAGAAATCTGCAGTGAGAGAGAAGAGCGCACTTTTGAATTGATCGACTCAAGATAGACAATTCCTTGCGAGACACGATTACGTTGCATAGTTAAAGAGATACATTGTCAGCTTTTAGGTGACAACTAGCTCTAATAACTACCTTGAAGGTGTGGACAAACCTCGAGAGGTTGTCAAACCCGTCAAAGTTCATGTCTATCAAGAGCTTCCCGAATAGGTACAATTTACTTGGATAAGTCTTTGGAAGACAAATCTTTTCAATGTATGATTGTTCAGTTCCCCGTCAATTCATGGGTTGAAGTCTATTCACACGAGGATTCAATTGCAAAACACAACATATTTCTTATCACATAATTTTTCTCCTCCTCAAAAATGGCATATAAATGTTGTTTTTGAAGAAATGTTGAGAATAAATATGACCATTTTGAGTTTTGTGGGAAGATTACACAAAGAACATTTTGTGAACAAAGTTTGTAAGTCAAATACTCCCCCTCAACAAGTGATATAAACGGTTGAGGTTTTGAAAAATCATAAGGGGAAGTACTTGTCCTTTTGAGCAAAACCTTGAAAAGTGAAAGGTTTGATAGGTTTTACTCAAAAGTAAGAAGCTTTCGCTCCTTTTATAAGGATTGTGGCACTGAAGCGTACCACAGGATCCTTTCTTGACAAGAACGGGTTGTACACTGTTATGTGTGCACAAGCCATTGTCATATATAATCACACATCCAAATGAATATCAAATTGAAACAGATTAAGGGGTACTAAGAATGTCAGGTAGTTCCGCAAGAACTCCAGGAATGCGAATTGGTCGTTGATAGCCTGTGAGATTAATGCGTTGACGACCACTGACGAAAATCTCCAACGTTCTGAACCCGATCTCTTGAAACAACCTTTCATCAAGCATCTTGATGATTCTCTTTACATTCCGTCTTTCACGAGAATTCAATCGTTGGTGACCCAAAGCCTTGTTGAATCGCCTTTAACCGGTATGCTAGCCCATCCCTGACATTCTTCAATGTTGAATCTCCAAACTTATGAAGCTCATTACACGACATCAAGCAGTTGCGTGAAGTGCAGAGACTACTCTAAAGGGTTTTTGATGAGAGTGAATTGAGGCTGATGGTTGATGTCAGGAAGTTCTAGTGAGGTGGTGAAGTTGACACGAGTCGATCGACTCAACAGCAAGTTGCAAATCTTCTACCGTTCGATCACGATGCGATGAAGATAAGCAAGGACTTGATGTATTCACGTTGAATTCGTGAATTGTCTCATGCGTCCCTGTACCTTTGCAAGATACAGATCTTCAATGTCGTTGAGAGACAAATTCTGGAAGTCCGCTTCACAGAAAGCATAGTCCCTTTTGTCTTGTCTTTTGACCATGATGTTCTTTAGGAAGGTGTAGTCCCATTTAGACGAAAGAGCAACATGCTTAATAGAAACGATCCCTTGACCACTATACACTTCATGTTGAGATTTATGAACCTGGCAGCTTCTGTAGTAGATTCGTTGGCGTTTCGGCCAATGGTGAATCCCATACATTGCATTGATGTCATACTCTTCCACTCTGTTTTTGAACATGTGGGTAGCCTTTTCTTCGATGGCTATGCAGTTGGAGTATATGGCTGCCAGGAACGGAAGTGTAAGTGATGTAGCGTATTTCCTTGACACATCGCTACCATGTAGAACAAATTCCAGGTCGTTGTTGAAGAAGTATCGAAATGGAATCTGAGGTTGATCTGGTTGACCGATGGTAGGTAGGGGTTTAGTCCAGTCTGTGTAGTATGGAGCATTGTCTTTGCGTGTGTATTCGATGTTTGCTTCAGGGTTGAGCCAATCAATGTTGTTGGACATGGCTCGTGCTATGTTTTCAAGGTGATATTCAACCTCAATAGCACTTTCCGAGCTGTCTTTGAGTATTTGAAATGCTTCATTCTTGATTCGCTTCAACTCGGATTTCGTCATCTTTTTCACACGGAATTTTTCTTGCAAGAACTTAGCATGTTCCAATGTACGACCTTCTACCGCATCTTGACCTTCCGGTGGGTAGGGAGTAAAATCAACAAGCTTCGAGAACCAATTGAATTCAGTGTCATCCTCGTCCAGCCATGATAAGACGTCAGTCATAGGCGCCTTCTTCTTCTTTTTCTTTGGCCTAGAGGAGGATTCTGGTTGATTGGCTGTGTCAGGAGAGATGGGTTGTTGTTGGGGCTCAGAGACTTCCTCATCGTCACCACCAGTATACTCGAAGTGATCACCGGTTTTCGAGTGCAGGGGTGGTAACTCAGATATCGTGAGGTTTTTCATAGAAGCGAGGAGGAGATCGTCTTGGTGGTGAGGTCCTTCGGGGTGGAGGTGGCATTGAGGAAGATTCACCGATTTCTTTGGGCGTTTAGGTGCAGAATCCTTGTCCTTATCATCGTCATCTCTTGGTCGTTTTGGTTGACTTATTGATTCTTTGCATGAAGTCACGAGTTGATAATCTAATAGAGTCTCAAAAACTTAGCTTCATCGAAGTGAAGGTTCCAGCTCTTTTTGACATTTGCATCACCAATTTAGCGATTAACTCGGTTTCAGAAAGGTCAGATTCTTTGGACATTATATTTTTAACCAATGCGACGATGTTTGGTGTAAGTTGTCTGGAGAATACTTCTCTAGTCACAGGGGCATTCGAGAAGAAACTTGTGAGTATATTCTCTTGCCGTCTTCTCCAATTCCTTTTGGAAACCTCCTTTGATAAACTGTTGGATTTGTTCCTTTTCTGTCAACAACTCGTTTATCCCGTCTTGAAGAAAGTTGATTCGGTGGTGATTCACTTTTGTTGGTAACATCCTTCTTTTCGTACTACTTGACAGCTTTAACAATCCTTGTTTTAGCCCGGGATAACCAAGAGTCTGTTGGTTTCTTCACAGATTTGGAGGTGAATTTGGTTGATCTTTTGGATGGGGGTGGTGAGGAGTGAGAAGATGAGTCCGATGATGAGATGTGAGGTGACTCTGGGTCCTTTGGAGGATCAGAAGTTTTCTCCTCGGAACAAAGTGGACTATTGAGAAGAAAATCATCATAGTCATCTTTTCCAGTTTTAGTCTTTTCTGCTTTGGCATGAGCTGCAGCCATTTCATCAGTCTTTTCTTTCTCAGACTTCTCTTTTTCTGGTTCCTCCGGGGGTTTTTGTTTTTGCACAAGAGTGGTGGCACGGTTCCCTTATCGGGATGATTAACGCATCGAGGAATTGGTGTAGATTGAACGCCACCACTCGACCCTCCGGGGCCACCCATTTGTTCCTTTGCAAATGCTTCACAAAATTTTTATGCGAGTTCCTTTAACTTCCTTTGATATTCCTTTTGCTCATCTATTGGTTCTTCTTCAGAGCTCTCCTTATCATGTTCAATCACAGGAGTTTTCCCTTTACCTTTGTCAGCTGGTGGAGTAGGAGGTTTAGCTACTAATTGAGTAACGTCGGTTGCAGTTTCAGAGTAAAAAACCTCATCGTCTGATTCGGTTTCCTCAGAGCTTTCATCCACTAGCTTTCTTGGCGGTTCAGGCTTAGGTACGGGAATAGGAACAGCTTCCTTAGAAGGAACTTTCCTTTTGAGTGGAGGCTTCCTCTTCGGGAACTTCCTTTGACTTTCTGTGCTTGCAACACTCCCTGCACTGCCTCTTCTGGTTTTCCTGGTAGGTGTACAAAAAGACTTGTCATCGAGAGAACCAACTTTACCTTCATCAAGCGCTACAGATACCTTTTATATGAGTAAAGCTGTTTGATTTCATCGAGAGAAGGTGATCCGGCAAAGACACCTTGTTTCTTTGTTGTTGATTCCTTAAATCTGACTGTAAGAGTAGGTTCATACAACATGTCGTGATTGTTGGGGTCATTGATTCTCTTGGGGATATTCGGGTTAAACCCAAGTGCTCTTTGGATCAACAATTTGGTATATCTGATATAAGGGATTTTTTAGCCAAGCTTCTTGAGAAATGTCATCATGTCGTCCCATATCAGAGCTTCGACTTCAATGTGCTTCATGTTGACCAAAGCCCAAAAGATTTGCAGTTCCATGAGCTTGGGGGTGCTCATAGCCACGTCACGACGAAACATTTGGTGATGATGATGTAGAGAGTCCTCCAAGGTTGAGGAATATTTTTAAGATCCACATGTGAATGCTTAGTGATTACTCTTGTAGCTTTGTCATAACCAATATTGATCAGGAACTGTAGAACAGTCTCTTCAGTTGGTGTGGCATTGAGTTCGGTAGGCTCGATGATTGGAATGAGAAGAACAGCCCGTAAGTCTGTAGGTGTGATGGTGACTTGTTTGTGGTTGAGAGTCACTGTCACAGCATTCTGTCCTTTGATCATTTGCATTGAAGTCCAAAACTGATGAATATAGATCTCAGGCACTGCGTAGCGAATTGAGAGCATGTTCTGATAAGGATGATTCTTTAGAATATCCACAACAATCAAGCAAGAAGACTCTGTGCAGGTGAGAGTTTCAAAGTCAACACGAAGGTTGTTCTTTCCAATCTTCATCGGATAGCCATTGGGAAAGATATCAACAATGGTGAGAACATTTGGTGCATCCACATTCATTTGAGCGTCCATGTCGTGATCTGAAATATATTTAACCAATAGAACCAACATATCGAAAGACATAATGTTAGTCAACAGATGGTTTTATTGTCTACTTATTGAATGAGATATGTTAATGATTGTTACGAGTCCAAAGTCACTTGTTTGTTCAATAGTCCAATGACGTCGTGATAAGTTTCGTGAGTTAGTTAACTTTAAGTTTTAAAGTTCATGTTATCACTTATTTTTCACAACATATTAAACGTTTAAGCTTATTGGTGACATTATTGGTTTTGTGACGTTATGATTTATTTATTTACAAGTTTTCACGCGTAACAATTCATAATGAAGGTTTAATCAAGGCTTAGGCATAGAAATGGCAAGCTTATGCGTAAACAGAAGAGGTATACGCGTAGACGCAAGCTTATGCGTAGGATCCTGACTTACGCGTAAGAAATATTACGCGTAGGAAAAGTAGACCTTATGCGTAGAGCTTGCAGCGTGCACATATAAAACCTTACGCGTAAGGCTTACTCGTAAGAGTAGACCTTATGCGTAGAGGTCATCTTGTTACGCATATCCTTCACAGGATACGTGTAGTCCCCTTTGTAGAACCTTACGCGTAAGATTTCTCTTACGCGATAACATGCTACGGCGTAGGTGATCCTTATGCGTAGATGTCTAACAACCTTGATTCTGAATTTTACGAGTAGAAAACCTGAAATAATATCATCATATCATCAATATTAACTCATACATTCATTCTATAACAGATTTAACCACAAACACCCATTCAAACAATTACGCGTAAGATTACTTATGCGTAGGCTTAAACCCTAAAGTTAAATAATTACGCGTATGAAATCTAGCCATAGGAAATGCACCAAAGTAATTCTGGAAGGTCTTAGAGGTGTAGTAAGTTGTCCTATCCAAGTTTTAACATCAAATGCAAGGCCAATCAAGAATACCCAATTCTTATGAACATAAACCCTAGTTTTCAGTTTGTGAATCATTAGTGTTTCTGGGCTTAGATTTGATCAATTCAACTTGAAAACAACCTATGACAACAATCTTATCACCAAAAACGTTCTCATTTGAAAATACCCAAACTTCACGCATAAACCCTAATTCCCAAAATCAATCAAATCATGTATCTGGGTGTGATTAAGTGATGAAAATGTAATCATTGATGTTGAGAAAACGTTTTGACACAGTCATTTCAACCACAAACACACAAACTTGATTGTGTGTTCATACGCTTATGCGTAGAACACAAAAATCCTTATATCTCAAGTTTTAACCGTTGGATTTATGAAAAATTCAAAACCATTGTTTAAAAACTTGTTATAAACACAGAATAACTTACAGATTGATGATCAAGTAACTGGATTTGAAGAACGATTTTTATGCGTGGGATTTAGGTTGGTGAATAATAAATGAGGTGAAGTAATTAGGTGGAGGTGTTTTTTGTTAGAAATAACATTCAGATTTTGACAGTTTTAGTCCCTCCACCTTTTCCATTTTCATCCAAAGCCTTTTAACTTCCATTTTTGTTATCAAACGACGGATATTTTGAAAATAACTTTGACGATACTCCCCCTTGACTTAAGAAAATAATGAAAGGTTATAAATTTTAGTCCGAGGAGTGTTAGTAAACCAGAAATGTGACCACCGTTAATTAAGGAAACAACCGGGATAATGTCACATGCAAGTACAGTGTTATTTTAAAACAGTTAAGTATTTATTTTTCTCCCCCTCAACACGTGATCGGAAAAATACTGAATTTTAAAAGATTTGAGTGTTGACGGAAGAAATGTACTTGCCATGTTAAAAGAAATATAGATAGAAGAATATTTTTGTTGTTTTATAAGGTTTTATATTTTTGTATTTTGTTTTTGAAAAAATATTTACAAAAGAGGTTTTGGTGTTTAACTGGTTTTTTAAGAATGTTTTAAGAGTTCATCCAGTTCCTCTTGAGTCAAACACCGCATACCAATCCGGTGGACCAACTCATTAAACCTAGCAAGAGCTAAGGCTTTGGTGAGAAGATATGCCAATTGGTATTCTGTACCCACAAAATAAAATTCAACAGTACCTGTTCCACGGTCCTTGATGAAATGATATCGAAGATCGATGTGCTTTGATTTCGAATGTTGAACTGAATTGTACGAGATCGCAATAGCACTCCATTGTCGCAGCATACATCGATTCGTCAAATACGTAACCATAGTCCTTGAGTTGTGTTCTCATCCAAATGACTTGAGCACAACATGCCGACATGGATACATATTCTGCTTCAGTTGAGGACAACGATGTACAATCCCGCTTCTTCGATTGCCATGACACCAGTTTATCACCAAGAAATTGTAAAGCTCTTGAAGTACTTTTTCGTGAATCTAAGCATCCCTGCGTGATCAAAGATCTCGAAAAGCGATTAGTTCAAAACCAGAATCCTTCGGATACCTGATCCCCAAATTAATGGTTCCCTTGATGTATCGGAGGATTCGTTTAGCCTCAAAGAGGTGGGTTTCAGCTTGGTCTCGACGATAACGGAGCAAAGATAGACGGCAAAAAACAATATCAGTCTCAAGTAATGCTGGTTAGATACATGAGAGACCCAATGATACTACGGTATTTGGTAGGGTCCACCAATTTCTCATGTAAATCAGTGTCTAGCTTCTTGGTATGAGCCATTGGTGTGGCATAGGTGTCACAGTTTTGCATTCCAAATTTGTGTAACAGTTCAAGGGCATATTTGGACTGACTTAAGAAAATACCACAGGGTGATTGATGAAATTGCATTCCAAGGAAGAATGTGAGTTCACCCATCATTGACATTTCAAAATGTTTTGTCATAAGTTTTGCAAAAGCATTTGAGTATTTTAAATGTGTTGAACCAAAAATGATATCATCCACATAAATTTGAACAATTAAGATGTGAGCCCAGTGATATTGTATAAAGAGTGTAGGGTCGACCGAACCTTTGGTAAACTTATTGGCAATAAGGAAGGATGATAACTTATCGTACCACGCCTGAGGGGCTTGTTTGAGACTGTAGAGAGCTTTCTTCAGTTTGTAGACATGATTAGGGAACTCGGATCAATGAATCCATTTGGCTTACATAGACCGCTTTCTTCGGCTTTGTCCATTGAGAAAAGCGGTTTTGACATCCATTTGAAAGACCGTGATGTTCATGTGAGCCGCAAATGCCCGAAAAATCCGAACAACCTCAAGACGAGCAAACGAGCAAATGATTCTTCAAAGTCAATACCCTCTTCCTGTCTATAACCCTTAGCCACGGCGTGACGAATTGTTTCTAATTACGGTTCCTTCAACATCCAATTTGTTTTTCCAAATCCATTTTAGACCAATGACGAAGACCCCTGTTGGTCTTTCAACCAGTTCCCATACTTCAAGACGTTTGAATTGATTGAGTTCTTCCTGCATGGATTCAATCTAGTTGTCCTTTGTCATTGCGTATTTAATGTTTTTAGGCTCGATTGGTGACGGTGAGTGCATAAATGCAATGTTCACCATCAGTGAAGACGTTGTCTCGTTACGACCGGTTGATTCGGGTTGCCAATAATATTCTCAAGGGGATGGTCTTTTGTCCAACGATGTGTGGAAGGTTGATGTTGATATACATTATGCAGATTTTGAGGATTCAAATGGCTTGTAAATGATTCCGCAACATCGAGTGCGCAGCAGTTTCATTGGCGAACGGGTTAAAGAACGCATTTGGATCAAAATCTGCAGGTGGGGTTACATCATTGAGAACATCATCACCGGTGGTTCTGCGTCGTTAGCGGTTTGTTCAACTGTTGTTGTAGAGTCAACGGTGGTGCTTCTTCAACGAAGTTTTGTAGCGGTGTATCGGTATAAGAGTATGATCAAGTTGAGCAGCTTGAAAACAGCGGATGCACCTTGAGCGCGTTCATCAATATCTTCATGAACAGAGGAGCAAATAGTCTTTCCATTTGTTGACGAGTAAGTTGAGGGCTTGTTTCGGTGATGATGGGGTTTGGGGAAGTTTAAGCGGTTGTGACCGGGTTCCAAGCTGTTATACTCAGAAGCCATTTCGGTGAGTTCATCAAAATTAGCAAGAATCGTTTCCATAACCTCGCTTTGTAACGATGATTCCAGATCCGGTAACCTTTAGAATTCTCACAATATCCAATAAAGACTCCAATGTCAGCTTTGGCTTTGAGCTTTCCAAAGTCATCACGATCATTATTCGGATAACAAAGAGATCCAAAGACACGAAAGTGTTTTAGATTCGGTTTACGGTTGTGGAGAAGCTCAAATGGCGTTTTGTTGTGGCGTTTTGTAATCATTGAGCGGTTCTGAGTGTAGCATGCAGTTGAGACAGCTTCAGCCCACAAGTAATCTGGAAGTTTAGCATTGATTAACTTGTGTTGTTAAATGGATATTTGTAGTCAAATGAACTGTTGTTGATGAAGTATCCTTAGGCGTAGAAATCACAGAAGAGCAAAGTACCACTTAAGCATAAAAACACCAAAGATACAAAGTGTAATAAGCGTGAAGCAATAGTTACGCGTAGGATTAGCTTACGCGTAAGAGATGAGAAAACACAAAAGTTATGCGCGTAAAGCGAGAAGTTAAGCGTAGAAACCTTAGGCGTAGGATTACTTTATGCGTAAGACAAAGCTTAGGCGTAAGATGAATCTTATGCGTAAAAAGTCTACGCGTAAGCTTTAGCTTATGCGTAATTTTAGGGTTTTACCCAAACGCTCTTTTACACTATCACAGTGCAAAAGATATCCAAAGTCGAAGCGTTTTCAGGCTTATCCAAGCAAGAAAAACACTGAGTAAGCCACGAAACTGAAGATCAAACCAAGGACAAGTTACGCGTAGTTTTAGGGTTTTAATACGCGTAGAACTACTCGTAAAATGACTTTTGCCCAAAGATGTTTCTAAACCAGATTTTTGTGATGAAATATCTTTAATATTACCAAAATAACACAAAAGTGTGAAACTTGATGATCCAAAGAGTCTAAAACGGTTAAGCGCATAACGAAACCCTCGTACAAAAACTAGCTTAAAAACAATGATCCACGCGTAAAGTTTGAAACTTTTTGCCAAAAACAGTTATTTTAACACCTTAAAACGTTGAAAGTACAAGAATCTTGGATTCAAAAGTGTAAAAAGGAGTTTTAAGCGAATCAAAGTTCTAACCAACGAACCGTATGTTTTACGCGTAGGACCAAAACCCACTTCAAAAACAATACGTTCACCCAACTATTTGGCTAATGATACCACTGTTAGGTCACCATATATGTAACACAAGCATCAATATGTAGAAATAAGAAAAAGATGAAGGCGGATGAACAATAAACCAAACACACACACGCAAGATAAGTAAGAAAGGTTATGCGTAGAGGTATGAATGAAAGAGTAAATTGAACAACCAACCCTCAAGTGAGGGTTATTACATAGTATTTATAGGAGATGGAGCTAGGGCAACACTCCTAGTCCCTTCCTTTTCCTTATTAATTTGACCTCGGGCCTAGGCTTATGGGCCTTCTACATAAGCCTAAGGCTAATTACTAACATAAAGGTCATATTAAGCTAACTATTACATGTGAATCACTAACACTTGAATTAGGTTTATGAGTGATTCCAACATATATATAATATATACATATATTAAATAGTGTCCAAAAATTTGCAAAATTCACTTTGCAAAACTATTTTTCCAACAAGAAATGTAAGCTCTTAAAATTTGTAAACCTCGTAAATGTATTTTACAGTTTAGTGACTTAAGTCTCAAATGAATTCAAATGAAGTAATAGACAACAATTATTAATTGTCTTGCAATGATTACCGTTTAACGACGCCCTCTAAACTTGCGGACAAAAAGATGTTGTTGGAAAGGGGCCACTAACAAATAACATGGATTGTATTAAAATAAAAAAATATGTTGAAAGGGAAAACAAGACATAAATCATTTATATGGGGTCTAATCAAACATTATGGTAATGAGCGGCCCATGTGGCTAGATTATATATTGTCGTATTATCTGAATATAAAACCATTCTGTCATTTCATAAATAATTTCACAAAAATATCAAATGTTAGTCTATTAGTTAGTCTATTAGATTGGTTACTAAAATCGTTCTATCGAAGCTAGATTGTTATAAAATAATCATGTCAAAGTTGATTAGATATTACTTATTATATAACTCACGTTTATTAGCCCCCATCCACACATTTAGTACCTCTATATTAACTTTATGTACAAAGAAAATATATCTATTCAGACAAGGAAAATATGTCTATCCACATATTTAGAACAAAAGTCAAATACAAAGACTAACAAAGGTAAAGCTAGCGTTTAACTTGTTCCAACTTTTCTACTCCCCCTTTAATTATTAATGCAAGTTGTCAAGTTAAAAAATTATATATATATATATATATATATATATATATATATATATATATATAAATATATATATATATAAGAAGAAATGCGATGAGAACAAAAACTAAAATGAGTAAGATTAAGAATGATTTACATATATATATTTATAATATAATATATATATATTTTATAATATATATATATTTATTTATTATAGACGATCTAAAATAATATTGTAGTTTCTTCTTATCATTCATATATATAACATATATATATATATATATATATATATATATATATATATATATATATATATATATATTAAAACTTCTATAAATTAATGATATTGGGACCGAATATTTTATTAATTTATCAAAATATTATTATATCGATAAATTAATAATTTATTAATACAAAGAAGTTTAACGTATAACCTTCAAATTTTCAAGTTCACCAAACTAGTTACAATGAATATAATTAGAGATGAAAAATAATTTAGAAAAACAAGTTTCAATTAATATTTTATAAATTTACATTCACAAATTAGTTGAATTTATTAAGTTTATTATTTTTGAATAAGTTAAAAGTTAGTTTTGTTGGGACTTTAAGTGAATTAATTGAATTCATACAAGTTTCAATTTTGTATGGAGTTTATAAATATATATTGAATTTTTTAATAATTATTAATTTATAGTTTCGTTGAGACCAAAATAAATATATATATATATATACACACCGGGGTTTCAAAAAAAACATTATCTTATTATTTTATCGATTGGGGTTCAAATCTACACTAGTCTCAAGTTGGGACTGGACAAATTACTAATTTTATCGAGGTTATTAATTTATCGAGTATTAATTTATAGAGGTTTTAATATATCTATATACTACATATATATATATATATATATATATATATATATATATATATATATATATATATTAAAACCTCTATAAATTAATACACCGATAAATAATCTCGATAAACTCAATAATTATCGATCCCAACAGACAATCTATATATATATCGATAGCGAAGACACAATGAATTATTGAGGATTAAAAATGCTTCCTTAAATATAATCTTTGGGGTCTTGTTAGGAAAACAAAAGTACATTTTGTTTTACTTAAAAACCTTAATTTCCATTTGTCTTAACTACATATAAAGAAAATATATTTTTCGTTAAAACTTACAACTATTTAAAAGCGAGTAATTTATTATGCCTAAAATATTAATTTATATTATATTATAAAGCATTTGGGACTTTTATCGAAAGTCTTAGATTTTAAGACAAAAAAATATTACTATAAAGAAAAATTAGAAAGTTAATGTAAACTTTAAAAATTTAAGTCTTATTTAAAATATATAGTAACCCCCTTTAATAATGATATATTTTAATAAAATTGTTTATAAGAAAAAGTCACTAAACTACGACCAACAATTTAATGCCAAAATTTGAAGATTTGGGTTAAACATAACGTTTTGAATCGGTTGACGGGTGGTTCAACGGTTGGCTGGATTCGAAACGTTCGATTTAAACCGAGTCAATATGACATGTTGGGTCAAACGGGGTCAAATTAAACGGGGTCAACTGGATTTGAAGCGCATTGTGTCAACCCTTTTCAATATGTGTTAATAGTTTCAAATTTTTCTTCTTTTGATTTTCCTTTATATATATAATATGGCGGGGTACCCAGCGTTAGGCAGCGGTACCTGTGACTATTAACGAAGAAATAGATCTCGATGAGACATTTTCACCGGTTGTATCGGTTTTAACGGGTCAGTTATTTTCGAATGGCATTATTGGTTAGCAGAACCGATGGCGTACGGTTCAGGTTGACGGCTTGAATTAGGTCCGTTTTTAAAACTATATGCAATCAAAACTTGTTACTGTATGAAGCTTTTCATGTGTTTTTATTAATTTGTATAATTTGTATAATAACATGTACTTTTCATTTTAAGGTGTTTTAAAAATAACATTAATTAGTTTGTTTAATTATTTTATATTTAGAATTATGTTGTAGTTTGTTTAAATTGTACATTGTGAAAATTTTATTGTACTTTTTAATAAGGGTTGTTTTAATTGGTTGTTTTAATTTGGTAAATATGCTTTTATTTGGTTGTATAATGAATAAATTATTGTACTTTTAAGTAATGGGGTGTTTTAATAAGAGTATTAATTACACAAATATATTTCTCTCTTATTTGACCATTAAACTTTTGACTTTTTAACTTTTTACTTTTAATTGTTTTTTCCATTTTGTAGTATGAATATATATATATATATATACGTATATATATATATATACGTATATATATATACGTATATATATATATATAGCATATATATATATATATATATATATATATATATATATATATATATATATATATATTAAAACCTCTATAAATTAATACTCGATAAATTAATAACCTCGATAAAATTAGTAATTTGTCCAGTCCCAACTTGAGACTAGTGTATGCATTTTCATTGAGTGTTTTGTGTAGCGTTTAAAATAGAACGTGAACCGATGAAAATGCAATTGCAAATGGTTGTACTATACGATAATTAAAGTCTAGACAAAATTCTTAACATCTATCAAACAACATATAAAATCATTTAATGAAAATGAAAGTAAACATTACATTAGTTATAGTATAAAAACTAACAACACACGTTACTTATTTAATTAGAAACTAACAAGGATGGAATTAATGGTGACTAAAAGTGGTAGATATGATTAGCCCAAAATAAAATAAAGTAACAATTTTGGCTATTTTGTAAAAGATTTGGGCACATTTAGCCCATCTTTTTTTTTAAATGAGCGTATTTAGCATATTGAAAAGTTAAATGTACACTAACGGGCATATATTTTCTCATAATTGTAAAACATTATAATTGTTTTTGAAGAAAAACTTATAAATAATATATTTATATAGCGTGGTCGTTTTTGTGTTAAACAAAGTTTATGGGTTAAACGAAAAATAAAAAAGTTTGAAGATTTGGGGATTAAACATAACGTTTGAATCGGTTCGACCGGGTGGTTCAACCGGTTGAACGGTTAAAGTCAGCGGTCGATTTAACCGAGTCAATATGATGTTGGGTCAAAACGGTCAAATTAAACGGTTCAACCTCTTGGATTTGAAGCGTCTTTGTGTCAACCGGTTTTGTTAATATTGTTAATAGTTTCAAATTTTTACTTTTACGATTTTCCTTTATATATAATATAGCAGTTTACCCGCGTAGCGTTAGCGGCCGGCGAAGTACCTGTGACTATTAACGGAGAAATAGATCTCGATAAGACTGATTCACCAGGTTTGTATGTCGGTTTTAACGGTCCTCTCTAGTTCGTTTCAGGAACGTTATTGGTTAGCCGGCCGAAGTAGCGACACGGTTTCGGTTGAACGTTGCTCGGTCGATTTTTAAAAACTATATGTACCATCAACTTGTTAGCTTGTTTGATACATTAGTTTTTATAATTTGTATAACGTGTATAATAACATACTTTTCATTTTAAGGTGTTTTAAAAATAACATTAATTAGTTTGTTTAATTATTTTATATTTAGAATTATGTTGTAGCTTGTTTAAATTGTATATTGTGAAAATTTTATTGTACTTTTTAATAAGGGGTGTTTTAATTGGTTGTTTTTAATTTGGTAAATATGCTTGTTAATGGTTGTATAACGTGAATAAATTATTGTATTTTTAAGTAATGGGGTGTTTTAATAAGAGTATTAATTACACAAATATATTTCTCTCTCATTTAACCATTAAACTTTTTGCTTTTCCAACTTTAAGCATTATTTGTTTTTCCATTTTATGTAGTATAGATATATATATATATATATCTTAGCTGATATGCATGTACAGCGGCGGGTTTCTAGCGTCAGATAATTAATGATTTGTGATACTATGGTGTGTGTTTTGTGTAGCGTTTAAAATAGAACGTGAACAGATGAAATCAATTGCAAACGGTTGTACTATCGATAACTAAAGTCTAGACAAAATTCTTTTATCTGTCAAACAACATATAAAAACACTTAATGAAAATGAAAGTAAACATTACATCAGTTATGAGATAAACTAACAATGACGTTGTATGCGTAAAACTAACAAGGAGGATTAATGGTGTCGATTGTTAAGAAGAAACAAGTAATCAAAATAAGCATGAATGTGATTAGTTAAAAAAAAAAGAATCTAATTTTGGCTATTTTATAAAAGATTTGGGCGTTGCCTCATTTTAACTTTGAAAAGGCATATTAAGCTATTGAAAAGTTAAATAACACTACTTGGGCACATATTTTCTCTTAATTGTAAAACATTATAATCGTTTTGAAAAAATATATATAATATATTTATATAGCGTGTCGTTTTGTGTTAAAAAAGTTTATAGGTTCTAAACGAAAAATAATAAAGTTTGAAGATTTGAGGATTAAACATATGTTTTGAAACCCGGTACGGCCAAGATTGGTTCATTTCCAGTTGAACGCGTTCATTAAACGAATTCGATTTAAGCAGAAGTCAACAAAACGAGTTGGGTCAAAATGGGTCAAATTAAACATGGTCAACCCACCGGTTTTGAAATGTTCAGGGTCAATCCAGTTTTCGATATTTATTAATAGTTTCAAATTTTCACTTTTACTTTTGGTTTTCCCTTTTTATATATAGTGTAACCAGTGCGCGAGTTGTGATTAACAGGAGAATAGACCGATGAGACGATTCACATTTGTCGGTTTCAACGGTCCTCTGAATTCGTTTTCGGATGGTTTGTTATTGGATTAGCTTAAACCGGTGGCGACACCGGTTCGGTTGAACCCGATTGGTCCGATCCAGATTTTAAAAATATGTACCATCAACTTCTTAGCTGTATGAAGCTTTGTGTGTTTTATTAATTTGTATAATGTGTATAATAACATGTACTTTTCATTTAGGGTGTTTTAAAAATAATATTAATTAGTGTGTTTAATTATTTTATATTTAGAATATGTTGTACTCAGTAGCTTGTTTAAATTGTACATTGAAAATTTTATTTTACTTTTAGTAAGATAGTTTTAGTGATAAAAAACGTTTATGGGTTATAAACGAAAAATAATAAAAGTTTGAGAAATTGAGAATTAACATAATATTAAGGCGGGTTCGACCACGGAGGTTCAACTCGTTGAACGTTCCGGTTAAAAAACGAGTCAATATAGCTAGGGTCAACCCGACGGGGTTAGGTCCAAGCGGTCAAATTAAACGGGTCACAGGTCAACCCGGTTTTGATGCTAGATAATAGTTTCCTTTTAAAACATATGTATGTATTAATAGTTGAAATTACTCATAATTAATTATTTGGCATTTAAACATTTTTAGCATTTACTTTCTTGACTTCGCTTTTCAACTTTGGCAATTTTTACATTATAGATGAGTATATATATATATATATATATATATATATATATATATATATATATATTTATATATATATATATGATTTATGGATTAATATAATTTGCGGTAAGATAAAAACACAATAGGCAAATAGAATAATACATGTGTCCTTTCAAATTAAAACAAATCCAAATTAAATTGTATATGTTTAGGGGCATTTAGGTAATTTGAGATCCCTTGTATTTCTCTATAATGAAA
The DNA here is from genome assembly GCA_910596185.1 of Chrysanthemum makinoi. Lineage (NCBI taxonomy): Eukaryota > Viridiplantae > Streptophyta > Magnoliopsida > Asterales > Asteraceae > Chrysanthemum > Chrysanthemum makinoi. The sequence goes on along the minus strand of OU343222.1, from coordinate 241,338,996 downwards.
CAAAACTGTCGTCTCATACATTTACTAGTTTAAACCAGATACAAAAACAAAGTTCAATAAAAAAGAAAAAAAAGATACAAAAACCACCATCCCATATCATCTCAAATTTTAATAAATCTTGCAGATGTGCCATGTTCACCAAACCCTAACGTCGTCGTCAAATATCTTATTCATGATTGTCGGAATTTCCTTAACCCATTCACGATCTTTTGGCCGTTGTCGATGCTCTGCCACCATTGCCGAAAAACCACCAACGCATGCGGTTCACCGTTCACAATCTCTTTTACAATTTTTTCATGAGTTCGACGAACAACCACCATCGCAAAAGAACCACAACAAGCCATATATCAGTTTTGTAGTTGATGCCTGTTATTTCGATTTTTGGTGCATATTCAATCTGAACGACAGACACGGTGATCGTTCTGCTTCTGTCGGTGTTCGTTTTCTACTATAGCACCTTTTATGCCGGATATCTATTCTTGACGGCTCATGGTGAGATGTTTGTCACTTGGTTGTGAGTGATGTGTATTATATGTTTACAATGTAGATGAGACGACCTCGAACTCGATTTCGTTTCTTACTTCTAAGTCGCCTCTTTCATACTTAAAATTCATAAATGCTCTTGTATATATTTTTTCCTTTCTCTTATAACCTTTTTAGATGTCAATCGCAAGTTAAATAAAGAACATCTCAAAATCCATATCATATTTTTGTGAAATCCTAATGAACAACCACTCGCGAATGAAATTTTGTTTTTGTCGTGCCTACCTTTTTATCGATGTTGTTGCCGTCTATGTTCTCGGTAACCAGATTGTGATATTTTTTGATTTATTTATTAATGTATGTATCAAGTTGTGTCGACTATTGTTTCGTTCACGCTTGACCAACTACCATCGTCGGAGAACCACGACGATTTGGTTCACTCATGAACCTTAGCCGATGGGTTAGTCGTTTGTTTGTATAATTGTTGTATCATTCTGTTAGAAATGAATCAATGTTACATATGAATAAATTTATGCACCAACAACCTACATACACTACACTCAAATGAAAGTACAAAAGATCATGGTTCTAAGCAAGTCAAAGCATAAATAAGTCCAAAAGTTAGTGTTCAATATGATAGTTCAATATCGTGTTTGAAAATTCGGGATTCAAAGTATTTGTTCTTTGCGAAACTCATATTCGTATCACTTGGGAGTTGGATCAGTTGGTTGTGTATTCTTTTGGATACATATCATTTAGGTGTTTTTTAGTTGATTGTTTAGTTTTTCGGATACTAGTCACTTGGCTTTTTTAGTTGGTTGCGTGAATTTTCGGATACGTATCACTTGGGTCTCTTTTAGTTGGTTTGGCACATGGGTCTTTTTGTAGTTGTGTATTTTTTCGGATGTGTATCACTTGAGTCTTTTTTAGTTGGCTATCTATTTTTTCGGATACATATTAATTATTTCGGTCATTTTTAGTTGGTTGTGTATTTTTTATGATATGCGTCACTTGGGTCTTTTTTAATTGGTTGTGTATTTTCTCGGATACGTATCATTTGAGTCTTTTTAGTTTGTTGTGTATTGTTTCGAATACGTATCACTTGGGTCTTTTTTAGTTAGTTGTGTATTTTTTTACGGGTACGTATCACTTGGTCTTTTTTAGTTGGTTGTGTATTTTTTAAGATATGCATCACCATTCACCGAGGTCTTTTTTAGTTAGTTATGTATTTTTTTTGGATAAGTAATACTTGGATCTTTTTTTAAGTTGGTTGTGTATTTTTTTTCAAATACTTATCATTTGGGTCTTTTTAAGTTGGTTGTGTATTTTTTAAAGATATGCATCACTTATAGTTTTATTCATTTTTTGATGTTAGCCCATGTTTTTCATTAACCCAACCAGATTACTCCTATATACTTGCCTTATTATTTCTTATTTGGCATAAGAAAGTTTTGAAACAATTTTGGTGTTTTATTGGTTCCTAATTACATTAGGTGATGGAAACGTACAAGAAAAACGTGCGGATTTTACGTAACTCTTGATGCTACATTAATTGTCGTTGGAGTTTTTGTAGATGGAAATCATAATTTTTGTTTATTCGAAACCATGTTTTTGCATATTGTGTGTATAAATTCTCGCGTAGCAACCGTAAATGTGTGAACTAATTAACATTGTTTGTTCAAGTATTTTTTTTTAGTGAAGTTTTGCGAGATGAATATTTATACTGATGTAACATATGGTTCTAAGCTTGTATCGATAATTGTTGTATGTGTATCAGTATTTATGGATCTCCAAGTTGCATAAATGTTGTACCAAATCTATGAATTATTCGTTTTTATATGCACCATGATTCTTGAGTGTGTATGCATCAGTGTTTCTAATATGAATTATGAAACTTATATATTATTACAATAATAAATTTACATGATACCATTTCACATGTTGGTGTTCGTGTAAGACATTTATGTCAAATAAAAATTTTGGAGAAGCAAAATATAACCGAATAGGGTGAGTTAAATATGAATTTGGTTATATCAAAATGGCATCAATATCTACATTATTTACAAAATTGCCATACATTAATTTTTTTACTGCATTTAAGCAAATTGCACACATGTCAACTTTATATTGGTTCTTATGGTTCTTATATTAGAGGTGGTCACTACAATAACGCTCCCCTATATATATATATATATATTAAAACCTCTATAAATTAATACTCGATAAATTAATAACGTCGATAAAATTAGTAATTTGTCCAGTCCCAACTTGAGACTAATGTATATATATATCAGTAACGAAGACACAATGAATTATTGAGGATTAAAAATGCTTCCTTAAATATAATCTTTGGGGTCTTGTTAGGAAAACAAAAGTACATTTTTGTTTCGCAAAAACCTTAATTTCCATTTGTCTTAACTACATATAAAGAAAATATATTTTTCGTTAAAACTTACAACTATTTAAAAGCGAGTAATTTATTATGCCTAAAATACTAATTTATATTATATTATAAAGCATTTGGGACTTTTTATCAACGAAAGTCTTAGATTTTAAGACAAAAAATATTACTATAAAAGAAAAATTAGAAAGTTAATGTAAACTTTAAAAATTTAAGTCTTATTTAAAATATATAGTAACCCCCTTTAATAATGATATATTTTAATAAAATTGTTTATAAGAAAAAGTCACTAAACTTACAGCCAACAATTTAATGCCAAAATTTGAAAAATAAAAGTACTAAATACTTACACTATTAATAATTTTGATGTTCTACTTTTGCAAAAGCATATATCTACTACGTTATAAATTATTTAAAGCATGCTAAATATCGAATGTTTAAAATGAAAATCATATACTCGCCACAAAAATAGTTATCGAATACCCGCCGTCGCATTACGCGAATACCCTTCTAATTTAATCTTAATGATTTTAAATTTTAAGTTTTTGTTCCACATCATACCAAAAATAGTTAACGTATATTTAAAAAATAGTTGTCATATATATGTTATTTTATGTCGCTACAACCATGTTAATAAAAAGCAGTTTTCAATTTCAATTTCAGTAAATATTTTTATAGGTTTTTGATATATTTTAAAATTGTTTTTTAGTTGAATTATCGTATGTTACATTATTTTCGAATTAAAACTTGATTATTTACATTATACATAAACGTTACCTTGGAAAACACTTAACTCAAATATCTCAACTATAATTATTTACCGCTTTAAAATCATGTCGATATGCACAAGTATTCGCATGGTAGTTTTTCAAATGTGTACTTCTTTTGGTTATCTATTATTTATTAATTTTGTGACCAAGAATTTTGTTCTATTGGTGTATGAGTGGTCTGTTAACTAAGAGGTCGTGGATTCAAGTCTGGTTAGAAATATTTTTGAGATATTATCTGTGAGATCCACAAAAGATGTAGATTGGCGGAAATACCCTGACCCATAATTCCTTTTAGCACCCGTCATTGTTTATCCCACAAAGAATAGCTTCAGCAATTATCCTGGCCTAGAGGAGTACCAATTGGAGTGAGCACGAGCCGAGACTCGAACCCATGAATTTTTATCTACAAAATCTCTCCAATAGACCATAAGTTTTATGGAAGTGAGTACCAACTAAGCTAAAGATCTTTGATTATTATCTGTGAGATATGTGGTATAAGTATATAATAAATTGTTGTTTAAAAAAAATTAGCAATTCTGTATTGTTAAATACTATTTTTTGTTCAAAGGTATATCATAGAATATATAAAACCACACTTAGAAATTGGCTTCGGGTAAGGGACGAAAAGATAACTATAAGAGGAGAGTTATTTTACATACCAAACTTCTTTTACATATAATGAGACTCATCTTGTGATATTCGTTAAAAGAATCATGGTGAGATCAGCGTTTTATTATTTCACATATTTTTTCTGATTTAAATATCTCAAGCGGATTAATCGTCAAGTGAAAATATTCTGTCAGCCCGAGTTAATTATCTTTTTATAGGCAGTGGGCCGCTGCTTGATATACTTTCGAAAAAAAAAATCGTTTTTTTTTACGTTTTTTTGTCTTTTTTACGTTACTTGAAATTTGCATGAAAAAATCATATATAATTAAACACTAATTTGAATATCACATGTGATATTACTGTTAAATCATATATATATTGATATCACGTGTGATATGATAGTATATCATGTGGAGGAATTTTTCAAATGCTTACTTTATTTTGGGTGATTACCAAGGGACAAATCTCACCATCCATTTGGTTTGGATTTAATGGTTTGGATAACCTAAAATTTAATAATGAAACCTAAGTCCATGTTTTTTTTTTCTCATTTTCTTTGTCTTTTGTCTTTTTTTATTTATTAAAACTTTTTTTTTTTGTTTTTTGATTTTTTGTAATTCGTTTATATTATAGATTCATGTTTTTTTTTTTTTTTTTTGAATTCACGTTAATATTATAGATTCATTTTTTTTTTTTTTTTTTGTTTCATCAGTTCACAATTTTTAAAATGTGTTTTATATTTTAATTCACGTTTTACAGGTTTTTTTTCTTCTTTCATACGTTTGTCATCGTATTCATACCTTTTCGTTCGATTTTATGCGTTTTCGTCTGTGTTCATATATTTTCGTCATTTTTTTACGTTTTCGTCTGTTTTCATCCGTTTACGTACGTTTACATCCGTTTTCTGACGTTTTGTCCGTTTTGTCACGTTTTCGTACGTTTTTGTACGTTTTCATACGTTTATATAAGTTTTCGTCCGTTTTTACGTTTTCGTCCATTTTACATTTTCGTCTATTTTCAGACTTTCTCGTTCGTTTTATCGTTTTGTCTGTTTTCATGTTTTCTTCTGTTTTTCCTTACGTTTTAGTTTGTGTTCAATACGTTTTGTCCTTTTCTTACATTTTCAGTTCGTTTTTGTCCATTTTCTTACGTGTTCGTTCGTTTTATCGTTCCGTTTCTTTCTGTTTCGTCTTTTCTACGTTTCAAACGGTTTTTAACGCTTTCACGTTTTCACATCTGTTTTTCTTTTCTTACATTTCGTCCATTTCCTTACGTTTTCGCCATTTTCATCCATTTTTGCGTTTTTGTGCTTTTTTTTTTAAGGTTTTCATGTATTTTCTTCCGTTGTTAAATGTTTTCGTCCGTATTTTTACGTTTTCATGTATTTTCATCCATTTTTATACGTTTTCGTCCGTTTTCAGACGTTGTCATCCATTTTTTTTATTTTCATCCATTTTTAGACGTTTTCGTCTGTTTTCTAACGTTTTTATACGTTTTTGTCCATTTTTAGACGTTTTTGTCCGTTTTCATACGATTTTATACGTTTTTCATTCGCTTTTTACGTGCTTTGTTTTGTTTTGTTATTGCCGTTTTCAAACGTTATGATACTTTTGTTAGACGTTATGATACTTTTTGTGTTTTGTGATATTTGAAATATTTGAAATTTGTTCAACTGAAAACAAGAGATGTTTATATTTTTGTTAGACTTGTGGTGGATTTTTCTATTTAATGGATACATTGTGCATGTTTCAATAGGTTTTATAACGGGAATTTGAAATATCTATTGTTGAGTCGAGCAAACTAAATAAGCTATGGTTGAAAGCGTACTTTTAAACAAACTGATTAAGATGATATCACCTTACTTGTGATATCCCACGTGATATCATGTGTGAACTTTGATATTGTTATATCATGTGTGATAACACTGTTGATATCAACATGTGATATCATGTGTGATAATACCGTGGTGATAGCATGTGTGATATGATAGTTTATATACTGTGATATCACTATCACACTGTGATTCGTGTGATATCACAAGTGAGGTGATTTACCGTGATATCGTGTGCGATATCACAGGTGTTTGAAAGCTTTTCAGTTTGTTTATAAAGATGTGTGCTTTCTTCAACCATAACTTCTTAATTTGCTGTTACCATATATATTTTTAAATTTCGGTATAAAATCTATTGAAAATATACACAATGTATCCATTAAATAGAAAAATACACCACACGTATAACAAAAGTTTCATAACATATAATGTTTTCAGTTTAACACCTTTTCTAATATTTCATATTATCATAAAACACAAAAATCTTCCTAAATATTTTTAAAAACACAAATAAAAAATGAACGAATAAATCACATATATAATAAGTGATGTTTATTATCATTTCTTTCATATATACTTGGTAAAATACTAAATTCTTATCACATTTGGTATGAATTTAATATTCACATTCTTAGTTGAGTATCACATGATCACCATATATGATGAAGAGTGTAATACTCTTCATCTTTGATACAGTGTTATATCACAAGAGATAAAAAAGTGTCACTTAAAAATATCAAAATGAATAAAAGGAAGCAAACTATGAAAATAGAGACTTGACATATTCTCAAAATCAAACAAGTTTTGCATTAAATTAGCATTTTTTTGAACAAAATAAGAATTCACCTAAAGAGACTTTAACCTTTTATTTCTACTAAGAGTATAATATCACAAGTGATAGATAACATTGTTTGCATTAAAAAATATCGCTTGTCAATGCGATGAAAAACACAAAAACATCTTTGTAATGTAAATGTATAAAATATAAAAAACACATAGATGATAATATATAAATGGTATACGAGCAATGAAATCTCTCAGTTGATATTGAAGGTTAAAACATACTTGTTTGTTTATGAATATCACAAGTGATATAACATTAACTATTTATAATAAAATATCACATTGATATTAGACATTAATATATAAAGTTTCATAATAAGCATGAAAACATAAGAAAATAGACGAAAACGTATAAAAACTGCAAAAAACGGACGAAAACGTATGAAAATGGACAAAAACGTATAAAAACGAATGAAAAGCGTATGAAACATAAAAAAGCGTCTGAAAACGGACGAAAACGTATAAAAACGGATGAAAAAATGGACGAAAGCGTCTAAAATGGACGAAAACGTATATAAACCTATGAAAAGCGATGAAATCGTAAGAAAACGGACAAAAACGTAAGAAAACAGACGAAAACCAGAACTACGAAAATTATAAAACGAACAAAATGTAATAAATACGGAAAAATAACGAAACATAGGAAAACGAACGAAAATTTAAGAAAACAGGCGAAAACGGACGAAAACGTATGAAAACGAATGAATACGTAAGAAAACGGACAAAAACGTAAGAAAACAGACAAAAACGTAAGAAAACCGAAGATAAGGTAAGAAAACAGACGAAAATGTATGAAAACGAACGAAAATGTAAGAAAACAAACGAAAACGTATGAAAACGGACGAAAACGTAAGAAAACGAATGAAAACGTATGAAAACGGACAAAAACGTAAGAAAATGGACTGAAACGGACGAAAACGTAACAAGACTGACGAAAACGGACGAAAACGTATGAAAACGGACAAAAACGTAAGAAAACAGACGAAAACAGAAGAAAACGTATGAAAACGAACAAAAACGTAAGAAAACAGACGAAAACGTAAGAAAACGGCCGAAAACGTAAATAAACGGACGAAAACGTATAAAAAGCGGAAAAAACGGACAAAAACGTATGAAAACTGACGAAAACGAAAAAAAATAATAATAAAAAGTAAAAAATAAAAAACGTGAAATTAAAAAAAGTGATTAAAAAAATATAAATAATGAGAAAATAAATAGAAAGATAAAAGAAAAGAAAAAAGACAAGAAAAACCGTGACTTAGGTTTAATATAAATCTTAGTTAATCACCACCATTAGATTAAATTAGATGAAAGGTGGAGATTTATCCCTTAGTATACAAGGATTTTTGAGTATGCAAAACAAAGTGCCTCATATCATGTGATTTTACACTAATATCACATGTGATTTTACACTAATATCACATGTGATATTACACTAATATCACATTTGATATTACATATCATATATAATATAACACTAATATCATATATGATATAACACTAACATCACATGTGATATTCAAATTGGTGTTTGATCATATATTATTTTTTAATTCAAATTTCAGTAACGTAGAAAACAAAAAAACTTTAAAAAAAAAGGAAAAAAAAAAAGTGAAAAATACGAAAAATTTTTTTGCCGAAAGTATATCAAAGTGCCTATCTATAGAAAGATAATTAAATGCTCGTCGCAATGATATTTTGTTTTTCGCTTAACGATTAACGGTTTGAAAGTTATTAATATTTGAAAAAAAATGATGAAAGTGAGTTTTTTAAATTGTTGGAATTAATCTCATTCATTAGATCAAATAAAAATGAATGGTAAAAATTGATCACTTGTAAATAAACTTTTGTTCTCAAATGATCTTAAATTTAACTATAAACACTCATATTTTTGTATTTATAGCTTATTACTGGTACATATATGATATATTGATGTTAAGTTTGTTTCTGTTAGAAGGAAATATAAATCTAGTACAATAAGACACATAATAAGCATTAAACAAGCTAAGCTGTAAGATCTATGCAAAGGAAAAATATTTAATAACAAATGAGTAACCAGATGGTCCAGAATGCTAGAATAGAAAGAAAGAGAGTTATATCATGTATGGGTTGGCATTTGAGAAAAGTGGGCTTCCAATTTGAGAGACAGTGCTAAAGCAAAACCAACGCATGATACATCCCACGAAAATAAGTAACCCAATATTGCTACATTCAATCATGGCCATAAGAACGACTTAAATAAACTTTTGTAAATATGCTTCCACTTTCAAAATTTCCGATATATATACATCTTTTATTCTTTTTTAATCTTGAAAAGTAGTCTTTTCCTAATAGTTTATTTACGGTGAATTTTGTATACATCCTGATTGATTTCATATATACTCAAATTAGAATCATTTAATGCATAACGTAAAATATTTTTAATGTTATTTCGAGTAAATATGAACTTTTTAGTTTTTGAGAATGGGAGATATGAAATAACCCCATTTATTTATAACGGGGATTTCAATTGGCGCGTTGCGGCAGAGTGTTTGTATCTGATATTAATCTATGTGTTTGAAGAGTACTTTTTTTTTTAAAATACAGTGAATGCTAATAACCTTTATCTACCAGTTATGAACAGACACTTAATCATGATTATAAAAAAAATCAAGTAATAAATATTAAAAAACCATAGCAGTATTAAACAATTACAAACACATATCTACAAATTCAAGAATAAAACACATACCAAAAATGAAACCAAAATACTATTCGCTAACCAATCACCACTAAAAAGTTATAGCTCTTTGAGTGAACATGAAATTGTGAGTCGTGGCTTGTTTCTAGGAAATGCATCAACGCTAAACAAATTGCTGAGCTTTTTGATCAAACAGGAGTAAACAAAGCATAACTCGAGTTGTAACAAAAGATCGAAACATGAATGAAATATATCAACGACGTTCTTCACATTAAACAGCCGCTTGATCATATTAAAAGATTTGACAACGATGATGATAATGGTAAATATAGCTCATTTTTTTAAAAGAAATAGGAGTAATTCCAATCATTAATAACAGTTAAGCTTCAAATCATCAGAAAGCAAAGACCAATGAAAAAATGAACTTAGCTACAGAAATGTGAGAAACAGAAAAGGATATGGTGAAAGAAATTTCCTTAAATCACTTTCGCGAGATTTTATCGATGATACTGGCTTTTTAATCATCTGAATCTAAAATACTATGAATATATAGATGTTGTCCTTCTCGTCAGAAAAACTAAACAATTTAGCATTATCATCATTGCCGTCACCTCTTTTAATACTTACCGTAGCCATATGTTATTGATTTTCAGAGGATGTATACTGCTTTCTGACAAATGTATGCTCAAATCGTGGAGGTGGAAGAGGTCTAAAACTTTTTATTATAGATAAATAAAACGTCAGTTTAAATAGTCATATCTTAAGCAATAAAACAATAGATTCTAAACAATTAACAACCCACATTGAACAAACTTATTAGCTGCATCTTTGTAACACCCCCAAAAATGGTACAACGGAAGCACAAAAGTCATAGGTGCTACTAAATCGGTACCACAACACAAAGTATAAAACAACGGATTTCTTTAAGAAATTTTGTTCATTGTAATAAAACAATGTTTACATCATTGTTTAGTGCGGAAAATACATGCCCATATTGGTAAAGCGGTCCCAAATAATGTTATCAGAGAAATCTATGACCATGTCACGCCTCCATAATCAAGTCATCGCCTTGAAACCTGAAAATACATGCTAAAGAGTGTCAACACGAGGTTGGTGTGTTCATAGGTTTAAGTTTGCAAAAGCGGTGTGGACCACAAGATTTAATGTTTGTTTGACCAGTTCATTCGGTCATGTTACCAGTTAATTCGGTCTTGTATGTACATAGCAAATGTGACCAGTTCATTTGGTCATGTTACCAGTTCATTCAGTTATGTAGGCATAGTAGCTTCAAGTACTTGTGTCCATGTAAAAGCAAGAAATGACTCTCACGTATGTAACTTTAACACTTTTGTTCATTAGAAAACAATCAAGTATGGTCAGGAAAACACATAATACATTCAAATAACCAAATCAATTTCTTCAGCCAATCAACATAGTTTGAGTAAGCAATTCACTTATTCAGATAATATAAGCATCGTGTTTAAGTAAAAATGAGCATGTATTCTTCTCCAAAACAGTTATAAAACAAGTAAAAGTAGGGCTATGAAACTCACCTCATCAATTAGCAGTCTGAAGTGAACAATTCAAATAATGATATTGAGTGGCTCCAACATGCAACCTAATTTAGTACCGCAAGTTTTAGTCTTTATTTTATGTTTAAGACTCGAGAAAGTTTTACTAAACGTTATAAGTTTTAAAGTGTTTGTGTTGTGGTTGCTTGTGTGGCATCATTTAAGTTTAAAACAGTTTCCAAAAGTTTGTATGTATTGGCTTATGGATGTGTTTAAATTACATAATGGAAAGAATATCAAGGATGAACGAGGCTTCAGTTTGATGATAACCGATGATGTACGAAAAGTAGTTATCGGTTTAAGTGGATATCATGAATAATATATATATATATATATATATATATATATATATATATATATATATATATATATATATATATATATTATATAACATATATATAACAGGATGTATATGGCGTCATCAAATCATTCTTATTCCATGTCATCTCCACCTAAGCAATTTATTCCCAGTCATCACTTTTGATGCCATGTAAGCAATCCTTTTTTATACATAAAATTCGGATTTTTAATTTTTTTTTAAAATGACACTTGCTGGATTCGAACCTAGGTTTTGGCTTCCACACACAAGCGTGTTAACCAGTGGAGCATGTTAGTTAATGTGATTTGATAGTTGAAAACAATTATGTCATGCTTTAAGAGCTATTGCATTTTCTAATAAATATTCATAAACCAGTCAATTATATAGCATATTCTCCAAACCCTACTTTTATCTTTTGCCTCATCCTTTTTTCCCTCAGTTCTCTAACATTGATATTATTTTTGTGTGTGCAGTTTTGAGAATACTAGGTGGTTTTTGGAAGTAGCATGGTAAGTTTGCTCATGATTTTTTTCTTCTTCAGTGATCATATAAATAACCATCCATGTTTGTAGTTTGTCACAACAATAATACTCCAAGATCAACACTTAAGTCATTAATTACCAACACTTAGGGGGAGATTGTTGGAATCACTCCTAAACTATATTTCAAGTGTTTGTAATTAACATGTAATAGGTTGCTTAATTAGGCTTTTATGTTAGTATAAATGGCAAGGCTTATGTAGAAAGCTCATAAGCCTTGGCCCAAACCCAATAAGGAAAGGAAGGGAACTTGTGTGTTACCCTAGTTCCTTTCCATATATAAACACTTGTAAACCTTCATTTGAAGGTTGGTTGTTAACATTATCATAATACCTACGCATAAACTTTCTCTCATTATATTCGTGTGTGTGATTGTGTGTTCATCCGCTCTATCTCTTCTATATTTATTATATATTGATGCTTGTGTTACAATATGGTGACCTAACATAAACATTTAAATGAAAACTTGAAAAGTAAAATGTTAAAACTTCTCTAAGATATGAGAAATTGGACGAATTTGCTCTTGTGATGCTCAAGGGTATTTATAGCTAAACTCTAAGCCTTGGAAGGATCCAAAAGAGGAGGATTGTGCTTTCTCTCAATCATTTTACGCCCTCAGATCATTTCCCATCCATCTATCTTTGATCACGACCATAGATTGCAACTGATGACATATGCTCAACCAATAGGAATGCACCTTGGCACACGGATTGCCAAGGTGTCATTCCTATGTGTCAGGGGTGTCAGGGAATAGTACCAATTTACCCTTAATTTGGCTGGAGATGCTTAATTGAAGAAAGGGTAATTTAGGGTTCTTATGGTGCTAGGTAAATTGGGGGATTTCTTTGGCAGGTAAACATTTGGTTAATTTATTGTTTTTTTACTGATTTTGACTGGGGTTTAACCAAAGGGTAAATGGGGGTCGTTTGGTTATTTGACTGGGTCAGATGGGTGTAAAGGTTGACTGGTCAAGAGATATAAAAGGGTTAAAAACCAATTTTGGACTCTTGTTTTATTTATGGGATAAAAATGGTAAAGTTTAGATTTCAAAGGGGTAAAATGTGTAAATTGGTAAAAGTGAAAGGGGATTTTTGGGAAATTGGGCACAAGGGTTGATTCTAACAATATGGGAAAGATGGGGGACTAATCTTGCTAATCTTTAAAATCCAAGGGTAAAATCTGATAAATTCTGAAACTTGAAGGACTGATTCTGCCATTTCTTCAAAGTTGATCCAATCTTTTAAAAATCATCCTTCTAGTATCAAAATCTTCACAATCACTTCACTTCTAATTTCCCAGCTCAGCTTTTGCACTCTTTTTCCTTCTCGTGCTCGGTTTTCTTTGGTTTTGGCTTTCTTTTGTCTGTTTTGTCATATATGTACCTGCACATGCATAAACTCAAGAAACCAACAAATATTAGACATAAACGGCTCTTTCTTGGTTATTTTGGGTTTGATTTGATAAAGAAACGGTATGTGTTTTTGCACATACCAAAATACCCTAGACTAGACGATTGTCGTGTCCTAACGCAATGCAATCAACTCACGCTTCTAAAACCAAGGATTTCAATCTCCTTCTACTAAACCTATGAAAAGTAGCAAAGATTCCTCAAAAGAGATTAAGAAACCCTCAATTCTAAAAACGCCCCGTTTACCTTTTAATTTAGATATAGATATTACGTTTAGGCACATTCCGATTATGAGTGACGGTTTGTTGAACTTTCATGTCGATCAATAACTCCAACATTTTTCAAATGACATTTTAGGATCACGGAGTAGGAAACACAACTCAGTGCGAAATGACCATACGGATAGAATACATCGTCCCTGATTTTACGCTTCTGATTTTTCACAAGTCCCCAAACTAAGCGTAAAATCGAAATCATTGTTAAATATGATTTTAGATGCTAACACTACCCATGGAAGTTACTTGTGTAATTACCTCTTGCTCCCATTTTCCTATTTTTTCTCTATTTATTTTATTTTTGGTGAGAAATGAATTTCTTCAGGTTTCTCGTTTCGATAATTTTTATTCTGATAAAGATATGAAGCTAAGTCGCTAATTAGTTTTCCATCTTCCTTCGAAAACCGTTGAATACAAGAATGAGGTCCACATCAAGGTCCTAATTTAACACGATTTAGGGAGATATCCTTTTTATTATGACCGAAACAACTCATCTACGAGTCCAGATACAAAAGCTTTTATTTAGATATCTCCCGGAATCAAAGTTTGGCTTAACACTATTTCAAAGACATTTGCATTTTTGCAATTTAGGCCCTCGGTCTTTTCAACCACTAATTCAACGAGATTACCGTTTTATCAGAAGTCTTATTATGACTTTAGAATTTTCCTCCACCTTTTTGAAGTCCATGACAACGGGGGTACCGTCAGACATAGAGAACTTTTATGGCTTTGGATTTTTACTTTAATACATTTGGGCTTTATTTTATGTTAATTTTTGCCAAACTCCGAATCCCACGTATTTTATAACAATAGAAACAATAGCAACAAACTATCAAGAATCAATTGTCTATTACACCGCAACACTGACAGTACCTTGATGTGTACCCAACTCTCATAAGCAAGGATTATCTAAAGAAGATAAAGGACTAACCATCGTAAAAAACATAACATCTTTAATTATTTATTCACAGATATGGGGTGAGACAATTTTGGGGGAACAAAAAGCCATAATTACCTTCGATGGGCTCTAAAGAGAACCATCTACTCCACGCTTAGCATCTAAATTCATAATTAACTCTATCATTCCTCGATCTCCGCAAATTTAAAATCCCAAATAATGAAATCCGCGGATGCTTAGCCGATAATTAAATTGTCTATGGTTAAGGGAACAAGCTAGGGCTTAACATGCCGGTCAAGTCGAGAATTCTATTCCTACTCTCACCAAATGAAAAGTCAACAAGGTGTCAAAACATATATTAACTTAGCAAATGCTTCGTCAAATAATCTCAAGTCTCGCATTTTTAAAGTCACTTATTAGAAACTAGCAAATCTTTTCAAAGCTTCGCATATTTAAAACTACTTAGGGAAGCTCGCAAATTCATGGCCTTGTGAGCTAGAATCGCATTTTATAGCCTCTTGTCTAAGCAATTTGCAAAGACTTTTTCAAGAAAACGCATATTTAAAGTAACTTCTAAGAAACTCGCAAAGACTTTTCAATCATTAAACTAGCAAAAGCTTACAAAATTTTTTAAATTTTCTAATTTTTGCACAATTTTTTCATTTTCTAAGGAAAAACGGGGTTACGAGAGTACACGATAAAAATAAGCAAGTGCGGTCAAATCCAGAAGTTACATTGAAGAAGTTACAGCGTAACTCATCTCTCACATTACGCCGTAACTATTGCGTAACCCAGAAGTCCAACTTATCAAGAGGTTACGGCGTAACTCTTCCCATAGGTTACGACGTAACTCCATTAGGTCAAAAGAGGTTTCACGCGTGATACTTACGCGTAACTCTTGCATCACTTACGACGTAACCGAGTTTATTGAAGACTACGGTGTAACCACTTATAAGGTTATACCGTAACTAGCAGATCTAGTGCATTTACGAAGAAATAGAAGGTTACGGCGTAACTCCTCTATTGGTTACGCCGTAACCCAGAATTGGGGGGTGTAGTGTCTAAGTTGCTAACGGCCGAGCACTCACTATTTAGAATCTAGCATGTAGCGGTACTTAATGACTCGGCTTAAGGGACCAGGAACAACAGGACTTATGACAGTGCGCCTGATTTCTCCTGTGGTGGCATCTTTGCTGATAGGTTAGGGCGAATTGACCAAATGCTTTCCTCTCGAATTTGACCCCACCTGAAGTAATTGGAAGTAAGTAGACGTAGACATAACTAGCTAGGAGGAGTAACTAGGTTAGTACCACTATTCCTCTATTGATTTCCCTTCACACATTTATTTGCTTTTATTTTATTTTCTGCATTAGTAGTTTAATTAATTAAAACCCTATCAAACCATTAATATTCTGTGACAATTAGACTTAGTAATTATTCGATACAAATAGCTCTTGGGACGACCTCGGCTTTACCATTTACTACACTACACACGACCGGGTACACTGCCCGTTAGTGCATTAGGGTAGACCATAGGTATAGCGAGACACTATAAATATTAAGACTTGGTCAGTAAAACCTGCATCAAGTTTTTGGCGCCTGAGCTATATTAGGATTAGTATTAAGTCTTTCATTTCATTTTTAAACTTTTCTCACGATCATATTTCAAGTTTTCCGGTACCATGGAAGTTGTTAACATCGATGACCTCACTCTTGAGGAATACTTGGCGTTGACTAGAGCAGATCAAGGGCCAGGTCTCGTAAGACCGGAAATCGGAGCGGATGTTCGTTTCGAGATTAAAGACCAATTTTTGAGGGAGCTTCGTGCTAACCCTTTTCAGAAACAGGACGAAGATGCATATGAGCATGTTGAAAATGTCCTATACATCGCTAGCCTTTTCAACATTCCGGCCATGTCTCATGATGCTGTTATGCTAAGGGTCTTCCCAATGGCTCTCACTGGAGCAGCCAGAAGATGGATCGAAAGATTGCCCGCCGGGGCAGTTAATACATGGGCGCTCTTAAAGAAACACTTTATTCAAAGATATTGCCCGCCATCAACGATTTCTAATCAACTCATGGAGATCTACAATTTCAAACAAGAAGACGACGGAACTCTGTTTCAAGCTTGGGACAGATACAACGATCTTCTTTATAAGTGTCCTACCAATGATCTCAATAACCAGCAGAAGGTCAATATTTTCTATAAAGGAATAAATGTAACTACAAGACAGATGCTGGACTATCAAGGACCTATCCCGAACATGACTCCTACTACTGCAATTGAAGCCATTCAAAAAATGGCGGACCATTCTCAAAAATGGCACGACGGTGGAAGTAAAAGAAACCAAGGTGGAAGTTTCGACGGAATTGCAGCAATCACTAGTAAAATTGAAAGTCTCTGTCGAGATATGTTGAAGGTCAGAGAAACCGTTCATGCCATCCTAGTGGGGTGTGAAAGCTGTAGAGGAGGACATCTTACGAAAAATTGTCCTCATATGGACGAAGAGGATATTGAAGAAGTCAAATATGGAGAAAATCGACCATTTTACGGTGATAATCGAAATAGTAATGGTTATCGTGGAAATTACAACCGTGGGCCTTATAGAGAAAGAAAGCCCAATCTTGAAGAAACAATTAATAAATTCCTGGAAAATTCAGCCCAAAGACAAAAGGAGCAAGATGAGTGGTTGAAGGAATTCCAGGAAAACACTGACAGAAACATTTCCAAACATGACTCAACTCTGAAAAACCTTGAATCCATGGTGATAAAGCTCAGTGAAAAAGTAAGGAGAAATAACGATAAGCCTGAAGGATCTAAACCAGCTATGGAATGTAAGGTAATTTTTTCGGATGATAACTCGAAGGTTCAGGCCAGTGATATGGGTTTAGGGGACGATTTCGTTAACAGATCTGAGTAGGGCCGTAACATGCCTAATGAGTTACGGCGTAACCTCGTGTTTGACAGCAACAACGGGGTTGTGAAGAATACTGAGGAAAATGACTCTAATGAATTACGCCATAACCAAGAATCTCAGTTACGGCGTAACTGGGACACATGGGCAGAAAAATTCCTCGACATGAACGAGTCAGAAAAACTCGAGGAACTCTCCCTTGAAGATGAAGAAGAGCCACTTATCACTCACTGGTGTACTCTTGTCGTCATTACTGATGAAGAAACCACAAGGGCATGGCCTACATGCAGCCCTTTCCACAAGTATTGCAATGGAGGAGACAATGAAAGAAAGAAACAATGGACATGCCCTCATGAGCGTGAAAGACATGGTATTAAATTCGGTAAATTGACCTTTAAAGATTGGTACGCAATTCAATTTGGGAATGCCAAGATCAATTCAAATCTTCTTATGAAGCTAAAAATTGATTACGCGGAGCACATTCAGACGAAAGAGACTAATAAAGATATACTCTGCACGGATGAGCATTTAAGTGAAACTGACAACAAGGAACTACGCAGTCACTGGTGCGAAAAAGTAAAATCTCCTGGGGAAATTTTCTGGGCGTCATGCAACCCGTATGAAGATATGTGTAATGGTGGAAGCAACTCTGGAAGATTAGGAAAAGATGAATTCTTTTGGTCCTCAACCAATGATGAGGAGAGAACGAGTTTACCTTAGATGGACAACCTAGGGTTCGATAGTTGGGTAAAAATTAAGTATGGGCATGTGGACACATTAACAAAAGATAAGATTTGGAAGGAATACATGGATCAAGAAAATTCAAACGACAAAAGTCTCGAAAGCACGAGTAAAATAAAAAATTGACGATGACATAGAGCAGGTGAGTAATGATAATGAAGAATGCAAGCGCGTTCTAGTAGAGAATTTGCTCGATGAAGAATGGTTCAAGGGCACTGTTTCTGATGACGATGATATCGAAGGGATGCTAGATTACCTTGAGTTGCAAGGAAATGAGGAATTCACTGATCCTAATGACGAAGCTTGCTAACAAAGGAGGTGCAAACTCCTGGGGATTCCCTACAAAAGACCACCTCCAATTATAGTTGAAAAATATGAATTCACTCGCTACCACCTAGGTCCGGAGGAGAAATTTTGTAAAGTCCGAAAAATTGAAAACATTGAATACCTCCGAACTGCCTCAAAAGTTGCATGGATTAGACATAATTTGATGAAGGATATTGAAGAAGTAGGGCAAGCTCAGAGGCCCCCATAGGAGCCCCGCGACTCTGAGTCTAACTTAAAGACTCGTTAATAAAGAAAAGTGCTCTTTCGGGAGACAACCCTAATTATCCCTTTCTTTTGTTTTTATTTCCTTTCTGTTGGGTTTTGTGTTTTCTAACCATTTTTACAGGAGACAAAGAAGTAATTACTGCTGCAGTTGATGATCTGAACAGAGTTACGGCGTAGCTCATCTTGGTGATTACGCCGTAACCAACATTTTCGTAGCAGAATTCTTGACACATTACCAATTTCGGCGTAATACCATCTCAGTGGTTACGCCGTAACTATTCGCTTCACAGCTCATACCAGGTTTTGCCAGTTACGGCGTAACTCTCTTATAGGAGTTACAACGTAACTCTCCTCTGCTTTAATTCTTTCATTTTAAAACACAGTAACCTTGTATTAGTTTTTAAATGAACTTTGTAGGTGTGTTCCCTGTAAACCCTCACGAGACTTCACTCGTCTACTTGGGACACCAAGTGGTTTAAAAGGCTTGTTGCATTCGCTAAATGCAACCGTGATTCCTACGAAAGTGAGTTAGGTTTTTTTTCATTTTAGAATTATGCTTGTTGGTATTGTGATTTCAGGGATTGAAGTTTGCTCATGACGCTTAAACGAAGGCACGATCCTTTCTCGTGGGCCTTCTTCTTTTGGAGCAAATTTCAGGGAAGTTCTCGCTCTAATTCTACCTTTCTCTTCACCTTTATTTTAATGCCTAGTACAAAAGGGACTTTGTACAATTCAAGTGGGGGACGGGAGTAGAATTATCTCTTGAACTTTATTTCGCCCTCATTTTTCTAGTTTATTTTGAAAAATTATTCCATTTTTAAAATTTTGACATGTTTTTCCGAACCTAACTAGATTAGACCTTAGCCGAGCACATACAACCCTTGATATTACATGGTGAGATTAGCCTTATCCGTTTCCAATATTTTACCCCAAATCCACCAAATTATGAGTGTGCCGGTAGCTTGTAAACTTTAGAACTTGGCCTTTGCATCATTTCGAGACCATAGACGAGGTATGTTGAGTTAGCTCGATGTATTTGGACTTTTCAGTTTTAGAAGGCAGTATTATAGGATTATCACCCAAACAGCCTACCATTGTGAGTCTATCGATTAGTCACCTCGACTTTTCGACCCCCATGTGAAAACCCTTTTGTTGCACTCCCCTTTAGTGCAAGATACCCCTAGATACACCCTTCTGAGCCATTCCTTTCATTTTGTCAACCCAATATATTGTTTCGTTACACCCTTACACCTTAGCCTACCCTGTAGTCTTTATTTGTAATTGGGAAGTCATCATTTGCCTAAGTTCAAGGTTCGAGTGGAAAGGTTTGGAAATCACGCTTTCATCGACAACAATTATGAAGATCATTGAAGACCCCCCGAATTCCCATTGTTCATCTCAAGTGGGGGGATGTTACGTTATTATGTTATGTTAAAAAAAAATGATTCTAAGAAAAAAAAAAGAAAAAAAAGAAAGTCATTGATTTATGTAAAGTGCGATGTTATAAGCACTATAGTATGAGCTTTATTGTTTAGTATCTAGGAGGCCACCTCGGTCACATTAGAAGATTGGAGTTGGAGTTATACCAACTGAAGAAGAAAATGTAGTGTGCCCATCACGACGTCCTCTAATGACACATCTACCTTGCATTTCATGATTCGGTCTCTAGACTTCTAAGCTTGAACTTTGGGCGGACGGTAAGTGGTGATAACTTAGTTATAGATTTAGACTACCTGCTTGTTTTTCATTTTACTCTATCCCATGTCTTATCCTACCCTTTAGTCATGAAGCGTGTCTAGGTGATGCAGCGAGCAATCTTTGGTGTCTTGGCCATGGATTTGGTCATGTATCATTGATTTTGTCCACTTCGCCGTGACATTTTAGTAATGACGAGTCACCCCTTAACCTTTGTTGTGTCTACCCATATTGCCTTCTAGAATTGTTTAGCCCTTAACTCTAGTGGTGGAGATTTGTGTAACCGCCAAGCTTATGATAGAATACATGCTATGAATGTGCAATTGAGTGATCACCCTGAAATTGACACTTAGAATAGTTGAGAGATTTGAGTGTTTGTTCCCCTTTCGTGAGGTGTTCGGCTTTGTTTTATTCTAGCATAAGGGATTTGTAAACTCATATTTTCCAGGTTTTGGGAGATATCTTTTTAGGAATCTATCTAATAAGGTCTACTTGAGGGCAAGTAGAGTTCAAGTGGGGGGATATTTGATAACATCAAATAGTCCTGATTATTCAGTGTCAATTTCCCCCGATAATGCTCGTTATTTATATCATTTATATGGATTTACGCTTTTTTCCATTGTTTTCCACTTTCAGGTAAATTACGAGCATTGGAGCTAAAGAGACGCGAAAATGGAAACATTACTAAAGATTTATCACAGTATGCTTATTTTGAAGAAGTTACGGCGTAACTCATCTCTCACATTACGCCGTAACTATTGCGTGACCCAGAAGTCCAACTTATCAAGAGGTTACGGCGTAACTCTTCCCATAGGTTACGACGTAACTCTATTAGGTCAAAAGAGGTTTCACGCCGCTGATACTTACGCCGTAACTACTGCATCACTTACGACGTAACCGAGTTTGTTGAAGACTACGGCATAACCACTTATAAGGTTACGCAGTAACTAGCAGATCTAGTGCATTTAAGAAGAAATAGAAGGTTACGGCGTAACTCCTCTATTGGTTACGCCGTAACCCAGACCTGGCTTATAAATACCCCACGAATTCCAGCATTTCAAAGCATCCCATTCCACACACAACACTCTGAGAACTTGGGAAAAAGCTCAAGGGAGGTCTAGGGAAGCATATGGAGCTGTTTCCAAGGGAGAAGTCACACCATTACGATAAGCTTTAGCTTTTATTATTTCTTTTACTTTCAATTCATGTATTTCGCACCTTTGAATATTGAATTGATTTGCATGATTAATATAAGTGGCTAAGCACCCTTTGGTGCTAGCCTAGTTATGATTCCTTAATTGTTTTGTTTGCGTTTACCTTTACTTTCGTACAATTATTTCTAAGTGTATGCATGCATAGTTCTTTGGTAGTCACCCTTGGTTCGGTAGTTTTGAATGGCGATAGAGGCCAATTGCCTAGGAGATATGACCAATTGACCCTAGGTAAGTGGACTGAGATGGGAAGGGTAAGATATGACCAACTGACGACCCTTTCTACTTGTGCGATTTGACCAACTGATCACCTATCGTTTGGAAGAACTTAAGAATTGGGGGTGTAGTGTCTAAGTTCCTAACGGCCGGGCACTCACTATTTAGAATCTAGCATGTAGCAGTACTTAATGACTCGGCTTAGGGGACCAGGAACAACATGACTTATGACGGCGCGCCTGATTTCTCCTGTGGTGGCATCTTTGCTGATAGGTTAGGGCGAATTGACCAAATTTTGTTCTCTCGAATTTGACCCCACCTGAAGTAATTGGAAGTAAGTAGACGTAGACATAACTAGATAGGAGGATTAACTAGGTTAGCACAACTATTCCTCTATTGATTTCCCTTCACACATTTATTTGCTTTTATTTTATTTTCTGCATTAGTAGTTTAATTAATTAAAATCCTATCAAACCATTAATATTCTGTGACAATTAGACTTAGTAATTATCTGACATAAATAGCTCTTGGGACGACCTCGACTTTACCATTTACTATACTACACACGACCGGGTACACTGCCCGTTAGTGCATTAGGGTAGACCATAGGTATAGCGAGACACTATAAATATTAAGACCTGGTCAGTAAAACCTGCATCAGTTAGTCAATCACATTTTCTTTTAGATTTTTATTTTAATTGTAAAGCAAGATGTTCAACTTCCAATTTAGAAAAATGTTTGACCAAGTTATCATGATCATCTTGTTCTATTTTCTCATACAATTTTGAATTTGTGGACTCAAGCTCAATGACACGATCAAGGGAGACTTTCAAGGCAACAGATAATTCATAAAATTGAGAAGCAGTAATAGAATAATTTGTAACAGTGTAGAACACATCCTGAGCAACACATCTAGAAATCAAGTTATCATTTAAGATATGTAGATTTTTCCTCTCAATTTCATTACTTTTAAGCTCACGTTCATAGTCTTTGACCTCAATTTCCATTTCATTAAACACCTTTTTCATTTCTTTAATCTCTGTATCTATGCCCTTTTAAAGACTCTCAAATTGTTCTTTTAGTTGTTTAAAGAAAGGCATGACCTCAGTTAAATAACACTCTTTAGTTTGCTCAAAACCTCTTTCCCCTTCAGTAATCCCTGTAGGTGTAATTCTCTTCTTACATGTTTTCTCAAAATCAACAAATAATTGATAAACTACATATATGCTGATTAAGGTCTTGCTTTGAGTAGAAAGAGTTCTGGGCACTAAATGCATAGGTGTATTTGGGGGATACACAGTGGCTGGAGGCAATTTCCTACAAGGAGGATTCTTCTCAATAAGATTATCAATTTTTTGTTTATCCAAATCTTTCTTCCAGAACACTTGCTCAGGGGTTAATTGAGTTTGAGGTTTAAACTTATTCAAGGCCATCCAATTTTTTTTAGTGTAATCATGGGATTTAAACGTTATATTATTCTTTATACACCAAGGATCATTTAACTTCTTTGCCATTTTCTCCCTAGAGGCATCTTCTAATTTTCTATCCTCTTCAGTGCTTCCTATACATGATGGTGTTTGCCTAGGCTTAACGATCTCATTACCATCATAGACTACCTTTTGAACAACTCTAGCTTTTTTACCATACTCGGGATTGGGTTCCTCTACAAGGGGAATACTATGCTTATCGCTTAAGACTCTATGCTTAGTGATCATGTGAGCAGTCTGAATGGTGTTCCCTTGTACGTACAGTTTGTTTTTCAAAGTTTTTAGGTTGGAAAAGTCATTTAAAAGTTTTGATTCCTTAGCATTAAATTCCTGTTTAAGCACTTTTACATTTTCTTAAAGTTCTTGCTTTTGCTTAACAGTTTTATTGAGCTTTTCTTGTAAGGAGTTTAACTTTTGTTTTAACATTTCTTCCCTAAAATTACTTTTTCTAATAACTGTACATATTTGGTTATCCATCTCCTGCTCACAGGTAGTCAGTTCAAATTTAGCACGTTGTTCATATATGGCAACTTGTTCTTTATAGGCATTTAGCTCCGAGGTTATGGAATCATCAGGAGCACATGCAGTGTATTCATCAAAAATATAGTCATCATTGACTGCAGAAGATGCATCACATGGTACAATTTCACTTTCATCTTGTTTCACATATTGATCATATGGGACAACATTGCTATTACCTATATTTTCAATATTTGATTCAATGATTTCAGTTGATTGTACTTTGTCGTGAATCTTTTGCCCATCAATATCATCGTATAATTTTAATACCTCTGATATGATCGATTCCTTGGAGGGACTGGCCTGTTGTGGTGAAGAGACCTTTGGAGAGACCATTGGTGAAATGCTAGCCATGAAGATGGTCTGGGCAGTTGGTTCATCATCGACATCAGAGTCAAATGCATCACAGTCTGCAACTTAAAATGCATTGGGATTGTTCGACCCATACCCTGACCTGGGGCTGTTCATCCACATCAGCATCATAAGTTTTGGCATTTCCTTCAGCTAGGAATAGCAATTCTTCCTCATTCAACACAGCTCCACAATCTTGAGCTTGCACCAGTAGCATTTTGTCCCTGAAGTATTCTGCATTTTTTAGACGTTTTGGAAGAGTGCAGTTCCTTGCTATGTGTCCTTCTCCACCGCAGTTGTAGCACTTGATTGGCTTTCCTTGTCCCTGGGCCATGTTCCTTCCACGATTCTGATTACCCACATATCCTCCACCTATACCAGCATTCCCATAACCAGCACCAACCCCAACATTTCCTTGCTCATTATGTGGAAGATATGCGTTCTGCCTTTCCTTGCACGTTTTGCACAACTACCCTTCCATCCTAAACCATAGCATGATTGTGAAGATTAGAAGCAGTTCTGAGATGATTGTTGGTATGTGGGGTAAAGTTCAGGTTTTGCTTAACCATTAGAGCCAGTTGATTGACAAGTTGTTCCATGAATGAGTCTAAAGGCTTATAACTTGGATATGGAATGAGTTTGTGATTACCATCCCCAGTAGGTATAACTCGTGATGCTTTGGTGGTTATTCCCACATTAGTGTAGAATGCGGTTGAATCATTTGAAGAACTTGCATCACCAATATTGGTATTAAACTTTTCCATGACCATTCGTTCAAAAGCAGCATGCTTCTGAGTTTGGAGCAAATAAGAATACAATTGCTCGTAATTGGTGTTCCTCAATCCTTTGTTCAGTTTGACTTTAGTGACAAATTTGTGCCATTCGGGATTCATGTTGTTCACAAACTTTGAATTGAGCTGAATATTTGGCATTGTCATTTTGATATTCCTCATATCATTCACAAGCTTGTGGAATCTCACATAATATTCAATAACACTTTCCCATGGTTTCATTTTAAAGTTCTCAAAGTCATCATACAGCTGAGACTCCCTATCTTCTTTAGTCAATTCTGAACCAGAGAGAAGCATCTTAACATTATCCCATATTGCCTTAGCTTCAGTGTTGTGATTGATCAACTTGTAAATGTCCTTAGGTAAACCCTGAAGTATAATGTTTGAAGCCCTAATGTATGCATCGTATCTCTTCTTCTCCTTATCATCAAGCTCATCATACATCTTTGGTCTATCTAATCCTAATACAACTGAACCATCATCAGCAGTTTCAAGGATATCTCTGGTAGTCTCAATTTGATATGGTCCTTCATCAATTGACTTAAGGATGTTAACCCCATTTTCCTTTCCTAAGCAATATAGTCTGATTCTTTGAGCCCAAGAGTCATAATTGGTTCTATCCAGCATGGCAGGACGAGTATCAGATCCTGCAGCTTGAACGTCATCAACAACGGAAGAAGTGATTGTAGACATGATTACAAATTCCACGGGATTTTACTACTCTTTGATTAAACCGAGAAATAGATTCATTCACGGGATTTTACTAAATCAAGAGATAACCGTAAAACGTAACACGAAGAAACGACAAGTCTCAATAGACAAATCGCACACTTGACAAATCGCTTCAGTCAAAACGCACCCTTGACAAACTGCTTAAGTCAAATCGCACCCTTGACAAATCGCTTAAGTGTCAAAACGCTTAAGTGTCAAATCGCTTGATTAACAAATCGCTTAAGAGACAAATCGCTTAAGTTGACAAAACTCTTAGAAGACAAATCGCATAACACTCAAACCGCATAACCTGAAAAATCGCATAGTACACAAGTACACCCACTACTTCCACTACTTTTTCGTTTCTTGTCGTTTAGTCTAAATAGACAAACCGCATACTAGTCAAATCGCTTCACGAAATATGACAAATCGCATACAATTTATGACAAACCACTTCAACAAGCGTTCATTAATGAGACAAATCGCATAGTTTTCAGGACAAATCGCATAAAAGAAATTGTATTCGAGACACAAATCGCATACTTGAAACTTTCAAAAACAACACTTTTCAATTCAAAAACAATCCAACCACGATGATTCAAGCCTTCCAAACCAAAACCTAAACACTTATAATGATTCTAAAAACAAAAGTACTATCAAAATTCAAACTTTAACACAAGAAATGATCAAATGATGAAAACTACTCTACACTCATTCAAACCCAAAAACCTTATGAAAACCACTAGAAATCCAAGAAAATGAAAGATGAGTGATCAAACCATGACTCTTGATACCATTTGTAACATATTGGTTTTCATACACATCACATAACACAATATGGGACAAATGGTTTGATGTTCTAGAGAGAGAAAGTGGAAGAGAGTTGGGAACTTAGTGTGACAAAGAAAAATGATATTATGAAAAGCTCCAACTCTTTGCCTTGCTAGGCAAAGGGTATTTATAGGTTCTTACAAGACACGCCTCCTACGGGCTGTGGATCAGGCATACAGTGGGTAAAGACCCGTCCGACCTCCATGGTGTTACTTAACAAACTACTTACTAACACTAAATAACTACGACTACGAGCTTACTAACGAATATATATACTTGAGGTGACCGACTCTTTAACTACAGGATTTTATCAATCCTAACACTACTGATCTAAGAGATATGCTTTGGTAAACTCCTTTAACACTAATGCGTGCATTACTTACACCTATCAGTACACCTTAGTCAAGTTGTATAATAGCTTGCATTTGGTAAATGCAAGGGTTCAGGGAAGAGTACCTTACACTAATAAGTTATTACCTACCAACGTGGCTCGCACTTCTAACTTGGTCTTTCTATAGGGGTTGCCTAATGGTCATAGGTCAACAAATACTAAGGAATGGTCATCCTATAGTCAAATATGCATACTAGGGTTCAGATGATCACGTACTACCCAATACATAATTTCCCTATTTATCTAACGTATCTAGAGACATGAGGATTATCAAGCATACTACACATACCAATAATATGCAATAAAATCATAAAATTAACAAATGGATAATGAATCAATTAAAAGCCAAGAAAAATTAAATATAACATAATAAGTACCGATACATCGACAATTAAAGCATAACCAAATTATTATTAAGAAGTGGTAAAACTAGATTAATTAATGAACAAAGGAATACGAATACATATCATGAAAGATAAATACTCTCAATCCTCTAATTGAGTACCGGGGCAAACCCCGAAGGATTTGCCCCTTAAAAAACCTTCAACCAGTGTTTCTTTTTCTCCTCTTTTTCGGCTATAGGAAAACTACGAATCATGGAATGAATGATTATTCATATCATTCAATGATATATTAATAGATATGGACTTAATGACTTGGTCACTATTAAACCTCTAACTTTCTCCAATTTACAAACTTGGTCCCTGCCATCACTTGTTGCATCACATAACCGTATAACACAATGTGTTATAAAAATTGTATTGAAACTTTATAACTTTGACTGGATTTAAACCTTGTTCTTTTAACTCCTTGGCGACCAATTTTAATAGTTACGCCGTAAGTCTATCGAGCCACTTATGTCGTAAGTCTTTGTAAGCTTATATTCTTCCACCAAGTATACCAATATTACAGCATAACTAAATAGATAAGTTACACCGTAAAACTCTCGTTAACATTATTTTCCAAAGTTGCGTCGTAACCCTAATAACATTTTTAAGCCATAACTCTCTTCAGCTTATCTTTTTTGCCTTTGTAATGTGTTACGGCGTAAGTCCATCGTGCCACTTACGCCGTAACTATCCTCTGAATATATTTTTGTCCATTTTGGTCTTTTCTCATATCTTTTCTGTTCTAACACCTCAATTAACTTGAAATGTCAATATAAACGAATTAAGTACTAGATTAATATAAAATGAGGCAATAAACATGGGAATTTGATATATAAATATTCAGATTATTTTGATGTTATCAAATATCCCCCCACTTAAACTCTACTTGTCCTCAAATAGACATTTTAAATCATTTCTAAAAAGATATCTCCCAAGATATCTTGAAAGACGTGAATTTAAAAATCACCTAAGCTAGAAAATTCCAAACCGAGCACCTCACAAAAAAGAAAATGAAATCACACTCATACTCTCACTAATAAATGTGTTCATTTTGGTGATCACTCAACTGCTCATTCATGATGAGTATTCAATCATAGGCTTGGCAAAGATACTAATCTCCACCACTAGATTTTATAGATGCAGTTATTATAGAAGGCAAATGGGTTGACACGACAATAAGGCTTATGGGGTAAATTATTCTAATGGTACGAATGATAAGAGTAGGATAAAGACATAAGAAAAACTTTTAAATATGTGTAAACAAAAGACACGAAACAAATAGTTTCCTAAGTCCACAATCGCCCCGTCACTAGTCTCATTTAATCCCATAGTAAAATCCGAGGGTCAAGAGTCAAGGGGTCTTCAATATCATCCAATACATGAGTTAATGTATATAATGTGTAGTGTAATGCCTCAAAATCTTCACAAACTAGGAAAATAAGATGCATTAACTCGGCCTTCATTATCAATTATTATAAAATTATGTGCTAAATTTTTTTAAAATCTAGGGTAAAATCAACAAATAATCTAACCAAAATCTCATTTCTATCTCCCTTCCCCAACTTGAGATGTACAATGCCCTCACTGTACAAATTGAAACAAAATACAAAGGAGATATAGAAGTGACATGGGTTTATAAGTGTTACTCATTATAATACATCAAAACGGATAAGTTAAAATTGTATAAGCTACGCAAGGTGGGAATACTTATCACTATACTAAATGACACATAAGTTGATTTATATTAACTATCAGCTATAAACAAACTAATAAACAAACTAACGCTTGCATTCTATAAAAACATTTTTAATGCCAGACAAGGTATGCAAGATGAAATAAAAAATAAATAGATAAAAAAATACGAACACATATGTACAAAAGCATCCTCCCACTTGAGATCAACTACTATATAAACTTGAATTTCTTCCAATACCATTTATAATAACCCGCAACTTTCACCAGTAGAACCAAAATTAACTATCAGTGCCCGACCATGGACTTAAAGTAACTACATGGTAGGTTAGGTGATTGGTGTAACAAAAAAAAACATAAAAGGGTTAAGAAATGAAAAATAGGCTGAGACGGGTTTTTCTAGGGGTATCTTGCACTTATAATGAGTGCAACAAAAGGGTTATCATGGGTGGTCGACAAATCAATGT
Source organism: Chrysanthemum makinoi (assembly GCA_910596185.1). Taxonomy (NCBI): domain Eukaryota; kingdom Viridiplantae; phylum Streptophyta; class Magnoliopsida; order Asterales; family Asteraceae; genus Chrysanthemum; species Chrysanthemum makinoi. The sequence continues at coordinate 241,309,410 of OU343222.1, read as the reverse complement.
GACAAGTCGATAAACGCACACAGATGCATATATATGGGCTAATTTGAGGTTAATCATAATATTTGCCTTATATCCTAGCTGCACCGATTGCATTAAGTTACCTCAATGTAATGCTCATTTTGGTGGTCTCAAAAAGATAAACAATGCCAAGTTCTAAAGTCTACTACAGCCACCGGCACACTCTTTTTTATAGAATTATGTATAAGGGGAAAACGGAAAGGCTTATCCTCACACAATGAAAATAAATGGTAAGTGTGCTCAGTCTAGATTAAACTAGTTAAGTAATGAAAAAGATGTCAACATTTTAAAAATGAAATATTTCTCACAAAAAAACTAGAAAAATAAAGGAAAATAGAATCAAGTGAGTGCTTACATCTAATTCGTTCCCCCAACTTGGTTCATACAAAGAATATAAAGTAATGTTAGGAACATGTTTTATTATAAAGTGTAGGTCATTTCATTTGTAATAGGTCGTTAACAATTATGGTTTATAAATGTTTGTATTTAGTTTTACAGCTCATGTAGTAAACCCATGAGCTGTGATAAGAGGTTCTTCTAGAACCAAGGGGAAACACCCCTACTTATGTAAACAATATAAATACCCCCTCCCTTGAAGGGAGAGGGTGTTGGTTCTAATTGCAATTATCATTTTCATTGATCCTTCATTGGTTCTTTTCACTTTTTCTCTCTAAAACTTACTCTCTCTAGAAATACATATTGATGTGATAGATTGGTGACCTAACAAGTGGTATCAAGAGCCAAGGGATAGTTTAGGTTAATATTGATTAGATCTAATAGAAATCCGTGCTTAAAAACGTGTTTTAGATTGAAATTTTTGGATTTTTTGGACTAAAATACGTATTTCTGCGAGTTTGAATTGAATATTGGCGAGTTAGCCTTGAATTCTTACGAGTTTCACTTGAATTCTTGCGAGTTTCACTTGAATTCTTGTGAGTTTCTTGAACATTGGCGAGTTAGCCTTGAATTCTTGTGAGTTTCACTTGAATTTCTGCGAGTTTGGACTTGAATTTCTGCGAGTTTGAATTTAAAGTTCTGCGAGTTTGCAATTTTCTTGAATATCTGCGAGTTTGGATTTGAATTTCTGCGAGTTTGCAGTTTTGAATTCCTGCGAGTTTGGTCTCTGCAAGTTTGTTCTCTGCGAGTTTGGTCTCCGCGAGTTTGGTCTATGCGAGTTTGTTCTCTGCGAGTTTGAGTTCTACGAGTTTGGTTCCTGCGAGTTTGGTTCTTGCGAGTTTGTTTCCTGCGAGTTTGGTTTCCTGCGAGTTTGGATTCTGCGAGTTTGGATTTCCACTACTAATCTGCATAAACCTAAACAACATCAACCTTAATTATCCTTAAAGATCCATAACACATCATCAACACAAATTTAAAAAAAAAAAAAAAATTAGGGGAGACTAAACGTTCAATTTTTACGCGAAGTTCAAATTTTGGTTTAACTGTGAAAATTTTGGTCAAAAATTCAAATTTTTGGGCCTAAATTCGAATTTTTCGGGTCAAATTTGGCGTCAAAATTGTCATACCTCAAATTTTTCTTACAACCTTCGAATTGCATTTTATAGTGAATTTCAAATTTTGGGGGAGAAAATTTTTTCATAATTATTTTTGGAGAGAAAATTAAAATTCACTATATCAATCAACAACAATTATGTCTCAACCACCGTACCCGTATTATCCCATTACCCATATTATTCTTATCAACCCCCACAACAAGCTCCTCCACAACAACCTCCTCAACAAGTTCAACAACGAATGTCAATGGTTCCACAAATCCCTCAACAACAAACTTGGTTTTCTCAAATGTGTGAAGCTGTTACGAGTCAACAATCAATTCATGAAGCTGGTTCGGATACTCGTCCTCCAATGCTTACACCAGGAAATTATGTGCAATGGGCAAGTCAATTTCTAAGGTATATGGAACTCAAGAAACCTCATGGTAAGTATCTGAAGAAGGTGATACTAGAAGCACCGTTTCAAATGCCAACTGAAACTGTTCCCGGAGATCCTACAGCTGTTCCACCAAGACCCGATATTATCTCAATTGTTCCACTGAGCCGTTTAACACCAGAACAACTACTTCATCTTGAAGTCGATGAGATTGCTATGCAACAAATACTTCTTGGAATTCCTAATCCGATTTACAAAAGTATTGATGCACAGACAACTGCAAAAGCTATGTGGGAACAAATTCATCTTTTGATGGAAGGCACTGAACTGAATAAGATCGACATGGAGTCTAAACTGTATCACAACTTTGATGTGTTTACCATTGAGCCTGGGGAATCACTTGAATCATATTATCATCGTTTCACAAATGTGGTCAATGATTTGCACCGACATAAGATTGATCTTCCAACCATTGCTATTAACACAAAGTTTCTGAACTCATTAGGACTGGATTGGCATAAGTATGTTACTTTTGTTCGACAAGTCAAGGATCTTCATGATGTCAAGTATGGGTTGTTGTATGATTATCTAAAACATCATCAATATGAAGTTCTCAAAGATAAAGAAGCTCGTGGCACACACGGTTTCCCTCCACCACCGATTGCTGATCAGATTGCTCTCATGGCACATGGTTATCCGAATCCGTACTCAAAGTACAATCATGCTTTTGATCAACAAAAACGTCACTTTGCTTATGCTCCACCCACACCTTCTCATCAAGTCAATCCCGAAGGTGATTCTAACACTGCATACTATGCTCAAACCAATGATGATCAAGATGATACTTTTGAAGCATTGAATCATGGAATGGCCTTTATTGCTAAAGCCTTCTCCAAGTTCTCTACTCAGTCAAACAATCTTCTTCGTTCATCATCAAATCCCAAAAGTCACGCAGTTATACAAGGTGGCAAAGTTGAAGTTCAGAACAGAACTAGTGGTCGTCGAATGATTACAAGTGGGTATTCTGGTAATTCTGGGAATGGTCAAACATCAGAAGGGGGATCGGGTAGTAATAAATTCAAGAGAAATGTTCAAGTTGTGGAAACAGGGAATTCACCGGCTTCAGGATCTACTATTCGCTGTTATAACTGCAAAAAGCAAGGACATCTTGCTAATGCTTGTCTTGAACCACGAACTAGAGGGGGGTGATTACTACAAACAAGTCATGCTAATGGCATACAAGGATGAAGCAGGGGGAGAACTCAGTGATACTCAGCAAGGTTTTATGGTAGATACTCTCTCAGATGATGAATATGAATATTTAGAAGCAAATGCTGCAGTTGTTTTGATGGCAAATATGCAGGAACATCACATCAGTCAAACAGAGAATGGACCGGTCTATGACACAGACGGTCTATCTCAGGTACCTGACACTGATATATGCCTCATAAATGCAATTGTGTCTGCATCTGCACCTGATGAGCAGCAATCTGTTCAACTTGAATCATTATTCAATCATAATTAAGTTGATCAAATTAACCCCATGGTTACATTTGATGAACTAATTGATGACGAAAATAATGCGCATATTGAACAGAGTGAAGCAATTCATGGTCTAGATTTAGAATATTTTAATTCATTACTTCTGCCAATGCAAGCCCAAACTGTAAAATGTAATGAGATAAATCAAAACCTTAGGGCTGAGATTACCTCCTTGACTGCTGAACTTGAGAGTTGTCAAAAACGGATAAATGATTTTGAAACTAAAACCACCCGAGAAACAAGTTTTGAAGTGGCCTTTCAAAAATCTTACTTTAACAAACAAAATCTTCAACATCAGATGCACGAAATTGTTGCGTCAAATAACGAAAAGATTTCTAAAATTGAACAAGAAAAGTCTGAACTTCAGAAAAACATTGAAAATCTTCAAACGGAACTTTCCAATACTAAACAAGATTTTTCAACAAGTCGGTCAAATTTTTCTGAATTCAAAAAGAAATCTAAGAAACGCATTGATGATCAAATGGAGGAAATTCTTCGATTGGAAAGACGGTTAAAAGATTTTGGCACTGTTGTATATAAGATTGGTCACTCAGTAAAACATATTGAAATGTCAACTTTACTCCCGAGTCCCGATGACTCAAAACGTTTTGCTCTTGGGTATAATCACCCACGTTTTCTTCACACAGCTCTCAAGGAAATGCCCAAACTGTATAGTGCTCAATGTCTTTTAGATCCAAGCATGCAACTTGTTGTATTTGATTGTGAGGAACAATGGGCACAAGATGATCAAAGTCGTTTAAAAATGCGACAAAACGGCATTCAGTTTGTAAGAAGCATTTTCTTTTGTGTAATCATATGGTAAGAGTCCATTTTGAGAGCTGTGTGAAGAAAACGTGGGTGATTCAGTTTGTAAGAAGAATTTTCTCTTGTAAGAAGCAAAATGGCATTCAGTTTGTAAGAAGCATTTTCTCTTGTGTAACCATATGGTAAGAGTCCATTTTGTTGCATTTTTAAACGACTTTGAAAGGCCAAAATGGACTCTTACAAAATGAATCACCCACGTTTTCTTCTTACAAACAAAGTTTACTGTTAGATTCGGGAATGATCATTTTGCTGCAATAATGGGATATGGAGATTATGTTAATGGAAACATCGAGATCAGTCGAGTTTATTATGTTGAAGGCCTTGGTCACAATCTTTTCTCAGTTGGACAATTCTGTGATGATGATTTGGAAGTCGCGTTTCGCTCCAAAACGTGTTATGTACGTGATTTGGAAGGACATGACTTACTCACCGGCAATCGGAGCACAAATCTTTATACGATTCCTATGTCCGATATGATTGCATCTTCACTGATTTGTCTTCTCTCAAAAGCAACTTTGACAAAATCATGGTTATGGCACAAAAGGCTTTCTCATTTAAACTTCAAAATCATGATTTGTCATAAGTTAGTTGATGGTCTTCCAAGGTTCCGATACACCAAATATCACTTATGTTCTCCTTGTGAACAAGGAAAAAGCAAGAGATCTAATTTTTCCTCAAAACCAGAACCAAATTCTCAACATGTTCTTCATTTGCTTCATATGGATTTATGTGGTCCTATGCATGTACAAAGTGTGAATGGGAAACGCTACATTTTGGTTATTGTTGATGATTATTCACGATGGACTTGGGTCTATTTTCTTCGAACTAAAGATCAAGCACCAACAATGATTATCACCTTTCTCATAAAGATTCAGGTTCAACTCAAAAACACCGTTCGAATTGTAAGAACAGACAATGAAACTGAATTCAAGAATCAAACACTTCGTGCTTACTTTGAGAGAGTTGGAATCACACATCAGACCTCGATTGCTCGTACTCCTGAACAAAATGGTGTTGTTGAAAGACGAAACCTAACGTTAGTGGAGGCTATTCGAAAAATGTTGATTTTCTCACAATTACCGGATTTCTTGTGGGCTGAAGCCGTCTCAACTGCATGTTTTACTCAAAACCGTTCCATCATTCATACGCGCCATAATAAAACTCTATATGAGATTGTTCACAACCGCAAACCAGATATCAGATATTTTCATGTATTCAGTGCACTGTGTTATCTGAAAAATGATCGTGATGATATTGGTAAACTTTAGCCGAAAGCCGACATTGGAGTGTTCATTGGATATTGTGAAAATTCATAAGGATTTCGCATTTGGAATCGTCGAACTCGACAAATGTTGGAAACCGTTCGTGTCAACTTTGATGAGCTTACAGATATGGCTTCTGAGCAAAACTGCTTAGGACCCGCATCCAACCGTCTAAACTTTCCCTCTTCATCAGCTATTCCACCCATGGAATTCACTCGTCAACAATTGGAAACTTTTTTTGCTCCTCTATTTGATGAGATTCCCGAAAGTAGTGCTCCAGATGTATCGAATGTTTCCGCTGCACACCCTGATAATAATCCAATCCTCGGTACACCTGCTCCAACAACAACAACCCAGATGCACCGCTGAATGATTCTCATTCAACAGAAGAACACATTGCATCCAACACTGACACAGCTGATGAAACACAAAATCAAGAAGTACCCGCACCAGCAGATTATGACGGAAATGCTTTCTTCAATCCATTTGCACCGGCTCTACCCATTCCTGACATTGGCAAGCCATCTTCACGCAATTTGGATCCGTCTAATATGCATGCAACATTGAATCATCACCCTTCGACACATAAATGGACAAAAGATCATCCTTTAGTGATTGTGATTGGCAACCCTTGTAACCCAGTCATGACAAGACAACGTCTTCACACAGATGCTGAAACTTGCGTTTATGCTCTTACCGTTTGTCAAGCAGAGCCACGCAACATCAAATAAGCTATGACATATGACAATTGGATTAAATCAATGCAAGAAGAGTTGAATCAGTTCAAACGTCTCAAAGTCTGGGAACTTGTTCCAAGACCAGATGGGATTTATGTCATTGGACTCAAATGGATTTGGAAAAACAAACTGGATGCTGAAGGCAATGTTATTCACAACAAATCTCGTCTTGTGGCTAAAGGGTATTCTCAAGATGAAGGAATAGATTATGAAGAATCGTTTGCACCAGTAGCTCGGCTTGAAGCTGTACTGATATTTCTGGCATATGCTGCACACAAGAATATCACGGTTTATCAAATGGATGTGAAAACGGTGTTTCTGAATGGTCAACTCCGTGAAGAAATTTATGTGGTTCAACCGGAAGGGTTCGTTGATTCAGAACATCCTAACTACGTGTACAAGCTCAAAAAGGCTCTTTATGGTCTTAAACAAGCCCCAAGGGCCTGGTACGACAAACTGTCAAAATTTCTTCTCGCTAATCAGTTTACCAAAGGCACTGTTGATCCAACATTTTTCATTCAACGTCACGGGGAAGATATTTTAATTGTTCAAATTTATGTTGATGATATCATTTTTGGTTCAACACATAAAAAGTACTCAAACGCTTTTGCAAAATTAATGAAACAAAATTTTGAAATGTCCATGATGGGTGAACTAAAGTTCTTCTTAGGACTTCAGGTTCATCAATCTTCCCATGGCATATTTTTAAATCAGTCCAAATATGCTCTTGAAATCTTAAAGAAACATGGAATGACCAGTTGTGATACTTATAACACACCTATGTCTGCGACGTCACCAAAGCTGGACGCTGATTTACATGGGAAAGTGATTGACCCTACAAAATACCGAAGTATTATTGGGTCTCTCATGTATCTAACAGCCAGCAGACCTGACATTGTCTTTGCTGTATATCTTTGCTCCCGTTATCAGTCAAGACCAACTGAAAGACACCTCAATGAGGCTAAAAGAATCCTTCGCTACGTAAAGGGAACCATTCACTTGGGAATCTGGTATCCGAAGGATTCTGGTTTTGCACTAATCGCTTTTTCAGACGCTGACCACGCAGGGTGTTTAGATACACGCAAAAGTACATCTGGTGGTATTCAGTTTCTCGGAGATAAACTTGTGTCTTGGCAGTCAAAGAAACAAGACTGTACATCCATGTCATCCACAGAAGCAGAATACGTTGCCATGTCAGCATGCTGTGCTCAGATAATTTGGATGAGATCACAACTGATGGACTACGGCTTTGTATTCAACAAGATACCAATGTACTGTGACTCCAAGAGTGCCATTGCCATCTCCTGCAACATGGTTCAGCATTCCAAGTCAAAGCATATCGCTCTCCGATATCATTTTATCAAAGAGCATGTTGAAAAGGGTACAATTGAATTATACTTTGTGAGTACTCAATACCAATTGGCGGATTTGTTCACCAAAGCTTTGTCACCTGCTTACTGAGCTTGTCCATCAAATTGGCATGCGGTGTTTGACTTCAGAAGATCTGGAAAATTTACTCAAACGTCCTTAAAACGTCAAACACCAAAACATCTTTCTTTGTAAATATATATTTCAAAATCAAAATACAAAAATATAAAATCTTTAAAAAAAAAAAATAAATAAAAAAAAATTTGTGACTTTGAAATTTTCACATAACATTCATTGATTCTGTTTTTTTCAAACCTTGAGTCCGAATTATAACACTACATTTAATATTTCATGTTTTCACATGTAACAAAATAAACGAATCAAATTCGGCTCAAGAAGGGTATCTCTCGAATATGATTCTGTATTTGAGGGGGAGTACTTTTGTTCAACGAAAACAAAATCTTATTCCACGAAAGGACCCTGTGGTACGCTTCAGTGCCTCAATCCTAATTAAAGGAGCGAAAGCTTCTTAACTGTTTGCAACACAAAATCTTTGTTCAAAATCAAATGTTCTTGAAATCCGTTTCTTCCCAAAGGAATTTCAAACATCTCAAAAAGCATATTTTAATCAACATGTTTTCAAAAACATCATACATATGCTATTTTTGAGGGGGAGAAATGTGATTAAAATTATTGATCAAGATGTTTTGGAATCTCATCATGTGCTTGACTCAGATTTCACCAATGAATTGACGAACTTAGAAATGTCAGTAATCGAACAGACTTGTTTCCAATAAAAATTGTCTTAGTAGAATGTACCAATCCGAGACACTCTTGATTGACACGAACTTTGACGGGTCTAACCTCCTTTTCAAGGAGAGTTTACATCTTCAAGGTAGTTATTAGAGCTAGTTGTCACCTAAAAGCTGATAATGGAAGTCTTTAACTATACAACGTAACCGTGTCTCGTGGGGAATTGTCTATCAAGAGTTGATCAATTCAAAAGTGCGAGCTCTACCCTCACTGTGCAGATTTCAGTCAAAACTCATAAGCACATGTGGAGGGGGAGTATTTCTGAAAAATGCAAAACTCTCAAGGTGTTACAAAACATGTTTTTATTCATAAACACCTTGAGAGATTTTCAAAGCAAATGGTTTTGTGGCAACATAGGATAGTCATGGAGTTAAAAGGTGACTAAGTTTAGGAATAAACGTCCTATGATCTGCCAGAGCCGGAGGGATCTGCCTAAGGACACCACAAATAGTTAGTATTTAGAAGTCCTTAGGTATGATTGAAAAAGGAGAAAATGAGAATCGGAGAAAGAAGGAGTTGAAGAATTAAAAAGAAAAGTTAAAGAAAAGGGTGAAAAGAAATAGCCCTCCAAATTATTCAACTTAGGGCAGACATCGGGCTCAATTCATATGCTACTGGTTGTCACAAGATGACACCGGTATTGAAGACAAAGTCGTCATGGACCCAGTGACGCAATGCACTAAACCTTCTAAGCCACTCAAGTTCTCTCAAAAGAGCTTGTTTCATTCTCATAGGGAACCCTACATAATCTATCGACTCTCTCTTAGAGATTGTTGGTATTGAAGAAGGAGACCCTCTCCCTAGTCTCCGCTTAGGAAAATCAAAGCGCACTAATCGAGGCTAGAGCCATGAGATTCATCAAAAGATCTCTTAGGAACACCAAATATTTCATCACTTGATTGTTCAAACAATGAGGACACAAGTGACATTTTCCAGAGTCCTACGCAGATCTTAGCAATCTGCCTGAACATTTATGAGGGGATTCACAATTGTGATCCTCAGTGATTGAATGGAAATTCCTACCATGGTCAACACCAAACAGCCCTGACAGCAGGTCGCCTCGGTAATCCTTTACGGGTTACGCTTGGTGGTTTCAAACAGTCTACAGTTGTGGAGTGATATTTCTGTATACTTCAGCGGCTCACCTGGATTGGTAATCTCTTTTGAGAATATACAATTTAGGAACGGCCTTGGCAAGGATTAGAGAAAGTTCTCACACTATGCTGTTTACGATCTCAAAATCCGAACCTATAAGTGCCGGGAACATTATTGCTAACTGTTTCCATGTAGGTACTTATAAAGGTCAGGAGTTCCATAAAGACCATTACCACCATCATTATCATCAACATATTTGTTCCACATGCTCATACCAACATCATAAAGACATTCTCATCTAAGATCTAAGCAAAGCAAAGTTCAGAAAGATTCTACGTCAAAGTTAAAGAATCTGCAAAGTTATGAGATAAAGATCAAAGTTAAAGAATAAGAGCTTCAAATGTATGAATCACAAACTTCACCAGAAGTATGAGCATGCTGGAAATGACTTTCATCATTAACAACAAAGATTCTGATTAAAGGCAGACAACAACATATCTGATCACAAAGAACAAAGAACAAAGAACAAAGATTAAAAGACGTCTCAAGCTATAAACACCAAAGAAGTTCAAGACGTCCAACGACCTAAGCAAGACAACAAATGATGACCAACCCTTAGGGGGAGATTGCTAGGAACATGTTTTATTATAAAGTGTAGGTCATTTCATTTGTAATAGGTCATTAACAATTATGGTTTATAAATGTTTGTATTTAGTTTTACAGCTCATGTAGTAAACCCATGAGCTGTGATAAGAGGTTCTTCTAGAACCAAGGGGAAACACCCCTACTTATGTAAACACTATAAATACCCCCTCCTTTGAAGGGAGAAGGTGTTGGTTCTAATTGCAATTATCATTTTCATTAATCCTTCATTAGTTCCTTCATCTTTCTCTCTCTAAAACTTTCTCTCTCTAGAAATATATATTGATGTGATAGATTGGTGACCTAACAAGTAACAATAGGAAGGGTTGGAAAGGGAACAAAAAACTCCCTTGGATTTTCTCGGTATGATCTAGAGATCACATTCCCCAAGTATCCCTCCTCGAGCAACATCTAACTCTACAAGTAACTCTTCCTCGCAATTGTCATGGTACTCAACTAATCCATATATGTAATTTTTCTTGTAGCTATACATCATCACATCAATGCACCACTCCATGTTCCTTAAACCTGTTTAGCTAACAAGAAACTAATATCAAATAGCATAAATTTGGATAAAATCAAAATAGCACGAAAAGTAAAAAAATAAAAATAAAACCTAACTCACTTTCCTAGGAATCACAGTTGCATTTAGCATATGCAACAAGCCATTTAAACCCCTTATATCTGATAAGAATTTAAAATGTACGCTTTTAGGGGGTCATTTAAGCCCTATTTCGACACATTTTATATCTGTTACGGCTTAATTTTGTTCCTTTTCACTTTTTAGGTCTTTTGGAAGCAAAATAATGGAATGAAGCACATTTGGACGAAAAGGAGCAAATACATGAAGAAAATGGCAAAGTCAATATTGAAGCCACTCAAGACGGATCAGAAAAACCTGACAGTGTCCCATCCAAAGGGCGACGCCGTCCCTCTATGAAGACTTGATCAAAACATGCACGCGATGGCTCACTGAAATTCCTAGTCATAAAGCCTGACGATGTCACACTTTAAATATGGAGGGCGTCACTCACAATTTTCACTCCAGACGGCCCAGATCTAGAATTCAGACGACTTCTCAACTAAAGACCGACGGCATCACAACTCTCAAGTGATGATGTCCCATCTATGATTGGCCGAGAGGAAACCCTAATGATGGCGACCTGACGGCATCGCACGCAAAAGGCGACGCCGTCGCGATTGTAAATCTATATATAGAATTCAATTTTTCTGTATTTTAAGAGGTAGAATTTTGGAGAGCAAACCCAAACTCAGTTGTAATCCGACTTGGACAGTATTTTAGGATCCCATACCCTATTTTACACATCAAGATAAGTTTGTTAATCTAATTTATCATTATATCCACCCCATGTTCAATTGATTGTGTGTATGCTTGCTTGTCAAACATGTTTAGCTAAATTACTTTTGTGTTTGCTTAAATCTATGAAACCTAGTTATTGATTGTTGTTAGGTTCTGTCTTTTCTTAAATGAAATTGGCTTAGGAGTGCATCTAGGCTATCGTTGTATTTAATGCTTGAGTATGCTTGATGATGATATGGTGTACGGATGGAATAGCTTAGTTTTAGCGATTCCATGAATCATATACGAGAGATAACCTCATAGAACTAGGGGATACGCACACCCTACGAATTTTAGGAATACAACGCGTTAAGATAAAAGACGTGACAACTCAACCAATCAATAAAAGATAACTAGGGAGTAATAGTATCTAAGTGAACACATCTTTAGTCATCATACGAGCACACCTCAATTAAACATAGCTATCCGTAGTAATTTGATAATTAGTAGAAGTAGAGTAATCGATAGAAGTACCACCCCCCAACTAATTGCCCCAAGATTTTACCTTAGCTTTCTAAAAAACATAAAAAACGATAAAAAAGAATCATCCTCAACCCCACCTTCTCGTCATATATTTCTTACTTGCATTCCTATTCCCCTAGAGAACGATATCAATCCTCGAGGCCTACCCCATACTACACTACAACGATTAGGTTCACTGCCTAGAGGGTTGAAAAACTTGCTCGTAGAAAAGGAGGTTTTCTCAACCCCGAACGCTCATAAACACATCAAGTTTTTGGCGCCACTACTGGGGAATAGAATAGCTAGTTAGATCTATATCTCATTTAGGTTCCCTTTCTTGATTCCTAGAAAGTAAGATTTTTTTTTTCATTTTCATTAGCTTCCTTGTACTCTGTCCCCTTCTTTGTGTTTTTGTTCATAACCTTTTCACTTATCACCATGGGTGACAATCCACCACCAAACAACAATCCCCTACCAAACAACCATCCGCCACAAAACCCACCACTTGATCCAACCTATGTCAACCAACTCCACACTTGTATCTTTAGTGAAATTCTATAACTTAAGAAATTGAATAGGATAATTGAAAGTGCACTTGAGATAGCCAGTAAAGAAACAACTAGTACTTTAGATAGCAATTCAACTACGAGGGATGATTCGGATGATGAAATTGGGGAAGGAGATTATAAAGTTGTTAAAACTATGGATCTGGACTTAACTAGGGTATGAATAATATTGATTTATTAACTGCAGTGGAATAATAAGAACACAATCAACATCACTAATAAGGTATTCTTTATTCAAACATGATAAAGAAACTAATATAATAAACTACTAACTACTAATATACACACGCTATATTCGTGTGTCTAGACTCTCATTGGAGATGTCTGCTATGTAATGGATGATCTCATAACCTAGACGCTACCCTCTTTATATAATAGAGGGAGGTTACAAGAAAAACCCTAGCTTACTAACAAAGCTACCTAAATATTAGATATTAGGCCCTCATTGTTTCTTCTTTCTTCATTCCAGCTTGTGGGTTTTGTAATCATCAAATCTAGAATTCCTAACAATCTTGCCCTATTTGACATTACAAAACAATCTGCATGAAGAAACAATGCTAAAACATTACATCGCAATAATAAGCTGCACATCATGAATCTTCTTCCTCTTTTTGTAATCATCTAATATGGGTCTTGTGCAACTCGTAAACGCTTCCCCTCAAGTGATGCATGTAGATGGTAAGTATATAAACAATAAGCTTCCCCTTAAAAGTATACTAACCATCTGCTTGAATCAGGAACTCAGTAGCATAGATCATCTCTTCCTTCAGTGCGAACAAGACATGTTTATTAATATCATGTAATAAATGTCTTTGAATCATGTATAATTCTTGTAGACAACAAATAGTAGCATGCCGATATAAATAAAATTTTAAAACTTATTTATATGTTCATACCAACGGCCAACATCACAGTGAGCTCTATTTCATCAACGAGATACCAGTACCAAGATCATTCCGTGACCTGAATAACTGAATTGAATCATGTACAACCAAATCTGTAAAAGAGCGTGCAACAACCAATCAAGAATCATATCATGCACTGAAACTCCAAAACGAACTAGATACATAATCATGACATAAGGGCGTCAATGGACCTATAATATGTGTTGTCCAATATCAGTCAACACTAGCAGCAGAAATAAGAAAAATTGGACAACACTAGCAGCAATAACAAAGGCTAGCAGAAGAAACCGTAAGCAGACCAGCAGAAATGATATAACTACTAGTAAGTCATAACCACTAGTAGGAACCACCAGTAAGAACAACCAGATGGAACAACCAGTAGGAACAACTCAAACTACTAGTACGAATCAGAATATGCAACCAGTAGGAACATCATCAGTATCACCAGGAGGAATATAAGTACCACCAGGAGGAACACCAGAAGTACCACCAGGAGGACAAGTAGAAGTACCATCACCAACTGATATCATACTATCAATCCAACCTTTTAATGCCTCAAAATACCCTCCATGAAGAACATTAAAAAGCTTACAATAAATGAAATTAAGGCAATAAAAACCTGAACCAACAGTATCAATATCAACGAGCAGTAGTAAAACTCTTATTCCATCATCATTGGGGATAAAAAACATGTGTGTCATCAAGCAAAAAACATGATAATTACTAGGGTTCATCGTTGAATAAAAATTCAACTCACCAAGACTAGTAATCAATGAATAGCATAAAATTTAGGCGACCATAATTAACTTAAACAACAACCAGCACTGACTGTCAAGATCAGAATTAAGAAGTACAACAACCGATCATGAAAAGTATTAACAAATCTTTGCCCACCAATATTAATTTACCATTCGTAGGTTAAAAATCTCATAGCCAATTAAAATCATGCCCACGTGACAGCATTAACTCTTACCAGTATAACAAGTTGAATTAAAAGACTAGTAGGGCCCTCGTGACAGTAGATGTGTAGAAAACAATACTAATTGTGAGATAAGCCAATTAGCCCCACCTTAGATGACAAGTCAAGTCAAATTTATCACACGAATATAGACCATGGACCAATCAAAAAACAAGACCAGCGTAAAAACCATGCACCGCATCACAGCGAATCCCATCCCACTTGCCATATGTGAGAAAAATCATATTGACCATCATTGACGAGGCCCACATTATTCAACCAATTAAAATAAATAGACTAACATTGCACACATCGAATATTATACCAGAATTAACTCATATGAAAAAAATGTAGTACCAGTACTTCGGATCTGTTGTCCCGCCAATTATTTACCATCCTTGTCGCAATATTTGTCACCGACTCATGCCAACCAATCCGATTCAAATCAAAATATTCAACCATTTTGCCTTCTGCCACTTTTATTTTCTTTTCACGTCTGCTGCTATAGATGAATTAGGGTATAAACCCTAATTACAGGAAAACTTTATAAACCCTAGATCGAGAGCCACGAGGCTCTGATACCAATTGTTAAAACCATGGATCTGGACTTAACTAGTGTGTGAATAATATTGATTGATTAACTGCAGCGGAATAATAAGAACACAATCAACATCACTAATAAGGTTTTCTTTATTAAAACATGATAAAGAAACTAATATAATAAACTACTAACTACTAATATACACATACTATATTCGTGTGTCTAGACTCTTATTGGAGAAGTATGCTATGTAATGGATGATCTCATAACCTAGACGCCACCCTCTTTATATAATAGAGGGAGGTTACACGAAAAACCATAGCTTACTAACAAAGCTATCTAAATATTACATATTAGGCCCTCTTTGTTTCTTCTTTCTTCATTCCAGCTTGTGGGTTTTGTAATCATCAAATCTTTAATTCCTAACAAAAGTGCTAGAAATTATGGAGGGTAGTGAGGAAGAGGAACTTAATGAATATTTTAAGTCATACCCTAATGGAAAAGAAATCGCTTATCATTATAATGTAGTTAACTATCCGCGACCAGCTTTCGAGCCATGCATAAAAAAGGGTAACCCTAGAAAAATTAAGATACCATGCATGATAGGATACTTATATAGGGATCACACTTACATAGACTATAAGGCACCCATGAACATACTGTCTAGGCTCTATTACAATTGGATCATGAGCGAAAAGCTAAGTCCTAGGAGAGATCCCTTTTATCCTATGAAAGTAAGTAACTATGTTGGGAGAGCTAGAGGATTGCATGTCTTTGTAGGTAATTTCAAATATAGGTGTGATTTCATGATCTTGGAAGATGTTAAGGGCATCATTGATGGATTCCTAGGAGATGTGATACTTGAAAGACCATTTATTGAGGAATCCATGATGATTTGTGATCAAGAGGAAGGAATAGCAAAATTTTCAAATGGGACCGAATGTGTTAAATATGTAATGCCTTACAAAAATAAAAGGTTTAAGGGCATAGATGAGTTAGATGCGGACAATATTCCGGCTTTTAAGGTTGATTGTAAGGATAAAGTTCACTACACCACTTGTCTAGAGTTAGGCCTCGAATACATTCGTGATGAAGGAAGTGTCAAGGCATTCGAATGGGCATCTAAGATATACAGAAAGTAGGAGCACGACTTTGAGTCTAGCTATAAGACTCGTAAATAAAGAAAAGCTCTTCGTGGGAGGTAACCTATGCTTAATTGTTTGCTTGTTTTGTTTTTCAATTTTTATGTGTTTTATATCTTTTTCATTGTTGTTTATTCTAATGTTAGACTTTGTGAAAATGCTTTATTTTGTCTTTAACCTCGTCTTAATTACATATAAAGGTATTTTATAAAAAGATAAGTGTAGGGAAGATCACATAAGTTTTTGAAGAACATGAACATGAGAATTGCAACTATTGAAATTGATATATACGTGTGTTTGTTAGAGTCAAATGCTTGTATCGAGTCACAATGGATGTTTTGCAGGAATTTTACCAGGTTTTAGTGACGTAATTTTTCTAGAAAAACGTAGCATACCAATTCCGAGATCGTCAGGGACACTGACGGCGGTCGATATAAGAGATGGATTAAAGCCTGATGACATTGGGCTATGTAGTAATAGGATAATCAGTTTTTTATTCTATGTGCAATTTATAAATTTTTGGAAATTCCCAGGTCTTAATTTTCTAGAAAAACTACAAACATCCATTCCACAAGCATTATATCTTACTTGATTTCTAGTATAGTTGTGTGTCATATATAGTTTTGTCCCCGATTTTACGCGAAGGTTTCGTTTGTTTTCATATAAGTGTGCAGGTTATATTGGGCAAGAAGAAGAAACACACATTGGATGAAGCTTTTTACTTATGCATTCTTCTTGAAAAAGAATTTAACCACAACTTCACACATATCCTACCAAGCTAATCAGGGGAGTACTAGTTTCTTTTCCTTACTTACCTTCCTTTATCATAACTTTGATGCTTTTGGGGAATATTTTGGACAATGTTCAGTTTAAGTATAGGGAGGGAGAATAAAACGGGAACTTAGAAACTACTCACTCACTTGATTATTTTTCTTTTCCTTGGTAATTTGTGTAATAAACAATGAGAAATATTCATTATGGCAATTTTAGCACCAAATTTAAAATTTTTTATGGCAATTACAAGCTAAAATTTAGTCTTAATAAAGCGTCTCATAGATAGGAATTATATGACTAGCACAAAAACCGTTTACCACTCAAATTCTACTCCAAAAATGTGAGGTTCGCCCCTAGATATTTAAGAATAAAAGCATCCATCTTTAATGCTTAGTTAGTGTACCGGTAGTATAATAGATTCTAGAACTTGTTTTGTGATTCATTCCGAGATCGCTAATGAGACTACACTTGTGTAGTTAGGAGTAACTAAATGATAAGAGGCATTATGATAACCCTTGTTTAAAACCTGTATTATAATTACATCTTCCACATTGGTTGAGTAATTACTCCACACCCTTGCGATGTACTCATCTTTAGTACACGATACCCCTAGTTAACCCCTCAAAGCCTATCCTTTTCACGGTTCTCGTGATGTTTCGGTTTTCTGGAATATCAGTGAAGAGCATTGTTTACAATCCACCCCCAAATGTACACCCAAATAGCCTTAGCCTACCTTGTATGCACACACCTTTAGTTCATTATTTTTATCATTATTATACCATTAGTTCAATTATCTAGTTACTTGCATGGTTGCTAAGTCGAGTCATATCTTTTGCACACAGTTTTGGGACGATTCGGACTCATGGGTAAAAGTAATATTTTATAGAGTAACGAAAAAGAATGATAAATTCAAATTCCCTTTGTCTACGTAATTAAATACTCCAAGTGTTTTGATCTTTTCAAATCGGGTCAATTAGTGTCAGAGAAATAAAAACTCAAATGTAGGGATGCTCCTATAAATCCCTTGTATTTTGATGTTATCGTAGAGGATGGTAGAGAAAAAATGTATGAAAAAAATATTGAAAAAAAAGAAGAAGAAAAAGAGTATGTCAAAAAAAAGAAAAAAATACATACGGGCTACCATCCTACATCTATCTTTATGTTTATGTTTTAAAATTTATGTTTGTTTTGTTTCAAATTTTCTAGTGTTTGTGAGTCGAGTATTGGCTTAGCAACACAATGCTTTACATGCTTGTAACATAAGATTTTGACTTGCCACCACTAAATAACCCATATCCAACAAAACCCTTTGTTTCCCAACCCTAAGCCTAACGTTACAACCCTTGTAAAGACCTCTTAGATAGTTGTTCCTAGGTGCTTATGCCAAAGCGGTGGAGGTTTGATCTATTCTCAAGCTTATGGTAATTTATGTACTATGTCAAGTAATGAGTGTTTATCTTCCATTTCTATTCATATTATATTTCATATATACCCGAGAGATGAGAGAATCCAAACACCACTTGTGAGGTGCTAGTATATAATTTACGTTCTTGTTATGACTATTGTGGCGCTTTTACTTGTTATGAACTATTTTAAACTAATGCTTCATGCCCCTAACTTATAAATTGATTGGTCAAAAGCACATTTGCTAGAAGACAAGCAAATACCAAGTGTAGCGATATTTGATAAGGATTTAAAATGTACGCTTTTAGGGGGTCATTTAAGCCCTATTTCGACATATTTTATATCCGTTACTACTTAATTTCATTCCTTTGCAGTTTTTAGGTCTTTTGGAAGCAAAATGCTGGAATGAAGCACATTTGGACGAAAAGGAGCAAATACACGAAGAAAATGGCAAAGTCAAGATCGAAGCCACTCAAGACTAATCAGCAGAACCTGACGGCGTCCCATCCAAAGGACGATGCCGTTCCTCTATGAAGACTTGATCAAAACATGCATGCGACGGCTCAGTGAAATTCCTGGTCATAAAGCCTGTCGGTGTCACGCTTTAAATATGGAGGGCGTCACTCACAGTTTGCACTCTAGATGGCCCAGATCTAGAATTCAGACAATGTCTCAACTAAAGACCGACGATGTCACAACTCTCAAGTGATGCCGTCTCATCGATAACTTGGCCCAGACGAAACCCTAATGACGGCGACCTAACGGCGTTACATGCAAAAGGCTTGGACAGTATTCTAGGGTATTAAGAGGTAGAATTTTGGAGAGCAAACCCTAACTCAGTTTTAGTCCGACTTGGACAGTATTCTAGGGTCCCATACCCTATTTTACACATCAAGATAAGTTTTTTACTCCAATTTATCATTATGTCTATCCCATGTTCAATTGATTGCGTGTATGCTTGCTTGTCTAACATGTCTAGCTAAATTACTTGTGTGTTTGCTTAGATCTATGAAACCTAGTTATTGATTGTTGTTTGGTTGTTTCTTGTCTTAATTGAAATTGGCTTAGGAGTGCATCTAGGCTATCGTTGTATTTAATGCTTGATGATGATATGGTGTACGGATGGAATATCTTAGGTTTGTCGATTCTGGAATCATATCTAGAGAGATAACCTCATAGAACTAGGGGATACGCACACCCTACGACTTTTAGGAATACAACACGTTAAGATAAAGGACGTGACAACTCAACCAACAAATAAAAGATAACAAGGGTGTAATAGTATCTAAGTGAACACATCTTTAATCATCATACGAGCACACCTCAATTAGAAATAGCTATCCGTAGTAATTAAATAATTAGTAGAAGTAAAGTAATCAGTAGAAGTCCCGCCCCCAACCAATTGCCCCGATATTTTACCTTAGCTTTCTAAAAAGCATAAAAAAAGATATAAAAGAATCATCGTCAACCCCACCTTCTCGTCATATATTTCTTACTATAATTCCTATTCCTATAGAGAACGATATCAATCCCTGAGGCTTATCCCATACTACACTACAACGATTAGGTTCACTGCCTAGAGGGTTGAAAAACTTTCTCGTAGAAAAAGAGGTTTTCTCGACCCCGAACGCTCATACGCACATCAATAACCCAAGTGGACGAGTGAAGTCTCGTGAGGGTTTCTAGGGAACACACCCACAAAGTTCATTTAACTGCATGTACAAGGCTTCGGAAATGTTTTGAAATTTGTTTTGAATTTTTTTGCTACTAGGGATAGTTATGGCGTAACTAGATCGGCCCAGTTACATCGTAATATCTTACTGATGTCGCCTTTTCAATCATTCAACTTTTCTACGTGTCTAGAGGAGTTATCGGATCTCCTCTCATCTATCTCTGGTCTTTATACCTATAAACATGATGACCAAAACAAACCAAACCAATACAAATCCAAAAATCCAACAAAATGTCCAAAAGTTTTAAAAAATGAGGATAAGCCGGGTTATCTCCTGACGAGCACTTTTATTTATTTTCTAGTCTTTAAGTTAGACTCATGCTTTATTCAGGCTCCTCATGGACATTTTCAACCTTATCCATTTCTCTAATCATCTTGGCTCTTAATCTTGCCAAGATCTTCTCAACTTGTTCTTCTCAAACCTGCACACCAACACTGACTGGTGCATTAAATGTATAAAGATAATATAAACAAGAAACAGGTGAGGAAGGGCACAAAATTATAACAAATACTTGAATGTATCTGAATCCAAATTGATGTGAAATGCAAAGGCGATTAAACTTTTCATTCTAATTTAGATGATTTTTAACATTATTTTCAAATTTCAAGTAATCGCTTTTAAAACTCATTTTCCTGAGGTCATGAATAAATCCTTACTAACTTTTTAAGGTTTTCCACACAAATTAGGGTACATGACCACTTACCAAACATTTCAAAAATTTCAAGCTGTTATTGGTGTCCCATAATAGGTTACGCTGTAACAATCATCACCATGTTACGTTGTAAATTAAGTCTGGGGACGAATTTTAAGTTTAATAAAACTGAACACACAAACAATCAAACAAACACACACTAACAAACACGTAGGAATAGAAACAAAAATAATGAAAATCAAACACAAACAAGCATGCACGAACATAAAATCACAAAATAAGACACATAGACAAACACATAATTCAATTAAACAACCAAAAATACGAAAACCGTTCCCTGGCAACGGCGCCAAAAACGTGATAGGTGAGATTAGGTTTTACATTTATAATGCTCGTTTACCTACTAATTTACACATATACTAACGGGTAGTGTACCCGGTCGTACGTAGTGAGGGTATGGTAAGTCTGAGGTCGTCCTCAAGAATGATGAGTGAATTCTAGTTGTCTAATTGAAATGACATTCTACCTAAGAAAGTGATGAAATAAGCTTTGTATGTTTTGAATTGGTTGAATCACTCTAATTCTCCTAAACTCACTAGTGGTAAGGTTTAGCGTAAACAACTAATAGGGATAAAAGTCTAAGTTTAATTGTTATAATCTATGTGCAATCTTAAGGTATCTAAAATCTTTAGGTCCTAATTTGTAACATAATATATGATTCCTATGATCTTAACCCCCGATGGTCACGGGTGGCCGAGTATCTAGTTCATAGTCAATTATGCACCAACTACCTTTTAGACCAATCCAGTGTCGATTCTAGTGTTTTTCCCGTAAGGTTTTTCCTATACTTTTTAAATATTGATTCTAGTGTAGGTAGTCTTATGATCAATTCCTATACAAGGATGATGGTCACACCTCAAGCAACCTAATAAGCTAACGTTCTAATGGTCATCTACTAATTAGCCATTTGGGTTCTACCCTAGCTTCAACACTACCAAAATGCGGGGATTTAATGATAGGCTAATAAAATATCTACTGATTTGAGAGATATGCTTAGGTAAACTCATTTAACACTTAAGTGTGCATCACTTACACCTATTAGTACACCTTGGTCCGGTTTTATAATAGCTTGCATTTGGTAAATGCAAAGTTTCAGGAAAGAGTAATTTACGCTAATAAGTTATTACCTACCAACGTGGCTTGCACTTCTAACTAGGTCTTCATATAGGGGTTGCCTAATGGTCATAGGTCAACAACCACTAAGGAATGGTCATCCTATAGTCAAATACGCATACTAGTTTTCGGATGGTCACGTACCACCCAATACACAATTTCCCAATTTTCTAACCCTATCCAGAGGCACGAGGATTATCAAGCATACTACACAAACCAATAAAATGCAATAAAATCATAAAATTAACAAAGGGATAATAAATCAATTAAAAGCCTAGTATAATTAATATAACACAATAAGCAACGATTCATCGACAATTAAAGCATTATCAAAATTATTATTAAGAAATAGTGAATCTAGATTAATTAATGAACATCAGAATACGAATACATATCATGCAAGATAAATACTCTCGGTCCCCTAGTTGAGTACCGGGGCAAAACCCGAAGGATTTTCCCTTAAAAAACCTTCGACCACTATTTCTTTTTCTCCTCTTTGTCGGCTACATAAACACTATGAACCATAGAATGAATGATAATTCATATCATTCAATGATATATTAATAGATAAGGACTTAATGACTTGGTCAAAATTAAACCTCCAACTTTCTCCAATTTACAACCTTGGTCCTTGCCATCACTTGTTGCATCACATAACCATATAACAAAATAAATGTGTTATAAAGATTGCATTGAAACTTTATAACTTTGACTGGATTTAACCCTTGTACTTTTAACTCCTTGGCGACCAAGTTTAATAGTTAACTCGTAGGTCTATCGACCAAGTTTAATAGTTACGTCATAAGCTTATATTCTTCCACCAAGTATACCAATATTATGGCATAACTCAATGGACAAGTTACGCACTTCTTATTGGTGCTTCTGCGAAATCTGCACAGATAGGATCGCATACTTGTTCACCCGTAAAACTCTCGTTAACACTTTCTTCCAAAGTTGCGTCGTAACCTTAATAACATTGTTACACCTTAACTCTCTTAAGCTTATCTTTTTGGCCCTTGTAATGTGTTACGGTGTAAGTCTATTTGCCACTTACGCCGTAACTATCTTTTGAATATATTTTTGTCCATTTTTTCATTTTCTTTTATCTTTTCTATTTCAATGCTTTAATTAACCTGGAATGTAAATATAAACGGATTAAGTACCAGATTAATATATAATGAGGCAATAAACATGAAAATTTGATATAGAAATATTCAGATTATTTGATGTCATCAGCCACACCGGTGCACACTAAACAGAACAATGAAAGCGGAAATAAAAAACGAGTTTACAAAATGAAATGAGGTTAGAGAGCAAATGAAAATACAGTGTTATTTTCATTTAAAGTTTTAACGGTTATTACCCAAAAGTCTAATATTAATCTAGGATAAATATTAGAGGGTAATGAATGAAAATAAGCAAAACAACAAACTCCAAAGGTGTTTGTTGAACTCATTCAAACGCCCAAGCCAAGAGGAGAGGAGTTTGTTTCCTAAACAAACTCAAATACTTTTTCACCAAGGTTTTCATAACATATTCCTCTGACCCTAAAAGATCTCGTCTTTTATCTACCTCTTTTTCGTCAATCGCAGAAACGAACCAAATGGTTCAAAACCCTTTAGTTGATCGAGTTTTAGGTTGACTAAACCCTTAGTCGACTTCCCTAGATAATAGTCTAGTCGATTAGGGTTTTACCCTATTTTGTACTCGCCTAACTTATTATAGGTTCGAGCCCTGGTTCTACCTGTGCAGTATCAGTGGATACTTGACGCAACCCTAAAGGTGATTGTTTCCATCAAACCCTAAAAGTATTTTCGTGAGGTAGCAAGAAGATCAAGAAGTTGTTTCATGCGGATTTTTTGGTCCAAGAAGCTTACTAACAGCAGGATAATCATGTAAGTTTTCTAAATACCCTTTATGTTGGAATCACTCCTAAACCTTAATTCAAGTGTTAGTGATTCATATGTAATAGGTAGCTTAATATGGCTTTTATGTTAGTAATCAAGGCTAGGCTTATGTAGAAAGCCCATAAGCCTAGGCCAAGCCCAATAAGTTAAAGGATGGGAACTTGGAGTGTTGCCCTAGTTCCCTCCTATAAATACTCTTGTATATCCCTCACTTGAGGGATGGTTGTTCAATTTACTCTTTCACTATTACGCATAATCTTTCTAACATTCATACGCATAGTGTTTGGTAGTTGTTCATCCGATCTCTTCTAATCTCTTTCTTATATTGATGCTTGTGTTACTAATATGGTGTCCTAACAGTTGTATCAATCGCCAAATAGTTGGTTGAATCGGTATTGTTTTTGAAGTAAGTTTTGGTCTTACGCGTAACATACGGTTCCAAACTTGGTCACGCTTAAAAACTCATTTTTTACACTTTTCAATCCAAGATTCTTGTACTTTCAATGTTTTAAGGTGTTAAAATATCTGTTTTTGGCAAAAAGTTTCAAACTTTACGCGTAGATCATTGTTTTTAAGCTTGGTTTCATACGTGGGTGTATATCTACGCATAAGGTGTTTAGAAGTTTTGGATCATCAAGTTTCACACTTTTTTGTTATTTTGGTGATATTAAAGCTATTTCATCACAAAAATATGGTTTGGAAATCATGGCAGAGAAATCAGTTTTTGGCTAATTCTACGCGTAAGAAAACCTAATCTTACGCGTAACTTATCCGTGGTTTGATCTCAGTTTCGTGGTTTACTCAGTGTTTTTCTTGCTTGGATAAGCCTGAAAACACTTCGACTTTGGATATCTTTCCACTGTGATAGTGTAAAAGATCTTTTGGGTAAAAACCCTAATCTTACGATAAGATCAAACTTATGCGTAGAACTCCTTACGCTAAGACCTTTCTTACGCTAAGCTCGTCTTACGCATAAGCAAATCCTACGCCTAAGTTTTCTACGCTTAACTTTCAGTTGACGCCTAACTTTAGTGTTTTCTCATTTCTTACGCATAAGCTAATCCTACGCGTAACTATTGCTGTTACGCGTAACTTTGGTGTTTTTACGCATAAGTGTTACTTTGCCTTTCCGTGATTTCTACGCCTAAGGATACTTCATCAACAACGTTTCATTCGACTACAAAGATCCAATTAACAACACAAGTTTTCAACATGTCACAACCACCATACTCTAGCTATTTTCCTTACACTTATAATCAACAACAACAACAACAACTAAGTCCATAACATCAACAATTCAATCATCAACAACAAATTTATCAACAACAATTTAATCAACAACATACTCCACAACTTGGAGAAATTCCACAACCTCAAATGGTTCAACCACCACCAAGTCTTCAAGTACAACCTTACACAAACGTTTACAATCAACATCCATCCAGGAACACTATGAAGGAACCATCTTGGTTTGCAAGGATGTGTGAAGCTTTAAGCGACACAAATCAATTCATGAGGCAGGATCACTTGATAGACCTCCAATGCTCACTCCCAGAAATTATGATCAATGGGTGATTAGGTTCTTTAGGTTTTATGATCTAAAGAAGCCACATGGAAAATTCTTAAAGAAGGTTATCTTGAAAGGTCCATTTCAGATGCCTACTATTGTTACACCCGGTGATCCCAATGCTGTTCCACCAAGAGATGATCTCACCAACATTTCAACTGTTGCACAACTTTCTGGTGATGAAATTCTACACTACGAAGCTGATGAGCTAGCAATGCAATATATCCTTTTAGGATTACCAAACCCAATTCTTCGTAGTGTTGATGCTCAAAAGACCGCCAAAGCAATGTGGGAACATATTCATCTTCTCATGGAAGGCACTGCACTCAATCAGGAGGATATGGAATCCAAAATTTACTTGGATTATGAACAATTCATGATTGAACCTGGAGAGACACTAGATGCTTATCATCATCGATTCTTAGACATCATCAATGATTTGGATAAACACAACATCATCATGCCAAGAATTGCTGTCAATACAAAGTTCCTAAGTAGTCTTGGTCCTGATTGGGAGAAGTATGTCATTTTCCTCCGTGAAGAATCTTCATCATGCTTCATACGGATTGTTGTACGACTATTTGAAGCCTCATCAAAAAGAAGTTGATAAGGAAAGGATTCTTCGTGGTCAAACCGTTTCACCTTCACTTCCGGAAAATCAACAACTTGCTTTGTAGGCTCAAACTAGTTATCCTCCTCAACCAGCTCCTCAACCTACTGCCACAATTACACCATATGATCCATCACAGCAACAATCTCAACAAACTCAATTAGTTCCATACAACAACAACAATGATCAAGCACTCTACAGTGAAGCTAATGAGGACTCAGATGCTTTCGATGCATTGCAACAAGGATTTGTTATGATTGCTAAAGCTTTTGGCCGTATTACAAACAAATCCAACAATCGCATCCGCTCCTCATCAAATACAAGGAATCAGGCTATTGTGAACAATGGACGAGTTGAAGTTCCGAATCATGGTTATGGTCGTTAGATGGGCGGTGGTCAAGGATTTAATGCTATGGGTAGGAATAACATGGGTGATCCACAACAACAGAGAGCTCAAGTGGTTGAACAGGGTAATGCTCAGAATGGGTTGAATGGTCTTCGATGCTATAACTGTAATGAGAAGGGACACCTGGCTAATGCATGCCCAAAGCCGAGGACTAGGGGCAGTGCTTATCACAAGGAGACTTTACTTTTGGCTCTTAAGGATGAAGCTGGTGGAACTCTCACAGACAAAGAACATAGCTTTATGGCAGATGCAGTCTCAGAAGATGATATGGAGGACTTGCAGGCCAATGCAGCAGTTATGTTGATGGTTAATATGCACGAGCTACACATGAGTGACACAGGCCCAGTGTATGACACTGATGGCTTGTCTCAAGTACCCGAACAAACCATATTTATCTCTGATCTAATATCACCGCCAACATCTGAATCCGGCAAGGCTCAGAATGTTCAAAATGAGTCATCCACATCTCATTCTGACGATTCTCAACTAGACCCCGTAGTTACATTTGACGATCAAGACGACCTTATGGTTTCCTTTGATAATCAAATTGACTCCGTGGTCATACTTGAGGATCTGAATAGTGATCATGTTGTGACTCACATTGAACACGCTGAACCTTTGCCTAATCCAGATATTGATATGTTACTTAAAGACCAACAATCCCGAATGGAAGAATGTCGTGAATTAAATCAGAAATTACACAGTAAAAATGCACTATTAACCAGGGATATTGAATGCTTAAAATGGCAACTAAATTTTTTCAAAACTCAAGAAAACCGTGAAAAAGGTTTTGAAGCTGCTTTTGCTAAATCTCATCAAAACGAACAATCTTTAGAACGACAAATACGTGATCTAGCCGCTTCGAAGAATGATTTGTTGTCTCAAATAGAACAACTGAAACATGAACATAAACAACAAATTAACGCTCTTACCTTGGAAACTCAAAAATCCAAGGCTGAATTGTTAACTTGTCAAAAACAGTTCTCTTTTATTTTACTTGTGTGCGATACCAATCCAAAAAGTTTGTTAAACTATGTTTTGGGCCTAAAATTTATATCTTCGGATTAAATGTTTGAATATTTGATTTGGGATTGGTTTTAAATGGTTAAATGGTTATCTTTTATTTTACTTGTGTGCGATACCAATCCAAAAAGTAACGCCCCAAAAACTTGATTAAGTCTTCTGCTGTACCGAGATTTGGGGGTGTTACAGAAGATCCAAAGTCGAAAAGAAGCATGAGCATGTTGGAAAAGATGTAAAGACACCACAGACAAAGACGTTGATGAAAAGAAAGCAAAACCAACATATAATCACAACAACAAGAACAAAGAACAAAGAAGTAACTCATCAAAGAGGTCTCAAGCAAAGAATGTCAAAAATCAAGTGAAGAGATAAAGACGTCAAACGACCTATTTATGATGACCATGATGACCAAACCTTAGGGGGAGATTGTTAGGATTACGTGTAATCATTATAAAGCGTCAGTCATTTACTCTATGTAATAGGTCGTGTAATATTAGGCTTATATGTTTTTTTAGTCCACGGCCCAATGAAGTAAGCCCACGGGCCGTGTAAAAGAGATTAGGGCAATGCCCCTTTGATATTTTCTCACTATAAATAGTTGTAACCTCTCCTTGTGAGAGGTGTTGTTTATTTGTTATTCAAACTTCCATATTCATAATACAAGTTCCTCCCATCTCTTTATCTCTCTAACTCTCTTTTTCTCTCTTTCTCTCTAAAGCTACACGCACAAATCAAGTAACAATGATTGATATGTGACCTACAGAAGTAGACGCAAAATATGACGGGAATGCATTCTTTAACCCATTTGCACCACCTATAAACATTGATGTCACTGAGTCCTCCTCAAGCAACATGGTGAGTCAATCACAACTATTCAAAAGTTTACTTTAAAACCCAATCCAGATGGATATAGACCGAATATTGCTGATTACAAACCTAAGCTTTCAACCGAAGCATTTAAACCAAATCCTGAAGTTTCCAGTGCAGAATATAAAATTGATGATTCTGTTATGAGTGTTGTTGAATATCACCGTCAAGAGGAACTAGATGCAGAAGACGAGAGTTAATAAAAATTAGAAAATGTTGTTTACAACAAACCTTTTACCTATTCACAAGTTGTCACTTTCGACACACCAAAGGATTCTTCTAACATACCAAGGATTATCACAAAAATGTCTGAGTCTTCTAATGTTACTCCCAAACCAAATTATGCACAAATTTATGGTCCTTTACCTTCCATCAGTGAAGTAAATTCCAAACCCGAAAATCATCATATTCTTAGATATTTTGACATTTTCACGTCTGACCTCAAACTTTTAGAACATGAGATTGAATTTCATTCTGAAATAAAAGTTGAACACTTTCAATCGCCTCTGGCGCGAGAACAAAGAGATATTTTTCAGAAAAGACTTTTACCCCATGTTAAAATTTTGAAAAATTGTGCATTATATTGGGAAAGGAAATTTCATAAGGAACTTGGATTGATGAAAGTCGTTTTTGAGAAAACAGAAACATCTATTTCTAATACTAAACGTAAAAAGAAAATGTTACGAAAAGATGTTGATCGACTCTTGGAAGATGTTATTTGTGCTTATATCCATAATGCTGTGTTATTGCATTCTTTTCCATATCCATCTGATTATATCTCTGCTGATACTGTTGGTTCTGTTGAAATTGTTGAGAATACTGATAATGTGCATTAGATCGAGTCTTTAAAAGTTGAAAATGAACGATTGTTAAACGATCTTTCAAATGCAAAACATCGTCTTCAATGGTGTCAAAAAGATTGTTACAATCGTGAACTTGCTTTGCAAAACAAAATCAACCAGTTGCATTCCAAAACGTTTAATCCAAAAGTTGAGCAACTGGATGATCAAAACGCGTCTTTGAAATGTCAAATCTCAAAATATGAACAAGAACTTGCAAAAGTTAAAAAGGAATATGGTGTCATATTTGATTTACTCAAACAGACTCGTGATGCAACATCAAACGAACTTGATCATTATCTTGCACACACTAAAGAAGTCATGAACTTTTCTGGAAATATTCGTTCTGAAAAACAAGATTTGGTGCACACTATCATTAAGTTAAGGGAAATGTTAGGAAAGTATGAACAAGTTCAGCCTAGCATCATTAAGAAAATTGCACCTGTAACACTTAGCAAACGTCAACCCATAATGCCTACTAATAAACCACAAGATACTAATGTGCTTCCCTCTACTGAAACAGGAATAGTTTCCTCTTTTCCAAACGTCCGCACTTCACAGCCTAGAGGCAATACAAGGAAGAATAGGAAGTTGCGACCTAAGAAAAGAACAACAAAGAATGCTGAAGTAGAAGAACACCATAGGACGTTGAATAACACTCAAGTTGCACCCATAAAGAATGCTGGAAAAAGTGTTGTAATGAATGCTAAACCTTTAAGTACTTTTGATATTCAGTCTGTTGCTTCTTGTGTTATTTGTCGTAAAAGTATGCTTTCTGATTGTCATGATAAATGTGTTGCTAGAGCTATCTTGTCTCATTTACGGAATCCTAAGACACGGAATACCTCTAGGCCTACAAATGCTTCTAAGTCTGTGCTTGGTAAACCGCCCGCTTTAGATTCTAAGAAACACATTGATGTCCCTGTAACTCCAGTCTCACCTCCAAGGAATGTAGTACCACCTAGTGCATTCACTAAGACTAAAGCTAAGACTAGTTGGAGATGGCAGAAATGGATACATAATACACTAGGATTTAAATGGATACCTAAAATCATTGATGTGGGTATTTCTAACATAACTGCTTCGGAACCCTCTAACTCTTCGGGTTTCACATCTACTTCTATTCCATCTATATCGTCTGTGTGTAATGCAGGTGATACAGATCATCCTTTGGATTGTTGATAACGGATGTTCCTGACACATGACAGGCAATCTCAAACTGTTATCAAACTTTGTTGCAAAGTTCATTGGCACTGTCAGATTCGGGAATGATCACTTCGCAGCTATCATGGGCTACGGAGATTACATCAATGGAAATAACGAAATTGGTAGGGTTTATTATGTGGAAGGCCTCGGTCACAATCTCTTTTCAGTCGGTCAATTCTGTGATGGAGACTTGGAAGTTGCTTTTTGGGAGAAAACTTGTTTTGTTGGAATCACTCCTAAACCTAATTCAAGTGTTAGTGATTCATATGTAATAGTTAGCTTAATATGGCCTTTATGTTAGTAATTAGCCTTAGGCTTATGTAGAAGGCCCATAAGCCTAGGCCTAGTCTAGTAAGGAAAAGGAAGGGACTAGGAGTGTTGCCCTAGCTCCCTCTCCTATAAATACCTTGTAATATCCCTCACTTGAGGGTTGGTTGTTCAATTCACTCTTTCATTACTCACGCATAACTCTTCTTTATTCAAACGCGTAGTGTTTGTGTGGTTTGTTCATCCGATCTCTTCTCTTCTCTATTTCCACATATTTATGCTTGTGTTGTAAACTTAGTGGCCTAACAGTGGTATCAATCACCAAATAGTTGGGTGAATCGGTTTGTTTTTGAAGTGGGTTTTGGTCCTACGCGTAACTACCGATTTACAAACTTTGGTTCGCTAAAAAACACATTTTTTACACTTTTTAATCCAAGATTCTTGTACTTTCAACGTTTTAAGGTGTTAAAATAACTGTTTTTGGCAAAAAGTTTCAAACTTTACGCGTGGATCATTGTTTTCAAGCTTGGTTTTATACGAGGGTTTCTATCTACGCATAACGTGTTTTTGAGCTTTGGATCATCAAGTTTCACACTTTTGTGTTATTTTGGTGATATTGAAGCTATCTCATCACAAAAATCTGGTTTGGAAACATCAGTTGGCAAGAAATCATTTTTGGCTAAATCCTACGCGTAAGTAAACCCTAAACTTACGCGTAACTTCTCCTTGGTTTGTTCTTCAGTTTTCGTGGTTTACTCCGTGTTTTCTTGCTTGGATAAGCCTGAAAATACGTCGACTTTGGATATCTTTAGCACTGTGATAGTGTAAAAGATTACTTGGCAAAAAACCTAAAATTACGCATAGCATTAGCTACGCGTAGAATTTTTTAGCATAAGATTTATCTTACGCAAGCTTTGTCTTACGATAAGTTAATCCTACGCTAACTCTTCTACGCTAACTTACTGCTTACGCATAACTTTAGTGCTTTTCTCCTTACTTACGCGTAAGCTAAACCTACGCGTAACTTTTGCTACATGGCTTTATTGTGATTTCTACGCCTAAGGATACTTCATCAACAAAGGTTCATTCGACTAAAAAGATCCATTTAACAACACAAGTTTTTCAACATGTCACAACCACCATACTCTAGCTATTTTCCTTACACTTATAATCAACAACAATAACAACAACTAAGTCCACAACATCAACAATTTAATCATCAACAACAGATTTATCAACAACAATTAAATCAACAACATACTCCACAACTTGCAGCAACTCCACAACCTCTAATGGTTCAACCACCACCAAGTCTACAAGTACAACCTTACACAAACTTCTACAATCAACATCCATCCAGGAATACTATGAAGGAACCGGCATGGTTTGGCAAGATGTGTGAAGCTTTAAGTAACCAACAATCAATTCATGAAGCTGGCTCACTCGATAGACCTCCAATGCTCATTCCAAGGAATTATGATCAATGGGTGATTAGGTTCTTTAGGTTTTGTGATCTAAAGAAGCCTCATGGAAATTTCTTAAAGAAGGTCATTATGGAAGGTCCATTTCAGATACCTACTACTGTCACACCCGCAGATCCAGATGCCAATCCACCAAGAGATGCAGTCACCAACATTGCTACTGTTGCAGATCTCACGGGTGATCAACTTCTACACTTTGAAGCTGACGAACTTGCAATGCAATACATCCTTTTAGGACTACCAAATCCAATCCTTCGAAGTGTTGATGCTCAAAAGACTGCAAAAGCAATGTGGGAACATATTCATCTTCTTATGGAAGGCACAACACTCAATCAGGAAGACATGGAATCCAAAATCTACTTGGCTTATGAACACTTCATGATTGAACCAGGAGAGACATTAGAGTCATATCATCATCGCTTTTCAGACATCATTAATGATTTGGACAAACAAAATATCATCATGCCACGAATTGCTGTCAACACAAAGTTCCTAAGTAGTCTTGGTCCAGAATGGGAAAATATTTTCATTTTTCTCCGTCAAGCTAAGAATATGCATCATGCTACCTACGGATTGTTGTATTATTATCTGAAGCCTCATAAAAAACAAGTTGATAAGGAAAGGATTATCCGTGGCCAAACTGTTTCACCTTCAATTCCGGACAATCAACAACTTGCTTTGTGGGCTCAAACAAATATTCCTCCTCAACAAGCTCCTCAACCCGCTCCTCAACCAACTGAAACTATCACACCTTATGATCCGTCACAAAACACCTCAACAAAATCAATTGGTTCCATACAACAACAACACTGCTCAAGCTCTTTACAGTGAAGCTGATGAGGACTTCGATGCCTTCGATGAATTGCAACAAGGATTTGTTATGATTGCTAAAGCATTTGGCCGTAATACAAACAAATCCAACATCGCATTCGTTTCATCTAATACAAGGAATCAGGCTGTTGTAACAATGGACGCGTTTGAAGTTCAAAACCGTGGATATGGTCTTCAGATGGGAGGAGATCAAGGGTTAAATGCTATGGGAAGGAATCACATGGGTGCTCCGCAACAAAAAGGGCTCAAAGTTGAACAGGAAATGCTCAGAATGGGGTTAATGGTCTTCGATGCTATAACAGTAATGAGAAGGGTCATCTGGCTAATGCATGTCCTAAACCGAGGACAAGAGGCAAGGCTTATTTCAAAGAGGCTTTGCTCTTGGCTCTTAAGGATGAAGCTGGTGGAACTCTTACCAACAAGGAACAGAGCTTATGGCGATGCATTCTGATGATGATATGGAGGACTTGCAGGCTAATGCAGCAGTGATGTTGATGGCACAAATGCAAGCTCTACACATGAGTGACACAGGCCCCAGTGTATGACACTGACGGCTTGTCTCAGGTACCTGAACAAACAATTATCATTAATTAACTGATATCTCCGCCAACATCTGCATCCGACATAGATCAGAGTGTTCAACATGAGCCTTCTACATCTCATTCTGATGATCATCATAGACCCGTAGTTATATTTGATGATCAAGATGACCTTATGGTTACCATTGATGATCAAGTTGACTCCGTGGTTATACTTGAGGATCTAAACAATGACCATGTTGAGACTCACGTTGAACAAAATTATTCTATGTTTGATCAGATTTGAGCTCCGTACCTAGTTAAAGACCAACAATCCGAGTGGAACATTATCATGATGTAAATTCAAAAATAAAAGCAAAAAATGCATTGTTAACCAGGGATAACGATTGCTTAATTCGACAAATCGAAGTTTTCAAAACTCAAGAAAACGTGGGGAAAAAGGTTTGAAGTCGCTTTTGATAAATCTTATCAAAACGAAAAATCTTTAGAACGACAGATACGTGATCTAGCCGCATCAAAGAATGCTTTGTTGTCTCAAATAGAACAACTAAAACATGAACATAAACAACAACTTAACGCTCTTACTTTGGAAAATCAAAAAACCAAGGCTGAGTTGTTAACTTGTCAAAAACAGTTCTCTGAGTACAAAAAGCATTCCACGAAACGAATAGATAACTATCTTGACGAAATTGTCGACTTACAACACAAAATCAAAGAGTTTCGAAATGTCGTTTATAAACATGGTGAGTCAATCACAACTATTCAAAAGTTTACTTTTAAACCAAATCCAAATGGATACGGTCCGAATCTTGCTGATTACAAACCTAAGTTTTCACACAGAGCATTCAAACCAAATCCTGAAGTTTACAGTGCAGAACATAGAATTGAGGATTCAATTATGACTGTTGTTGAATATAATCGAATGGAGGATATAGATGTTGATGACGAGAGTCGGTCAAAAATGGAAAATGTCGTTTATAATAAACCATTTAACTATTCAAAAGCCGTAACTTTTGTCACACAACAAGATACTTCTAACCAACTTTTGGTTATCACACCCGTTTTGAAGTCAGTCCTCAACCAAATGGTACACAAATTAATGGTCCTTTACCTTCACTTAGTGAAGTAAAAACTAAAGCCGAAAGTTGTCGTGTTATCAAATATTTTGACACTTTCTTATCTGACATCAAACTTTTGGAACGTGAGATTGAATTTCAGTCTGAAATAAAAGTTGAACATTTTCACTCGCCATTGGCACGAGAACAAAGAGACATTTTTCAAAAAATAATTTTACCCCGTGTCAAAAATTTGAAAAATTGTGCACTATATTGGGAAAGGGATTTTCACAAGGAACTTGGTCTCATGAAAATAGTTTTCGAGAAAACAGAAACATCGATTTCAAATACTAAACATAAAAAGAAACTATTGAGAAAAGACGTTGATCGATTCTTGGAAGATGTTATATGTGCTGATATCTATAATGTTGTGTTATTGCATTCTTTGCCATATGCTTCTGATTCTATCTCGCTGATACTGTGATTCTGTTGAAATTGTTGAAAATACGGATAATGTGCTTCAGTTCGAGTCTTTAAAAATTAAAAATGAACGATTGTCAACGAGCTTTCAACGCAATACGTCGTCTTAATTGGTGTCAAAAAGATATCACGATCAACAACTTGTTTCAAAACAAAATAGCCCAGTTGCATTGAAAAATCTTCTGATCCTAAAATTGAGCAACTGGATGATCAAAACGTGTCTTTTAAGTGTCAAATCTCAAAATATGAAAAAGAACTTGCAAAAGTTAAAAAGGAATATAGTGTCATATTTTTTTTTCAAACAGACTCGTGATGAAGCATCAAAGAACTTGATCATTATCTTGCACACACTAAAGAAGTCATGAATTTTGCTGGAAATCTTCGTTTGAATATCAAGGCTGGTGCACACATATCATTAAGTTAAGTAAGGGAAATGTTAGGAAAGTATGAACAAGTTTAGCCTAGCATCATTAAGAGAGTGCACCTGTAACATAGCAATCATGTCCCAGATACCTACTGAAAAACACAAGTTACTAATGTGCTTCCCTCACTGAACAGGACTAGTTGCCTCTTTTCCAAACGTCCGCACTTCACAGCCTAGGAGCAATACAAGGAAGAATAGGAAGTTGCGACCTAAGAAAAGACAAATAAAGAATGTTGAAGTAGAAGAACACTGTAGAACTTTGAATAAGACTCCAGTTGCACCCACTTTAGATATTGAGTCTGGCAAATGTAATGGAAAAAGTGTTGTAACTAGTGTTGAACCTTTAAGTACTTTTGATATTCAGTCTGATGCATCTTGTGTTATTTGTCGTAAAAGTATGCTCTGGTTGTCATGATAAATGTGTTTAAGGCTATCTTGTCACGTTTACGGAATCCTAAGATTCGGAATACCTCTAGGCCAACTAATGCTTCTAAGTCTGTGCTTGGTAAACCGCGTTCTTTAGATTCTAAGAAACGAATTGATGTCCCTGTAGTTCTAGTATCACCTCCAAGGATTGTTGTACCACCTAGCACATTCACTAAGACTAAAGATAAGACTAGTTGGAGATGGCAGAAATGGATACATAATACACTAGGATTTAAATGGATGCCTAAAATCGTTGATGTGTGTATTTCAACTATAACTGCTGAGGAACCCTATAATCATTGGGTTCCATATCTACTTCTATTCCATCTGTGGTCGTTGTTGTAATGCGGTGATACAGATCATCCTTTGGATTGTTGATAGCGGATGTTCGACCAATGACATGCAACCTTAAACTGTTATCAAACTTTGTTTCAAAGTTCATCGGCACTGTCAGATTCGGGAATGATCACTTCGCTACTATCATGGGCTATGGAGACTACATCAATGGCAACATCGAAATAGCCGGGTTATTATGTGGAAGGCCTTAGTCACAATCTTTTCTGTGGTCAATTTGTGATGGAGACTTGGAAGTCGTTTAGGGAGAAAACTTGTTTCATTCGTGATCTACAAGGAAACGATCTTATGTATGGTCAACGCCATCCGTCTCTACACTATCTCCATGCAAGACATGATCGCTTCATCTCCCATTTGTCTACTCTCAAAGGCAACATCTACAAAATCTTGGCTATGGCACCGTCGTCTCTCACATCTAAACTTTCAAACCATAACCAACCTTGCTCTACACAAACTTGTTGAAGGTCTCCCGGGATTCCGGTATTCTAAAGATCACCTATGCTCAGCTTGTGAACAAGGGAAAAGCACTCGTGCTCATTTTCCTTTAAAGGTGGAACACAGCTCTTAGCATGTGCTGCATCTTCATCACATGGATTTGTGTGGTCCAATGCGCGTGCAGACGATTAATGGAAAACGCTACATCTTGGTAATTGTTGATGACTACTCAAGATGGACTTGGGTTTATTTTCTTAGAAGTAAAGATCAAGCTCCACAGATGATCATCACCTTTCTCACGAAAATTCAAATTCAGCTCCGGAACACCGTCCGACAACTTTGAATAGACAAAGGAACTGAATTTATGAATCAAACTCTTCGGGAATATTATGAGAAAGTGGGAATTGAGCATCAAACATCTATTGCCGCACACCAGAACAAAACGGAGTTGTTGAAGACGAAACCCGTACCTTAGTGGAAGCTGCCAGAACGATGTTAATCAATGCTAAACTTCAGATTACTTAGGCTGAAGCGTCTCAACTGCATGCTACACTCGTAACGCTACAATGATTACAAAACGCCACAAAAAAAACACCATTTGAGCTTCTCCACAACCGTAAACCGAATCTCAAACACTTTAATGTCTTTGGATCTCTTTGCTATCCGAATAATGATCGTGATGACTTTGGAAAGCTTAAAGCCAAAGCTGACATTGGAGTCTTTATTGGATATTGTGAGAATTCTAAAGGTTACCGAATCAGGAATCATCGTACAAAGCAGGTTATGGAAACGATTCATGCTAATTTTGATGAACTCACTGATATGGCTTCTGAGTATAACAGCTTGGAACCCGGTCACAACCGCTTAAACTTTCCCCAAACCCGATCATCAGCTAACACAAGACCTCGGCTTACTCGTCAACAAATGGAAAGACTATTTGCTCTCGTTTAGTGACTATATTGATGAACGTGC
Source organism: Chrysanthemum makinoi (assembly GCA_910596185.1). Taxonomy (NCBI): domain Eukaryota; kingdom Viridiplantae; phylum Streptophyta; class Magnoliopsida; order Asterales; family Asteraceae; genus Chrysanthemum; species Chrysanthemum makinoi. The sequence continues at coordinate 241,271,862 of OU343222.1, read as the reverse complement.
TCCAGGTGTATCCCTGGTTACGCTGCCAACCTGATAATACTCTTATACTGGTACACCTGCTACAACAACCACGTTGAAGAAGCACCACCAGTTGACTCTACAACAACAGTTGAACAAACTGCTTCCAATGACGAGAAACCATCTGATGATGTTCTGAATGATGTAACCCCACCTGCAGATTTTGATCCAAATGCGTTCTTTAACCGTTGCCAATGAAATTGTTGCACCTGATGTAGCGGAATCATCTACAAGCCATTTGAATCCTCAAAATCTGCATAATGTATATCAACATCAACCTCCCACATCATTGGACAAAATACCATCCCCTTGAGAATATTATTGGCAACCCGAATCAACCAGTCGTAACGCGACAACGTCTTCACACAGACGGTGAACAATGCATTTATGCACTCATGGGCAATCTGAGCCTAAAAAACATTAAAGACGCAATGACAAAGGACAACTGGATTGAATCCATGCAGGAAGAACTCAACAAATTCAAATGTCTTGAAGTTGGGAATGGTTGAAAGACCAATAAGGGTCTTCGTCATTGGTCTAAAATGGATTTGGAAAAACAAATTGGATGCGGAAGGAATAGTAATTAGAAACAAGTCACGTCTGGTAGCTAAGGGTTATAGACAGGAAGAGGGTATTGACTTGAAGAATCATTTTCTCCGGTTGCTCGTTTGAGGCTGTTGGATTTTTCTGGCATTTGCGGCTCACATGAACATTACGGTCTTTCAAATGGATGTCAAAACTGCTTTTCAATGGAAACTGAAGGAAACGGTTTATGTTAGCCAGCCAGAAGGATTCGTTGATCCAGAGTTCCCTAATCATGTCTACAAACTGAAGAAAGCTCTCTACGGTCTCAAACAAGCCCCTCGGGCGTGGTACGATAAGTTATCATCCTTCCTTATTGCCAATAAGTTCACCAAAGTTTCGGTCGACCCTACACTCTTTATACAATATCACGGGGCTCACATCTTAATCGTTCAAATTTATGTAGATGACATCATTTTTGGGTCAACACATTTAAAATACTCAAATGCTTTAGCAAAACTTATGACAAAACATTTTGAAATGTCAATGAGGGGTGAACTCACATTCTTCCTTGGAATGCAAGTTCATCAATCACCTCGTGGTATTTTCTTGATTCAGTCCAAATATGCCTTGAAATTGTTACAAAAATTTGGAATGCAAAAACTGGTGACACCTATGCCACACCAATGGCTCATACCAAGAAGCTAGACGCTGATTTACATTAGAAATTGGTGGACCCTACCAACTACCGTAGTATCATTGGGTCTCTCATGTATCTAACAGTAGCAGCTGATATTGTTTTTGCCATATATCTTGCTCCGTTATCAGTCGAGACCAACTGAAACCCACCTCTCAGAGGCTAAAAGAATCATTCGATACATCAAGGGAACCATTAATTTGGGAATCTGGTATCGAAGGATTCTGGTTTTGAACTAATCGCCTTTTCAGACGCTGACACCAGGATGCTTAGATTCACGTAAAAGTACTTCAGGAGCTTACAATTTCTTGGTGATAAACTGGTGTCATGGCAATCGAAGAAGCAGGATTGTACATCGCTGTCCACAACCGAAGCGATATGTAGCCATGTCGGCGTGTTGTGCTCAAGTCATTTGGATGAGAACACAACTCAAATACTATGGTTACGTATTTGACAGAATCCCGATGTATTGCGACAATCGGAGGTTATTGCGATTCGTGCAATTCAGTCAACATTCGAAATCAAAGCACATCGATATTCGATATCATTTCATCAAGGAGCACGTGGAAAGGGTACGCTTGAATTATACTTTGTGGTATAGAATACCAATGGCAGATTCTCACCAAAGCCTTTAGCTCTGCTAGGTTTAATGAGTTGATTCACCAGATTGGTATGCGGTGTTTGTCTCAAGAGGAACTGGATGAACTCTTAAAACATTCTTAAAAACCAGTCAAACACCAAAATCTCTTTTGTAAATAATATTTCAAAAACAAAATACAAAAATATAAAACCTTATAAAACAACAAAAATATTCTTCTATCTATATTTTTTTAACATGGCAAGTACATTTCTTCCGTCAACACTCAAATCTTTCAAAATTCAGTATTTTTCTGATCAAGTGTTGAGGGGGGAAAATAAATTCTTAACTGTTCTAAATAACCGTTGTACTTGATTACCTATCCCGGTTGTTTCTTTAATAATGGTGGTCACATTTCTGTGTTTCTAACACTCCTAGACTAAAATATAAACTTTCATTATTTCTTAAGTCGAGGGGAGTGTCGTCAAAGTTATTCCAAAAATCTTCGTTTGGTAACCAAAATAGAAGTTAAAGGCTGGGGATGAAATGGAAAAGGTGGAGGGACTAAAAATGCCAAATTTGAAAGTTATTTCTAACAAAAAACACCTCCACCTAATTACTTCACCTTTATTATCCAAACCTAAATCCCACGCATAAAATCATTCTCAAATCCAGTACTTGACCATCAATCTGTAAGTGCTTTCTGTGTTTATAACAAAGGTTTTAAACAATGGTTTTGATTTTTCTAAATCCAACGGTTAAATAGTGAGTTATGATTTTGTGGTCTACGCGTATGTAAGAACACATAATCATATTTGAGTGGTTTTTGGTTAAAATGGTTAGGTCAAAAACGTGTATTAATCAATATGAGCCATTTTATCATAAATACATCGCCAGAACTAATTGAATGTTTCTTGAATTAGGGTTTATGCGGGGGTGGGTGTTTTCAAATGAGAGTGTTTCTGGTTAAAAAGATTGTTGTATGAAGTTGTTTTGATGATGAGTTGAACTTATCCATAGCTAGAACTTGCCCAGAAACACCAAATATGACATAATTAGAAATTAGGGTTTAATGTTCTTGAGATTTGGGTATTTTAGATTCACTTAGATTTTGATGTTAAAACTTGGAAATCAACCTATATGCTTCTAGACTACCCAGAATACTTTGATGCAATTCCATGGCTAGATTCTTACGAGTAATCTTGAAACTAGGGTTAAGTTCACGCAAAGGTTTTTACGGAACTGTTGATAAGCACTCATGCCATGATGGTTATAGAATGAATGTAGGTGTTAATATGATGCTATGATGATTTTTTCAGGTTTGCAACACGTAATATTAGAATCAAGGGTTAATACATCTACGCATAAGGATCACTTACGCGTAGCATGTTATGCGTAAGAGAAATCTTACGTAGCGTTACACATAAGGTTCTACATAGGGACCTACGTGTGTATCCTGTGAAGGATATGCGTAAACTTACCTCTACGCATAAGGTCTACTCTTACGAAGTCCTTAAGCGTAGGTTTTATATGCGCTACGCGTAAGCTCTACGCATAAGGTCCCATTTCTACGCGTAATATTTCTACGCGCAAGCAGGGTCCTATGCATAAGTTGCGCTTTACACGATAACTCCTGTTTACACATAAGCTACCATTCCTACGCCTAAGTCTTGATTAAACCTTCATCATGAAGTGTTACGCGTGCAAACTTGTAAATAAATTAATCATAACGTCACGAAACCAATAATGTCACTAATAAGCTTAAAACGTTTAATATGTTGTGAAAAAATATGTGATAACATAAACTTTAAAACCTAAAGTTAACTAACTCATAAAACTTATCACGACGCCATGGACTTTGGAACAAACAAGGCTGTGGACGTCAACAATCATTGACATATCTCATTCAATAAGTAGACAATAAAACCTTCTGTTGACTAACATTATGTCTTTCGATATGTTGGTTCTGTTGGCTAAATATATTTTAGATCACGACATGGATGCTCAAATGAATGTGGATGAACCAAATGTTCTCACCATTGCTGATATCTTCCCAAATGGCTATCCGATGAAGATTGGAAAGAACAACATTCGTGTTGACTTTGAAACCCCACTGGTCAGAGTCTTCTTGTTTGATTGCTGTAGATATTCTGAAGAACCATCCTTATCAGAACATGCTCTCTCATTCTGCTACTGTTCCAGAGATCTACATTCATTAGTTTTGGAACACAATGCAAAAGATCAAAGGACAGAATGCTGTGACTGTGACTCTCAACCACACAACAAGTCACATCACCCCTGCAATTTAAGAGCTTTCCTCTATTATGAATCATACCAACTGAATACTCTGGCTGAACCAAACTAAAGAGAGTTCTACAATTCTTGATTGATATTGGGTACGACGAAGCTTCAGGAGTAATCAATAAGCATTCACACGTGGATCTAAAGAACATTCCTCAGCCTTGGAGAACCTTTATATCATCATCACAAAATCGCTTGGTCGTGACAGCGCTATGAGCATCCCAAGCTCGTGGAACTGCCAAATCTTTGGGCTTGATCAACATGAAACACATCGAAATTGAAGCTCTGATATGGGATGACATGATGACATTCCTCAAAAAGCTTGGCTCAAAGATTCCTTATATCGATATACAAAACTGTGATCCAAAGAGCTCTTGGATATAACCCTGATATCCCCAAGAGAATTAATGATCCGATAATCTCACATGTTGTATGAAACCACTCTAACAGTCAGATTTAAGGAGTTAACTACCAAGAAACAAGGTGTTGTGTTGCCAGACCACCTTCTCTCAGATGAACTCAAAAGCTCAACTCTACACAAAGGTATTGAAAGCTGTGCAAGAGAACAAAGTTGGTTTCTTGATGACAAATCTGCTGGCACACCACAAGGAAACCAGAGAGGAAGTGCAGGGGTGTTACAAGCACAGAGAGTCAAAGGAAGTTCCCCAAGAGGAAACCTCCACTGAAAAGGAAAGTTCCTTCTAAAGAAGTTGTTCCTATTCTCACTCCCAAGCCTGAACCGCAAAGACAGCTGGTAGATGAAAGCTCGAAGAAATCAATCGACGAAGAGGTCCTACTCTGATACTGCAACCGACGTAACTCCATCAGAGCTAAACCTCCCAGCCACCAAAGGAAAAAAGGTAAAGGGAAGACTCCTGTGATTGAATATGATAAGGAGAGCTCTGAAGAAGAACCAATAGATGAGCAAAAGGAATATGAAAGAAAGTTGAAGGAACTCAGCATATAAACATCTTGCGACGATTTGCAAAGGATCAAAATGGGTGGCCCCGAGGATCAAGTGGTGGAGTTCAATCTACACAATCCTGATGCGGTTAATCAACCTATAAGGGAACTGTTGCCACCACTTGTGACACAACAAAAACCCGGAGGAACCGAAAAAGAGAGAGTCTGAGAAAGAAAAGACTGATGAAGAGGCTGCAGCTCATGCCAAAGCAGAAAAGACTTAAACTGGAAAAGATGACTATGATGATTTTCTTCTCAACAGTCCAATTCGTTACGAGGAGAAAACTTCGATCCTCCAAAGGCCCAGAGTCACTCCACATCTCATCATCGGACTCATCTCACTCCTCACCACCACCATCCAAAAGATCAACAAATCCACCTCCAATCTGTGAAAAAACCAACATGAACTCTTGGTTATCTCGGCGCTAAAACAAGGATTGTTAAAGCGTCAAGCAAGTACAGAAGAAGGATGTTAACAAAAAAAGCTGACTCAACTCGCTGACAGAATCAACTTTCTTCAAGACGAGATAAAAGAGTTATGACGAAAGGGAACAAATCCAACAGTTTTATCAAAGGAGGTTCCAAAAGGAATTGAAAAAGAAGGCAAGAGAATATACTCAAAGTTCTTTCGATAATCGTCTCCCGGTGGGGATAGGAAGTTTCTGCAGACAATTACTCCAAAAATCATCGCATGGTTAAAAATATAATGGTAAAGAATTGACCTTTCTGAAAGGAGTTAATCGCCAAATGGTGATGCAAATGTCAAAAGAGTGGAACCTTCACGTCGGATGAAGCTAAGTTTTTTGAGACTCTATTAGATTATCAACTCAGGTCTTCATGCAAAGAATCAGTAAGTCAACCAAAACGACCAAGAGATGACGATGATAAGGACAAGGATTCTGCACCTAAACGCCCAAAGAAGTCAGTGAATCTTTCAATGCCACCTCCACCCCGGGACTCACCACCAAACGATCTCCTCCTCGCTCTTCTACTGAAAAACCTCAGGATTCTGAGTACCACCCCTGACTAAAAACCGGTGATCACTTTGAGTATACGAGTGGTGACGATGAGGAAATCCCTGAGCCCCAAAAACAACCCATCTCTCAAAGACAACAAAGGACCGCATCCTCTCTAGGCCTAAGAAGAAGTAGAAGAAGAAGATGGACTAAGGCTGACGTGTCGTTTCATGGCTAGATGATGATGACACTGAACCGAATGGTTTCCACACTTGTTGTGCTACACCCGCCTAACTGATGACCAAGATATGGTAGGAGGTAGTACTTGGAGTATGCTAAGTTACTACAATCAAAGTTCCAAGTGAAGAAGTTGACGATATCAGTTGAAGCGCATCAAGAATGAAGCCTTTAAATACTCAAAGACAAATCGGGAAAGTGCCATGGGTGAATATCACCTTGAAAACATAGCACGAGCCATGTCCAACAACATTGATTGGCTCAACCTTGAAGCAAACATCGAATACACCCGCAAAGACAAAGCTCCATACTACACATACTGACTAAACCCTACCTACCATCGGTCAAGCAGATCAACTAAGATTCCATTTCGATACTCTTCAACAACGACTGAATTTCTTTGCACGGTAGCGATAGCTCAAAGAAATACGCTACATCACTGACACTTCCATTCCCGGCAGCCATTTACTCCAACTGCATAGCCATTGAAGAAAAGGCTTCCTACATGTTCAACAACAGTGGAGAGTATGACATCAATGCAATGTATGGGATTCACCATTGGCCGGAACGCCGATTTAATCTACTACAGAAGCTGCTAGGTTCATAAATCTCAACATGAAGTGTATAGTGGTCAAGGGATCGTTGCTATTAAGCAGGTTGCTCTTTCATCTAAATGGGACTACACCTTCCTAAAGAACATCGTGGTCAAAAGACAAGACAAAAAGGACTATGCTTACTGTGAAGCGGACTTCCGAATTTTTCTTCAACGACATTAAAGATCTGTATCTTGCAAAGGTACGGGACGCATGAGACAATTCCCGAAGAAATTCAACGAATACATCAAGTCTTTGCTCATCTTCATCAGAAGCATCGTGATCCAGGAACGTGTAGAAGATTTGCAACTCGTGCTGAGTCGATCAGACTCGGTCAACTTCACCAGACCTCGAAGCTAGGACTTCCGGACATCAACCATCTCCTCAATCACTATCATCACAAACCTTTGGAGTAGTCTCCGCAGGCATCCCCGCAACTGCTTGATGGCGTAATGAGCTTCATAAGTTGGAGATCAACATTGAAGCATGTCAGGTGGCTAGCATATAGGTTAAAGGCGATTCAACAAGGCATTGGGTCACCAACGAGATGGACTTCTAAGGAAAGACGGGATGTAAAAAGAATCATCAAGCTGATTGATGAAAGGTTGTGCAAAGGGACTAGTTCGTAACGTTGGAGAGTTTCGGCGGTGTCGTAAACGCATTAATCTCACGGCTATCAACGACCGTTCGCAGCCTGAGTTCTTGTGGAACTACCGACATTCCGGTACCCCTTAATCTGTTTCAATTTCATATCATTGGAGGTGTGATTATATATGATAATGGCTTGTGCACACATAAAGTGTACAACCCGTTCTGCAGAAAGGACCCGGCGGTACGCCAGGCCACAATCCTATACAAGGAGCGAAAAGCTTTTTACTTTTGAGTAAAATCTATCAAACCTTTCATTTTTCAAAGGTTTTAGTCAAAAGAACAAGTACTTCCCCTTATGATTTTCAAAACCTCAACCGTTTATATCACTTGTTGAGGGGGAGTATTTTTGAAAAACTTTGTTCACAAATGTTCTGGTGTAATCTTCCCACAACACTCAAAATAGTCATATATCTCACATTTCTCAAAAAATATTTATATGCCATTTTTTAGGGGGAGAAAAATTATGTGATAAGAAATATGTTGTGTTTGCTATTGAATCCTCGTGTGAAAAGACTTCAAACCATGAATTGACGGAAACTGAACAGTCATACATTGAAAAGATTTGTCTTCCAAGACTTATCCAAGTAAATTGTACCCATTCGAGAAGCTCTTGATAAGACATGAACTTTGAACGGGTTGACAAACTCTCGGGGGTTGTCCACATCTTCAAGGTAGTTATTAGAGCTAGTTGTCACCTAAAAGTTGACAATGTATCTCTTTAACTATACAACGTAATCGTGTCTCAAGAAAGAATGTCTATCTTGAGTCGATCAATTCAAAAGTGCGCGCTCTTTTCTCACTGTTGCGATTTCTTTAAAAACTCTTAAGCACATGTTGAGGGGAGTATTCTGAAAAATCTAAAACTCTTGAAGTGTTAAACATGTTTTCATTCACAAACACTTCGAGTGATTTTAATAAAATGGTTTTATGGCAATGGATATATAAGGTGATTAAGGTTAGGAATAACCGTCCTATGATCCGCCAGCGAGGCGGGATCTACAAGGACACTACCAATAGTTAGAATTAGAAGTCCTTAGGAATGATTATTAAAAGGAGAAAATGAGAATCGGGAAAGAAGGAGTTGAAGAAATAAAAAGAAATGCAAAGAAAAGGGTGAAAAGAAATAGCCCTCCAGATTATTCAACTTAGGCAGACACCGGGTTCAATTCATATGCTATTGGTTGTCACTAGATGACACCAGTATTGAAGATTAAAAGTCGATGGACCCAGGACGCATGCACTAAACCTTCTTAGCCACTCAAGTTTCTATCAACAGAAGCTTGTTTCATTCTCATAAGGAACCCTACGTAAACTATCGGCTTTCTCTTAGAGATTGCCGGTATTGAAGCAAGGAGACCCTCTCCAGTCTCGCTCAGGAAACCAAAATGCACTATTGAGTCTAGTGCCACGAGATTCATCAAAGATCTCTTAGTTACACTTGACATTTCATCATTTGGTGTTCAACAATAAGAACATCAGTGGTACGTTATCGAGTCCTTCACAGATCTTAGCAATCGGGAAAGACATTTATGAGAGGTTCACAATGTGATCTCAGTGATTGAATGGAAACTCCTGCCAGGTGGCAACATCAAACAGCCCTGATAGCAGGTGC
>OU343222.1:241121561-241262635 GCA_910596185.1 Chrysanthemum makinoi | reverse complement strand
ATCCTTATTCCTAGTTTCCAAAGATTTAGCAGTTGGTAACCATCTAGGTGAGGCTTTTGGTTTCATTTGCTTCATATGCACTGTGGATGACTTAGTATAAATCCTAGACCTAACAGGTTCTACCATTGCATGAGCATTTACTTTCTTCAGGGATTTTATGAAACATTTATCATGATTAGCATTAAAGATACATTTCAGACACTTTGAGCAAACAGCTTGTTTGGATTCAGAAATAGATCTAGATTTCTTAGAGTGATCTGCTATGGGAATAGCTTTAATCGAAACGCAACTACTAGCAGTGACTGGTTTTGTCAAAACTTGTTTCGCATCAACTTGGGATGCAAACCGCGTTTTTGAAAATTTTGGTCGTTCAGATCTAAACGCATTCGGTTGTCTAATAACTGGTTTCCCCAAGTTTGATGGTTTTGAAAACTTAGTGTTCACACTATTCCCTGTTGTTTTTCTGAGCTCATTTTTTAAAGCAACAATAGCGAAACTCTTTTCCTGAAGTTGAGCTTTGAGTTCATCAATTTTTCCTATCAAAAAGTTTGTTTGTTCCATTCACTTAGTTCTAGTTTCTTTGACAGAGTCACTTAGTTCCATGTGATGCTTTCTCAAAGACTCATTTTCCTTTAGTAATTTAGCCACACAAACCGCTAATTCATCATTTCTCATTTGAATATCATCAATAGCATTATCATCAGAATTACTTGTAACCAAATTACTTTTCACATGCATATCAGAAATATGTTTCTTCAAATTGTAAATGGTTGAGTCTTTGTCTTGAAGCTGATCTTTCAAAGTGTTAATTTCAAAAATTCACGAATTCAGAAGTTCCGGATTTTTAAATGGTTTGTTAAGTTGAAAACTTTCTTCTTTACTCTGTATCGCAATTTCAAGTGAAATGCAATGTTTTTCAAGATTTGAGAATTTGTTTGAAAGTTCATCGAAGCCATTTTATTAACGATATCTTTTGTTTTAAAACACTTAATCTCAGACTCAGCCTCAGTTACAGAACATTTATCAAAGTCATGTTCAACATCATGATCAGTTTGATTAAGTACTTTATCAGATGCACTATGTTGAATAGTAAAGGGTACCTCATTACATGACACCTGCTCAATTTCTGGTCGGATATCTGAATCCACATCATGTGTAACAAGAGTCACTGAACTACTGGCTGTTTCATGCTTAACTGTCTCGGAGCCTCTGTATTCAGTGTCAACTGATCCACCATCCGATGCCTTACTGGTCTCAACACTACAATCTATTGATTGTACCCGACATTCATTTACCTTTCTGATCACAACATCCACTTCTTGTGTGCCAGGAGTTACTGAGCAGCTGGTTACATCATTCTTTGTTGTCTCTGTTATTCTGCATTCAGCAACATCTGATCTTTCAACTGATACATTACCCAACTCATCACAACAATCTCTTAACTGCACCAGACACACATCCACTTTTTCATATTTCTAAGTAACTTCCTCAATATACTTCTCCACATTATGCATGAGATGAATAAGTGTCTTAATGAACATGATAATTTCCATTCCAGTGTCTCTTGAAAGATATTTCAGTCAAATCTTAATCATAATCTGATGAATATTCCCCATTGATGAATGGCTGAAATTGTTTGTGGATCACATGAAGTGCAGCACTGGAACAATCCTTTTGAACCTTTTCTTTATCAAGTTGTTGTTCTAATTGTTCTAAGTTCAATAGTAATGTTCCCGTTAATGTGGATAAATCTTGACGGAAAAAGGCAATGAATGTTCGTTCCATAGTTGCAGATGTGAGTAGCATGAGGTGTGAATGAAGTTGTCGATAAGCATCAATGCAACTTTCCTTACCTTTTGCAAGAGCATTTTGTAACCTTGACTGGTGCATTTCTCTCTCTTTAGATTCTAAACACGGAGATTTCACATCCTCATTGATTGATTCCATCATTTTTAACCGTTCAGTGTAGCATAGATTATCATTGTTGTCCACAACATCATAAAGTTTAAGTACTTCCGAAATGACTGGGTCAGTAGTGTAAGACATGATTTTGTAATATACACGGGATTTTACAAGTCTATGATTTAAACCGAGAAATAGATTCTTTCGCAGGATTTTACAAAATCAAGAAGAAACCGTGATATAGTGACCAATAGAACGTGTTAAGATAACAGATGGATCGACACAGTGATAGAAAATTTTGTGTTAGGTCTTATGATTGTTTGTAGGATTAGTAGATATGTTGTTTGGTTGAGATTTGGATTGGTTTATGCCCGTTATTATTGAGAAATTTAGGTCAGAAAACATAAAAACCTCAATAACTTCTGTTTGGAGCGGATTTAGGCCTAGAAGGTTAGTTCATTCGGTGTGCCATTCTCTTCGTTCTCACGGTCGTTTTGATGGGTAGAACGCTGAAAACGGAGTTACGGTTCAAAATTTATGGCCGTTTGAAGTTTTGTCGGGAAAAGTCAACAACTCGCTAAGAATTCTTGAACCAAGTCGCTAAGACCCAAGTCGCTGGACACAAGTCGCTACACAGTCAAGTCGCTAAAGAGCAACTCGCTAAGGTCCAAGTCGCTAACACCAAGTCGCTAGACACAGTTAAGTTGCTAAAGAACAACTCGCTAAGATCCAAGTCGCTAGTATCAAGTCGCTAACAATTTACACTACAACTCGCTAACAAATTCTGAACCAAGTCGCTAACCTCACCAAGTCGCTAGCCGTAGTGGAGAATCCACTAACTTGTACTATTTGTCGGCTTGTCTCAATAGACAAGTCTCTAGGCTCAAGTCGCTAACAACTAACACTATAACTCGCTAACTTTTAATGAAGCAAGTCGCTAAGATGAAAAACACAACGAGACCCAAGTCGCTAGCAAGAAAAACTTCAAAAACACACTTTTCAATCCAAAACAAGCTCAACCACAGTGATTCAAGCTTTCCAAATCAAAACCCAAGCACTTATGATGATTCTAAACACAAAAGTACAATCAAAATCCAAACTTTAACACTAGAAATGATCCAAATGATGCAAACCACTCTAAACTCATTCAAACCCAAAAACCTTATGAAAACCACTAGAAATCCAATAACATGAAAGATGAGTGATCAAACCATGGCTCTTGATACCAATTGTAACATATTGGATTTCATAAACACATCACATAACACAATATGGTTCGAATAAAATAGAGTTTTAGAGAGAGAAAGTGGAAGATGGGAGCCTTTCTAGAGAGAGAAAGTAAACAAAAGAAAGAAGGTTAGATTGAGTGAAAGGTCCAACCCTCTACCTTGGGAGGTAGAGGGTATTTATAGTTACAAACTAAACGTCCTCCTTCGGAATGTGGATCAGGCATACAGTGGGTAAAGACCCGTCCGTCCTCCACGGTGTTGCACTAAACTAAACTACGCTACAAACTAACTAATAAACTACTAAACAACATAAATAATAACATGTCTACGAGCTAACATATGCTAGACCATAATTGGGGTGACCGACTCTTTATCATGGAATTTCCAATTCCTAAAAAAGTTACCTAAGAGGAAACCTGCACTCAAAAGGAAAGTTCTCTCTAAGGAAGTTGTTCCTATTCCCATTCCCAAGTCTGAACCGCAAAGAAAGCTAGTGGATGAAAGCTCTGAGAAAACCGAATCAGACGAAGAGGTCACCTACTCTGAAACTGCAACCGATGACACTCCAACAGTAGCTAAACCTCCTAGTCCAAAAGCTGACCAAGGCAAAGGGAAGACTCCAGTACTTGAGCATGATAAGGAAAGTTCTGAAGAAGAAGCATTTGATGAAGAAAAAGACTATCAAAAGAAGTTGAAGAACCTCAGACTCAAATACCTTGCCGAATAATTCGTAAAAGCACAAACTCGTGGCCCCGGAGGTTCAAATGGTGGAACTCAAGCAACACCAGTTTTTGATGCGGTTAATCAACCCGATAAGGAAACTGGTACCACCATCACCCATGAACAACAACAAAGGCAGACTGAGGATTCTATCGACTTTGACATAGAGGAACCAGAAAAGGAAAAGTCTGAGAAAGAAAAGACTGATGAAGAGGCTGCAGCTCAAGCCAAAGCAGAGGAAGAGGCCAGGATTCAGGCTGAAGAAAAGGCTAAGACTGCAAAGGATGACGAGGTTGAATATGATGACTTTCTTCTAGATAGTCCAGCACGTTCCAAAGAACAAACCTCTGAACCTCTAAAGGATCCAGAGTCACTTCACGACTCCTCATCATCAGACTCGTATTCTCACTCTTCACCTCCACCATCCAAAGGCACAACTAGATCCACATCTAAATATGTGAAGAAACCAACAGACTCTTGGTTATCCCGAGCTAAAACAAGGATTGTTAAAGCTATCAAGCAAGTCAAGAAGAAAGATGTGATCAACAAAAAACTAAATCAACTTGCTGACAGAATCAACTTTCTTCAACACGAGATAAACGAGATGTTGAAAGAAAGGGAACAAATCCAAAAGTTTATCAAAGGATATTTCCAAAAGGAATTGGAGAAGACAGCAAGAGAATATACTTACAAGTTTCTTCTCGACACTGTCCCTGGTTTGACAAGAGAAATATTCTCTAGACAACTTACTCCAAACATCGTCGCATTGGTTAAACATATAATGGCCAAAGAATCTGATCTTTCTGAAACTGAGTTAATCGCTAAATTGGTGATGCAAATGTCAAAACGATCTGCAACTTTTACTTCGGATGAAGCTAAATTTTTTGAAGGTCTACTAGATTATCAAATCAGATCATCATGCAAGGAATCAGCAGATCAACCTAAACGACCAAGAGATGACGACGATACGGACAAGGACTCTGCACCTAAAAGTCCAAAGAAGTCTGGTGAATCTTCCTCTATGCCACCTCCACCCCAAGGGACTCCATATCAACAACGATCTCCTCCATGATCTTCCGCTGACAAACCTCAGGACTCTGAGTTACCACCCTAGACAGAGAAAACCGGTGATCACTTTGAGTATACTGGTGGTGATGATGAGGAAGTCCCTGAGCCCCAACAACAACCCACCTCTCCCGCCTCAACAAAGAAACCAGCATCCTCATCTAGACCAAAGAAGAAGAAGAAGTCTCCTAAGGCTGATGTCGTCTCATGGCTAGACGAAGATGACTGATGAGTGTCTAAATACTCATCATTTTTGTACCATTTAAACTGCAAAAACATCTGAAAACACTCAGAAATGTATCAAAATGATTAAAATATCACAAATAAGTGTTTTATATGTTTTAAATGCAAAAATATCAAAATTTGGTGAAAAACGTATAAAGTTTGCATAATTGGCAGTTTTAGTCCCCCAAGTTTCAAAAATTGTCAAAAACAGTCCCTGGTAAATCAAAATAAAGAAAAATGTTATTCAAGGTCCCTGAAATATTCTAATTGTCAAAAATGGTCCTTGAATAAATCTTTTGTTAAATGGCAGGAAAGGTCCTTGAACTTTCATAAAATGTCAAGTTTGGTCCCTGGAAAATTGAAAATGTCAAAACTGGTCGTTGTACTATTGGAACTTGTCAATATTGGTCCCTTGTAACAACTTTGGAAAATTACAGGATTGGTCCTTCTAGTTTGGCAGAATTGCAAACAAGTCCTTGTCATTTTACAATCCATGCCTTGTCAAAATACCAATTGACCCCTGCCATATAACCCTTTTGACCCTTTCCCTGTTTTTGACCCTTTGGTCAAACCAAGTCAAACAAATAAGCTTTTCCCTCCACCTCCTGCTTCCCTCTCCAAGTTGCCCTGCTCCTCTGCAACTCCCAACACATCTCCCATCACAACACCTTATCCCTTCCAACTTTCAACCCCCTCATCATCACACCTATTCCACCCCCCCCTACTGCAAATTCAGAGCCAGAGGTCAAAAATCAGCTTTCCCGCCAAAACCACCCAATGGCCATTTTGCACCTAAAGTGACCCAGTGGACAAGAAATCAGATGGGATGTGCTCAGAAGAGTGAGAGTAAGCCATTTGGGTATAAAAGAAGGAAGAAGAAACAAAAATAAAGTAGTAGTTTAGTTTTATTTTCTCTTGTATGTCGTTTTTAAAATTTATGCTTTAATTTAAGTTTAAAGATGTAATCTTTTGTTATATTGTACTCAAATTAAGTTGTTTAATCAATACAATCTGTTTTCAAGTGATAATTCAAGGCTTTACTTAAGATTCAAATATTCATGTTCACTGTTGGAAAATGCATTTTCAAATTCTTATATCCAAATCTTTAATAGCTTATTTTTAAATTCCAATAAGCTTATTTAAGATATTTAAAGCTCTTGGCAAGATTAAAACTCAAGTTTAAATGCATTTTGTTTGTGGTCAGCAAAAGTCAACAGTGCAAGAGATTTTGGTTCATCCAGGTTTGGAAAAGGAATGGGTTGATGCAGAGGTTGAAATGGGTTGGAAATGGATTAGAATAGTGATTTTGGGTTTGGTTTAAGCTGTAATATCAGCTGAACACTTGTGAGCTTTTTTATCTCCTTTTCACATTTTTATGCAGTTTCCAGTTTGTGTTTATATTTGAGCCTGTGATCATCAAACCTTTTATACCTGTTTTATTAGTTGTATTTAGGTCAGTTTAGCTTAGTTTGATCTTCATTACATGTTGGTTCAGCAGTTGGTTTAATTTTAATCTCTTTATCAGTCAAATAAGTGGTGTTTGGATTAGTAGCTCAACTGAGCTTGAGCTCTTGTGTGTACCTGATACCTGTCTACTTAGTCTCAAATAGACTTACTTGAATCACTCTAGTCCTTATTTTGGGTCTGTTCACTTTAAAAGTCAAAATCTCAGTCCATCAGTTTTCATTTCCAAATCTGTGCAAATCAGTTAACAACTGCTCTCATATAGGTGTTAAACTAGTTAATCTAGCTTGTAGTAGGTCCATATTAGCTCTAAACAACATATTCAGATTACAAATTAAGCTCAAAGTTGGCAAAAGTCAATGTTCATAACTGATTTCATAAAGTCAAAAGTTGCATAGACAGTTTTTTACAAAACTTTATTAATGTACTGTGGGTTCATCTTTGGTTCAATTCCAGTGCAATTCTGGGGATCACAAGTTCAGTTGGTCTAGTTAGGGTAAATGAATTTTGTTGAATGTTCTCAAGTTTTTACATGCTCCAATTTAGCTGTCCAAAAAGTCACAATCTGCCCTGTACAAAAAGTCTTAGCACCAAGCTCATCAGAGCTCAACCAGGGCTCATCTTTGGCTTAGACATAGCTAGCCAGGTCATCTTGAGGTTCCCACTTCTGTTTTTCAGTTTCTGCTTATTGGGTGGCTTGTACTCTAGCTTAAAGTAGGCCATCAAATCTGTTTTTAGCACTAAAATCAAATAAGCCAAATCTTTGCAAGTTGCAATCCAGAGGTTAAAAGCAGTTAAGACTTGTTGCATTTTGGTAATTTTATCATTTTATATCTTCTGTATACAGTTGGTGCTCCTTGGTGTTCTTTTGGCTTATTTAGAGTGCTTATTTATAAGCAGTTCCATTGCAGCCTCAAATTCCTACACACAAGCACCTGTTTTTCTATTTTTCTAGATTCCTCATATTATTTTAAGCTTATCTTGAATTTTTCAGATTTTTCCAAGCTTGTTTGCTATTTTTCTGCATTAAAATCAATTTTTAGCACTTTTTAAATAGCATTTAATACAATTAATTAAGAAAAGTTTCAAAAAAATAATTTTTCATTTTCTTAAGTTAAGATAAATATAAAAAGACAAAAAATATTTTTCTAGATTTTTCTTAGTTAAATTTGTATTTTTAAGTAATTTAATTAGTTTTTAATAGTTTTAAATTCCTATAAAATAGAAAAATAATCATAAAAATACAAAAATAGTTTTGAAAATTCTATTTTCTTATTTTAGATTTTTCTAAGTCAAAAGTTTATTTTTCTAGCTTTGTTTCATATTTTCTTGTATTTTAGGTTAATATTTAATAGTTAAAATTCGTTTTTAATTAATAATAATTAATTTAATAGTTATAAAAATAATTTTCTTTTTCTATAAATTTTCTTTTATCTTTAGGTTTGTAAAAATGTCATTTTCATATTTTTAGGTCTTTTATTTTTTAGATCTCACTTTTTATTTTATACGTTTACGTAAGTTTTAAGTTTTAAACGTTCATCATTTTGCAAATAGTGATAGCGTTTATTTAATATTTTTTATATTTTTAATTTTCTTTAATTTGCATTTAAGCCCCTGTAGTTTATGGGCTTTCTCTTTAGGTATAGATCAATCACTATCCTTTCCCTTTCAAATCCTCTCGATCACTTTACGTTTGACTATTCTCGCACAGCTCGTTGGGACTTAACGACCTGGGGAAACACTATACTCTCCTGATCTTCATTGCATTTGTGCTTAAACTGTTTTAAGTTTGTTACGGTCGGCCATTCACAAGTGGCAGGCTTGAGTGATAAAACTTGACGGTTTTGCACGGATCAAATTTTGGCGCCGCTGCCGGGGAGCAGTGCTAATAGTCTTACGTTTAGCAGATTAGTGATTTGAATATTCACTCCTTGTTTATACCATCTATATATTTATATTTTCTTTTAAAAATCAAAAACCCAAAAAGATTTTCATTCTTTGTTTTTACAAAATGTTTATCCAAAAATTCAAAAATATCCATCTTTACCCTCTCACATCTTTGATTCTTCATCCCTACCCCTCTGAAACCCTTTGATTCTTTCTATGTCTTATCCTCACCCTCTTGGTTGTCAATGGTGTGGTGGTCCTTATAATAGTGGCAATTGCCCCAGTTGTAGCATGGTGGAGTCAGGAAACGGGTCTGTCTATAACCAGGATCCCTATTCCTACCATAACACAACTGATTTATTCCATCAGCTACCACACTGTGAGACTCAGCAGTTTTACTGTTGTGAGTACTGTGGTGGTTCACACTCTAGTTCTGATTGTCAATCAGGAAACACGCTTGTCTATGAGCAGGTTCTTGATAACGATTATGACTACCACACATATAACTCACAGCCACATCAGTTTTACTGTTGTGAGTATTGTGGAGGTCCACACTGTAGCTCTGATTGTCAAACAAGGAATCCATTTCCTTGTAACAATTACGACTCTTCGTATCATAACCAACCTCCACAATACCAAGTGAATCAGGCACCACCTCAGCCTGAGCCACTTCCTCAAAATCATCTCCTTAATCTTTTGGATTTAGTGAAAGATTTGAAGGAATGTAAACATTCCCAAGATAATCCAAATGAGAAATCCATGGAAGTTTTGTTAGCTGAAGAGCGGACTGCTAAATTAGATTCCCAGATTGCCTTTGAAAAATCTGTTAGGGAATCAATTGCAAAAGAAAAAGCAGCCAAATCTAGCTCTCGATTCCGTTTCATTCCTGATGACGATGATGATGAAGTTACGCTTGATATTAGTCAATTATGTACAGGTTCATCAAGTTCATCAGTTGAAATTCCTTCCATGAAAAATCAGGGAGAAAAGACTATGATAGAATTACTAGCAGAAGAACAAATGGAAAGTATAAAACATATGTATGCTAGTCCTTCTAAACTCCCTCAGTCTGTTGTTATCACACCTGATATTCCCACTCACTCTTTGAACATGGGGGATGAGCATCTTGACACTGTTCCTGAAAAGGAATCGGACGAATTCATAAATTCTAGTGTTGAGAACCTTGTCCCAATCCCGGGAGAGTCACAGGGAACTTCTGAGCATATGTGTGATATCCCTTTCCCTCTTGAGTGTTCAAAAGATCATTTTGAAACTTTCTCCGATTTTAGCGATGATTGTAAATCTTATGGAGACATTGAGTATGTTGAGGCATCACTCCCACAGTCTGATCCTCTTCTTGAGGAATTCACCGATGAACTCACTCACATTAGTCCACTTTCATCAGAAAGTGACGATGATCTCTTTGATTTCGAAGCCGATCTTGGAGAAACTAAAAATCTCCTATATAATGATCATCCACTCATTTCTTGTCCCATTTCCGACTCTTCCATTCCTTCTCTCACTCCAGTTGAGGAAGATGACAACTTTTGGAAGGAGGTCGATGCTTTTCTTAGTGATGAGTCAATTCCTACAGGGATTGACAATACTTACTTTGATTCGGAGGGAGACATCCTCTTTCTTGAAAATCTGTTGATTGAAGAACCGTTTCCAGCTCTCCCTCCCGGAAATTTTGTTGCCAATCACCATACAAGCTTCAAGTCTAAGCTTAAAAATCTAACAAATGGTGATTTGCTCCTCACTAATGAAGAATGGGATTGCATTGTGATGCACACCTTTATTCCATTTTTCACAAATGGTGTGGTTTCTCGTTCCCTTTTCTCCTTTAGGAATGAGGACACTATTTTTGATCCCGGCATTTTCATTTATCATTTTTGAGCCGGTTCTATGTATATCTCGTCGGTGTGGAACTTTCACGTACTTCAATGTTTATCCAAACATCTTGAATGAAAGTCCGATGGAGATTGTTTCTTCCACTTACTTCCCCATGAACAAATTAATTCGGGGTCGAGTCAAGCTAGCGACTCGGTAATCAAAAACAGTAGTTAAACATGGGTTTTCACCCGTGTGTACCACCCTAGTGTGGGGGAGATGCCCCACATGTTGTGTATAGATCTAAAAAATGAATGAAAATTGTAAATATTAAAAAAGAGAATAATTGTTGTGTTTCTACACTTAGCTAGTAATGTTATCTTTTTACGTTCTAAGTTTCGGCATAACAGCGGGTACTTTGAATATTGAGGACAATATTCATTTCTAAGTGTGGGGGGGAAATGCTGGCGAATTTGATCATAAATGTACCCTTTTAGTCCCTTTTTCCCTCAAAATGGCCAAATTTAAAAAAAAAAATTTTAGTGGAAGTACTATGTACTAAACACAACAAATGGTAATCAGTCCACCATGTCTAACCCACATAAGGATTGGCTAATCCAGGAGCAAACGGCTCTTGGTAAAGATATCTCAAATCCGTTGACGGCTTGCAATTTGCCCAAAATTGTATGGTATTCAGCTCACCATATCCTTAAAAGTGAAGAGTTGGCTAGCCCGCAAGTTTATGGCTTGTGGTAAAGGCAGTGGAAAAACCATAATTGGTAATCGACTCACCAAAGATAATATTGATAATTTATCTAAGAGTTGGCTAGTCCAGAGCAAACGGCTTCTGGTAAAGACAAATCAAATCCGTTGAAAGCTGGTGGTTTGCTCAAAATCACTTGGTTATCAGTGTACCAAGGTTCTTACTTGAACTGAAACATTTGGCTACTCCAGAAGTAATGGCTTTTGGTAAAGAGATGAAATCCATTAATTTTTCTTAAAACATTGCTAGGGACTAGCAATATCTTAGTGTGGGGGATTGATGAGTGTCTAAATACTCATCATTTTTGTACCATTTAAACTGCAAAAACATCTGAAAACACTCAGAAATATATCAAAATGATAAAAATATCACAAATAAGTGTTTTATATGTTTTAAATGCAAAAATATCAAAATCTGGTGAAAAACGTATAAAGTTTGCATAATTGGCAGTTTTAGTCCCCCAAGTTTCAAAAATTGTCAAAAACAGTCCCTGGTAAATCAAAATAAAGAAAAATGTTATTCAAGGTCCCTGAAATATTCTAATTGTCAAAAATGGTCCTTGAATAAATCTTTTGTTAAATGGCAGGAAAGGTCCCTGAACTTTCATAAAATGTCAAGTTTGGTCCCTGGAAAATTGAAAATGTCAAAACTGGTCCTTGTACTATTGGAACTTGTCAATATTGGTCCCTTGTAACAACTTTGGAAAATTACAGGATTGGTCCTTCTAGTTTGGCAGAATTGCAAACAAGTCCTTGTCATTTTACAATCCATGCCTTGTCAAAATACCAATTGACCCCTGCCATATAACCCTTTTGACCCTTTCCCTGTTTTTGACCCCTTGGTCAAACACCTGTCAAACAAATAAGCTTTTCCCTCCACCTCCTGCTTCCCTCTCCAAGTTGCCCTGCTCCTCTGCAACTCCCAACACATCTCCCATCACAACACCTTATCCCTTCCAACTTTCAACCCCTTCATCATCACACCTATTCCACCCCCCCTACCTGCAAATTCAAAGCCAGAGGTCAAAAATCAGCTTTCCCGCCAAAACCACCCAATGGCCATTTTGCACCTAAAGTGACCCAGTGGACAAGAAATCAGATGGGATGTGCTCAGAAGAGTGAGAGTAAGCCATTTGGGTATAAAAGAAGGAAGAAGAAACAAAAATAAAGTAGTAGTTTAGTTTTATTTTCTCTTGTATGTCGTTTTTAACATTTATGCTTTAATTTAAGTTTAAAGATGTAATCTTTTGTTATATTGTACTCAAATTAAGTTGTTTAATCAATACAATCTGTTTTCAAGTGATAATTCAAGGCTTTACTTAAGATTCAAATATTCATGTTCACTGTTGGAAAATGCATTTTCAAATTCTTATATCCAAATCTTTAATAGCTTATTTTTAAATTCCAATAAGCTTATTTAAGATATTTAAAGCTCTTGGCAAGATTAAAACTCAAGTTTAAATGCATTTTGTTTGTGGTCAACAAAAGTCAACAGT
Organism: Chrysanthemum makinoi; assembly: GCA_910596185.1. NCBI lineage: Eukaryota > Viridiplantae > Streptophyta > Magnoliopsida > Asterales > Asteraceae > Chrysanthemum > Chrysanthemum makinoi. The sequence goes on along the minus strand of OU343222.1, from coordinate 241,250,055 downwards.
GCAAGAGATTTTGGTTCATCCAGGTTTGGAAAAGGAATGGGTTGATGCAGAGGTTGAAATGGGTTGGAAATGGATTAGAATAGTGATTTTGGGTTTGGTTTAAGCTGAAATATCAGCTGAACACTTGTGAGTTTTTTTTTATCTCCTTTTCACATTTTTATGCAGTTTCCAGTTTGTGTTTATATTTGAGCCTGTGATCATCAAACCTTTTATACCTATTTTATTAGTTGTATTTAGGTCAGTTTAGCTTAGTTTGATCTTCATTACATGTTGGTTCAGCAGTTGGTTTAATTTTAATCTCTTTATCAGTCAAATAAGTGGTGTTTGGATTAGTAGCTCAACTGAGCTTGAGCTCTTGTGTGTACCTGATACCTGTCTACTTAGTCTCAACTAGACTTACTTGAATCACTCTAGTCCTTATTTTGGGTCTGTTCACTTTAAAAGTCAAAATCTCAGTCCATCAGTTTTCATTTCCAAATCTGTGCAAATCAGTTAACAACTGCTCTCATATAGGTGTTAAACTAGTTAATCTAGCTTGTAGTAGGTCCATATTAGCTCTAAAAAACATATTCAGATTACAAATTAAGCTCAAAGTTGGCAAAAGTCAATGTTCATAACTGATTTCATAAAGTCAAAAGTTGCATAGACAGTTTTTTACAAAACTTTATTAATGTACTGTGGGTTCATCTTTGGTTCAATTCCAGTGCAATTCTGGGGATCACAAGTTCAGTTGGTCTAGTTAGGGTAAATGAATTTTGTTGAATGTTCTCAAGTTTTTACATGCTCCAATTTAGCTGTCCAAAAAGTCACAATCTGCCCTGTGCAAAACTCAGTGAACACTGAGTTTTGCACAGTTCTTGCAGTCTTAGCACCAAGCTCATCAGAGCTCAGCCAGGGCTCATCTTTGGCTTAGACATAGCTAGCCAGGTCATCTTGAGGTTCCCACTTCTGTTTTTCAGTTTCTGCTTATTGGGTGGCTTGTACTCTAGCTTAAAGTAGGCCATCAAACCTGTTTTTAGCACTAAAATCAAATAAGCCAAATCTTTGCAAGTTGCAGTCCAGAGGTTAAAAGCAGTTAAGACTTGTTGCATTTTGGTAATTTTATCATTTTATATCTTCTGTATACAGTTGGTGCTCCTTGGTGTTCTTTTGGCTTATTTAGAGTGCTTATTTATAAGCAGTTCCATTGCAGCCTCAAATTCCTACACACAAGCACCTGTTTTTCCATTTTTCCTAGATTCCTAATATTATTTTAAGCTTATCTTGAATTTTTCAGATTTTTCCAAGCTTGTTTGCTATTGTTCTGCATTTAAATCAATTTTTAGCACTTTTTAAATAGCATTTAATACAATTAATTAAGAAAAGTTTCAAAAAAATAATTTTTCATTTTTCTTAAGTTTAGATAAATATAAAAAGACAAAAAAATATTTTTCTAGATTTTTCTTAGTTAAATTTGTATTTTTAAGTAATTTAATTAGTTTTTAATAGTTTTTAATTCCTAGAAAATAGAAAAATAATCAGAAAAATACAAAAATAGTTTTGAAAATTCTATTTTGTTATTTTAGATTTTTCTAAGTCAAAAGTTTATTTTTCTAGCTTTGTTTCATATTTTCTTGTATTTTAGGTTAATATTTAATAGTTAAAATTAGTTTTTAATTAATAATAATTAATTTAATAGTTATAAAAATAATTTTCTTTTTCTATAAATTTTCTTTTATCATTAGGTTTGTAAAAATGTCATTTTCATATTTTTAGGTCTTTTATTTCTTAGATCTCACTTTTTATTTTGTACGTTTACGTAAGTTTTATTTAAACGTAAGTTTTAAGTTTTAAACGTTCATCATTTTGCAAATAGTGATAGCGTTTATTTAATATTTTTTTTATCTTTTTAATTTTCTTTAATTTTCATTTAAGCCCCTGTAGTTTATGGGCTTTCTCTTTAGGTATAGATCAATCACTATCCTTTCCCTTTCAAATCCTCTCGATCACTTTACGTTTGACTATTCTCGCACAGCTCGTTGGGACTTAACGACCTGGGGAAACACTATACTCTCCTAATCTTCATTTCATTTGTTCTTAAACTGTTTTAAGTTTGTTACGGTCGGCCATTCACAAGTGGCAGGCTTGAGTGATAAAACTTGACGGTTTTGCACGGATCAATGACACCGAGTTTGAATGGTTCTCTACACTTGTTGATGCTACTCCCGCCCTTACTGATGATCAAGATATGGTAGAAGGTCGTACGTTGGAGCATGCTAAGTTACTGCAAGAAAAGTTTCGTGTGAAGAAGATGACGAAATCAGAGTTGAAACGAATCAAGAATGAAGCATTTCAACTACTCAAAGAGAGCTCGGAAAGTGCTATTCAAGTTGAATATCACCTTGATAATATAGCACGAGACATGTCTAACAACATTGATTGGCTCAACCCTGAAGCAAACATCAACTTCACCAGAAGAGACAACCCTCCACACTACACCGATTGGTCTAAACCTCTACCGGCGATTGGCCAACCAGAACAACCTAAGATTCCATTTCGATACTTCTTCAACAATGACTTGGAATTTCTTCTACACGGTAGCGATGGTTTAAAGAAATACGCTACATCACTAACACTTTCGTTCCCGGCAGCCATATACTCCAACTGCATAGCCATCGAAGAAAAGGCTAGCCACATGTTCTCCAACAGCGTGGAACAGTATGACATTGATGCAATGTACGGGATTCACCATTGGCCGGAACGCCGACGAATCTACTACAAAAGCTGCCTGGTCCGAAAGTCTCAACATGAAGTGTACAGTGATAAAGGGATCGTTGCTGTTAAGCATGTCACCCTTTCGTCTAAATGGGATTACACCTTCCTCAAGACTATCATGGTCAAAAGACAAGACGAAAGGGACTATGAATTCTGTGAAGCGAACTTTCAGAACTTGTCTCTCAATGACATTGAAGATCTGTATCTTGCCAAGGTACAGGGAAGAATGCCACAATTCTTGACTGAAATTCAACGTGAATACATCAAGTCCTTGCTCATCTTCATCAGAAGCATAGTGATCCAGGAACGTGTAGAAGATTTACAACTTGTTGTTGAATCGTATCAGACTTGTGTCAACTTCACCAGACCTCAGCTAGAACATCCGGACATCAACCAGCTTCCACAATACACTCTCGTCAGCAAACCATTCAGAGTAGTTTACCGTAGTGAACCACAACGCAACTGCTTGATGGCGTGTAGAGATCTTCACAAATTTGGGGATCATATATTGAAGAAGGTTAGGGACGGCTTGGCTTATAGGTTAAAGGCGATACATGAACGCATTGGGTCTCCAAAGCGATGGAATTCTCAGGATAGACGGGATGTTAAGAGGATCATCACTCGGATCGATGAAAGGTTGTACAGAAGGGACCAATTCAGAACTCTGGAGAGCTTCGTAGGTGGTCATCCCAGGATTACTCTCACAGGCTATCAATGCCCTGATCGCATTCCTGGAAAGATTGATGGACTACCTGGTACCCCTTAAACTGTTTCAATTACATATTAATTTGGTTGTGTGATTCTATAATTAAAATGTCTTGTGCACACATATCAGTGTACAACCCGTACTTGTAATGAAAGGACCCTGTGGTACGCTTCAGTGCCACAATCCTTATAAAAGGAGCGAAAGCTTCTTACTTTTGAGTAAAACTTATCAAAACTTTCATTTTACAAAGGTTTTGCTCAAAAGAACAAGTACTTCCCCTTATGGTTTTTCAAAACCTCAACCGTTTATATCACTTGTTGAGGGGGAGTAATGTTTCAAAACTTTGTTCACAAATTGATCTTTGTTGTAATCTTCCCACAAAACTCAAAATGGACATATTTATTCTCAACATTTCTTCAAAAATAACATACTTATATGCCATTTTTGAGGGGGAGAAAAATTAAGTGATAAGAAATATGTTGTGTTTTGCTATTGAATCTTCGTGTGAAAAGACTTCAACCCATGAATTGACGGGAACTGAACAGTCATATATTGAAAAGATTTGTCTTCCAAGACTTATCCAAGTAAATTGTACCTATTCGAGAAGCTCTTGATAGACATGAACTTTGACGGGTTTGACAACCTTTCGGGGTTGTCCACATCTTCAAGGTAGTTATTAGAGCTAGTTATTACCTAAAAGATGACAATGTATCTCTTTAACTATGCAATGTAATCGTGTCTCGCGAGCGATTGTCTATCTTGAGTTGATCAATTCAAAAGGTGTGCGCTCTTTCCTCACTATGCAGATTTCTGTCAAAACTCTTAAGCACATGTGGAGGGGGAGTATTTCTGAAAATCTAAAACTCTTGAAGTGTTCAAACATGGTTTTCATTTACAAACACTTCGAGAGATTTTTCATGAAAATGGTTTTATGGCAATGGAGTTATAAGGTGATTAAGGTTAGGAATAACCGTCCTATGATCCGCCAGAGCAGGAGGGATCTACCCAAGGACACTTCCAACAGTTAGAATTAGAAGTCCTTAGGTATGATTATAAAAAGGAGAAATTGAGAATCGGAGAAAGAAGGAGTTGAAGAATTAGAAAGAAAAGCAAAGAAAAAGGTGAAAAGAAATAGCCCTCGAGGTTATTCAACTTAGGGCAGACACCGGGTTCAATTCATATGCTACTGGTTGTCACTTGATGACACCGGTATTGAAGATCAAAGTCGGCATGGACCCAGTGACGCATGCACTAAACCTTCTTTGCCACTCAAGTTTCTCTCAAAAGAAGCTTGTTTCATTCTCACAGGGAACCCTACATAAACTATCGGCCTTCTCTTAGAGATTGCTGGTATTGAAGAAGGAGACCCTCTCCCTAGTCTCCACTTAGGAAAACCAAAACGCACTATTGAGTCTAGAGCCACGAGATTCATCAAAAGATCTCTTAGGTACATTTGACCTTTTATCGCTTATTGTTCAACAATAAGAACATAAGTGATACTTTATCGTGTCCTTCACAGATCTTAGCAATCTGTCGAGAACATTTATGAGAGGTTCACATATGTGATCCTCAGTGATTGAATGGAAACTCCTGCCAGGGTCAACATCAAACAGCCCTGACAGCAGGTCACTTCGGTAACTCCTCGTGGATTACGCTTAGTGTGTCTCAAACGGTCTACAGTCGTGAGGTGATGCTTCGGTGTACCTCAGCGACTCATCTAAACTGTAGGTGTACTTCGGTACATCGCGTTATCTCACTTGTGGGACTCCAGTTCAGGAACGTCCTTTGTGAGAATTAGAGTTGTGTTTTCACACTATGCTGTTAACACTCTCGAAGTTCGTACTTGTAAGTGCCAGAATCCGCTTATTACTAATCTTTCTTATGTTTTCTTCTTATGGAAGCTCTGGAGCGGACTGATCGTGCAGATTCTTCACATGCTCATACCAACAACATCACTAATGGAAGTTCTCTCTAAAGGCAACACAAAAGTCAGAATGATTCTTCGTCAAGTCAAAGAATCGACAAAGTTTGAATACTAAGAAAACTTCATCAGTACTGTAATCCAACATTAAAGAGCATGTGAGCATGTTGAAGAAAGACGTGGAGACACTGGAGCAACGAAGCAGACCTGATGCAGACAACAACAACATACTATCACTACCATCACAAAGAACAAAGATCAAAGAACAAAGAAAATGATGACGTCAAAGCAGAATACTTCAAAGGAAACAATTTCTCTACACTGGGGAGATTGTTCGAATCAAGACACTTCTTCTCACAAGAAAGAAGAATGTCAGAAGACGTCAAAGCTACTATTACATCAGCACCTACAACGTTTATCATTCTTTCACTCATCACTAACACTTAGGGGGAGATTGTTGGAATCACTCCTAAACCTTAATTCAAGTGTTAGTGATTCATATGTAATAGTTAGCTTAATATGGCTTTTATGTTAGTAATCAAGGCTAGGCTTATGTAGAAAGCCCATAAGCCTAGGCCAAGCCCAATAAGTAAAAGGATGGGAACTTGGAGTGTGGCCCTATTTCCCTCCTATAAATACTCTTGTATAACCCTCACTTGAGAGTTGGTTGTTCAATTTACTCTTTCTCTATTACGCATAATCTTTCTAACATTCATACGCATAGTGTTTGGTAGTTGTTCATCCGATCTCTTCTAATCTCTTTCTTATATTGATGCTTGTGTTACTAATATGGTGACCTAACACTTTATATGTGTTAGTAGTAGCTTATATCAATGTTTAGTGGATATGTAACTAAGGTTTTGGTCTGCATAGTTTTTTTGTGTTTATTTTTTCATTATGCATGTCTTATAACTGTGTGGATGACCACCAGAACCCTACAACAAACGATTTGGATCAACTACACTTATATCTAATCTATTGTCTAAAAATATTACTACTCTAAACAAATAGCCTTAATTTTCCTTATGAGACGTATGTAGCATAGACATCATTGTAACATCAATTCAAGAATTGTACAATGGATCACCAAAATTATTCTGCGAAACTAAAAAGAAAAGTTTACTTGAAAATTTTGTTCAATGAAGTGGAAGCTAGAGAATTCATGTCTTAAACTTCGTTCTGTCTATATTATTGGCATAATAAAGTATTAAGCTTGGTCAACCATGTTTCGTAATTATAAGAAGTTTTGTGGATTTGTATTTTTTTATATATACTTAAGAAGATATAATTGTGTATACTTTTAATTTGGCTTTAAAGATGTTTATCATGAGCAATTATTTAGGTATTGCTAAACTTTGGGTGAGTGTATTCAGCAAAACATTATGTATTTTATAATAAAAGGGCTATCTTACAAAGAAGATTATGTGAAAGAGTATGTATAAAATTCTGATCATAATTATGATGATAAAAAGTAACATTTTATGTGGGTAAAGGAAAAGACATATACTAAATACAAAGTACCATTTTATTCTCATACATCTAGCTATTGATATGTGTTACTAAAGTTCGGTTGGTCAGTGTTTAGAGTTATTTAATGGGCTAATCGAGTTTTGAAGAAATAATTTCCTTTTGTTTCATTCTTTCTTTTTTTGAAAAAAATAGGAATCTATATAATTAATTTTTCTGTTCAAAACGGTTGAAGATCACAAGGTACAAAGCAAAGAACTTAACCACTTGAGATGAAACTAGGAATGCTTTCATCGTTTGATGAACTATTGATGAGCAACATGAGAATTTGTCATTGAACCCATAACAATATTTCTTGAAATCCATAACACCCGTAATGTACACGGACTTATAAGACTTGAAATCCATAATGTAGAAAACTAGAAGGGGAGGTCGAATAGTTTTACCGATTAAAACTTTGTTTTAAACTATGTAGATCGACTTATGTCAATCTATTTAACGTGTGTGTTGGATGATGATAGATAAGCATATAAAAAAGTAATGCAAAGATAAAGAGTAAGAGACACAAAACCACAACACGAGAATTTATAGTGGTTCGGCTACAAGGACACCTTCCTTGACCTACTCCACTCCCCAAGTTCCCCACTCGAGAGTTCGTAAGCACTACACAACACAAGCTCCTTAATGTGGCGGAGAAGCCTTCACAACGTCGCCTACTCTTTATCCAGTACAAGGCTAGACACCGGGTTCTTCCACGAGGTAGAACCAAACCTATCACAACGCTGCCTACACTTTATCCAGTACAAGGCTAGATACCGAGTTCCATTACAAAGGAGGAACTACTACCCAACACTACACCAATACTCAACAACCCCAAAGGAGACACACTTCTTATTACAACAACATAAAGGATATCAATATCCTTTAACCCAACCTATATATCTTGTACATCGATGCACCATATCGAATGTACTCTCTTGGCACCATTCACTAATGCTCTTGACACGATCCTTCGGCACCTTTCACAAATGCCTTTGACACGGACCTTTGGCACCTTTCACTAATGCCTTTGACATAGACCTTTGGCACCTTTCACTAATGCCTTTGACACGGACCTTTGGCACCTTTCACTAATGCCTTCGACATGAACTTTTGGCACCTTTCACTAATGCCTTCGACACAGAATTTTGGCACCTTTCACTAATGCCTTCATCACAACACTTCTAGGAGGGGGGAAAGAACTATAAACAAGATCACTTCAGTAGTCTTGATGATGACGAAGCTTGGCAACTCATGGACTTGAGCTTGCTCGACTTCAAGTGGTGGTGATCTCGCCTTTAAGAGGAACCTAGAGAATCACACAAACACAAAACTACATAGAAAGTGAGGTTAGAGAGTTTACAATAATAAGAGAGAGTATGTGTAAAAGGGTTCAGTTGCAAGAGAGAAATGGCTCACTATTTATAGGCAATTTTCTCTACTGTTCCTCGGTTCCCACGGATCCCTCCCCAAAGGGATCCGGCTAGTGCAATCCAAGGGATCCGCCAGTCTGGGTCAGCTTAAGTCTGGATTTTGGGTTGCAAACCGGGTTATGGGTTATGGGTTATGAACCATGGGTTATAAAAGATGCAATGTATCTAGACATTGGATCATGGGTCATGGACCATGGATAATACCCTACATGACTTCATGCATGATGTCATGCAATGGGTCATGGGTTATGGATCAATCTCCATGGGTATAGGTCATGGACTTTGGGTTTTACCCAACTACGTTCAATGTATCTAGTCAATAGGTTAAGTACTTAGATTTTTACCCATTACAATATAAGTATGCACATTTTCATATTATGTAAACACTAGTTGTTATACATATAAATTTCTATAAAATGTAAACACTATTACTTGTTTAGTGTTTTATATGAAAATGTAAGTGTGTTAGTAAACTATTAGTTCAAACCATTTATGTATTTTATTTGTTTCGTTAAAATGATTTTACGTTTGTTATCGACAAAACAATAGAAGATCGTAAAATGTAAATAAACGTTTTTACGGCTTATTTGTTTTAACAATCTCCCCCTTTTTGTTGATGACAAAACATAAGATTATTTTAAGGAATAAACTAAAATTCATAAAAGTTTGAATTGGAGTTTTTACTCTCTTCTCCCCCTTTTTGTTGAAACAAAAAGAGCGTCGAAAAGAAACTAACACATTATTTTTAAGAAAAACGTGTGAAAAGTAATAATACAAAAAATAGAGGGTAAGAAAAGAGAATTATCGTCTTAGCTCCCCCTTGACGGGTGTTTCCCTTTGTTGAGGGTGTCAAGTAGTTTGGAAGACTAAGCGAGTGTTTTGCAATTATGTTTGCAAATGGTTTCGTCTTTTGACGAACGTGCTCCCCCTTTACGAGTGCTCCTTTGTGAGGAGGACGTCAAGTAGTAATGTAATCCTAAGTGAAAGTATTGCAAGCGTTTTTGAAATTGTTTTTGCCTTTACGGAAAGCTCCCCTTGTTGAGGGTGTCAAAGTATCCATGTGTATATTGAAAATCTACAAAATCGAGGTTAGAAAACAAGTATATGATGCACGGATCAAATTAGTAATAAAAAAGTGCTTCTGTTGCACGGATCCCACGGTTTGTCCTTAGGTGGGATCCGTCTAGGCCAAAATGAAGGATCCGTAACCTGCATTCTCATAACACTAATGTAGATGTAAAATGTGATGTCAACATCAACAAGAGTTATGTATTAAGGCACTAAACATATTTTCATAACCAAATAGCATACAACATGTAATATTGTAGGATCATTCATTTTATGTTGTTTGATGATTCGGGTGGTCTAGGATTATGATGATACAAGAGTGCCATGTTTAGAGAGATGAAGAGAGTAGATAGGGAATTCTAGAGAGAGAGATAAAACAAAAATGTGAAGGTTAGATTAAGAAGTTCCACCCCTTCCAAGGATGGATGGGGTATTTATAGTTACAAAGAATACGTCCTCCTGTCGGACTGTGGATCAGGCATACAGTGGGTAAAGACCCGTCCTTCCTCCACGGTGTTGCACTAAACTAATAACTAAGCTAACAACTAACTAATTGACTACTAAATAACGTAAATAACAATATGTCTACGAGCTAACATATGCTAGACTATAATTGGGGTGACCGACACTTCCTTATGGAATTTCCAATTCCTAACAATCTCCCCCTAAGGGAGGTCACCCCATGATTTACATTTCGAATCCTAGCATTATTTCTTTGTCTTCTGTTCTGAGCTTGTAGACTTCGATTCTTCAATTTCCGCAATCTTTGTGCTTTAGCAGTGACTCTTCATAGTCCGATTATTTTGTACTTTAACTGGAGGTCTTTGAACTGATCTACATCTTGATGATCTTCCAGCTTTCTTTGAGATCATCAGCCACAGTAAATCTCTGGATCACCCGTTATTGTGTTGCCATCATGTGATGTTGTGACTTTTAGACCGACATGCTCACACTTTCTGGATCATGACATCTTTTCATCAGAGTAGCGGAAGCATCTTTGTAGTATGTCTTTGATGGTCATGATTTTCTTTAATTAAGCGTAAATGCTGTGAGCATGCGGTTGTGAATTGACTTCTTAACTCTGATCAGCTGCAACCGTCAACCGTTCTTGCAAACAATAGTTAGCAATAAAACACACGAAAGTATCTTTGTTCACTTTCGATGAATATAGTAGCAAGAACCACGGTTCCCCGTTGATCAATATAAATACTGCCTGTGATCAGGTAGAGTTCCGAATAATCTCCTTGACATGGTTTCGCAGTTGTTCTAGCCGTTCTCAAACCGGAGCATCCCAAAGAAGACAACACGGAGTGAGTGAACCAGCGAATTGAGATTCACTGATTGATCGAAATATACGCTTATGACATCTCGTCATGTTATAAAATACTTTACAAGTACTTACGTTGAAACGATATCCTACGATAGTCGTTTAGAAATAGAACAAGAATTTATAGTTTTTCGTCGTGAAATAATATACTTTGACAACTCATGAAAATGACAAAGTAACCTCGCGAAGCTTAGTCGCAAGATGGTGAATATATAAAGTGTTAGTGTTGAAGAAAATAATTGTGATCGTCATAATTCAAATACGTATATCCTGAGAGTTATAGGTCCGTTTTCTACGATTTATATATCCTCGGCTTCGTGTTAATGTATACTAATATATTTTTGATAAATCGACTCATTTAGATTATGTTTAAAACTCAGTTTTGCCCCTTAAAAATCCCTTAACAGCTTACATTATTTCAGAAAATTAGTTTTCGTCGTTAAACTTAAAATTAACGTATATTTTTCGTTATAAACCCGTTTTAACCCGTTCAAGCGGCCACGGTTTCGTTTTTAAGTCTATTTTCTGAATATCTAGACCAAAATAATCCCCAGCCTACTGAAATTTCCACATTTTACAAAACGTGACATCCTATAAATATATTTCGTCGAAAATGACTTTTCTAGTTTGAAAGTTGTTCTAAACCATTCCGATCAACACCAAAGCTATTCTAAACCTACCATACACCTTCTTAGGGTGTCATGGGTTCATAAACTTCACCAAAATTGATAGATTTCATAGGAATACTAATAGGATAATTTAAACTCATATTAAGAAATAAAAACATGTAAAAGTGGTATGGATCATAGTATACTTGCATGTTTTCCTAATAGAATCATAAAAATAGATCAAGTAGGAGTATGTAAGATTAGAAAAATTATTTAGAACACTTACTTGTAACATGAAGAGGTTTTTGGTAACAAGGTACCTAATTACTTAAAGGTTTTTATTTCAAAACCTACACTAGAACTTTAGATTGATCTTGAAAACACTTGATCTTGCAAAAATTATGGATTCTCCTTGATGTTCTTGCTTGGTCGATCATCAACAAAAAAGATGAGAGAGTTTTCTAGTTTTCCACCTTCTAATATGTGTTGCTATGTGTTTTTGTTTAGTAAAACTCTTGTATAATACAAATCTCTATTCATACAAATGAGTATGTGTACACTTTGGTCAAGATATTTTTTATAGAATGATGACAAAGGGGGGGGGGTCGGTTGGGGTATATTAGGGAAGAAGGTTGTGTGTTTTTTATAGTTAAATGAATTTAAAGTTATGTATAATGTATATTTTGTACATATAATTCGTTATTAAGTGTAGCGTTAGCTAGAAATTGATTTTTAACGGAACAAAATAAAATATATCGAAGTCATAAAAATTATAAGAATGCATTTCTCGCAAGTATTGAGTGAATAAATAATTATCGAATAGAATTTACGAAAACCGTCGTAAATATATATATAACAATTTTTATACCAAAATAAATTCATAACATCGGGTAAACTAATAATATAATTTTTATAGCATTAAAAAGAGTATAAAAATATATCTGGACAATTGTTGAAAGTGTCGGATCAATTATTCAAAATAAATGATCGTACGATAGCGTTTATTTAATAAATAAATATACGTTAATGAAATATGCAAACCCATGCATGAACTGATATGAAAATGATGTTACTGATGATATGCATACTAACTCTAGTCTATATGTAATGTTCTCAATGATGTTCCATGAATACGCAGCTTAACCCTTACGGTTACGCGTATTTGATACTCGTAAACCTAGTTTACGAAAAATGATGAATAGTAACCATGAATAGTGATTTTTCTCTGGGAATGAATAGTGTTTCATGAATAGTAAACTTTTAAAATAACCTCTCAAAGTCTCAAACCGACTTCAAAAATGATGAATAGTAAAATGATGAATAGTAACCGGTGAAAAGTAAATTCCCGAGATGAATAGTAAATTTGAGAAATGACCTGAAGTTACAATTTATCACAGTATTGAACCCGGTTTCTGCCCTAAGGTTGAATTAACGGAGGGCTATTTCTTTTCACCCTTTTCACATTTATTTCTTTTTCATTCTTCAACCCCTTCAGTGCTTACCGAGACTTCATCACTAGAACCTTGTTAGGTTTATTCCAGTACTAGCTCTGTCTCAGTCCGCACTCTTCCCATATTCTCATTTTTCTCCTTTTTTCATCATACCTAAGGACTTCTACACTATCTAGTGGATTGTCCCTGGGTAGATCCCTCCGGCTCTAGCGGGATCGTGAGAACGAATACCTAACCTAACAATCCTTATAACACCATGCATAAAGTAAATTGGTCGGTCTTTTGGTATTGTTCTTTCCTTCTTGAAACCTATTGAAAAATCATTTGGAAAATCAATGAAAGCACTTGTGATATAAAATTAAAGCATTTTGTACCTTAATTGTTTTGTTCATTTAGAAATGTTCTCCCTCAACATGTGCATCATATACTGAAATTGTTTAGCACATAGAGGCAAGAGTTCTTTGAAATATATTCTTGATAACAATTTCCGTGGAAAAAGCCATTTGATTTTCTTGGTAAATTCTCCCCCTCAAAATGTGCGTTGGTAGTGAAATCATTTAACACATAGAGGAAAGAGGATTTTGAAGTACTTCCACGATTGCCAATAGAGACCATTAGAAAAATCTATCAAGGTACTTATGTTGAAACATAGAAATCTTTGTACCTTGAAAGTTTGTTTTCTTTTGAAAATGATCCCCCTGAATATGTGCTTCAAGATTCAAAAGCGTTTAGCACATATGGGAGAATAGCTTGCACTTTTGAGTCAAATCGATCATCATTTATCAGATTTCATAATTAAATCACAAATTTTCCCCCGATCAAAAATATCAAACCCTTTGAGATTTTGGATCCCAAGTAATTTAATAAGGTTTTAGAAAACATGGGAGAAAATGTGGCCAGGTTTAAATACTCATCTTGTTTTTGGATAAATGCTCCTCCTCAATCATGTGCATCATATATTGAAATCGTTTAGCACATGGAGGCAGGAGTGCCTTTGAAGGACTAAAACATATTTGAGATTTAAATCACGATCTCTATCCCGATAAAAAATTTCAAACCTCTTGAGATTTGTGATCCCAATTGATTTAAATTATTTAGAAAAGTTTGGGGAAAGACGTGGCCTGATTAAATTTTGAAAATTGACTGATAAGGACCAATTTTAGACAATAAAGATTGTGAGTGTCAGGTATGATAGTTTTAAGAGATCTTTAAGTAAAATAAAACAATTTCACAATCAAACAAGAACAGAAAAAATTTCATTTTTGAAAGATCTTCGAATTTTAAAGAAAATCATACCGTGACATAACATTAAATCTTTAGATCACCACTTATTTTGTACAAACGGACTTTTATGAAGAAATATCGTTTGAAAATATTTAGATTGACATCACTCTCCCCCTCAATCAATGACAGTAGTCGTTGATTAAGTGACTTATGTTTAAAATGAAATCCGCTTGATTTCCAAAATTTAAGTTCAGTTTATTTTCAAAACAATATTTTTCCCATTTTCAAAACAATTTTATCAAATTTGTTGAAAAATGGTATTATTCACTACTTGTCCTGCACAAAGATACGTTAGGTGGAGAAAAACACAAGCTGCTTCAGTTGTTGCTGTACGGCTTGAAGAAAACCATCTACTCATGCAGCCGGACCTCTGACATTGTATATACCATGCCAACTCTTCATTGAGAGATCCAATTAAGCTATGTTTCTTCTTTTTTCGACCTAAGAAATAGTTACCCTTTCCTTTCGGCATCCAATCATCGTATTTTGTGGGATCCGGATCGGGAACATTCTTATATGCCATGATATCTGCATACGTTAGTAGACATACATACAGATATATGGTGGTCGACATCACCCAAAAAGCAATCGACTAATAAAATCCAATCCAACATATCAATCAGATCATGTAAGGCATGGGAATAATATGTTTATCAAACTATAGTCATCTAGTCCTAACAATCATATCCTAGATTCCTAGTCCTTCGACATAGGCAAAAATCCTTTACAGTTAAGCACGTATGATAATTAGATAAGCCTGATAGATGATATAAATTTGAAAAACATTATCCCCCTCAATCAATGACTCATTTCATAAAAAGTTAACTAAGCTGAAGTCATTGATTGGGTTTAGCAAATTTATGAAAACTTGATTCTGATTGACTTTCAAGCAACTCATTTACCACCATTTTGTTAAAACAAATATTTTTCTGAAGAATTTTAGAAGGAAAAATATTTGAGTAGGAATAGCAGTCATTCGACATACTTTCCTCATTTTGTTTTAGGATAAGTGCACGAAATTTTTGAAAATTTGGTTTAGCGCAGCACTTTCCTTTCTTGAAGATCGGGTTGCTATTTGAAATAATAGCAAACCATAGTTTTAGCATGGGTTACAGTCTGAAGTAACTACAAGCCATAATTTTAGACATGTTTTGAAAAGAAATATTTACACCTTCTGCTCGAACTTCATTTATGGTCCCGTGCCATTGTTGAATGACATTTCTAAAACCGTAGATGTTATCGATACCAGAAGACATGTCTTGAGAAAACATATTTTTGGTATTTTTCAAATTTTCTGATTTTTATGGTTTTTGTTGGTTTTATAATTTTCTATTTCCTTTTTGTTGGTTTTATATTTTTTTATTTGGTTTTTGATAAATATTTACAAAGATAGAGTAGATGATATAGTTTAAGAAGATGATGATACGAGTACCGAGATAAGGATATCGAACAGCCTCGTTGTAGAAGATAGAAATCGTCATTTCTTAAACATCCACCACCAAACATTCCGAGGCTCTTGAAAAAAAGAAATTGAGCCTTTAAGGATGCGAGGCTTTGGCAGCTTCCCCCCAAACAGAAAATCCTGTAGCTGAGGAGATTCAAAGCTTTCTTTCAAGCTTCCCTTAGCCAGGTGCACAAAGAAGCACACCATTATCATCGAGTTTGCTGCTCCTTTTAAGAATGATCTTTGTGATTCTTCGTTCGGGGTTATATCATCAAGTAGAACAGCAACGTATCATCCCACGCTTGAATAATCTTCTCAAATTTCTTTTGCACTGAAGTCTGAAGCGATCCATTCCAAAAGTTGTCAAGAGACCACTTCCCCCAAGTAGATGAATTGATGCTGTCAGTCTCTTAGAATAGAGCTCACGAACCCGAATACACATATACCCAAAGACAGAGAAACATATAACATCGAAGTAGCAGATTAAGTCCAATATCCAAAGAATAACCCCGAAGTACACATTTCTCTCCCCTGAAGAAAGTGTATGAAGATCAAGAACCCAAAGTACCCGAATGCTCAAAGAAAGAATAACTGATAACATTGAAGAAGCAGGCTGAATCACTGATTATCTTTGCGGATGTCAACTCCGGAATAAGTGATTATCACTGAATCACTGATTAAGCTCTCAAGTGAAGCAGCTGAGCGTCCCCAATGTACACAATCTCTCTCCCCTGATGATTGCGATAACATCGAAATCATCACACACTTGTGTACCTCTTTTATCACTAGAAACTAACTCTTCCATCTCTTCCCCACATAGTTGGAATAAGAGCACTAAACGCCATGAGTCAAACCTTGAGTTTCTCTACGGTAATGACATATGTCTTCCCGGGATATCTTCAATCACTTAGAAGTATTAAGTTCATCAAGTTTACTCGCGTTTAGATGCGTGTCTCCTTCCCCCTTGCTGGTTTTGATACTTCAGAATCAGCAACACATTATAAGCCCATGTACTAGAAATCGTTTGAGAAGACCATTAGCTCAAATATAACTATCTGTGAGAATCAACTTACTAAAGAAACAATGTGAGCAAATCTAATTGGGGATTAAATATGGCTTTTCACTCTCCCCCAATTAGTGCTCTCCCCTAATTTTGACAATCTTTCTGATAAATACCTGAGATAAGAAGAAGTCTTTAGATTGTTAAATGCAACTCGTCTTTAGTCTTCTAACATGCAGCAGAAAATGTAGAACAGACTGTAGACTCGACCTTCTTCAAGATTGTCCATTTGGGGAATAGAAGGTTAACATCTTCTTCTCACCAAATGCATTCCCGTTAACTTGTATATAGAAAATCCTCTTAACTAAAATCCCTCCCAATCAAACAAGAACAGAAAGATGTTCATCAAGGAAATCAGCCCTGCAACTGGAAGCACTTTGTCATTAATCATATCAACCCGTGAGAAGATGTAATATATTGGTTTTCATAAACACATCACATAACACAATATGGTTCGAATAGTTTAAGGTTCTAAAGAGAGAAAGTGGAAGATAGGAGCCTTTCTAGAGAGAGAAAGTAAATAAAAGAAAGAAAGGTTAGATTAAGTGAAAGGTCCAACCCTCTACCTTGGAAGGTAGAAGGTATTTATAGTTACAAACTAAACGTTCATCCTCCGCGGTGTTACTCTAAACTAATCTACGCTAATAACTAACTAATTAACTAGTAAATAACGATATGTCTACGAGCTAACATATGCTAGACTATAATTGGGGTGACTAACACTTCCTTATGGAATTTTCAATTCCTAACAATCTCCCCCTAAGGGAGGTCACCCCAGGAAATACATTTTGCATCCTAGCATTCTATCTTTGTCTTTAGTCTTGAGCTTGTAGACTTTAATTCTTCAACATCTGCATCTTTGTGCTTTAGCAGTGACTCTTCATAGTCTGTTGATTTTGTAATTTCAGTGGAGGCCTTTAACTGATCCACGTCTTGATGATCTTTAAGCTTTCTTTGAGATCATCAGCCACAGTTAATCTCTGGATCACCCTTTATTGTCTTGCCTTCATGTGATGTTGTGACTTTTGGACCGACATGCTCACACTTTATATATCATGACATATTTTCAACAGAGTAGCGGAAGCATCTTTGTATATCTTTGATTGTCATGATTTTCTTCAATTAAAGCATGCGGCTGTGAATTGACTTCTCAATATCGATCAGCTGCAACCGTCCAATGTTCCTGCAAACAACAGTTAGCAATAAAACACACGAAAGTGTCTTTGTTCACCTTCGTTGAATACAGTTGCAAGAACTACGGTTCCCCGTTGATCAGTATAAATACAGCCTGTGATCTGGTAGAATTCTGAAGAATCTCCTTGACAGGGTTTCGCAGCTTGATCTAGCCGTTCTCAAACCGAAGCGTCCCAAAGAACACAACACGGAGTGAGTGAACCAGCGATATGAGATTCACTGATTGATGAACAATCGATTTGAAAAACAATCCCGTATTGCTTAGAAGAAAGAGTTTTGCAATACGACGAAGGTTTTATGAGAAAGATCAATTTTCAATCAAAAGTACCTTTTGTATTTTAAAGAGAATACACATTTGATGTGCTAGAGAAAAGAAGAAATTTGCACATCGAATGGTTTTTCCAAAAGTATTTTTTCAATCAGAGATGCTTTTTGTGTTTGAAAACATGAGTACACATTCGATTTGCTAAAGAAAAGAAGATTTGCGCATCGAACGGTTTTTCAAAAGTATTCGTCGATTCATTTCCTGGACCAAGGTTGATTCAAAAATGAATCGCCCCATTGTTTCTATCCAGTTGTCACAAGCTTTATCTTTTGGAAAGATCTCACGTGTCACCCATCAAGAGCTTGTTTGATGTTGGCTCTAGAACGTTTTCCATCTTCATTATGAATATGACAGCATATCACTCAGATGTTCTGGCAATACCACAAAGATGATGCGTAGGACTCTTAAGATATATTCTCACTTTCCACATTGTGTGAAACAGTGAGTCTTCATTGATTGTATCCTAGTGATATTTATTGTGGATGATCTCTTGGCTGTAGACTCAATAGTGCACATTTGGTTTCCTATGCCGGAGACTAGGGAGAGGGTCTCCTTCTTCAATATCAACAATCTCTAAGAGAAAGTCGATAGATTATGTAGGTTCCCCGTGAGAATGAAACAAGTCCTTTTAAGAGGAACTTGAGTAGCTTGGGAAGTTAGGTGCAGTGCGTCACTGGGTCCATGACGTCTTGTCTTCAATACCAGTGTTACCTTAGTAACAACCAGTAGCATATGTATTGAACCCGGTTTTTGCCCTAAGGTTGAATTATTAGAGGGCTATTTCTTTTCACCCTTTTTACATTCAAATCTTTTTCATTCTTCAACCCCTTCAGTGCTTACCAAGAATTCATTACTAGAACCTTGTTGGGTTTATTCCAGTTCTAGCTCTATCTCAGTCGGCACTCTTCCTATTTCTCACTTTTCCCCTTTTTTCATCATACCTAAAGACTTCTACACTATCTAGCGAATTGTCCCTGGGTAGATCCCTCCGGTTCTGGCTGAATCGTGGGAACTAATACCTAACCTAACCATCCTTATAACACCATGCATAAAGTAAATTGGTCGGTCTTTTGGTATAGTTCTTTCCTTCATGAAACCAATTGAAAAATCATTTGGAAAAATCAATCAAGGTACTTGTGATATAAAATCAAAGCATTTAGTACCTTAATAGTTTTGATCATTTAGAAATGCTCCCCCTCAACATGTGCATATGATATTGAAATTGTTTAGCACATAGAGGCAAGAGGTTTTTGAAATATTTCTTTGATCACAATTTCCTTAGAAAAAGCCTTTCGATTTTCATGGTAAATTCTCCCACTCAAAATGTGCGATGGTTAGCACATAGAGGAAAGAGTTTCTTGAAGTACTTTCACGATCATACTGCCATTAAGAAAACCATTAGAAAATCAATCAAGGTACTTATGTTAAAACATAGAAATCTTTGTACCTTGAAAGTTTATTTTCTTTTGAAATGTTCCCCCTTAATATGTGCTTCGAGATTCGAAAGTGTTTAGCACATATGGGAGAGCAGCATGCACATTTGAATCAAAACGATCACCTTTTATCAAATTTCATTATTAAATCACAAATTCTCCCTCGCTCAAAAATATCAAACCCTTTGAGATTTTGGATCCCAAGTGATTTAATAAGGTTTAGAAAACATGGGAGAAAATGTGCCTGATTTAAAAGCTCTTCTGGTTTTTGGTTAAATGCTCCCCCTCAATCATGTGCATCATGTATTTGAAATCGTTTGGCACATGGAGGCAGGAGTGCCTTTAAAGGACTAAAACAGATTTGAGATTTAAATCACTATCTCTCCCCCGATCTAAAATTTCAAACCTCTTGAGATTTGTGATCCCAATTGATTTAAATTATTTAGAAAATTTTAGGGGAAAGATGTGGCCTGATTTACTTTTGAAAAATGACATATAAGGATCAATTTTAGACATTAAAGATTGTTAGTGTTAGGTATTATAGTTTTAAGAGATCTTTAAGTAAAATAAAACAATTTCACAATCAAACAAGAACAGAAAAAAAATTATTTTGAAAGATCTTTGAGTTTTAAAGAAAAGCATACCATGACATAACATTAAATCTTTAGATCACCACTTATTATCGTACAAACCGGACTTTTATGAAGAAATATCGTTTGAAAATACTTAAGTTTGAAATCACTCTCCTCCTCAATCAATAACCGTAGTCGTTGATTGAGTGACTTATGTTAAAATGAAGTCCGGTCGATTTCCAAAATTTGAGTTCAGTTTATTTTCAAAACAATTTTATCAATTCTTTTCAAAAAATGGTATTATTCACTACTTGTCATGCACAAAGATACGTTAGGTGGAGAGATTCATAAGCTACTTCTGTTGTTGCTGAAAGGATGAAGGAAAACCATCTGCTGATGCAGTGAGACCTCTGACGTTGTATTTGTCATGCCAACTAACCATAGAGGTCAAATTAAGCTCCGTTTCTTAATTTGTCGACCCAAGAAATAGTTGCCCTTTCGTTTCGGCTTCTAATCATCATATTTTGTGGGATCCGGATCGGGAACATTCTTATAAACCATCTTATCTGCATATGTTAGTCAATACAAACGGATATATGGTTGTCAACAATACCCAAACAGCGATCAACTAATAAAAGTCAATCCAACATATCAATCAGTTCATATAAGGCGTGGGATTTATATGTTCATCAAACTCTAATCATCGAATCCTAACAATCATATCCTAAATTCCTAGTCCTTCAACATAGGCAAATATCTTTTTCTGATAAGCACGTAGGATGATTAAAAAAGCACGTTAGATGATGTAAATTTGAAAAACATTCTCCCCCTCAATCAATGACTCATTTTCTGAAAATTTTTAATACACGCTGAAGTCATTGATTGGGTTTTACAAATTTTATGAAAATTCAAAATCTGATTGATTTTAAAGCAACTTATTTTCCACCATTTTGAAATACAACAAATATTTTTCTGAAGAATTCTAGAAGGAAAAATATTTGAGTAGGAACAGCAGTCGTTCGACATACTTTCCTCATTTTGTTTTTGGAAAAGTGCACGAAATATTTGAAAATTGGTTTAGCACAGCAGTTTCCTTTCATGAAGAACGGGTTGCTATCTGAAATAATAGCAAACCATGGTTTTAGCACGGGTTATAGTCTGAAGTAACTGCATGCCAGAGTTTTAGAAATGTTTAGAAAAGAATATTTACACCTTCTGCTCGAACTTCATCTATGGTCCCGTGCCATTATTGAATGATATTTCTAAGAACGTAGATGTTATCGATACCAGAAGACATGTCTTGAGGAAACATATTTTTTGTCTTTTTCAAAATTTTCTTATTTTTATGGGTTTCTTTGTTGATTTTATATTTTTCTCTATACTTTTTTTTTCTTTTTTTTTAAATTATGGTTTTTGAAAATTATTTACAAAGATAGAGAAATAGTTTAAGAGGATGATGATACGAGTACCGAGAAAAGGAAATCGTTCAACACTTTGTAGAAGATAGAATTCATCATCTCTTAAACTTTCACCACTAAAGCATTCGAGGCTCTTGAATCGTCGCAAGAACTTGAGCCTTCAAAAAGTGAATTTTTGGCAGCTTCCACCTAAACCGACAATCCTCGTAAAAAGACCATTTCCCCCAAGAAGAAGAAGTGAAGCAAACAGTCTGAATGTATGAAGCTCAAGAACCCGAAGAAGACGATGACAATGAAGTAACAAGTTAACACGAATCATTTATGCGGTTATCAAACCCGAAATAAATGATTAAGCCTGATCACATGATCCTGTTGTGCGTCCTCGATGTATACATTACTCTTCGAGTTTGAGCAGTTGTCTATTCGGGAGAACAATATATCAACATCTTTATTTCACCAAATGCATTCCAGTTATCTAATATATAACCAATCAGCCCATAATGTACACATGTACCCAACATGAGTAGAGACGATGACATCCATGTAACATGTTGAGTCACTAATCATCTCCGCAGATGTGAACTCCGGAATAACTGAATTAGCTCGACCAAGTGAACATGTTGTGCATCCCTGATGTACACATATCTCTCCCCTGATGGTTGCGATCTCATCGGAATCATCATTGCATTGTGTATATGAAGTAATAACCAGAAGCACTACCATAAAACATATAGAAGATTTCGATAAGCAATATCATATCACGCTCCACATATTCTTCTCATCTTTCTTCCTACTGAAAGCTGAGTTAACACATACCAAAAGTATCCAGAGACCACTTCCCCCAAATGGATGGAATAATGCCTCCTTCCCCTAAATAGTTGGAATAATACATCCTTTCCTCAAATAGTTGGAATAACACACCAAAGGCTACGAGTTAAACACTGAGTTTCTTTGCGGTTATGACATTTGTGTTTCTCGGGATTACTTCAATAGAGAAGAAGTATTAATTTCATCACGTGTACTCGTTGTTTGTTTAGATGTATATCTCCTTCCCCCTTGCTGGTTTTGATACCTCAGAATCAACAACACATTATACATACCAAGTAATCTTGAAATAGAGAGGAACAACAAATTAGCTCAAATGAATCCTGTGAGAATCAACTGCTACAGAAACTCTCTTTGAGTATCTTTATCAACCCATATGTAGACAATTTGAAGTGATCACTAATGAAGAAAACCCGATATACCAAACTTGAAACTGAAGAAGAGTTCCCCGCATTTGTATCTTATTCTTGCACTAATGTTGAAAGAACGGTGTCGAGAATTTACGCTCCAAGAAAATCTCTAAGTACTCAATACTCAAACAAAGTATGAGACATTAACACCTCTTGCGATTATCCACAACGTAATCTACTTGTGAGACTGAGTAAAACAATGTAACTCCTAATAGTGATAGTTAACCAGGTCTTCAACCATCTACCCCGACACCTGGTAACTAGATAAACCAAGTCTTCAACTCAAATTCTTAAGCCCGAACAACTTATCAACTAAGAACACACCTTTGTGAAAGTCAACTTCAATCTCAAACAAGTGATACAAGATTAACTCCGAAGTAATCAACTTGTGTCAAATTCCCAACATGTGAATAAACATACAATCGGATGTACATCGATCCATTGAATGAACTGGATCAAATGATTTCTTAACATCAATGCCATCTTCCTAAAGATATACATATAGAGACTGATCTGGAATATTCACCAATAATTTCTTCAAGTGGATGAGGTAGTCATTTTCCTTAATGTTCATGTGGTTGATTTACAGAGTGCACAATAATCCATGAAGATTTGGCAAAGGGATACCAAAGAGCGGATCATTATTCATGAACAATAATCCGTGAAGATTTGGCAAAGGAATACCAAAGAACGGATCATTATTCATGAGTGCAACTACAATGATAGTCATTAACAACGCCTTGAGGAATTACTGGAGATTAGGCTTCTTGAGTAGTCTGAGTTGTACTTCTTAGATGGTGCATCTTGATCAATGGAAATTGAAGAAGGTGAACCAGTTGAATCCCCCAATGAATCCCAAAAAATAAATCCCATTTATCCTTAGTAAGTGAAACATTAGGCGTATGACCATTATACAAATATCCATCAACATGTAGATCCACTTCCCCCTTCAAAAGTTGCATATGATGTTGCCAATGCCTTTTTTGATTTGAGCAAGTGAGTAAGAATACAACCACCGGCAAGTAGATCCATTTGATACCTGTCATTTTATTCACACTTCTCCCCCTCAAAAACTGCATCTGAAGTTGCAATTTTTGATTTGAACAAGTGAATAAGAATATACTCCAATGAACGTAGATCCACTTGATGACTGAATGAGCGTGGGAAACACATGAAGATCGTTGATGGACAATGTAGATGAGGATGGTCATTCTTGAGAGAATTTCTGTGAAACTGAAGATAAAAGGCACTGAATTGTACACCTTTCTTTTCTTTGAGGAACGAGGCCTGAATTGTTATCTGCAGACGCCATAGTATTGAAGAACGAGGCCTAAACTGATGTGAACAAACGTCATAAGAAGATTTCTCTTCTTCAGAAGATAAAGCGCACTGAGACGTACACTTTTCTTTTCTTTAGAGTATGAGGCTTGAACTGTTGTGTTCAAACGTCATAAGAAGATTTCTCTTCTTCAGAAGATAAAGTGCACTGAAATGTACACTTTTCTTTTCTTTAGAGTACGAGGCTTGAACTGTTGTGTTTAAACGTCATAACCAATTGAATATAAAGGTTGAGTTACTTGAACCCGTGAGTTATGAGATATCAATCCATTTGTTATCCATACTTTAAGCCAGTCTATGTAGTGAAGGATCGAAGTATCTGCAACAGAGTAAGGACTACCTGCATTAACATTACAAGTTTGATTGCATATATATTGGTTAGTGACATTAGTATCCAAACCCTTTGGGGTTTCTCGGTCAACCTTGATTTTTCCATCGGTAAAAAAATTTCCTGTAGGTATCCACCTAAGTCCAACATCCTTAAACATTCTACCAAACGGTATCTACTTATGGCAAGGTCTAGGATTGTTGATATTCTTATGCACAATGGAAGACTTATTGGTATTCCTAGACTCCAAATATTTAGCAGTTGGGATCCATCTAGGTGAAGTTTTAGGTTTGTTTTGCTTCATGACATATTGAACCTTAGCCATGTTAGTAGTCTTAGTGGATTGTACCTTAGCATGTGAGTTAGGAAAATGTTTTTTATTCGGAAAAGACTCAAAATTTCTAATTTCATTTTCTACATGCTTAGCATTCTTCTTCATATAACTACTCTTAGATGCAAGCCACCCCCAGTCTTTTGAGTGTTCCTAGGTAATGGTTTACTACTACTAGTAGTACCTTGAAATCTCGTGAAATTCATCACCCTAGGTATTGCACCTAAAATTCCGTCTTTTTGAATCTGTGCCTTTTTCCTAGCTTCTTCTAGATAATAGTTTTTCCACAAGTCATTCATATCATATGAATTATGGGTTTTAATGCTTGGTTTAGACACTGTTTTCGAGCTAATCCTAGAGGTGCTGGGAGTAGAAGTGGCTACTTGTTGAGGGATAACGGAGCTAGAAGCCTTATTCTTAGGTAACTCAGGTGAAGTGACTGGTTTTGACAAAACTTTAATCCCATCAACTTGGGAGGCAAACCGTGTTTTTGAAAATTTTGGTCTTTTGGATATAAACGCAGTAGGCTTCCTAACAACGGACCATTTTCTAATGGGATGAGAAACTGGTTTCCCCAAGGTTGATGGTTTTGTAAACTTAGTGTTCACACTTTTCCCTATGGTTTTCCTAAGCTCATTTTTTAAGGCAACAATAGCGAAACTCTTTTCCTGAAGTTGAGCTTTGAGTTCATCAATTTTTGCTATCAAAGAATTTGTTTGTTCCATTGACTTAGTTCTAGCTTCTTTGACAGAGTCACTTAGTTCTATGTGATGCTTTCTCAAAGACTCATTTTCCTTTAGTAATTTGGCCACACAAACTGCTAATTCATCATTTCTCATTTGAATATCATAAATAGCATTAACATCATACTTACTTGTAACCAAATTACTTTTCACATGCATACCATAAATCCTGTTTCAAATTGTTGATAGTCGAGTTTTTGGCTTGAAGTTGAGCTTTTAAATCGTTTATTTCAAAAAATTCACAAAATTCAGGAAATTCCGGATTTTTACATGGTTTCTTAGTTTGAAAACTTTCCTCCTTTCTTTGTATTGCAATTTCAAGAGAAATACAATGTTTTTCAAGTTTTGAGAATTTGTTTGAAAGATCATCAAAAGCCTTTTTATCAACCATATCATTTGTTTTGAATTTATTAGACTCACGTGCTGTTTATTTGTTAAGAGGTTTTGAATCTGAATCTGATTCGCACATCTGAATCTGAATCTGATGCGTAAATGTCTGAATCTGAATCACATAAGACTGTTTGTTTTTGTTTGTTTTTATAAAAAAGTATGAATGATTTAAATGTGTTTGCAATGTAAATAGATATCTTTTTTTACATATACAAAAAGATAAATGGATCTAAACATTTAAATTATCATAGGTGTGAAGCAATAAATTTAACATTGTCATTACGTAAGATTAGATGTATCTACGATTATACATAAATATAAAGTATAAACAACTATTTATCTAAAAAGTTTAATATTTTGAATATTATATAGATACAAAAAAGTTTCATAAATAATTCAGTAACTTTCAACCATCAAATAATATAAAGAAGAGTTTATGGCCATAAGATGCAACCAACTATAGATGATCAACGGTGAAAATAGAATTAAGTTTTTACTTGTATAAAATATTGTGGATTCTTCTCAATTGATCTAAAACACCCACGTCAGTTTCATTTTTTGGTTTTGCAACACTACCTTCAACTCCTACATTGTTTTTATAGTCTTCTTTCTCACTTAAAACCATATTTACATTGCCATCATCCACCATCTATCTTTACCCTCTGTAATTTTTGATGAATCGGTGGATATTGTCGGTGACTGGTGGTGGCTGCAAGATGGTGGGAGGTTGTAGGTGACGGACAAAGAAGTATAGCGCCAAGTATTGAAGGTTGGAGATGATGTAATTGAAAAGAGTAATGACTTTACAATATTTTTGGGTGTTCAGATGGAGTCAGAGACCATCTACAAGTCTGGTCCGGTAAGAGCTTGACCCGTCTGACCGTGTCTGAATAGGAGTAAAAAAACAAACACACTTTTTGAGAGTTTTCTCTGACCGAGTCAGATTTTTGGTCGATTCAGAGCCTGTTCAGAGTTTTTTTTGAAAAACAAACACAACCTCAGCCTCAACCAAGGAACATTTATCAGAATCATGTTCAGTATTAAGATTAGTTTGTTTAGGTACATTAGCAGATGCACTATGTTGATCAGTTAATGGTACCTCATCACATGACACCTGTTCATTTGTCGGTCTGATATTTGCATCCACATCATGTGCAACAAGAGTCACTGAACTACTGGCTGTTTCAAGCTTATCTGTCTCTGAGCCTCTGTATTCAGTGTCAACTGATCCATCACCCGATGCCTTACTGGTCTCAACACTACAATTTATTGATTGTACCTGACATTCATTCACCTTTCTGATCACAGCATCCACTTCTTGTGTGACAGAAGTTACTGAGCAGCTCGTTACATCATTCTTTGTTGTCTCTGATATTTTGCATTCAGCAACACTCGACCTTTCAACTGATGCATTACCCGACTCATCACAACTATCTCTCAATTGCACCTGACACTCATTCACGTTTTTATCTTTTTGTGCAACTTCCTCAATGTACTTTTCCACATTATCCATGAGTTGGATAAATGTCTCAACGAATGCGTTAATTTCCATTCCAGTGTGTCTTTTGAAGGACATTTCAGTCATGTGATGATCATAATCTGATGAGAATTCCCTTCTAATGAATGACTGAAATTTTTTGTAGATCACTTGAAGTGCAGCACTCGAACTATCCTTTTTAACCTTTTGTTTGTCAAGTTGTTGTTCCAATTGTTATAAGTTCAATAGTAGTGTTCCTGTTAATGTGGATAAATCTTGACGGAAAAGGGCATTGCATGTTCGTTCCATTGTTATAGGTGTGATTAACATGAGGTGTGATTGAAGTTGTTGATATGGTTCAATGATACTTTCCTTTAGCATGGCATTCTGTAGCCTAAACATATGCAATTCTCTTTCTTCAAACTCAGAACACGAAGATCTCTCATCCTCATTGATTGATTCAATCATCTTTAACCGTTCAGTGTAGCATACATTATCATTGATGTCCACAGCATCATACAATTTAAGTACTTTCGAAATCACTAAATCAGGAGTGTAAGACATGATGTTTCTGTGTACACGGGATTTTACAAGTCTGTGATTTAAACCGAGAAATAGAATCTTTCGCGGGATTTTACTAAAATCAAGACCAAACCGTAAGATAGTGAGAAGTAGAATGTAGTAAAGCAACTAGAAGATGACAAGGAAGTGAAAATAAGTTGGTGTTATGGTTGAATTTGTGATATTCCCTAATTCTTTATATATACCCCCTGTTCGATGGGGGGTTCAGGGGGGCAACTCGCACCCTAGACAACTCGCAGTCAAGACAACTCGCACCCTAGACAACTCGCAGTCAAGACAACTCGCACCCTTGACAACTCGCTTAAACGACAACTCGCTTAACAGACAACTCGCTTAACAGAAAACTCGCATAACACACAACTCGCATAGGCTGGCAACTCGCATAGTACACAAGTACACCCACTACTTCCACTACTTTGTCCTTTCTTGTCGATTTGTCTCAATAGACAACTCGCATATAAGACAACTCGCTTCAATAAGCAAGCTCAGAATAGACAACTCGAATCAAACATGGGACAACTCGCATCAAAGCAGGGACAACTCGCATCCAAGAAACACAATCCGAGACACAACTCAACCACGATGATTCAAACCTTCCAAACCAAAACCTAAACACTTATAATGATTCTAAACACAAAAGTACTATCAAAATCCAAACTTTAACACTAGAAATGATCCAAATACTGCAAACTACTCTAAACTCATTCAAACCCAAAAACCTTATGAAAACCACTAGAAATCCAAGAACATGAAAGATGAGTGATCAAACAATGGCTCTTGATACCAATTGTAATATATTGGTTTTCATAAACACATCACATAACACAATATGGTTCGAATAGTTTAAGGTTCTAGAGAGAGAAAGTGGAAGATGAGAGCCTTTCTAGAGAGAGAAAGTAAACAAAAGAAAGAAAGGTTAGATTAAGTAAAAGGTCCAACCCTCTACCTTGGAAGGTAGAGGGTATTTATAGTTACAAACTAAACGTCCTCCTCCGGACTGTGGATCAGGCATACAGTGGGTAAAGACCCGTCCTTCCTCCAAGGTGTTACTCTAAAGTAATCTACGCTAATAACTAACTAATTAACTAGTAAATAACGATATGTCTACGAGCTAACATATGCTAGAATATAATTGGGGTGACCGACACTTCCTTATGGAATTTCCAATTCTTAACTGAAGATGTCAACCAACGGCTCTTAGAAGAAACTCCATGTAATGATGATCCGATAAGAAGAAGCTCAGTTCTTACATAAGTTAGGAGCCGTATGACCATATATTCTCATATATAACTCGACATGCAGCAGTTTCACACTTCTTCTCCCCTTCAAGAATTGCATACGGAGTTGCCATTCTTGATTAAACAAGTGAGTATCATCCAAATGTAGTCTATTGATACTTCTCCCCCTCAAAGGTTGCATATGATGTCGCCATCGTCATTATAATTGAGCAAGTGGAATAAGATTACTAGCAACGGTAGTTCAGTTCACTTGATGACTTGAACGCGCATGGAAAAAGCATGAAGCATGTTGATGAGAACGGTCATAATAAGAAGATTTCTCTTCTTCAGAAGATAAAGCGCACTGAAACGTGCACTTTTCTTTTCTTTGAGGAACGAGGCTTGAATTGTTGTGTTCAAACGTCATAAGAAGATTTCTCTTCTTTCGAAGATAATGCGCACTGAAATGTACACATTTCTTTTCTTTAGAGTACGAGGCTTGAGCTGTTGTGTTCAAACGTCATAATCTCTCTCTTTTCACCATCTCTTGGCAAAACTTGTAATCAACCCCATTATCATTCAGTAGGCTCTTTGTCGTGACAGCTGATGGAGAAAACCCAATATGATGACTTTTACCCTGAAGTAAACTAACCCGAACTCGTGACTTAAACTTGCACATATGTAACAAAGAGCGTTTCCGAGAATTCAAGCCCTTTTGAATCACTAAGTACTCTATACACTTCAACCAACCAACCATCAAGTATAAGACGTACATCACCTCCTGAAAATCCAAAATTTAATGTGACACTGAGCACTACAATGTAACTCCTTAAAGTGATAGTTATTTTGTGGTGGTAAGAGCCCAATTCCCCCAAGTGGTAAAAGAAAAAGAAAAATCACCCAAAAATAACTAGATTTCCAAGTATTCGTTTTTGAGAATATTAAAAGATCGAACAAGGATCTCGGAGAATTTTCATCCAACCATCCCCGATACCTTCGGATACTAAGTACACTTGCCCGTGACATTTCACTTCAACCTCAAATAGATAATACCGAATTAACGCCGTTGTCACATCTTTTGGTTTAAAGCTCAAATCTAGCCTCCTTTGACGTTTTAAGTAAACTATGATAATGGTTTCATCCCGACCATGGTTAAAAGCACATAACCCCGTAGAAGCTTGTAATAACCAAACTGCCATGAAGAATATCCAAACACACATCCAATTCATGAAGTACACCCTTTATCCCTTCAGTAGTAACCGTAGCACCAGCATCAGATAAGATCCAAAATTACACTTTCCCTTTCCCCAGGATGAATTTATCATCACGGGATTTTACAATTCTATGGTTTAAACCGAGAAATAGATTCTTTCGCGGGATTTTACAAAACCAAGAATAAACCGAGAGATAGATCCGGAAATGCACTTTACAATTATCAGGATGTTTCCATTTTCACGGGATTTTACAAGTCTATAACTTAAACCGAGAAATAGTTTCTTTTACGGGATTTTACAAAATCAAGACTAAACCGTAAAGAATGTGTGACAAATCGTAATTTCAGGTCATTTCTCAAATTTACTATTCACTGGTTACTATTCATCATTTTTGAAGTCAGTTTGCGACTTTGAGAGGATATTTTAAAATTTTACTATTCACGAAACACTATTCATTCCCGGAGAAAAATCACTATTCATGATTCACTATTCATCATTTTTCATAAAGTAGGTTTACGAGTGTCAAATTCGCGTAACCGTAAGGGTTTAGCTGCGTATTCATGAAACATCATTGAGAACACTACATATAGATTATAGTTAATCTACATATCATCAGTAACATCATTTTCATATTAGTTCATGCATGGGTTTTCATATTTCATAAACGTATATTTATTTATTAAATAAACGCTATCGCACGATCATTTATTTTGAATAATTGATCCGACACTTCCAACAATTATTCTGATATATTTTTATACTCCTTTTAAGACTATAAAAATCATATTATAAGTTTACCCGATGTTTGAATTTAATTTGATATATAAATTGTTATATACATATTTACGACGGTTTTCGTAAATTCTATTCGATAATTATTTATCCACCTGATACTTACGAAAAATGTATTTTTAAATTACACCGTTCGTCCCTGTGGTTTGCTCCAAATCACTACCGTCGTCCCTGCTTTTTTTTTTTGCTTTTTTGCTCCCTATGGTTTACATATTGCACGCTGTCAGTCCTTATCGCTAACTGTCGTTATCTTTTTCGTTATCTCAATGGCACCGTTAGTCCTAACCAAACGATCACTTGCAGCGTTAGTCCTTTATACTAACGACCGTTAATAACTCAAAAATTTTATTAAAAAAAAATCTTTTCTACGCGGTTTTATCGTTTCGCCCGTTTTCTTACGTTTTCATGCGTTTCGTCCGATTTTATATGTTTTCATACGATTTTTTCCGTTTTTCTTACGTTTTTTCGTTTTATACGTTTTCCTTCGTTTTTACGCTTTTGTCCTTTTTCTTACGTTAAAAAATTACGTTTTTTAATCTGATTTTTAATTTTTTTTCCGATTTAAAAAAACGTTTTTTTAATCTGATTTTTAAAAAGTTTTTTCGATTTAAAAATTACGTTTTTTTTTTATCTGATTTTTAAAAAAGTTTTTTCCGATTTAAAAAAATACGTTTTTTTTTAATCTGATTTTTAAAAAAGTTTTTTAATCAGATTACGTTTTAAAATCGGAAAAAACTTTTTTAAAAATAAAGTTTTTTTAAAAATTACGTTTTTTTTTAAATCGGAAAAATCTTTTTTATAAATCAGATAAAAGAAAACGTAATTTTTTTAAATCGAAAAAAACTTTTTTAAAAATCAAATTAAAAAAACGTATTTTTTTTTTAAATCGGAAAAAACTTTTTTAAAAATCAGATAAAAAAAACGCATTTTTTTTTTAATCGGATTTTTTTTTTAAATCAGATTAAAAAAACCTATTTTTTTTTTAAATCGGAAAAAACTTTTTTAAAATCAGCTAAAAAAAACGTAATTTTTTTTAAATCGGAAAAAAAAATTTAAAAATCAGATTAAAAAAAAACGTCATTTTTTTTAAAATTAAACCGTATAAAAACGGACAAAAACGGACAAAAACGTACGAAAAATGGACAAAAGCGTAAAAAACGAAGGAAAACGTATAAAAACGTAAGAAAAACGGAAAAAAGCGTATGAAAACGTATACAATCGGACGAAAACGCATGAAAACGTAAGAAAACGGGCGAAAACGATATAAACCGCGTAGAAAAGATTTTTTTTAATAAAATTTTTAAGTTATTAACGGTCGTTAGTATAAAGGACTAACGCTGCAAGTGATCGTTTGGTTAGGACTAACGGTGCCATTGAGATAACGAAAAACATAACGGCAGTTAGCGATAAGGACTAACAGCGTGCAATATGTAAACCATAGGGAGCAAAAAAGCAAAAAAAAAAAAGCAGGGACGACGGTAGTGATTTGGAGCAAACCAGAGGGACGAACGGTGTAATTTACTCTAATTTTTATGACTTCGATATATTTTATTTTGTTCCGTTAAAATCAATTTCTAGTTAACGCTACACTTAATAATTAATTATATGTACAAAATACACATTATACATAACTTTATACACATTTAGACATCAAAAATACTAAACCCTTTTCCCCAAAATACCCTTGCCGACCACCCCCTTTAGTCATCCATGTTTATAAAAATCTTGACCCTAATAGATGTACACATACTCATTTTTTATAGATATTTGTATAATACAAGTATTATATTCATTTAAAACACATACATACACATATCAAAAGGTGAAAAATGCAAGAAACCCTCTCCTTTCTTGGTTGAGGATCGGCCAAGCAAGAAAAAGAAGAAGAAACCAAAGATTTTTCAAGATCAAGTGATTACACAACTCTAGTATACTTCTATATTAGGTTTTGAAATAAAAACCAAGAAGTTATTAAGTACCTTGTTACTTTAAACCTCATCATAGTACTAGTAAGCTTCTTATAATTTTTACTACTCTTTCATAATCATACTTGATCTATTTTATCATTCTAGCACACAAATATGCAAGTATTATATGTATTCATACCACTTTTACTTGTTTTTATTACTTATTATGAGTTTAAACTATCCTACTAGTGTTCTTATGAAACCTATCATTGTTGATGAAGTTTAGGAACCCATGACACCGTAAGAAGGTGTATGGTAGGTTTAGAATAGTTTTGATGTTGATTGGAAGGGTTTAGTACAAGCTTTGAACTAGAAAAATCATTTTCGACAACAAATAATTGAGGTCTGTCCATTTTTATAAAATCTGGAAATTTCAGCAGGTCATGGATTATTTTGGTTTATATTTTCATAAAATAGACTTTAAAATGAAACCGTGGTCGCTTGAACGGGTTAAAACGGGTTTATAACGAAAAAGATACGTTAATTTTAAGTTTAACGACGGAAAACTAATTTTCTGAAATAATGTAAGCTGTCAAGGGATTTTTAAGGGGCAAAATCGAGTTTTAAACATAATCTAAATGAGACGATTTATCAAAAATATATTAATATACATTAACACGAAACTAAGGATATATAAATCGTAGAAAATGGACCTATATCGCTCAAGATATACGTATTTGAATTACGACGATCACAACTATTTTTCTTCAACACTAACACTTTATATATTCACTATTTTGCGACTAAGCTTCGCAAGGTTACTTAGTCATTTTCATGAGATGTCAAAGTATATTATTTTGCGACGAAAAACTATAAATTCTTGTTCTATTTCTAAACGATTATCATGGAATGTTGTTTCAACATATTTAAGCGAAAAGTATTTTATAATTTGACAAGACGTTATAAACTTATTTTTCGACGATAAACTTTATATTCAAATGAACAAGTGGTATGGATATCATATGAGTTTGCATGCACAACATTAAATCATGAATTATATTAGATCATATCATTCATAATAGGTCCCAGTTAGAGATTGCGACTCATTTCAGTGTATCCACTTTTGCCATCATAATCATTGTATCAAGTGAGTTTTCATAGCCCCGTTTTTCAAGTTTATAATTCATTTAAAACCTACGGGGGAAATACATTGCACATCATTTTATTACGAGCCCAAGTATATCAAATTCATTTACATTGCTTAAGTTACCTCATTGCCAATTGAATGTCCCCATTTCATTATCATGAACCGTTAATTACGGAGTAAGCGAGGGTGAGTGAATAGATCTATTGAGGGTGACTCCTCCATCCAGGTAGTGGTTCCAACTGGTCAAACGGATGCATTTCATTTAATATCAGAATGAGAGTTGTTTGGAAAACACTCTGTTAGGGCGAACATCATGATCAGTCAAGCTTCGGTGTCATGTGCTTATAGCAATTGTATCATTTTTAGGTGACATATTTGCATACAGGACTTATACTTGTGGTAGTCGTATAAAACATTTTCATAAACCTATGATTTTTCACCAACATTATTGTTGACCGTTTTAGCAATGTATTTTCAGGTATCTAAGGCATATACTTATCATAGATTCGCGGTGACGACGCGTCTGACTTGTATATTATGGCACTTTTAAACATCGTTTAGTTTGTAACAAACTTATTTCCGCAAACATTGACTACCTTTTGGGACCTATCTTTTGTAACTCTGAATGCTTTAATATATATCAAACGATGTGTTTTTAAAACGACACTTTAGGTCGTTCAATATAAATGTAACTGTGATGTTATGGCAGTCGTCCCCCAAGAATTCCATTCCGTTGCAAAACAGGTAATTTGAGGGTGTGACAGATTGGCATCAGAGCAAGAGTTATAGAGAACTAGGTTGCATCATTGACCCTAGACTATAACTGCATCATCATAGCATCTCATCATTTCATTATAAGTGCATATTCACTTTACATGCGGATTCATACGCACATTATGCGGGTTATTTACTTTCATTTCACATTGATTGTCATAGAGATGTCTTCAGATACCCATCCCATCACCATTTCTTCAGACTCTGGCATGGAGGATGTCTTATCAGACTCTGACATGGAGTATGTCTTGTCATCTCCTATTATAGACTCTGACATGGATAATGTCTTGCCACTCCCTACTATAGCCTTAACATCAGTTGGCTCTACACCAAACTCACCACTCATATTATCCGATACCGAGATTGAACCCTTTGAGGAGGGCGAAGTTGCACCTACACCATCACCACCATCAGCTAGTCCTACTCACCGGCCGATTCAGTATACTCAAGTTTTACCTCTGAGGTGCCGCAGGACAGCACGAAAGAGGGTTACATTTCATCCACCATCACCAGTTCCATCATCATCATCAACCTCTAATTCACCACTAGAATTGCCATTATCATCATCTTCATCTTCATCTTCATCATCATCGGAGCACCACCGGCACCATCATCTCGGGGTCCTACACCCATATCGACTGGCTCAAGGCGTGCGCGACTTGACCACCAATACCACCTCTGAGGCTGCACCACGCTGGGTTTGAGGTCGGTGAGTTAGAGGCTGTGGCGCTAGCTGACCTACTACTATTACATTAGAGACATGACTAGATCATCGGGGAGCTGATTGATAGAGCTTTAGGCAGATTAGAGGAGATTCCTTTGAGTTGAGTTGAGCGATGGAGGAGGAGATAGAGGGTTTAGTTTTAGGTAGGGTTTCCATTGACGTTTCTTATCAAAGGTTGGAGACTAGACATTGAGTAAACCACGAGCACATTGAGTTGGCGGAGATGCGAGTTGTTTGATAGAGCTCGATGTCGAGGATGAGCAGCGGCAACAGGCTCATGAGTTAGCATTAGCACGTCGCAGTATTGCTACTTGGGAAGTAGGGATTCGCTACTCGGCGTCATTAGTGACCGGACGGATCGTTGTCGGTTTGACCGCAGTCAGGAGCAGATTATCGAGGCGAGCACCAGGAGATGCCTAGATTAGACTTATATCATGTTAGTTTGTACTACTATTATCCTAGTCGAGGTGTGACATAGTTTAAAGAACTTGTAATCTTTTGGTTGTTGTACAAACAAATGTATCAAGTGACCCTCTATGTAGGAATGGTTGTGCTATATATGATATTGGTCCATGTAGGCCGAAATTTTCATGTATTATATTCCGCGTGTGTTGTGATTATATTGTGATATTCCGTGGTTGTTCCGTTATGATTCATTTATTTATGCATGTTGTGGTTGTGGATATTTATGCGTAAAGTTTGTTTCTACTTATGGGTTCTCATCATTGTTTCATCTTATGATTTTGAAGAGTTATGGCGCCAAAAGCTTGCCAGGAAATGACACAAGCTGCTATCCAAAAGTATGTAAGGATAGTATAAGCGAGGCACTAAGGAATGAATGAAACCTGATAGCTACTTCTGCTTGGGAGGCTGCGGTATACTTCTTTGAAGTTGCCAGACTTAATCTTTGCCAAGGCTGCGACTCTGCTGAAACTTAAACTTTCTCTACTAGAGGGCTGAGAGGGTCTGGAGTTCGAAATTGTACATACAAGGACTTTAAGAGCAGTGATCCCACAAAGTTCAAAGGCCAGAAGAGCACTTGCTATGATCCGTTGGTTTGAGAAGATGAAGTCAGTATTTTCTTCTATGCAATTACCGGATGACTGCAAGGTGAAATTTGCTACTAGTACACTCTTAGATGGGGCAATGTCATGGTGGAATTCTTATGCTGCAACCTACTTGGTGTGGAAAATGCTTACAAGCTCATGGGATCAATTGAGGTTGTTGACTAAGAAGTATTGTCCGCCTTGAGGTGAAGAAGTTAGAAACAGAATTTTATGAGTTAGTGATTGTTGGTTGTGACATCGAGACCTACATCAGAAGGTTTCAAGAGTTGGCTGCTTTATGTCCATCTATGGTTTCGACAAATGAGAAACTACTGGAAAATTTCATTGGAGGACTTCCACAAAGTATTCAAGGTGATGTAATTTCTTTCGATCCACAAACAATTGAAGAATCTATCCGAGTATCTCAAAAACTCATGGCTCAAGTTGTGAATAGGGGAAACATTACCAACAACAACCGCAACAACAATACCAACAATCACACCAACTTCAGTAACAACCGAAACAACTACGCAAACTATAACAATAACAACAACAAGAGAAAGTGGGACAACAATCGAGGTGGCAATGTTACTTAGCAACCACCAAAGAGACAAGAAGTTGCTAAGGCCTATCTTCTGAAACCCAAAGGAAAGGTTACACAGAAATTTACCTAAGTGTGAAGGTGTCAAAGTCATCATAATCCGGTCGTTGCCACTCCATGGAGCGTAAGAAGGTGGGTCACCAAACCAAAGAATGCAAGCTTCCAACTATGATGGAAAATCAGAAACCGCAAGTGACATGTTTTAGATGTGGAGAGAGGGGACACTTCAAGGGGGACTGTCCAAAATGGAAGAATCAAGGGAACAGGAACCAAGGTGGAATAACACAAGGAAGAGCCTATGTTATGGGAGGAGAAGCCAGGAGGACCGGATGTTGTCACGGTGCGTTCCTTATCAATAATCGTTATGCATCAGTTTTATTTGATTCGGGAGCCGATAAAAGCTTTGTGTCCACTATATTTGCATCTTTACTCAATATCAAACCAACCACACTAGACACTTCTTACAACATTGAATTAGCTAACGGTAACTTAGTTAGTTTCGACACCATTGTCCGTGGTTGCACTCTCAATTTCCTAAATCATCCATTCAATATAGACCTTATGCCCGTAGAACTTGGAAGTTTCGACGTCATTATCGGCATGGATTCGTTATCCAAGTATCGCGCAAGAATCATTTGTGATGAAAAAGTTGTTCATCTTCCTTACAACGGCGAAACCTTGATCGTTCGTGGAGAACGATGTGGAACTAGACTCAGTATTATATCATGCATCAAAATCGAGAAGTACATAAAGAAGGGTTGTTATGCTTTCTTAGCAAATATAACAGAAGTCGGAAGAGAGGCGACTTGAGGATGTACCGACTGTTGAGAATTTCACGAAGTCTTTCGAAGACTTAACAGGACTTCGCCTCACGCCAAGTAGAATTTCAGCTTGACTTAGTGCGGCTGCACGGTTACTGAGCACCTTACCGACTAGCACCATCGAGATCAGGAGTTGTCTAACCGTTAAGAACATTTAGACAAAGGATTCATTAGACCTAGTTCCTCGCCTTGAGGCCGGGTCTTGTTTGTAAAGAAGAGATAGATCTTCAGAATGTGTATAGATTATAAAGAGCTGAACAAGTTAACTATGAAGAACCTTACCCTTCCAAGATCGACGATCTGTTCGATCGATTGCAAGGCTCTAGTCTTTACTCAAAGATCGAGGCGAGGTCAGGATACCATCAACTTAGAGTTCGGGAGGAGGATATCCCGAAAACAGCATTTAGAACTCGCTATGGTCATTATGAGTTTCAAGTAATGTCGTTCGGATTGACCAACGCATGTAACAATTCGCATTTCCGGGTCACTATTCATATTTACTATTCACCATTACTATTAACTTTTTACTATTCACTCCCGAAATTTTTATTTCACATTCTCGTAGGATAAATTATTTTAGTAATGACCTGAGAGTTCGACAATCGTTAGATCATTTTCGCAAAAGTTATTAAGAAAACATCGTTTTAAAGCTTCATTTTGGTCGGAACACCATTTTAACATCCAGCATAACGAAAACCGTATCGACGATTTTCCCAGCATCAGAGATAAATTTTAGATCACTCATAATTAATTAGAGAATTTTTAGGATTTCATTTTAATGTTACCAAATAAGCCCAGCGCAGTACAAAACTAAACTTACGTTTTAAACAATTCTACTTACATCCAAACTTAACGAATCCTGCACTGTATTTCCTAAGATTTTTAGAAAATTTTACATTTTTGGAAAAGTCAAACATATTTCTCTCCTCCTTTGACCATAAAGAAATTAAGCTTGTACGTTCTACATTTTTGCTTAAAATCGCGTAACTTTTAGACTTCACGTATAACTGTTAAGTTATCCCACGTACGAAGAAAACCACATTTTGACATCTCATATCACTTTTAGATCAATTTTAGTCTACTCTAAATAAATCCACGGTCATTTCCCTGAAATCTCGTTCTTTTCTGATAAATTGCATTTTACGCGTTTTAAGCCTACGTTTTCAGTTTTAGCAGCATTTAAGCAACCCGATAGAATGTATCACCCATTTAATATGCTTATATGGATTATATTAACAAGTTTTAACATATTTACAAGTTTCATATTTTTAGTATACCCGGTTTTAAGTTTCGTTACTTTACGACTTACAGTTAGCGATTAACGGGACCAAAACTCACTCCGTAAAAGCAAGATATTATCAAAACTTATATCTAGTCATCCAAGATAGGCATTGAACGAAATTCTTGACCACATGGGATGTTTTTCTTGGTAAATCTTACATAGGAAGCTTTATACATGTGCTAAGTAACTTAATCCTTAAGTATTCTATAGTATAACTAGCCAATTTGATCACAACTCTCTCAAACACATTCACCTCCTCATTTATTCACCAAGAAACTCTTCATTTTATCTCTTCATCACTGATCCATCATCATCATCATAAGTTATCCATCTTTTGAATTCAATCTTCAAGTTATACATCGAAGTTCAAGGCTTAGTTATTCTCTACATAGTTCTAGTGTTCTTTTGGTGATCCCATGATTGAATTAGGAGCTACACAAGGGTTATAGGGCTGAATTCATAAGGTTTCTTACAAGTTTAGATCAAGCCTACCAAGGGTTAGCATGATGTGTTAAGGATTTGGAAGCTCGGTTTCATATTGAAAGGGTTTAGGTTTTAGTGTCCTAGTTCTTGGTTCTTGATTTGTTTCATCACAAGGCTTGTAAGAAAACTACTATACTCCTTTGATTTCAGTAAATACTAGTATTTCATATATCTAATATGTTCTATATGCTTATTATACTTGATTACGCTTGGATAATCGGACTAAAACACTAGAAACATCGTAAGGACTTATATTGCAAAAGCGAGCGAGGGGGTTGTAGCGTAATTCTTGGGTAAAATTAGAGAACCGAGAAACTTAGGTAATAACATAGGATTATAGATCTATGTCTTGTGGTCATTTTTCCGGGTGGCTCGTGCCGTAACTCATCCCGATGAATAAACTAGAGCCAAAACGGCTAAACTTGTCCAAATCTGAGTAACAGATTTCAAACGGGTAAAACTCATAAAACGTGCATATAACCAACTGTTGGTCAAAGAATAAAAGTTGTAGCTAACACCCTAACTTGAACGTGGCCCTGGATGTGCATTAAAAGGAGTTGTAGAACTCGACTTATGACCAAAACATTGGAGCAGTTCTTGCTGATTGAAATAACTAGTACATTCAAGGTTAAATTGGTAATTTCACATTAGTTAAATAATTTCTGGGGAAGTAGGGCCCACTAATCTGTTTAGTACTATCAATTACCTTTCCGAGGACATAAAAATCGAGTCGTGATCATTTACGGTTTAGAAGTAACGAGTAGATTTACACGGGGAAAACTTAAATAAACGAAACGTAAACACTTATACGACTTCACAAATGTGAAGTATCCAAGCTTAATTGATGTAATAACTATATAAGGCATGTTTACACATTCACTTCGTTGTTTTAGAATCTAAGACATGACAACATATTCTAGGTTGTGCGTAGAGACTTCCCGGCTTATCCATCGATTCATTATACATTGGATATCACATTTATTAAGGTGAGTTCCATAGCCCCTACTTTTATACATTTTGAATTATT
Organism: Chrysanthemum makinoi; assembly: GCA_910596185.1. Taxonomy (NCBI): domain Eukaryota; kingdom Viridiplantae; phylum Streptophyta; class Magnoliopsida; order Asterales; family Asteraceae; genus Chrysanthemum; species Chrysanthemum makinoi. The sequence goes on along the minus strand of OU343222.1, from coordinate 241,209,092 downwards.
TTGGGGGAGATACATGCTCAAACTATTTTCATTTACTTTCACAAGAACTCTAAACTTTTAAGGATTACCGTGAGTTCGTAGCCCCACTTTTACTCGCTTAATTGATTTACAAACTCTTTGGGGGAGATACATGCTCAAACATTTGCTTTATACTTTTTACAAATACTCAAAGCATTATACTTGATTGCATTATACTTGATTGCGTTATACTTGATTGCATTATACTTGATTGCGTTATACTTGATTGGGTTATACTTGATTGTGTTATACTTAAGACGATGATAAATCTCCCAACATACGGGCGAGTCCCTCGTTCGGCGATAAGTCGATGATAAGTCTCCCAACATACACGGACCAGTCCCTGCTTCGCATGATAAGTCGATGATAAGTCTCCCAACATACAGGAGAGTCCCTCGTTCGCATGAAAGACTCCCAATATAGACGGAGCAACACTAAGTGCAATAATGTGAACTATTATGTCTCTATGTGTGCTTAACTATAAAATGTACTATATTTTAGCAGTTGGTTGTAAACACACAGGTTGCAAGTTTTGTATGGGCGGAACTTGGAACTGAGTGGATTTACAATGCCTTTCTGTGTGAACATTCTTTAAAGTCTTTTCAACTTATTCAAAACAAACTCTTTGAACTCACCAACCATTGTGTTGACACTTTAGCATGTTTATCTCAGGTCATAAGGCGATAGCTAGAGTTTGAAGCATATAGTCGCACGACATATTTTGAAGACTTACACTTTTATCATTTACCATTCGAAACATTTTGTAAACATTTATACATTATACTTTAGGACCTCATTGTTTGTAACTCTGATTTCATTAATCAAATGGTAACTTTTCAAAACGTCTCATTTAGAGGTCGTTTTCTATAACTTGTACTTTGTATTATGAAGTAGCACCCCAATGAGACAATCTTCCGCTGCGGTAGTTTGGGGGTGTTACAGATTGTTATCAGAGCATTGGTTATAGAGAACTAGGTTGCATTTAGATCCTAGACTATAACTACTATATACGTTACCTTCCTCCCTATCGCCTTGCACACTTTAGACTTTTTCGTAATTTTAGCACCTAAGAGATTTCTATGAAGTGGTAGAACAGAACATCATATGAGTCTGATCACCTATGTCTAATTCAGGAAGAATCATGCATTGAAGGGAGTATTAGTCTCATATGTGTAAGCAATTCCATAATCGAGCCAAATTTTCAAAAGATTTTCTTCAAACCACTTGTTTCCATTTGATCTGGTGACAGTTCTTGTTTGATAAGTTGCAAAGATCAAGCTAGAATCAAGTTGTTACTCAAACCGATTTAGCCTAATCTCATGACAGTTCTTGTTTGATGAGTTGTGAGATTAAGTAAAAATCAGTTACCTAAAAGTCTTTTGAGGGTTTTGCTCGAGAATGGGAAAGTTTGCCTCATCAAACCTAGCCATAAGAAAGTATGTCTTTAGAACGGGCAATAGTCGCGATAGTCATAAGAACATACCTAATTAGATAAGAAACCCATATACATGATCTTTGACGTAATCTCTTAGACTATGCACACTGTAAGTAGTGAACATCAACAAAACTTCGGGACGAAGTTCCTTTTAAAGGGTAGAGACTGTAACAATTCGCATTTCCGGGTCACTATTCATATTTACTATTCACCGTTGCTATTCACTCTCGAAATTTTTATTTCACATTCTCGTAGGATAAATTATTTTAGTAATGACCTGAGAGTTCGACAATCGTTTGATCATTTTCGCAAAAGTTATTTAGAAAACATCGTTTTAAAGCTTCATTTTGGTCGGAACACCATTTTAACATCCCGCGCATAACGAAAACCGTCTCTGAAAATTTTTCCCGCATCAGATAAATTTTTAGATCACTCATGATTAATTAGAGAATTTTTAGGATTTCATTTTAATGTTACCAAATAAGTCCAAATGATACAAAACTAAACTTACGTTTTAAAACATTCTACTTACATCCAGACTTAACGATTCCTGCACTGTATTTCCTAAGATTTTTAGAAACTTTTACATTTTGGAAAAGTCAAACATATTTCCCTCCTCCTTTGACCATAAAGAAATTAAGCTTGTACGTTCTACATTTTTGCTTAAAATCGCGTAACTTTTAGACTTCACATATAACTGTTAAGTTATCCCACGTACGAAGAAAACCACATTTTGACATCTCATATCACTTTTAGATCAATTTTAGTCTACTCTAAATAAATCCACGCTCATTTCCCTGAAATCTCGTTCTTTTATGATAAATTGCATTTTAAACGTTTTAAGCCTACGTTTTCAGTTTTAGCAGCATTTAAGCAACCCGATAGAATGTATCACTCATTTAATATACTTATATGGAGTATATTAACAAGTTTTAACATATTTACAAGTTTCATATTTTTAGTATACCCGGTTTTAAGTTTCGTTACTTTACGACTTACAGTTAGCGATTAACGGATCCAAAACTCACTCCGTAAAAGCAAGATATTATCAAAACTTATAGCTAATCATCCAAGATAGGCATTGAACGAAATTCTTGACCACATGGGATGTTTTTCTTGGTAAATCTTACATAGGAAGCTTTATACATGTGCTAAGTAACTTAATCCTTAAGTATTCTATAGTATAACTAGCCAATTTGATCACAACTCTCTCAAACACATTAACCTCCTCATTTATTCACCAAGAAACTCTTCATTCTATCTCTTCATCACTGATCCATCATCATCATCATAAGTTATCCATCTTTTGAATTCAATCTTCAAGTTATACATCGAAGTTCAAGGCTTAGTTATTCTCTACATAGTTCTAGTGTTCGTTTGGTGATCCCACGGTTGAATTAGGAGCTACACAAGGGTTCTAGGGCTGAATTCATAAGGTTTCTTACAAGGTTAGATCAAGCCTACCACGGGTTAGCATGATGTGTTAAGGATTTGGAAGCTCAGGTTCATATTGAAAGGGTTTAGGTTTTAGTGTCCTAGTTCTTGGTTCTTGATTTGTTTCATCACAAGGCTTGTAAGCAAACTACTATACTTACCTTTGATTTCAGTAAATACTAGTATTTCATATATCTAATATGTTCTATATGCTTATTATACTTGATTACGCTTGGATAATCGGACTAAAACACTAGAAACATCGTAAGGACTTACATTGCAAAACATAAATTGAACAGGGGCTGTAAACGTAATTACTGGGTAAAATTCATGGACTGAGAAACTTAGTTAATTACATAGGATAATAGATCTATGTCTTGTGGTCATGTTTCCAGGTGGCTCGTTCCGTAACTCATCCCGATGAATAAACTAGAGCCAAAACGGCTAAACGTGTCCAAATTTGAGTAACAGATTTCAAACGGGTAAAACTCATAAAACTCGCATATAACCAGCTAAAACCCTAACTTGAATGTGGCCACTGGCCATGCATTAAAAGGAGTTGTAGAACTCGATTTATGACCAAAACCGTGAGACAGTTTGCTGCTGATTGAAATAACTAGTACATTCAAGGGTAAATTGGTAATTTCACATTAGTTAAATAATTTCTGGGGATTTAGGGCCCACTAATATGTTTAGTACTATCAAATACCTTTCCGAGGACATAAAAATCGAGTCGTGATCATTTACGGTTTAGAAGTAACGAGTAGATTTAGACGAGGAAAACTTAAATAAACGAAACGTAAACACTTATACGACTTCACAAATGTTAAGTATCTAAGCATAATTGATGTAATAACTATATAAGGCATGTTTATACATTCACTTCGTTGTTTTAGAATCTAAGACGTGACAACATATTCTAGGTTGTGCGTAGAGACTTCCCGGCTTATCTATCTATTCGTTATACATTTGATATCACATTTATTAAGGTGAGTTTCATAGCCCCTACTTTTATACATTTTGAATTATTTTGGGGGAGATACATGCTCAAACTATTTTCATTTACTTTCACAAGTACTCTAAACTTTTAAGGATTACCGTGAGTTCGTAGCCCCACTTTTACTCGCTTAATTGATTTACAAACTCTTTGGGGAGATACATGCTCAAACATTTGCTTTATACTTTTTACAAATACTCAAAAGCATTATACTTGATTGCATTATACTTGATTGCGTTATACTTGATTGCATTATACGTGATTGTGTTATACTTGATTGCGTTATACTTGATTGTGTTATACTTAAGACGTTGATAAGTCTCCCATACATACGGGCAGTCCCTCGCATGATAAGTCGATGATAAGTCTCCCAACATACATGGAGCAATCCCCTCATTTGCATGATAAGTCGATGATAAGTCTCCCAACATACGGGCAGTCCTCGTTCGCATGAAAGTCTCCCAATATAGACGGAGCAACACTAAGTGCAATAATGTGACCTATTATGTCTGTATGTGTGCTTAACTATAAAATGTACTATATTTTAGTAGTGGGTTGTAAACACACAGGTTTCAAGTTTTGTATGGGCGGAACTTGGAACTGAGTGGATTTACAATTCCTTCTTTGTGTGAACATTCTTTAATGGCTTTTCAACTTATTCAAAACAAACTCTATGAACTCACCAACCATTGTGTTAACACTTTAGCATGTTTATCTCAGGTCATAAGGTGATAGCTAGAGTTTGAAGCATATAGTCGGACTACATATTTTGAAGACTTACACTTTTATCATTTACCATTCGAAACATTTTGTAAACATTTATACATTATACTTTGGGACCTCATTGTTTGTAACTCTGATTTCATTAATCGAATGGTAACTTTTCAAAATGTCTCATTTAGAGGTCGTTTTCTATAACTTGTACTTTGTATTATGAAGTAGCACCCCAATGAGACAATCTTCCGCTGCGGTATTTTGGGGGGTGTTACAGATTGGTATCAGAGCATTGGTTATAGAGAACTAGGTTGCATTTAGAGCCTAGACTATAACTACTATATACATTACCTTCCTCCCTATCGCCTTGCACACTTTAGACTTTTTCGTAATTTTAGCACCTAAGAGAGATTATAAAGCGGACGAAACACCGAACATCAAATGAGTCGATTAGTCCAAGCATTGCATAGTTACTCCTAAATTATACATAGCCTGATCACCTATGTCTAATTCAGGAAGAATCAGGCAATGAAGGAAGTATTAGTATCTTATGTGTAAGCAATTCCGTAATCGAGCCAAATTTTCAAAAGATTTTCTTCAAACCACTTGTTTCCAGTTTGATCTGAGTGACAGTTCTTGTTTGATGAGTTGCAAAGATCAAACTAGAATCAAGTTGTTACTCAAACCGATTTAGCCTAATCTCATGACAGTTCTTGTTTGATGAGTTGTGAGATTAAGTAAAAATCGGTTACCTAAAAGTATTTTGAGGGTTTTGCTCGAGAATGGGAAAATTTTCCTCATCAAACCTAGCCATAAGAAAGTGTGTCTTTAGAACGGGCAATAGTCGCGATAGTCACAAGAACATACCTAATTAGATAAGAAACCCATATACATGATCTTTGAAGTAATCTCTTAGACTATGCACACTGTAAGTAGTGAACATCAAATGTAACTTCCTGGACGGTTCCTTTTAAAGCGGTAGAGATCTGAATAATTCAAGCATTTCCTGTCACTATTCATATTTACTATTCGGGCTTTTTACTATTTACCCTTGAAATTTTTATTTCACATTCTCGTAGGATAAATTATTTTAGTAATGACCTGAGAGTTCGACAATCGTTAGATCATTTTCGCAAAGTTATTACTTAAAACATCGCTTTAAAGCTTCATTTTGGTCGAACACCCATTTTAACATCCCTACAAGATAATCAAACCGTCTCTAAAAATTTTTCCCCGATCGAGATAAAATTTTAGATCACTCATGATTAATCGAGAATTTTAGGATTTCTTACTTAATGTTACCAATACGCCAAATGTTAGCATTAAAACTACAAACTTACGCTTTAAAACAATTCTACTTACATCCAAACTTAACGATTCCTCAAGACTCAGATTTCTAAGATTTTTAGAAACTTACTTTTTGGAAAAGTTTTATAGATGTTGACATTTTTGCTTAAAAATCGCTATGAATCCTTTAGACTTCACGATAACTCATGGTTATCCTAATGCATCTAAGAAAACCACATTTCAACATCTCATATCACTTTAGATCAATTTTATTCTACTCTAAATAAACTACTCGTCATTTCCCCTAAATCTCGCTTCTTTTCTGATAAATTGCATTTTACGCGCTTTTAAGCCTACTGAAAGATTTAAGCAGAACCCGGATAGAATGTATCACTCATTTAATATACTTATATGGAGTATATTAACAAGTTTTAACATATTTACAAGTTTCATATTTTTAGTATACCCGGTTTTAAGTTTCTGTAACATTTAATTTAATTTCAGCTAGCTATTAACGGATCCAAAACTCACTCCGTAAAAGCAAGATATTATCAAAACTTATATCTAGTCATCCAAGATAGGTATTGAACGAAATTCTTGACCACATGGGATGTTTTTCTTGGTAAATCTTACATAGGAAGCTTTATACATGTGCTAAGTAACTTAATCCTTAAGTATTCTATAATATAACTAGCCAATTTGATCACAACTCTCTCAAACGCATTCACCTCCTCATTTATTCACCAAGAAACTCTTCATTTTATCTCTTCATCACTGATCCATCATCATCATCATAAGTTATCCATCTTTTGAATTCAATCTTCAAGTTATACATCGAAGTTCAAGGCTTAGTTATTCTCTACATAGTTCTAGTGTTCTTTTGGTGATCCCACGGTTGAATTAGGAGCTACACAAGGGTTCTAGGGCTGAATTCATAAGGTTTCTTACAAGGTTAGATCAAGCCTACCACGAGTTAGCATGATGTGTTAAGGATTTGGAAGCTCGGGTTCATATTGAAAGGGTTTAGGTTTTAGTGTCCTAGTTCTTGGTTCTTGATTTGTTTCATCACAAGGCTTGTAAGCAAACTACTATACTTACCTTTGATTTCAGTAAATACTAGTATTTCATATATCTAATATGTTCTATATGCTTATTATACTTGATTACGCTTAGATAATCGGACTAAAACACTAGAAACATCGTAAGGACTTATATTGCAAAACAGAAACTGAACAGGGGCTGTAAACGTAATTACTGGGTAAAATTCATGGACTGAGAAACTTAGGTAACTACATTGGATAATAGATCTATGTCTTGTGGTCATTTTTCCAGGTGGCTCGTTCCGTAACTCATCCCGATGAATAAACTAGAGCAAAACGATAGCAACGTGTCCAAATCGAGTAACAGATTTCAAACAGGTAAAACTCATAAAACTCGCATATAACCAACTATTGGTCAAAGAATAAAAGTTGTAGCTAACACCCTAACTTGAATGTGGCCGCTGGCCGTGCATTAAAAGGAGTTGTAGAACTCAACTTATGACCAAAACCGTGAGACAGTTTGCTGCTGATTTAAATAACTAGTACATACAATGGTAAATTGGTAATTTCACATTAGTTAAATAATTTCTGGGGAAGTAGGGCCCACTGATCTGTTTAGTACTATCAATTACCTTTCCGAGGACATAAAAATCGAGTCGTGATCATTTACGGTTTAAAAGTGACGAGTAGATTTAGACGGGGAAAACTTAAATAAACGAAACGTAAACACTTATACGACTTCGCAAATGTTAAGTATCCAAGCATAATTGATGTAATAACTATATAAGGCATGTTTATACATTCATTTCGTTGTTTTAGAATCTAAGACATGACAACATATTCTAGGTTGTGCGTAGAGACTTCCCGGCTTATCCATCGATTCGTTATACATTGGATATCACATTTATTAAGGTGAGTTTCATAGCCCCTACTTTTATACATTTTGAATTATTTTCGGGGAGATACATGCTCAAACTATTTTCATTTACTTTCACAAGTACTCTAAACTTTTAAGGATTACCGTGAGTTCGTAGCCCCACTTTTACTCGCTTAATTGATTTACAAACTCTTTGGGGAGATACATGCTCAAACATTTGCTTTATACTTTTTACAAATACTCAAAAGCATTATACTTGATTGCATTATACTTGATTGCGTTATACTTGATTGCATTATACTTGATTGCGTTATACTTTATTGCGTTATACTTGATTGTGTTATACTTAAGACGATGATAAGTCTCCCAACATACACAGAGCAGTCCCCTCGTTCGCATGATAAGTCGATGATAAGTCTCCCAACATACATGGAGCAGTCCCCTCGTTCGCATGATAAGTCGATGATAAGTCTCCCAACATACACGGAGCAGTCCCCTCGTTCGCATGAATGTCTCCCAATATAGACGGAGCAACACTAAGTGCAATAATGTGAACTATTATGTCTGTATGTGTGCTTAACTATAAAATGTACTATATTTTAGTAGTGGGTTGTAAACACACAGGTTGCAAGTTTTGTATGGGCGGAACTTGGAACTGAATGGATTTACAATTCCTTTGCTGTGTGAACATTCTTTAAAGGCTTTTCAACTTATTCAAAACAAACTCTATGAACTCACCAACCATTGTGTTGACACTTTAGCATGTTTATCTCAGGTCATAAGGCGATAGCTAGAGTTTGAAGCATATAGTCGGACGACATATTTTGAAGACTTACACTTTTATCATTTACCATTCGAAACATTTTGTAAACATTTATACATTATACTTTGGGACCTCATTGTTTGTAACTCTGATTTCATTAATCGAATGGTAATTTTTCAAAATGTCTCATTTAGAGGTCGTTTTCTATAACTTGTACTTTGTATTATGAAGTAGCACCCCAATGAGACAATCTTCCGCTGCGGTATTTTGGGGGGTGTTACAGATTAGTATCAGAGCATTGGTTATAGAGAACTAGGTTGCATTTACAAAGATAGACTATAACTACTATATACGTTACCTTCCTCCCTATCGCCTTGCACACTTTAGACTTTTTTGTAATTTTAGCACCTAAGAGAGATTTCTATGAACTGACTGAAACACCGAACATCATATGAGTTGATTAGTCCAAGCATTGCATAGTTACTCCTAAATTATACATAGCCTGATCACCTATATCTAATTCAGGAAGAATCATGCAATGAAGGGAGTATTAGTCTCATATGTGTAAGCAATTCCGTAATCGAGCCAAATTTTCAAAAGATTTTCTTCAAACCACTTGTTTCAGTTTGATCGGTGTGTTCTTGTTTGATGAGTTGCAAAGATCAAACTAGAATCAAGTTGTTACTCAAACCGATTTAGCCTAATCTCATGACTGTTCTTGTTTGATGAGTTGTGAGATTAAGTAAAAATCGGTTACCTAAAAGTCTTTTGAGGGTTTTGCTCGAGAATGGGAACATTTGCCTCATCAAACCTAGCCATAAAAAAGTATGTCTTTAGAACGGGCAATAGTCGCGATAGTCACAAGAACATACCTAATTAGATAAGAAACCCATATACATGATCTTTGACGTAATCTCTTAGACCATGCACACTGTAAGTAGTGAACATCAACGAACTTGTGACGAAGTTCCTTTTAAAGGGTAGAGACCAGTAACAATTCGCATTTCCGGGTCACTATTCATATTTACTATTCACCGTTACTATTCACTTTTTACAATTTACTCCCGAAATTTTTATTTCACATTCTCGTAGGATAAATTATTTCAGTAATGACCTGAGAGTTCGACAATCGTTAGATCATTTTCGCAAAAGTTATTAAGAAAACATCGTTTTAAGGCTTCATTTTGGTCGGAACACCATTTTAACATCCCGCGCATAACGAAAACCGTCTCTGACAATTTTCCTCGCATCAGATAAATTTTTAGATCACTCATGATTAATTAGAGAATTTTTAGGATTTCATTTTAATGTTACCAAATACGCCCAGCGCAGTACAAAACTAAACTTACGTTTTAAACAATTCTACTTACATCCAGACTTAACGATCCTGCACTGTATTTCCTAAGATTTTTAGAAACTTTTACATTTTTGGAAAAGTCAAACATATTTCCCTCATCCTTTGACCATAAAGAAATTAAGCTTGTACGTTCTACATTTTTGCTTAAAATCGCGTAACTTTTAGACTTCACGTATAACTGTTAAGTTATCCCACGTACAAAAAAAACCACATTTTGACATCTCATATCACTTTTAGATCAATTTTAGTCTACTCTAAATAAATCCGCGGTCATTTCCCGGAAATCTCGTTCTTTTCTAATAAATTGCATTTTACGCGTTTTAAGCCTACGTTTTCAGTTTTAGCAGCATTTAAGCAACCCGATAGAATGTATCACTCATTTAATATGCTTATATGGAATATATTAACAAGATTTAACATATTTACAAGTTTTAACATATTTACAAGTTTCATATTTTTAGTATACTCGGTTTTAAGTTTCGTGACTTTACGACTTACAGTTAGCGATTAACGGGACCAAAACTCACTCCGTAAAAGCAAGATATTATCAAAACTTATATCTAGTCATCCAAGATAGGCATTGAACGAAATTCTTGACCACATGGGATGTTTTTCTTGGTAAATCTTACATAGGAAGCTTTATACATGTGCTAAGTAACTTAATCCTTAAGCATTCTATAGTATAACTAGCCAATTTGATCACAACTCTCTCAAACACATTCACCTCCTTATTTATTCACCAAGAAACTCTTCATTTTATCTCTTCATCACTGATCCATCATCATCATCATAAGTTATCCATCTTTTGAATTCAATCTTCAAGTTATACATCGAAGTTCAAGGCTTAGTTATTCTCTACATAGTTCTAGTGTTCTTTTGGTGATCCCATGGTTGAATTAGGAGCTACACAAGGGTTCTAGGGCTGAATTCATAAGGTTTCTTACAAGGTTAGATCAAGCCTACCAAGGGTTAGCATGATGTGTTAAGGATTTGGAAGCTCGAATTCATATTGAAAGGGTTTAGGTTTTAGTGTCCTAGTTCTTGGTTCTTGATTTGTTTCATCACAAGGCTTGTAAGCAAACTACTATACTTACCTTTGAGACTTCCCGGCTTATCCATCGATTCGTTATACATTGGATATCACATTTATTAAGGTGAGTTTCATAGCCCCTACTTTTATACATTTTGAATTATTTTTGGGGAGATACATGCTCAAACTATTTTCATTTACTTTCACAAGAACTCTAAACTTTTAAGGATTACCGTGAGTTCGTAGCCCCACTTTTACTCTCTTAATTGATTTACAAACTCTTTGGGGGAGATACATGCTCAAACATTTGCTTTATACTTTTTACAAATACTCAAAGCATTATACTTGATTGCATTATACTTGATTGCGTTATACTTGATTGCATTATACTTGATTGCGTTATACTTGGTTGCGTTATACTTGATTGTGTTATACTTAAGACAATGATAAGTCTCCCAACATACACAGAGCAGTCCCCTCGTTCGCATGATAAGTCGATGATAAGTCTCCCAACATACACAAAGCAGTCCCCTCGTTCGCATGATAAGTCGATGATAAGTCTCCCAACATACACGGAGCATTCCCCTCGTTCGCATGAAAGTCTCTCAATATAGACGGAGCAACACTAAGTGCAATAATGTGAACTATTATGTCTGTATGTGTGCTTAACTATAAAATGTACTATATTTTAGCAGTGGGTTGTAAACACACAGGTTGCAACTTTTGTATGGGCGGAACTTGGAACTGAGTGGATTTACAATGCCTTTGCTGTGTGAACATTCTTTAAAGGCTTTTCAACTTATTCAAAACAAACTCTATGAACTCACCAACCATTGTGTTGACACTTTAGCATGTTTATCTCAGGTCATAAGGCGATAGCTAGAGTTTGAAACATATAGTCGCACGACATATTTTGAAGACTTACACTTTTATCATTTACCATTAGAAACATTTTGTAAACATTTATACATTATACTTTGGGACCTCATTGTTTGTAACTCTGATTTCATTAATCGAATGGTAACTTTTCAAAACCTCTCATTTAGAGGTCGTTTTCTATAACTTATACTTTGTATTATGAAGTAGCACCCCAATGAGACAATCTTCCGCTGTGGTATTTTGGGGTTGTTACAACGTACCTACGGTATTCATGGATCTCATGAATAGGGTGTGCAAACGGTATTTGGATAAGTTTGTAATAGTATTTATCGACGACATATTGATTTACTCGAAGAACAAAGAAGAGCACGAAGGACACCTCAGAACGATCTTAGGACTACTCAAGAAGGAGAGATTGTATGCCAAATTTTTGAAGTGTGATTTTTTGAAACCAAAAAGTACAATTTCTTGGTCATGTCATTGATAGCCAAGGGTTACAGGTTGACCCTGCAAAGTTCGAGGCCGTGAGAGATTGGGCCACCCCAACAAATCCTACGGAGATTCGTCAATTTTTAGGACTTGCCGGATATTACAGAAGATTCATTGAAGGTTTTTCTAAGATAGCTAAAGCTTTGACCAAGTTGACACAGAAGAACCCGAGAAGTACAGTGGGGAAAGAAACAAGAATCGCCTTTCAGTTATTGAAGCAAAAGCTCTGCAGGCGCCAATTTGGCACTACCCAAAGGAATCGAAAACTTCGTTGTATACTGCGATGCTTCACACAAAGGACTTGGAGCGTGTTAAATGCGTGAAGAAAGTGATAGCTTATGCTTCTCGACAACTTAAGGTTCATGAGAAGAATTACACCACTCATTATCTTGAGTTGGGAGTTGTAGTTTTTGCACTCAAGATTTGGAGGCACTACCTCTACGGTACTAAGTGTACAGTGTTTACAGACCACAAGAGTTTGCAATATATACTTGATTAGAAGGAACTTAACATGAGGCAACGTCGTTGGTTGGAATTACTTAGCGATTACGATTGTGAAATTAAATATCACCCGGGGAAAGCCAATGTCGTGGCATATGCCCTTAGCCAGAAAGAAAGACACAAGCCGTTGAGAGTCAAATCATTAGGAATGACGATTAGTTCACCTCTACCGTCAAAAATCCTTGAGGCTCAGATCGAAGCACTCAAGGAGGAAAATCGACCTAGTGAACAACTCTATGGTATGCCCGAGAATGCAAATGGCTTTGTAAAGAGATTAGACGGAGTATTATGCTTCAAGGATAGAATTTGGGTACCACTTTATGGAGGGATATGAGAGTTGATTATGCATGAGTCGCAAAAGTCGAAGTATTCTATTCACCCGTGTTCGATAAGATGTATCAGGATCTCAAGAAGCTTTATGGTGGCCGAATATGAAAGCAGAAATTGCCACGTATGTTAGCAAATGCCTTACTTGCTCTAAGGTAAATGCTGAATACCAGAAACCTTCAGGATTAGTTCAGAAACCAGAAATTCCCCAATGGAAATGGGAACACATTACAATGGATTTCATCACTAAACTCCCTAAGACATCAGGCGGTTACGACGCTATTTGGGTAATTGTAGATCGTCTTACCAAATCAGCCCATTTCATTCCAATCAGAGAGACTTATTTCATGGAACAACTTACTAGACTTTATGTCAAGGAAATAGTCTCAATGCACGGTGCACCAATTTCCATCATTTTCGACAGAGATAGTCGATTCACCTCAAACTTTTGGAAATCAGTACAAGATGCATTTGGAACCACATTAGAGGTGAGCACTGCCTATCATCCTCAGACCGATGGTCAGAGCGAAAGAACGATTCAGACATTAGAAGATATGCTCAGAGCATGTGTGATTGATTTTGGAAATGGTTGGGCTAACCATTTGCCATTGATCGAATTCTCTTACAATAATAGTTATCACACCAGCATAAAAGCAGCACCATTCGAGGCACTCTATGGTCGAAAGTGCCGATCACCTGCTCTGTTGGGCGAGGTTGGTGATGCACAACTCACTGGTCCCATATGGTTCGTGAAACAACAGAAATGATAATTCAGATCTGAGATAGACTTCGAACTGCCAGAAGCTGACAGAAAAGTTACGCAAACCATTAGAATTTCTAGTTGGCGACAAGTTTATGTTGAAAGTATCACCTTGGAAAGGCGTGATATGATTCGGAAAACGCGGGAAGTTGAACCCGAGGTACATTGGGCCATTTAAAATTCTGAACAGATTCGGCCCTGTAGCATATCGACTTGAGCTTCCGTCAAAACTCAGCCATGTACATAACACATTTCACGTTTCAAACCTCAAGAAGTGTCTTTCGGATGAATCACTCGTAATTCCACTAGAAGAAATTCAATTCGACAATAAACTCAATTTCGTGGAGGAACCAGCAGAAATCATGGACCAAGAGGTCAAACAGTTGAAACAAAGTCGAATATCTATCGTGAAAGTTCACTGGAATTCTCAAAGAGGTCCCGAGTTTACTTGGGAACGGGAAGACCAGATGCGACTCAAATATCCTCACCTTTTCACTGATAACACTGTAGAAACCAACATGGACTGAATTCAGGGACTGAATTCCTTTTTGGGTGGGCGAATGTGAAAAATCGTAATTTGAGGTCATTTCTCAAAATTACTATTCACTTGTTACTATTCATCATTTTACTATTCATCATTTTTGAAGTCAGTTTGCGACTTTGAGAGGTTATTTTAAAATTTTACTATTCACAAAACACTATTCATTCCTGGAGAAAAATCACTATTCATGATTTACTATTCATCATTTTTCGTAAACTAGGTTTACGAGTGTCAAATTTGCGTAACCGTAAGGGTTTAGCTGCGTATTCATGAAACATCATTGAGAACACTACATATAGATTAGAGTTAGTCTACATATCATCAGTAACATTATTTTCATATTAGTTCATGCATGGGTTTGCATATTTCATAAACGTATATTTATTTATTAAATAAACGCTATCGCACGATCATTTATTTTGAATAATTGATCCGACACTTCCAACAATTATTCTGATATATTTTTATACTCATTTTAAGACTATAAAAATCATATTATAAGTTTACCCGATGTTTTGAATTTATTTTGATATATAAATTGTTATATATATATTTACGACGGTTTTCATAAATTCTATTCAATAATTATTTATCCACCCGATACTTACGAAAAATGTATTTTTATAATTTTTATGACTTCGATATATTTTATTTTGTTCCGTTAAAATCAATTTCTAGTTAACGCTACACTTAATAATTAATTATATGTACAAAATACACATTATACATAACTTTATACACATTTAGACATCAAAAATACAAAACCCTTTTCCCCAAAATACCCTTGCCGACCACCCCCCTTCGTCATCCATTTTTATAAAAATCTTGACCCTAATAGATGTACACATACTCATTTTTTATAGATATTTGTATAATACAAATATTATATTCATTTAAAACACATACATACACATATCAAAAGGTGAAAAATGCAAGAAACCCTCTCCTTTCTTTGTTGAGGATCGGCCAAGCAAGAAAAAGAAGAAGAAACCAAAGATTTTTCAAGATCAAGTGATTACACAACTCTAGTATACTTCAATATTAGGTTTTGAAATAAAAACCAAGAAGTTATTAAGTACCTTGTTACTTTAAACCTCATCATACTACTAGTAAGCTTCTCATAATTTTTACTACTCTTTCATAATCATACTTGATCTATTTTATCATTCTAGTATAAAAATATGCATGTATTATATGTATTCATACCACTTTTCTCATAATTTTTACTACTCTTTCACAATCATACTTGATCTATCTTATGAAACCTATCATTGTTGATGAAGTTTAGGAACCCATGACACCCTAAAAAGGTGTACGGTAGGTTTAGAATAGTTTTGGTGTTGATTGGAAGGGTTTAGTACAAGCTTTCAACTAGAAAAATCATTTTCGACAACAAATAATTGAGGTCTGTCAATTTTTATAAAATCTGGAAATTTTAGCAGGTCATGGATTATTTTGGTTTATATTTTCAGAAAATATACTTTAAAATGAAACCGTGGTCGCTTGAACGGGTTAAAACGGGTTTATAACGAAAAAGATACGTTAATTTTAAGTTTAACGACGGAAAACTAATTTTCTGAAATAATGTAAGCTGTCAAGGGATTTTTAAGGGGAAAAATCGACTTTTAAACATAATATAAATGAGTCGATTTATCAAAAATATATTAATATACATTAACACAAAACTAAGGATATATAAATCGTAGAAAACGGACCTATATCGCTCAAGATATACGTATTTGAATTACGAAGATCACAACTATTTTTCTTCAACACTAACACTTTATATATTCACTATTTTGCGATTAAGCTTCGCAAGGTTAGAGTTGTCAAAGTATATATTATTTTGCGACGAAAAACTATAAATTCTTGTTCTATTTCTAAACGATTATCATGGAATGTTGTTTCAACATATTTAAGCGAAAATTATTTTATAATTTGACAAGACTTTATAAACTTATTTTTCGACGATAAACTTTATTTTCAAATGCACAAGTGGTATGGATATCATATGAGTTTGCAAGCACAACATTAAATCATGACTTATATTAGATAATATCATTCATAATAGGTCGCAGTTAGAGATTGCGCCTCATTTCAGTGTATCCACTTTTGCCATCATAATCATTGTATCAAGTGAGTTTTCATAGCCCCGTTTTTCAAGTTTATAATTCATTTCAAACCTACGGGGGAGAATACATTGCACATCATTTTATTACGAGCCCAAGTATATCGAATTCATTTACTTTGCTTAAGTTACCTCATTGCCAATTGAATATCCCCATTTCATTATCATGAACCGTTAATTACGAAGTTAGCGAGGGTGAGTGAATAGATCTATTGAGGGTGACTCCTCCATCCGGGTTGGTGGTTCCAACTGGTGAAACTGATGCATTTCATTTAATATCAGAATGACAATTTTTTGGCAAACACTCTGTTGGGGAGAATATCATGATCAGTCTAGCTTCGGTGTCATGTGCTTATAGCAATTGTATCATTTTTATGTGACATATTTGCCATACAGGACATATACTTGTGGTAGTCGTATAAAACATTTTCATAAATCTATGATTTCTCACCAACATTATTGTTGACCGTTTTAGCAATGTATTTTCATGTATCTAAGGCATATACTCCATGGCATGCATAAGGACTTATCATAGAGTCGCGGTGACGACGCGTCTCACTTGTATATTATGGCACTTTTAAACATCGTTTGGTTTGTAACAAACTTATTTCCGCAAACGTTGACTACCTTTTGGGACCTATCTTTTGTAACTCCGAATGCTCTAATATATATCAAACGATGTGTTTTTAAAACGACACTTTAGGTCGTTCAATATAACTGTAACTGTGATGCTATGGCAGTCATCCCCCAGGAATTCCATTCCGCTGCAAAACAGGTAATTTGGGGGTGTGACACAATGTCAGCTTGAATGTTTTATGACGACTTTGGTTTCGGTGAATATCTGTTTTAGGGAAACATGCAGCGGTTCATCAACGATTCATTCTCCATCATCAACAATTCTTTACCCATATGTAGACAACTTCATAAACCATACTAAGTCAAGTAGTATAAACTACTTCCCCCTGGAGGTTGTCCGTAAACCAACAAAGTATACGTTTCTCCCCCATGATGGTTTCGAACTTTCGGAAGCATCATTACGTATATGACCATTTGCACAAAAAGTTCTTGTCTTAAGCAAACATCTTGAAAAATCATGACTGACGCTGAAGATTCTTGAAACTTTTGCTTAGACTGTGAAGTATCATTGACATTATGTGGCATCGAATAATCTATGGGAATTTTTGATCACATCTCATCCTTTGAACTCTTTGGTAAACACACCATTCACGAATTTAGTCGGCTATTGCAGTGACCACTTAAAGAAGTAAATCCGATATGCCAAACTTGAATCATGACGTAAGATTCCCCAGATTTGTTACTTTAGCTTGTACTAATCCTTGTCAAGAAGAAATGGTATACCCAATGTACAAAACCTCTTGACGTATCCTCAACTGCGTGAGACACCGAAGTGATAGTTACGTTGTGGGTTAAGCGAGAAAGAATCACAAACGTAACTAAATAGCCAAGTCTTTATCACACTCTTTAACAGGCCAAACAAGTCATCTTCACGGAAGGTTAGAAAGAAAGAAGACGAAATAAGTACACGCGCCTGGAAAACCTCACATCCATTTCAAATAAGAAATATCGAACTTAAATAACCCCGTAGTCAACTTGGTTCCAATAACAATTCAATCCTTGACAAAATATTCTACGTAAAAATGTATACACCAAAGAATCAAACCGCATGACACAACAAATCTCATCATCACATTAACTCCTTAAATCTTTTCAAGTTGCAAGTCTCATTATGTAACTGCATCAACAATTCGGGCTTATATCCAAATTGTATACTTTTAGTCCATTAACCAAGAGACCCAAACAAAAGTTACTCATGTGTTCAATCAGCCCAAGAAATCCATTACATGAATAACGCACGTAGGCTCCAAAGTCTAATATAGTCCGTTTCATATTCCATGACAAAAGTATACACCCGATCCAACGCTCATTCTTCATAAACAATCACCTCAAAATTATGTCACAGATTTACCTCAAAAATTTTGCCACTCATACACATCAATTTTAAAATTTGAATTATTTGACATAAAATTTACGTATGGTTAAATCAACATTTCTTTGTCCTATGAAGTGATTTTGTATACTGAATGAATGAGGTAGCTAAATGTTTTCATGTAACCCAAAATCATCCAGCCCATTTCCAAGAAGAGTACCGTTCGGCCCATTTAGTCTTATAGCAGATCCGATCCAACTCCCTCTTAACCCTAATCATACAGTGTTTATATCCCCTTACAAATCACACATAGCCGAATCTTAAGAAACCCTAATTTATCTCTCCACAAAGACGCCTCATTTCCTGATTTCAGATCATAGACGCAACAATAATTAAATCTCACATCAGCCATAAGCATCATATAATCCGCCCCTCAATATAACTGAAACCATCCGACCCTACTACTTATCTCAACAAAATCATCAGCCTCCTCTACTATTTCAATCAAAAACGAACATCACCACAGGGATGGTTTGATGTACATTGAGTTGGCAGCGAGATATAATGCAAGGTAATGGCCATTATTTGATCGATTATCTTTCGTTTACCTTTGTTCTTATTAACCGAACAAGAAGAAGGATGAAACCATGAAAGGTTTTGTCCTTACTTCAATTTATTCTAATATTAACATTAAGACACTGATCAATGATGTATTATCTCATGTAAATGAATTATAGAGGACGGATATGGGTTCCAAAAATTTACACGTTGAATCTGAGATCACTAAAAAGTCTTTTCATTTTTCATTTTCCATCTATTCATGAATCGGATCTGTGAATATGCTCTTTGTGGTGTTGTTAGAATCTGAAAGATGTTATTGATACATCTTTTGACCCACGAAGGGAGACTCTAAGATCAGTTAAGATTAATAGTTCGAGTCTTTTTTTAGATGTAGATGAGTCTTGTTTTAGATGTATATGAGTCATTGTCATGGATCTGTGATGATGTTATTCATTCGTTTGAGGGACCTTCAAAGGTCTTGATTTATCATTAATGTATGAAATGAATAAACCTGAGATCATATGTTGTTGTGTCTAGATTAGGTATGATGTTGGTTTTGGTTTAGACATGGATCAGTGATGATGTCGTTGATGGTTTTGGATCTGTGATGTTTGAACTCGTGTGTATAACCTTGAAAAGTCTTGATGGTTAATTCCTTTTATCATTGAGTCTTGATGAAGTGGTATTTGTTGATGTAGATTTAGAAGCTTTTAGATGTTGATTATGTGGTCATGTGGTCAAAATGCAGTCATCATCATCATCTACTCCTTTTCAGTCAAAACGCAGCGACAACACTTGAGTCAAAACGCAAAGTGTTTGATCAAAACCCAGTCTCATTTGTTTTAAACAAACCGCACACCTTTTTGTTAAACCGCAGTCTTTTAACAAAACGCATATTTATCAAACCGCTTCTCATTTAAAGGTCAACAAACCGCAGTTAGCTTTTTGACCATTAATAGAAAAAACACAATTGACTCAAAAGTCAAATCGCATCTAGTTTTTGAAACAGACAAACCACATACTAAGGAATCACAACGCATAGTAACAAACCGCATAGAGACAAATCTCTTTCGGTACATCGAATCTGGACAGTTTTGACAAACCTCTTCGAAGAAATTAACCACAAACCGCATTGAAGAATAAGTTGTAAAACTGTTATAAAAACTGCATCAAAATCAGATTAATAATATAACACCAGCAGATTCACAACTAAAACAGCTTTGGAACAACTTTAGCATCAACAGAATTTGTAATAGAACTTGTAGAAAATCTGTTTTGACCATATAAACACAGTTATGGACCGGATTCAACAACCAACAACACCAAACAACAAGACAACATCAATACACATCAAAACAACATCAAACCATATCAAACCTCATCCAAAACTACACAAACCGCATACAAGACTACACAAATCGCATATACGAACCCATACGAATCATCAAAACAACAAAACCAGGCTCTGATGCCAATAGTAGGATCATTCATTTTATGTTGTTTGATGATTCGGGTGGTCTAGGATTATGATGATACAAGAGTGCCATGTTTAGAGAGATGAAGAGAGTAGAGAGGGAATTCTAGAGAGACAGAGAGATAAAACAAAAATGTGAAGGTTAGATTAAGAAGTTCCACCCCTTCCAAGGATGGAAGGGGTATTTATAGTTACAAAGAATGCGTCCTTCTATCAGACTGTGGATCAGGAATACAGTGGGTAAAGACCCGTCCTTCCTCCACGGTGTTGCACTAAACTAATAACTAACAAATTGACTACTAAATAACGTAAATAACAATATGTCTATGAGCTAACATATGCTAGACTATAATTGGGGTGACCGACACTTCCTTATGGAATTTCCAATTCCTAACAAATATCATTCAATAAAACGAGAGAAATGATGTACATAACTTTAAAACTAAGAAAATTATCCAAACATGAACTATGATTCCTAATCAATCTAAGTTAAGCTTAAGAATAGAACACCACTTGAATTCCTAATTTAACAACCCGTAATTTTTCATAAGGTAAAATGACTATTTTACCCTTTGACATTTTAAAGTTGACCTTTGACTTTGAATTTTTGACTATTTGACTTTTACTATTGATCCCGTAAAAAATTTTATTTTTATTTTACCGTAATGACAAGATAAATAAAACTCGACAAGTCGTCCTAACGACGTACGTTGAATCCATACATAACCGATTTCACAAAACCGTGTCTGAGAACTACTTTAGGGTTTAAACGTCATTTGGGTATCCCGTTATGTCCATAAAACACTATAAACATTAAAAATATGTAATTCTACCATTCTACAACAATTCCACAAGTTCTGCGTTTTACACGAATTACGCATTCTTGACCCGCGTTTCCAGCTCTAGGCAGCGTTTTAGCACCCAATGAGACTTATCACTCAATTTATATTTTTATATGGAGTATAATGACGAGTCTCATCATTCCTGCAAATTTCTTATTTTTACGATACCCGATTTTACGTTTTATAGCTTAACAAATTACGGTTGGCATTTAACGGAACCAAAATACATCATAAAATCAAGATATTATGAAGACATAATATCTAAGTCCACTAACACATATGATTCACCATGGTGGTGGCTTGGTTTTAGCCATTTTGAATGTAAATCCTTACATGTGTCTTTAACTTAACCATGGTTAGTAATTAACCCAATACATGGTTAACCAAACCTTCCCTCCTATAAATACAAGTGAAAGACTTCACAAAAACCCTCATTCCTCCCGTCTTGGTCGTTCATATCACAACTCAAACACACATTCCATAATTTGATTCATGACTACAAGTTTATGCTAAGAAGTTGCAAGTAACAAGTTACTACATCAAATCTCTAGCAAGTTTAAGTGATCTTCTTGAGTTTAAATCCACTCACGTCACTTAAGACTTCATCACCAATCCTTCAAAATTACAAGAAGTGTAGAAGGGTGCCAAGGTGTAAAAAGCTTGATCAATAAAAGTCCTAATCCTTACTAGCTACTTCTTACTTTAGAAAGCCAAAAGTTGTAAGCAACTCATCACCACCACCACTCCATTGTATCATGTTTATTATTACTAATCTTGTCAAATACATGCTATATATATGGTTACTATGTTGATTCATGATGTACATATAATCAAACATATGTTTTAATTCACATATTTTCATAAAATTAACAAACTAGTAAACTAGTCATATTCTACATATTTGAAACCATTTAAAACAATTATATATGGACTTTCTAACTTACATATTACTATAGACAAAATCAAAAGGTAAACATAGCAACTTGAATCACCAGAAATGGACAAACGAGTCAAAAGTTATGGTAAAAAGAAGTTAACAAACCTTAGAAATGACCATTTTCATTACAGCTGAATCTGTTTTAAAATAAGTGGTACTTCTGTTCCGAATCATCAAAAACTTAAAACATGAATGTTGTCCGGAACGATGTTTTATGTCTACCGCGAAGGAACTCGGCCTGAAAAAACCAAATGATATCATTTACTGCCTAATATTTGTAAAACAGTTTTTATCGGCAAAAATTGGATTTTTACAAGTTAAAAGTATAAAAACCATGTCATTTTCATAACTAGTTACATATTGAATTGTTACTAAAATTTCATTATTGACTATATTAATAAGTTATGACTACTTGTAAACTATGAGAATTTGTAAAAACTAAATGTTTATTAAAAACATAATAAAACTTTATAATATAATAATCGCCAGTCAAAATATATATTTTATCTACTAAGTGCTACAATACTAGGGAGCTTCATGTGAGGGGTTTCATTTGAGTAAAACATATTGACGAGCTACTGGATTTACGATTTAACGTGTCCTAGCTCCTCGAACGTTTACTACATGACCTCTGAACTATGATGGCCCGAACGGTAGTACGATATCTATAAACTAAATTCGTTTTCACATATTAAAAATGTTACTATAAACATCAAACTATAAATGACTATATCATGATCAACATAGAGATATATAGGATGGTTTATGTTTTCCAAAAACATTATTCCAAACCTAAGTCGCAACATTCCATTTTTAGGTTGCACGTAGAAGTTTCCCGATTTATCCATCACATCCGTTAAAGTACTTAACATCATTAAACTCTAGGTGAGTTCATAGCCCCACTTTCTATTACTTGATTGTTTTACAAACCCTTGGGGGAGATACATGCTTTATTTTAAATCGAACACATTGCTTTCAAAATGTATGCTTATCTGATTGTTTTATTAGCACTAAGTTACCGCATTTGCAAAACTTAATTCCCTAAATCATGAATCATTAATCACTAGTGAGAGTGGGTGCGAATATTGTGAATAGATCTATTCGGATTGACGAATCCCGTTTGTGTTGACCGGGTAGGAAAACAAGCGCACTATATTTGAGTAACATTAGGTAAAAACAGCAATTTTTACCTGTTAGGGCTCGCACCGACATTTTCGCCAATTAATTTTGGAACACGTTAACACCTTGATTGCATGATGCTTAGTCTGATAATAACTGTTTTGTTTTCAAACCATTGGTGTGCATTTATAACTCACACTACAAACATAATGTGTTCAACCATCAAACAAACTCTATGAATTTCACTCAACCTTTGTGTTGACAGTTTTAAGCATGTATTTCAGGTCCATAATGTCGGAAGCTGGCACGGAAGGGCAAGGACAAGATCAAGAATGCTATAAATATTTTATCATTCACAAAACATCAAAAAACTTTATATTGATGTATTTTTTAAATAATGGAACCAACTGGGACCTATTTCGTAAACTCTGATATATTTGAATGATAAAGCCTTTTTAAAACGACTCATTTATTTCTATTATTATGACTGTTGTGCCATCAAATAACACCCAGTCTGAATTCAACTGCATATCACGAAATTGGGGTGTTACACCTAAGCTCAAGGAAGTTTAGGTTTGTTGACCTCAACGAAACGCTCAAGGAGGTGATAGAACATGAAACGTAGCTCGTCATATACTTCATGTACTAAACCTTCAACATGTTGACAATGATAACAATCTTTGTCATGGCTAGGGAATGGTGGTAGTAGGAAGGAAGTGTTTTGAGATGGAAGGTTGGGTTGAGGTTCCACAAAAGAAGAAGGGTTTTGTGGAGGTATGTTAGATGAAGTTGGAGGTGGTTCAACTAAGGATGCTTGTGGTGGTAGAGAGGTGTCTACTTCCATGTAATCTGGTTGTTGATTCCTCATAATCCAAAATGGACTATTTGAGGGTGATGGAGAAAAGAATACCGGTGCTAGTGTTGTTTCAACATCATGGTTTTGTTGTTGCCCTATTCTCTCAATTGAGGAGAATGTTGGCAATGGTGGAGGATGAGATGGCCTAGAAGGCAAGTCCTCTAAATTGTAGAGGTGTGGAGATGAGAGTGGAGTGGTGAAGGATATGGCTCTAGGCACTAAGGGTGATAGTTTAGTGGAAATAGGGGTGTTTGGTTTGGGAGGTATAGTAGTGTTTGGCAAGGGTAGTTTTGTGGGAACAATCCTTTGGGGGATTGTTCTGATCGGTTGAGTTGGTTGAGATGGAATTCTAGCGTTTATGGTTTTAACGGGTGATGATTCGGTTGACGAGATTTCGTAAACAACCACAGCAAGTTTCTTGGGAGGTCCTTTGGTGGATGAGTTAGCACTAGGAGATTTCCTCATGATGAGATGACAAATGGATAGTGAAGTAAGGGCTTTTAGTTGCTGAGAATGAGGTTGTAAATGGTTATTTGGAAGTACTAACAAAGAGGTTTATAAAGGGAAGGAGTTAGTAAGTGAATTTAAGGCTTAAGCCACTAAAATCCTTCAATTTGCAATGATTTGCATGCACAAGAGTAAACTACAAAGTTGCACTGATCTAGGAAGTCAATTAAGACAAGGTGGAGTGTTCAAGTTAGCAAGGAGAGCTTGAAATGATTGTTTTAGCATAGTCTGTGCAGCCGGTTCCCACGGTTCCCTCAAATGAGGGATCTGGCTATCAACTGTCACAAAAAAAAGAAGATGATGTGTAGTAAGGTCTAATACCTACACATCTTGAGTGTTTTCAGTCTTCTCAGGTGTCTTAAATGATATAAGATTTAAATGATCAAGTGAAATGAGTAGGGATAGCTAATGATTGTCTTTTATGGAAAGAAATGGGGCTTTATGAGCACCAATTGATGATCAAGGATGACACTAAGAAATTTGAGAGTGTCAAGTGGAGTCAAATGATCCTAGAGATCAGATGGTAACTTAGAAGAAATTTGGAAAATTCCTCAAAAATCATAAGAAATGAAAAACTAGTTTTTGGCCTATTTTGAAGTAGGGATGACTAAAATCAATTTGCTAAAATTGAGAGAAATATTAAACTAGGTGTTTTGAGATGTGAGGAATAATGTGTGAGCATTGAAGCGGAAAATATGTTGAGTTTTGGTGAAATGATAAATCAAAAACACCTTGAAAATGATCTTAAGTTATCTATGAGTGAGTGTGAGACCTAGTGAACTTGAGGAAGACTTAAGTGGTCCTAAAGTATCATGTTTAGATAATAAGATAAGGTCTAGAAGAATGGATTGATATGGGGATGTTTAAAAATCTACTTCTGTTGCCCGGATCCCACGGTTCCCTTACTTTAGGGATTCAGCTACTAGAAAGTCAGGGATCCAGTCAACTGAGACCGAATACTTAACAGTGAATGAGCACTATTTGGTTCTAAGTGTCTGATTATAAGAGCTCATGATTTCCAAAGTAATAAAACACATATAAAAGAAGGATATTAAGTGATCAATGAATGTTTTATTTCATAGGAATGATCATGTTACAAAGGTAAAAAGATGAATCCTAAGGATTGATTCTATTTGAAGAAGAGACTAGGTTTCTCTTACATTTTCGTTTGATGGATCGTCGAATGGATGGTGAGTATTTGTTAGGTCACCATATTAGTAACACAAACATCAAATAGAAGAAATAGAAAGAGAAGTGATCGGATGAACAATACAAACACTATGCGTAAGAATGAAAGAAGAGTTAAGTGTAGCAAGTGAAATGAATTGAACAACCAACCCTCAAGTGAGGGTATTACAAAGGAATTTATAGGAGAGGGAGCTAAGGCAACACTCCTAGTCCCTTCCTTTCCTTATTGGGCTTGGGCCAAGGCTCATGGGCTTTCTACATAAGCCTTGGCATGATTACTAACATAAAAGCCATATTAAGCTAACTATTACATATTAATTACTAACACTTGAATTCAAGATTAGGAGTGATTCCAACAATCTCCCCCTAAGTGTTAGTGATTGATGATGTGAACGGTGAAGGTGTTGACGTAATAGTAGCTTTGACGTCTTCTGACATTCTTCTTTCTTGTGAGAAGAATTTTCTTGATTCGAATAATCTCCCCAGTGTAGAGAAATTGTTTCCTTTGAAAAGTTCTGCTTTGACGTCATCATTTTCTTTGTTCTTTTTTGACGTCATCATTTTCTTTGTTCTTTAATCTTTGTTCTTTGTGATGGTAGTGATAGTATGTTGTTGTTGTCTGCATCAGGTCAACTTCGTTGCTCCAGTGTCTCCACGTCTTTCTTCAACATGCTCACACGCTCTTTAACGTTGGATTACAGTACTGATGAAGTTCTCTTAGTCTTTAACTTTGTAGATTCTTTGACTTGACGAAGAATCACTCAGACTTTTGTGTTGCCTTTTAATAGAACTTCCATTAGTGATGTTGTTGGTATGAGCATGTGAAGAATCTGCACGATCAGTCCGCTCCAGAGCTTCCATAAGAAGAAAACATAAGAAAGGTTAGTAATAAGCGGATTCCGGCACTTACAAGTTTGAACTTCGAGAGTGTTAACAGCATAGTGTGAAAACACAACTCTAATTCTTACAAAGGCCGTTCCTGAACTGGAGTCCCACAAGTGAGATAACACAATGTACCGAAGTACACCTACAGTTCAGATGAGTCGCTGAGGTACACCGAAGCATCACCTCACGACTATAGACCGTTTGAGACACACTAAGCGTAATCCACGGGGAGTTACCGGTGACCTTGTCAGGGCCGTTTGATGTTGACCCTGGCAGAGTTTCCATTCAATCATCGAGGATCACAATAGTGAACCTCTCATAAATGTTCTCGAGTTGCTAGGATCTGTAGGACTCGATAACGTACCACTATTGTTCTTATTGTTGAACAACAAGTGATGAAATGTTAAGTGTACCTATGAGATCTTTTGATGAATCTCGTGGCTCTAGACTCAATAGTGCGCTTTGGTTTTCCTGAGTGGAGATTAGGGAGAGGGTCTCCTTCTTCAATACCAGCAATCTCTAAGAGAAAGCCGATAGTTTACGTAGGGTTCCCTGTGAGAATGAAACAAGCTTCTGTTGAGAGAAACTTGAGTGGCTAAGAAGGTTTAGTGCATCGTCCACTGGGTCCATGACGACTTTTAATCTTCAATACCGGCGTCATCAAGTGACGACCAATAGCATATGAATTGAACCTTGTGCCCTAAGTTGAATAATATGGAGGGCTATTTCTTTTCACCCTTTTCTTTGCTTTTCTTTTTAATTCTTCAACTCCTTCTTTCTCCGATTCTCATTTTCTCCTTTTTATAATCATACCTGAGGACTTATAATTCTAACTATTGGTAGTGTCCTGGGGTAGATCCCTCCGGCTCTGGTGGATCATAGGACGGTTATTCCTAACCTTAATCACCTTATAACTTCATTGCCATAAAACCATTTTCATAAAAATCTCTCAAAGTGTTTGTGAATGAAAAGCATGTTTGAACACTCCAAGAGTTTTAGGTTTTCAGAAATACTCCCTCTCCACATGTGCTTAAGAGTTTTTACAGAAATCTGCACAGTGAGGGAAGAGCTCGCACTTTTGAATTGATCGACTCAAGATAGATAATTCCTTGCGAGACACGATTACGTTGCATAGTTAAAGAGATACATTGTCAGCTTTTAGGTGAATACTAGCTCTAATAACTACCTTGAAGATGTGGACAGCCCCGAAAGGTTGTCAAACCCGTCAAAGTTCATGTCTATCAAGAGCTTCTCGAATGGGTACAATTTATTTGGATAAGTCTTGGAAGACAAATCTTTTCAATGTATGACTGTTCAGATCCCGTCAATTCATGGGTTGAAGTCTTTTCACACGAGGATTCAATAGCAAAACACAACGTATTTCTTATCACTTAATTTTTCTCCCCCTCAAAAATGGCATATAAATGTTGTTTTTGATGAAATGTTGAGAATAAATATGACCATTTTGAGTTTTGTGGGGAGATTACACGAAGAACAATTTGTGAACAAAGTTTTTGATCAAATACTCCCCCTCAACAAGTGATATAAACTTTTGAGGTTTTGAAAATCATAAGGGGAAGTACTTGTTCTTTTGACCAAAACTTTGAAAAAATGAAAGTTTTGATAAGTTTTACTCAAAAGTAAGAAGCTTTCGCTCCTTTTATAGGATTGCGGCACTGAAGCGTACCACAGGGTCCTTTCATTACAAGTATGGGTTGTACACTGTTATGTGTGCACAAACCATAGTCATTATAGAATCACACATCCAAATTAATATGAAATTGAAACGCTTTTTAGGGGTACCGGGTAGTCCATCAATCTTTCCAGAATGCGATCGGGCTATGATAGCGGTGAGACATCCGGGGCGACCACCTACAAAGCTCTCCAGTGTTCTCGAATGGTCCCTTCGTACAACCTTTCATCTATACGAGTGATGATCCTCTTCACATCCCGTCTTTCCTGAGAATTCCATCGCTTTGGTGAACCAATTCCTTCATGTATCTCCTTCAACCTATAAGCCAAGCCGTCCCTGACACTCTTCAATGTGTGATCTCCAAACTTATGAAGATCTCTACATGCCATCAAGCATTGCGATGTACTTTTACTGCGGTAAACTACTCCAAACGGTTTGCTGACAAGAGTGTATTATGGAAGATGGTTGATATCAGGAAGTTCTAGCTGAGGTGCGGTGAAGTTGACACGTGCGATACAATTCAATAGAAAGTTGTAAATCTTCTACACGTTCCTGGATCACTATGCTTCTGATGAAGATGAGCAGGGACTTGATGTATTCACGTTGAATTTCAGTCGAGAAATGTCTCATTCTTCCCTGTACTTTGGCAAGATACAGATCTTCAATGTCGTTGAGAGACAAGTTCTGAAAGTCCGCTTCACATAATTCATAGTCCCTTTCGTCTTGTCTTTTGACCACGATAGTCTTGAGGAAGGTGTAATCCCATTTAGACGAAAGAATGACATGCTTAACAGCAACGATCCCTTTATCACTGTACACTTCACGTTGAGATTTTCGAACCTGGCAGCTTTTGTAGTAGATTCGTCGACGTTCTGGCCAATGGTGAATCCCGTACATTGCATCAATGTCATACCGTTCCATCTTTGTTGGAAAACATGTTGGTAGCCTTTTCTTCGATGGCTATGCAGTTTGAGTATATGGCTGCCGGGAACGGAAGTGTAAGTGATGTAGCATATTTCTTTGAACTATCGCTACCGTGTAGAAGAAATTCCAAGTCTTTGTTAAAGAAGTAGCAGAATGGAATCTTAGGTTGATCAGGTTGGCCAATCGTTGGTAGTGGTTTAGACCAGTCGGTGTAGTATGGACGGTTGTCTCTTCTGGTGAAGTCGATGTTTGCTTCAGGGTGGAGCCAATCAATGTTGTTAGACATGGCTCGTGCTATGTTTTCAAGGTGATATTCGACTTCAATAGCACTTTCCGAGCTGTCTTTAAGTAGTTGAAATGCTTCATTCTTGATTCGTTTCAACTCTGATTTCGTCATCTTCTTCACACGGAACTTTTCTTGCAGTAACTTAGCATGCTCCAAAGTATGACCTTCTACCATATCTGGATCATCAGTTAGGGCGGGAGTGGCATCAACAAGTTTAGAAAACCATTCAAACTCGGTGTCATCTTCGTCTAGCCATGAGATGACATCAGCCTTAGGAGACTTCATCTTCTTCTTTGGCCTTGATGAGGATGATGGTTTCTTTGTTGAAGTGAGAGAGGTGGGTTGTTGTTGGCGCTCAGGGACTTCCTCATCGTCACCACCAGTGTACTCAACCGATCACAGCCGTTTTTCTCTGGGGTGGTAACTTAGAGTCCTGAGGTTTGTCAGCAGAAGAGCGAGGAGGAGATCGTCTTGGTGGTGAAGTCCTTCGGGGTGGTGGTGGCATAGATAATGGTTCTCTAGACTGCTTTGGACATTTAGGCTCGTCATTTTTATCCTTATGCTTATCTTCATCGTCTCTTGGACGTTTAGGCCTTTGAGCTTCTTCTCTACATGCTGATTTGAGTTGGTATTCCAGCAATGCTTCAAACAATTTACCTTCGTAAGAAGTAAATGTTGCAGATCATTTAGACATTTGAGATACTAGCCTGGAAACCAATTCAGCATCTGATAATATTATGGGATCAGTTGGATTGATGTTTACTGTCATAGGTGTTGATCTCATAGTTTCCTTGGCCAAATGCAATAGATTCGGATAGAGTTGTCTGGTGTACATTTCTCTTGTCACACCAGGAACGATGTCAAGAAGGAACTTGTGAGTGTAACCTTTGATCATCTCGTTCATTTCCCCTTGAATATTGATTCCTCCGGGAAGAGATCAATAATAAGAGAAGTGTGTAGTATGTGGGTAACTCAAACGTGTTAGGTTTGAGCACCGAGATCGTTCCGAACGAGGGTTGAATGGAATTTCCAACTCACGTCGCGATTATCGGGATTTGAATGGGAAAAGGGGATAATTTGAAGTTTTCTAAACTACGGGGCAAGGGAAGCATAAAAGGAAAATTACACTACGGGAAATCCTAAATACGCAAATAAAACTGAAATGTAATAAATGAAACGTAAATAAAATGCAACTACGTCTAATCTAAGTCCTAAAAATAATCTAAAATTACTTTCTAACTAAGAATGATATTAGAAAATCAACTGAGATTTAAAACTAATTTTTAGGATTTTTCTGGAATTTATTTGAATTAAAAACTAATTTTTAACTTTTAAAACAAATCTAAAATACTAAAAATTATAAAAACAAAAGTGAAAATTATGAAACTATTTTTCAAAAATCTAAAATAACTAAATAGACTTTTCAAAACTGGAATTGTATTTTTCTGATGATTTTCTAAATTTATATGAATTAAAAACTATTTAAAACTAATTTAAATGCTAAAAATTACAAATTAAACTAGGAAAAATCTGGAAAAAATTATTTTTTTGCTTTTTATATTTATCTTAATCTATGAAAATTGAAAACTTATTTTTTGAAACCTTTTCTGAATTAATTGTAATAAAAGCTATTTAAAAAGTCTTAAAAATTGATTTTAATCAAGAAAAATAGTAAACAGTAACTAAAAATTATGAAAAATTCAGTAAAATTATAAAATGATATTAGGAAGCAAGGAAAAATGAGAAAAGCTACTTTAGTATGCTGGAAATATAAGCTAATGTGAAACTGCTATCTAATAAGCTAATTAAAATAAGCTAAAAGCAATATTACTGAACCAGAAGCTACAAGGTACTAAAATAAGCTAAAATGAACTTAATGTAACTAAGATCTACCACTGAAACACAAGCTATAAATATTTGAATGGAAATAAGCTAAGTTGCCAAACAGGCCTGAGGTGCCATATTTAAGCTAATGTACTAGCTAACCTAATAAGCTAATCAGAAAATCAGAAATGAGGAACTTAAGGCAACCAACCAAACTACAAATAAACCAAATATCAGACCCTAAGAAGCTAATGTGAGACCTATGCAATGTCTGCAAGATGGTCTGGTCACACTCAGTATACTGAGTGTGAGACAGAGCAGAAACAGCTGATTGGAAAGCTTATTTAGTGCTTATAAAAGCTTGAGAAAATTTACCAAAAATCACTTTTCAAAACTTGACCAACTGAACTAGTAAAATCCAAAATCTAACTTAATATGAACCAAAAACGAACAAATGAAAAATCTACCAAGTTTCGCAAAAACTGAGTTTTCCACTTTTTGACTTTTACCACAGATTTGCAACTTTGACTATTTTGAGATTTGATCTTGAAAAAACAGATTGAAATGATGAATTTAGATACAAAGTGACTAAAATAAGCTAAACCTTAATGATCTAATCCTAAAATGCAAGTAATCACTACTTGATTCTAACTGATACACTTATGAGATCAAATGAAATGCAATTTTGACTAAAGCTAAACACATATGCAATTTTAAGACTAATATGACTTATACTAGACTAAATAAGACTATCCCTTATAAATCCAATCACTGATAAGCACTAGAACACCAAATGAGTATTTATGCCAAACACTAGCTCATGTGACAGATTTGCCAACTTACACAAGAAAACTGAGATCAAGGCTTATTACTAATTCCAATTTAGACTCTATTACTCAGATTAATCCTATATGGATCAAATTTTGGCAAAACTAACT
Source organism: Chrysanthemum makinoi (assembly GCA_910596185.1). NCBI lineage: Eukaryota > Viridiplantae > Streptophyta > Magnoliopsida > Asterales > Asteraceae > Chrysanthemum > Chrysanthemum makinoi. The sequence continues at coordinate 241,176,533 of OU343222.1, read as the reverse complement.
AGAACCTACCTGATCTATAAGAGCAGATAATAACAGATACTATGCAGAAACTAATTAACTACTTATAACAGTGAATTCAGATGAATTTAACAATTACAATATTGATTTAAAACTAAATTATACTATAATCAACACAAATGAATAAGTATGGAAGATTATGACAGAATTAAAGGTGAATGAGTACTCACATGAGGTCCAGCCACTATGGCTTGTAAAATAACCACTACCTAATACTGATTTCAACCCAATTCTACTAAATCAACCGAAATCCAAAGCCATAATGTAATTCAAACACACCACTGCAGATTTTGAGCTTTGTTGACTGTAATGAGATTTGAATGTAACTTCTTAGTAGTGAACTAAAACAGATTAGATATAAGCATTTGAGAGATTAATAAGCTGAGATTAACAATGAAACAGTAACTTGAATTGATTTGAAAATCAAAGATAATTTGTATTAATACCAATAAAAAGTACAACTTGAAATAAAAACTGAAATAATCAACAGAAAACTTAAAATATTTAACAACTACAAATTAATTCAGAAGCTACACTACTCCTACTCTACTTGAGATCCAACTGTGAAGAATGAAGGGTATATATAGCCACGCTTGAGCTCTTGAGGTCTTCAGAAGGTTCTGGAAAGGCAAATGTGTGTTTCTTTTGAGTCGTTTATCACCATTAGATCAATCCCATCTCATCTCATCCCTTGGATTACATTTGCCACGACACTTCCAACAATGTCGAGAGTTGTAGAATGGGTGTAGAATGACACCGGATTGGTGACATCCGTGTGTCCGAGGAGTGTCGAGGATTGTACTATTTTACCCTTAATGATAGTGGATTGTATCAATTGGGGAAAAGGGCAATTTAGGGTTCATAGGTGCCTCGGGGATTTTTGGGGGATTTTGGCGGGTTTGATTTTTAATATTAATTCGTTTGTGTTTTCATTTGACCGGGTATATTTGGTTTGACACAGGTTAAGTGATATTCTATCATGGGTTTAGGTAGAGTGGCTGGACCGGGTTTGGTTATTGGACCATGGTTTGGGCTTTTGGTACATGGGCTAGGATTAGTAATGAATCCATTTAGCAACTTAAGGATTAATGATGTACAATTCTGAATTTCAGGGACCATACTTGTAAATTCTGAAATTATCTTTCAAGGATCATTATTGTCATTCTCAAATAAACCAAGGACCATGTTTGCCAAATCTGAATCTTCAGGGACTAAAGTTGTCATTTTGAGAAGTGATTGTCCAAACTTGCAAATTCCCTCTCTAGCCTCAGCTTTTTAGCATTCTTCTTTCTCTCGAGCTCGGTTTTCTTCGGTTTTGGCTTTCGTTTGTCTGTTTTGTCACATCCGTACCTGCACATACAAAAACTCAAGAAACACGCAAATGTTAACAATAAACGGCTCTTTCTTGGTTATTTTGGGTCAGTTTTGATAAACAAAAGATATGTGTTTAAGCACATATCAAATATCACGTTGCATGAAATTCTGGACGTACTCCCTTTCTGCTAACATCTTGTCATTCTCGTCATGAAGATACTAGACCAGTGCACGAGAAAATTCAAATTTTTGTAAGCACGTCTTTCTTCCGACCGCTTGACAGCTTTAACGATCCTTGTCTTTGCTCGAGATATCCTAGAGTCCGTTGGCTTCTTCCGCAGATTTGGATGTGGATTTGGTTGTTCTTCTAGATGGTGGTGGTGAAGAGTGAGAGGATGAATCTGATGATGAAGAGACATGAGGAGGTTCGTGGTCCTTAGGAGGTTCGAAGTTTTCTCCTTGGAATGAATTGGACCTGTTGAGAAGAAATCATCATAGTTCACTTTGTCATTTTGTCCAGATTTAGCCTTTTCTTCAGCCTGAATCCGAGCTTCCTCATCAGCTTTTTTTTTCTCAGACTTCTCTGTTTCTGGTTCCTCAATGTCATAATCAATAGAATCCTCCAGGCGCTTTTGTTGTTGCTCAAGAGTGGTGGCACCAATTCCCTTATCGGGTTGATTAACCACATCAGGAATTGGTGTAGATAGGACACCACCACTTGACCCTCCTGGGCCACGCATTTGATCCTGTTCAAACTCTTTTGCCTTGTGTTGGAGTCTAATGATTTTGAACTTCTTCCTGTAGTCAGTATCCAGTGGCTCTTCATCTGAGCTTTCTTCTTCTTGCTCAAGTACTGGAGTCTTCCCTTTTCCTTGGTCTTTTTTGACCGGAGGTTTAGCTATTGTTGGGGTTACATCGGTTTCTGATTAGAGTAGATGACCTCATCTTCTGATTCGGTTTCCTCATAACTTTCATCCACTGGCTTTCTTTGCGGTTCAGACTTGGGAATCAGAATGGCTTCCTTAGAGGGAACTTTCCTTTTGAGTGGAGGTTTCCTCTTGGGGAATTTTCTTTGACTCTCGGTGCTTGTAACACTTCCCACTGCACGCTTCCTCTTCTGGTTTTCCTTGTAGGTGTACCAAATGACTTTTCATCGAGAAGCCTACTTTTCCTTCTTCAAGCTACAGATACCTTTTGTATGAATAGAGTTGTTTGATTGCATCGGTTAGAAGGTGATCCGCAACACAACACCCTGTTTCTTTGTTGTAGATTCCTTGAATCGATCAGAGTGTAGGCTCATACAACATGGAGTAATTGTTGGGGTCATTGAGTCTCTTGGGGATATCAGGATTATACCCTAGAGCTATTTGGATCAACAGTTTTGTATATCTGATGTATGGGATTTTGGAGCCAATCTTTTTGAGGGATGACATCATGTCGTCCCATATCAGAGCTTCAACTTCGATGTGTTTCATGTTGACCAAAGCCCAAAAGATCTGCAGTTCCATGAGCTTGGGATGCTCATAGCCACTGTCCGGCCACCGAAATAGATTTGGTGATGATGATGTAGAGTTCTCCATGGTTGAGGAATATTCTTAAGATCCACGTATGAATGCTTTGTGATTACTCCCGTAGCTTCGTCATAACCAATGTTGATCATGAATTGCGAACGGTCTCTTCGTTGGGTGCGACATTGTATTCATTGGTTCGATGACAGGATGAAGAATAGCCCTTAAGTCCTGCAGTGATGGTGACTTGTTTGTCATTGAGAGTCACCGCCGCATTTTGTCCTTTGATCTTTACATTGTATTCAGGCGTAACCGTGAATGTAGATCTCGAACACTGTAGCATAATTTGTGAGCATGTTCTGATAAGGATGATTCTTCAGAATATCCACAGCAATTAAGCAAGAAGATTCAGAGCAGGTGAGAGTATCAAAATCAACACGAAGGTTGTTCTTTCCAATCTTCATCAGATAACCATTCGGGAATATATCAGCAATGGTGAGAACATTTGGTGCATCCATGTTATGCATTTGAGCGTCCATGTCATGATCTGAAAGATATTTAGGCAAAAGAACCAACATATCGAAAGACACTATGTTAGTCAACAGATGGTTTTATTGTCTAATTATAGAATGTGATATGTCGATGATTGTTACGAGTCCAATGTCACTTGTTTGTCCAATAGTCCAATGATGTTGTGATAAGTTTCATGAGTTGATTAACTTTAAGTTTTAAAGTCCATGTTTTCACTTATTTTTCACAACATATTAAACGTTTAAGCTTATTAGTGACATTATTGGTTTCGTGGCGTTATGATTTATTTATTTACAAGTTTGCACATGTAACAATTCATAATTAAGGTTAAACAAGGCTTAGGCGTAGAAATGGCAAGCTTATGCGTGCGAGAGTGATTATACGCGTAAACGTAAGCTTATGCGAAGGTCCTTGATTTACGCATAGGAAAAAGGGGACCTTATGCGTAGAGCTTACGCGTAAGAGAATATGGAACCTTACGCGTAAGGCTTACTCGTAAGAGTCGACCTTATGCCTAGAGGTCACTGTTTACGCATATCCTTCACAGGATACGCGTAGTCCCTTATGTAGAACCTTACGCGTAAACGTTCATAACATGCTACGCGTAAGGTGATCCTTATGCGTAGATGGCAAATACCCTTGATTCTGAATTTTCACGCGTAATAAACCTGAAATAATTGCATCATAGCACCAATATTAACATATACATTCAGTTATTTTCAGAACAAATCATGAATACTTATCAAACAGTTACGCGTAGGAAGTCTTAAGCGTAAGCCTAAACCCTAGGAATTACGACTAAGAATTCTAGCCATAGGAAATGCACAAAACTTGTTCTGGTAATTCTAAGAAGCCAAGTGAGTTGTTCTGTCCAAGTTTTAACATTAAACTTTTAACGAATCAAAAATACCCAAATATCAAGAACATAAACCCTAATTTCTAATTAACTAGCAATTAGTGTTTCTGGATTGATTCTAAACATGGATATGATCAATTCATCATGAATACAACATCACATAACAATCTTTTTAACCAAAAACGTTCACATTTGAAAACCACCAAACTAACGCATGAACCCTAATATTTAAAATCAAACAATTCGTATTTCAGGGTGAGTATTGATGATAAAAATGGAATCATAGTGATTAAATAAACATTTTGACATAACCATTTTAACCAAAAACACTCAAACTCGATTACGTGTTCATACGCTTATGCGTAGAACACAAAAATCAATCAATCTCACGTTTTAACCGTTAGATTTATGAAAGATTCAAAACTATTGTTTGTAAACACTTGAAGATTGTAAAACCACTTACAAATTGATGATCAAGAACTCAGATTTGAACGTTGATTATTATGCGTAGGATTTAGTTAGGTTTGGGTAATAAATGTGAATAAATGAGTTATGTGGAGAGTTTTGTTAAAAAACACTTTGACATTTTGACACTTTCAGTCCCTCCACCTTTGCCATTTACATCCAATGCCTTTAACTTCCATTTTGGTTACCAAACGAATGATATTTTGGAAAGAAATTTGACGACACTCCCCCTTGACTTAAGAATTAATGAAAGTTAATAAATTTTAGTCCGAGGAGTGTCAGTTAACCAGAAATGTGACCACCCTTATTAAAGAAACAACCGGGATAAAATAACATGCAAGTACAAGGTTTTATGAAACTGAAAAAATATTTGTTTTCTCCCCCTCAACACTTGATCGAAAAAATAATGAATTTTGAAAGATTTGAATGTTGACGGAAGAATTGTACTTGCCATGTTAAAAGAAATATAGATAGAAGAGGTTTTGGTGTTTGACTGGTTTTTAAGAATGTTTTAAGAGTTCATCCAGTTCCTCTTGAGTCAAACACCCATACCAATCCGGTGGACCAACTCATTAAACCTAGCAGGAGCTAAAGCTTTGGTGAGAAGATCCGTCAGTTGGTACTCAGTACCACAAAATATAATTCAACAGTACCCTGTTCCACGTGCTCCTTGATGAAATGATATCGAAGATCGATGTGCTTTGATTTGAATGTTGAGCGAGTTGCGAGGCGCAATAGCACTCCGATTGTCGCAGTACATCGGGATTTTGTCAAATACATAACCATAGTCTTTGAGTTGTGTTCTCATCCAAATGACTTGAGCACAACACGCCGACATGGATACATATTATCGCCGGTTGAGGACAGTGATGTACAATCCGCTTCTTCGATTGCCATGACACGGTTTATCACCAAGAAATTGTAACGCTCACGAAGTACTTTTCCGTGAATCTAAGCATCCTCGTGGTCAGACATCTGAAAAAGCTATTAGTTCAAAACGAATCCTTCGGATACCAGTTCCCCAAATTAATGGTTCCCTTGATGTATCGGAGGATTCTTTTAGCCTCGAAGAGGTGGGTTTCAGTTGGTCTTGACTGATAACGGGAGCAGAGATATACGGCAAAAACAATGTCAGTCCTCTGCTAGGCTTAGATACATGAGAGACCCAATGATACTATGGTATTTAGTAGGGTCCACCAATTTCCCATGTAAATCAGCGTCTAACTTCTTGGTATGAGCCATTGGTGTGGCATAGGTGTCACAGTTTTGCATTCCAAATTTGTTAAGAATTTCAAGGGCATATTTGGAGTGACTCAAGAAAATACCACGGGGTGATTGATGAACTTGCAGTCCTAGAAAGAACGTAAGTTTACCCATCATGGACATTTCAAAATGTTTCTTCATTAGTTTTGCAAAAGCGATTGAATACTTTTTATATGTTGACCTAAAAATGATGTCATCCACGTAAATTTGAACAATTAAGATATGTGCCCCGTGATATTGTATGAAGAGAGTTGGGTCGACCGAACCTTTGGTAAAATTATTGGCAATGATAAAGGATGATAACTTATCGTACCATGCCCGAGGAGCTTGTTTGAGTCCGTACAGAGCTTTGTATAGTTTGAAGACATGGTTCGGGAACGCGGGATCAACGAATCCTTACGGTGGTCGACATACACCGTTTCTTTCAGGTTGACCATTGAGCAGTTTTGACATCCATCAGAAAGACCGTTATATTCATATGAGCCGCGATGACGCGAAGATCTGAAGAGCCTCAAGACGCAAGCAACCGGAGCGAATGATTCTTCAAAGTCAATACCCTCTTCCATGCGATAACCCTTAGCCACGACGTGACTTGTTTATGATTACGTTCCCTTGACATTCAATTTGTTCTTCCATATCCATTTGAGACCAATGACGTAGACCCCTGTTGGTCTTTCAACCAGTTCCCATACTTCAAGGCGTTTGAATTGGTTGAGTTCTTCTTGCATGGATTCAATCGGTTGTCTTTTGTCATCGTCTTTAATGTTTTTAGGCTCATGGCGGTGGAGAGCATAAATGCAATGTTCACCGTCGTGTGAAGCGTTGTCTTGTTACGACTGGTTGATTCGGGTTGCCAATTATGCTTTCAAGAGGATGGTATTTTGTGCATCGATGTGTAGAGGTTGATGTTGGTATACATTGTACAAATTTTGAGGATTCAAATGGCTTGTCGATGATTCAACATCAGTGCAGTTTCATTGGCAAAAGGGTTAAAGAACGCATTTGGATCAAAATCTGCAGGTGGGGGTACTTCATTAAGAACATCATCGGCGTTCACGTCGTTGGATGCGGTTTGTTCAATTGTTGTTGTATAGTCAACGGTGGTGCTTCTTCACCGTAGTTGTTGTAGCGTGTATCGGTATGAGTATGATCGGGTTGTCAGCGGAAACATCGGATACACACGAGCACGCGTTCATCAATGTCATCACTAAACAACGGAGCAAATAACTTTTCCATTTGTTGACGAGTAAGGCGGGGGCTTGTATCACCGGTGATGATGGGGTGTGAGGGAAGTTTAGCGGTTATGACCGGGTTCCAAGATGTTAAGCTTCGAAGCCATTTTAGTAAGTTCATCAAAATTAGCATGAATCGTTTCCATAACCTGCTTTGTACGGCGATTCCGATCCTAGGTAACCTTTAGAATTCTCACAATATCCAATAAAGACTCCAATGTCGGCTTTGGCTTTTAGCTTTCCAAAGTCATCACGATCATTATTTCGGTAGCAAAGGTATCCAAATACATGAAAGTGTTTGAGATTCGGTTTTCTGTTGTGGATAAGCTCAAAAGGTGTTTTGTTGTGGCATTTTGTAATAATTGATCGGCTTTGAGTATAGCATGCAGTTGATACGACTTCGCCCATAAGTAATCACGGAAGTTTAGCATTGATTAACATTGTTCTTGCGGCTTCCACTAACGTGCGGTTTAGTCTTTCAACAACTCCATTTTGTTCGGTGTATGCGTGCAATAGATGTTTGATGCTCGATTCCTACTTTCTCATAAAATTCTCGAAGAGTTTGGTTTACAAATTCAGTTCCTTTTTCGTTCGATTTGTCTAACGGTGTTCGGAGCTGAACTTGAATTTTTGTGAAAGGTGATGATCATCTGTGGAGCTTGATCTTTGCTTCGAAGAAAGTAAACCCAAGTCCATCGTGAGTAGTCATCGATAATTACCAAGATGTAGCGTTTGCCATTAATCGTTTGCACGCGCATCGGGCACATAAATCCATGTGAAGAAGATGAAGCACATCTTTGAGCTGTGTTTCACCTTTAAAGGAAAATGAGCACGAGTGCTTTTCCCTTGTTCACAAGCTGAGCAAAGGTGATCTTTGGAATACCGGAATCTCGGGAGACCTTCAACAAGTTTGTATCGAGCAAGGTTGGTTATGGTTTGAAAGTTTAGATGTGAGAGACGACGGTGCCATAGCCAGATTTTGTTGATGTTGCCTTTGAGAGTAGACAGATGGGAGATGAAGCAATCATGTCTTGCATTGAGATTGTGTAAAGACTAAATTGCGAGAGCCGGACATAAGATCGTTCCTTGTAGATCACGAATAAAACAAGTTTTCTCCAGAAAGCAACTTCCAAGTCTCCATCACGAAAATTGACCGATGAAAAAGATTGTGACCGAGGCCTTCCACATAATAAACCCTGCTAATTTCGATATTGCTATTGAGATAATCTCTGTAGCCCATGATAGTTGCGAAGTGATCATTCCCGAATCTGACAGTGCCAATAAACTTTGCAACAAAGTTTGATAACAGTTTGAGATTTCTTGTCATGTGTCGGGAACATCCGCTATCAACAATCCAAAGGATGATCTCGTATCACCGCATTACACCTGAGGCGACACAGATGGAATAGAAGTAGATGTGGAACCGAAGAGTTAGAGGGTTCAGGAAGCGATTCTATGTTAGAAATACACACATCAATGATTTTAGGTATCCATTTAAATCTTAGTGTTTTATGTATCCATTTCTGCCATCTCCAACTAGTCTTAGCTTTAGTCTTAGTGAATGCACTAGGTGGTACTACATTCCTTGGAGGTGAGGCTGGAGCTACTGGGGACATCAATGCGTTTCTTAGAATCTAAAGAAGGCGGTTTACCAAGCACATACTTAGAAGCATTAGTGGGCCTAGTGGTATTTCGTGTCTTAGGATTCCGTAAATGAGACAAGATAGCTCTAGCAACACATTTGTCATGACAATCAGAAAGCATACTTTTACGACAAATAACACAAGAAACATCAGACTGAATATCAAAAGTACTTAAAGGTTTAGCATTCGTTACAACACTTTTTCCATTACATTTGTCGGGCCTTAATATCTAAAGTGGGTGTAACGTGAGTCTTATTCAAAGTCCTAGGGTGTTCTTCTACTTCAGCATTCTTTATTGTTCTTTTCTTAGGTCGCAACTTCCTATTCTTCCTTTTATTGCTCCTAGGCTGTGAAGTGCGGACGTTTGGAAAAGAGGCAACTATTCCTATTTCAGTAGAGGTGATGAGTAGGTAAATACTCATCATTTTTAGTCAAATCTGAACTGCAAAACGTCTAAAAAAGCTCAGAAATGCATCAACATACTAAAAATATTCCAAAATTGCATTTTATATGTTTCAGATGCAAAATGTTTAAAATCGAGATGAAAATGAGCAAAGTTTGCATAATTGGCGGTTTGATCCCCCAGTTTCTAAAATTGTCAAAAATAGTCCATGAGTCCTAATTTCAAAAGAAAAATCACCAAAGGTCCTTTTTAAAATCATAAGTTGTCAAATTTAGTCCTTTGGTGAAAAATATAAAAAGTTTGAGAAAATTTCAAGTTTGGTCCTCCAAGTTTCAAATTTGGCAAAATTAGTCCTTGGAAAATTGGAAAATGTCAAGTTTGGTCCTTGCATTATTGAACTTGTCACTTGTGGTCCCTTGGAGTAACTTTGCATAATTGGCAGATGTAGTCCCTTGATTTTAGAAAATTGCATAACTAGTCCTTGTGATATTAAACCTTTTAAACCCTTTGGACTATGTCATAACCACATTGGACCCCTGTCTTATTACCTTTGGACCCTCACCCTTTTTGACCCCCTGCCTTTTGATATTACTCTGGTCAAATGAAGAAAACGCGCCAAAAAGCACTGTCTTCCCAACTGCTTCTGCTTCACCCCTGCAACACACAACCCCCTCCTCACCTTATCCCTTCCATGTCCCCCCACCTCCACACAACTCCAAAGACACAATTAATGCTTCTTCTAACATCTCACTCAACCTAAACTGCTAAAAACCAAATTCCCGCCAAAATGTAATCTATGGCCAAAAATCACTTAAGTGATCCAAAGGCCTCAAATGAATGTGGGATTTGCTCAGATATGTGAGAGAAACAACTTGGAGCTATAAAAGAGGAAGAAAGAAGCAAGCAAAAGAGTAGTTAGTTTTTTAAGTTTTTCCTTTATGTCGTTTTTTTTATAAAATGTCTTAGTTTAGTCTAAACTATGTAATCTTTTGTTTTAATGATTCAAACTCAAGTTAAGTTAGCTTTGTAATCTGTTTTAAGAATCAATTTCAAGGTTTGGTTAAAGTTCATGTTTATTGTTTACTGTTGAGTATTGCAGTTTCAATTTCAGATATTTAAGCTTTAAATAGCTTCTATCTAAATTCCATTAAGCTTAAATAAGCTCTATAGCTTGTGATAGCTTGAATTCAGTTCAAGCAATATTGTATAATGGTCAACAAAAGTCAAACTGGGTGAACTAGGCTTGGTTTTGGAGTTTGGGGTGTTGCAGATCCTTGAATTGGGTTGGAGTAGGCTCATATAGAGTAGTATTGGTTTTAGTTTTGGTCTGCAAGCAAGTTGGGCCAGTGGTGAGTGATCTTCTTATTTTCACTTTTCAAGCCAATTTTGCATTTCATGCTTGTTTACTTTCGTGGTTTACCATCAGTGTAGACCTATTTATATAGTTATATTTAGGTCTTATAAGATTAGTTTATCGATGATACAAAATGGTTCATAGTTAGGTCATTCTTATTGCTTATCAGTTGTGTAAAGGGTGTTTGGATTGGTACTTAAACCATGGTTTAGGTTTATTCAGTGTTAAGTTCCTGGTATTTCATGTTTGTTTAGTCATTTGAGACTCAATTGAATCAATTACTTGTGCCTGCAAAGCTCATTAGTCAACATATCCATTTATCTGTCTCAATTTGTTCAACTGTTGAGCTTTTACAAAACCAAAAGCTCATTTTGTGTGTAAAATCCATAGAGTTAGGTTGTAGTAGCTTCATTTCATATATTTACATCATTCTCAGTCCTTAAATCCAGATCAAACTTCAAAATAGTCAACATTTCATGTTTACCTTAAAAGTCAAAATTGCAAAATCTCAGTTTTGGCCAATCTAAGATGATTTCTCATGGGCTCATTCTTGGGTCATTTTAAGTGAAACTTGTGGCTTTAAAAAGTTCACTTGGTCTAGTTTATTGTTGTGATTTTTGCATATTTTTGTAAATTTTCTTTAAGCTCTTAAATAACTTGTCAAAATGGGACCAAATCCCAATGCGTAAGGGCATTAAGTCTGAAGGGTTATCTGAGGTTTTGCTGAGGGGCTTGCACAAGTCTCATTTGAGCTTTTCTAGGTCTGTAATTTGGTTTATAAGCTCTCACCCAGGTCTTGTTTAGTTTACAGTTGATGTTTTTAAGTTTCCAGCTTATTCAAGTGCTTATTTTATAGCTTAAAGTAGACCCCTAGAATCTGTTTTTGCACTTGAAAGCTCATTCCATCAAATCTTGGTAGTTTGCAATTCTGGGGTTTATGCTTGTTGTTTCTAGTTGCATTTAGGTAGTTTTAGCTTATTCATGCTTCTGTTTCAGTTTGGTGGTCTTTGATACTTCTTAGCTTATTCAAGTGCTTATTTTAATAAGCACTTGCACATCAGTTTCTAATTCCTCTACATAAGCCCCTGTTTTTCCAATTTTCCTAGCTTCCTAATATTATTTTAGAGTTTTCTTGAAATTTTCATATTTTTCCTAGCTTGTTTGCTATTTTTCTTGATTTTAATTAGTTTTTAAGCCTTTTAAATTAGCTTTTAATACAAAAAATTAAGAAAAGCTTCAAAAAAATAATTTTTCATTTTTCTCAAGTTTAGATAAATATAAAAAGACAAAAAAATATTTTTCTAGATTTTTCTTAGTTAAATTTGTATTTTTAAATAATTGAAGTAGTTTTTAATAGTTTAAAATTCATAAAAAATAGAAAAATATTCAGAAAAATACAAAAATAGTTTTGAAAATTCTCTTTTGTTATTTTAGACTTTTCCAAGTCATAATTTTATTTTTCTAGCTTCATTTCCTATTTTCTTGTATTTTAGGTTATTATTTAATAGTTAAAATTAGTTTTTAATTAATAATAATTAATTTAATAGTTATAAAAATAATTTTCTTTTTCTATTAATTTTCTTTTATCATTAGGGTTGTAAAAATATCATTTTCATATTTTTAGGATTAATATTGTGTAAGTTTTACGTTTTCATTTGTACGTTACGTAGTTTTTAATTTCAGTTTTGTAAAAACATAAAAACAAAAACATTATTTTAAATATAGTGATAGCGTTTATTTAACATTTTTTATCTTTTTAACTTTCCTTTAATTTGCATTTAAGCCTCTGTAATTTGTTGGCTTTTTCTGTAGTTATAATCATTATCAATCTCCTTTTTCGTTCAAATTTCTCGATCACTATTCGTTTGGTGATCCATTGCACAGCTCGCTGGGACATAACGACCCGGGGAAACACTATACTCCCCTGATCTTCATTGCATTCGTGCTTGAGCAGTTTTAAGCTGATTACGGTCTGCCATTCACAAGTGGCGGGCTTGAGTGAAAACATTGACTTTGGCATGATCAAATTTTTGGCGCCGCTGCGGGGAGTCTTTGATTATCTTCACGTTTAGCAGATTAGTGATTTGGATATTCACTCTTTGTTCATACCATCCATCTACATATATTTATATTTTCTTACAAAAATACAAAAATATTCTTCTCATTCCTCTTATCTGAATGATTCTATTTCTCTTACCCCCTCGTACCATTTGATTCTACTCTTCTTTAACCTCAAAACCGTTTAATTCTATTTCTTTAACCCTCTACATGTTTAATTCTCATGGAAACATTAGATTATCCTCGTTGTTTCCAATTGCCAAAAGCCGTATGGAAGAGGATCACTTCTGTTGTCGAATCCGGATTGTTTATACAAGCGATGTGGAAGGATGGGTGCAAGCAAATATTGTTATTGGTGCGAATTATCGGATAACTCTCTCGATGATTCTCCAAGTTTTTCCGACCATCCGCTACAACCCGATGAACCCATTCAAGAACCGGAGACCATAACGGAAGTGGTGGAAATTGCTAGCTCTCAGAGCACACCACTTGTCCCACCTCCGATTTTTCAAATGTTCTTGAGACTTGATAGTCATCCAGATCACCATGTTGGTTTTGTTGATTCTTTGAATGAACCGATTCTTTCTCATTACTCTCAAATGCAATCGTTTATTCCTTGTGTCGGTTGTGGTGAGCCTCTTTTGGTTCACCCTGTCGTTTAATGTACTTGTGTACAATGTAGTAATGATATTCATAACGGGAGTTGTTTGTTTTGTGGTTCGAGGAATTCATTTGATTATGATCCTAATCGGAACTCATTTAACGACCCCTCAAACTTTTCGAATTACCCACCACAGCCCGACTTATCATCATATAACCAACATATCTGTTGTGAATTTTGTGGAGGTCCTCACCAAGGATTTGAGTGTCAATCCGGAAACACGTTTGTCTATGAACAGTTTTCGGGTGATGCTCAGAACTTTGGTTATGACCAAAATCCATATGATTCACCAGGTCCGGACTCAACAGTTTTACTTTGTTGTGAGTCTGTGGAGGTTCCCACTTCAGCTCTGATTGTCAAATAGGGAACCCAGTTCCTTGTAGCAATCATGACTCTTACATGTTTGACAATTTCCAACCTCCACAGCACCATACGGTTCAAACTCCACGAGCCGTTGCTAAAGAAACCTCCCAAGATTTTGAAACCACAATGAAAAAACTTGATGATATAATTCAAAACCTTTAGAATCAAGTGAGTGGTGAAAAAACCATTGGAGAATTGCTAGCCGAAGAACAGGAGGCTCGCAAATCTAGGGAAGAATTATTAGCCCTAGAGCATGCAGCTCTAAGGCGTTCCCAATTTCTTAAAGGCAGCTCTATATGATGATGACGAGGAGGGTTTTTATCCTTTTAAGAATATTATTTCTCAACCCCTCAGTCAGTTGATATCCAGATTGAGATTCCATCTCAAACAACTGCTATCACACCCTGATATTCCCACTCACTCTCGAGCATGGGGGCGAGCATCTTGACACTGTTCCTGAAAAGGAATCGGACGAATTCATAAAGTCTAGTGTTGAGAACCTTGTCCCAATCCCAAGAGAGTCACAGGAAATTCTTGATCATGTGTGTGATATCCCTCCTCCTCTTGTCTCCCAAAATGATCATGTTGAGATGTTCTCCGATTCTGATGATGATGATTCGTTATCTTGTGGAGACATCATTTATGTGGAAGATTCACCTTCTGAGCTTGTTAGCTTAGAAGAAGAGAATGATGAAGTTACTGACACTGAAATCAAAGATGAAGCTCTTCGAGCAACATTATTGAATGTCAGTCTTCTCATTTCTAAAATCGAGGCTTTCAATGAAAAACCTATTTCATCTCCTATCCCCATTAAGGATAGTGACATTCTTTCCGATGATTCTATTCCGGAAATGAAAGCCTTCTGTTTTGATAATATGGGAGAGAAGATTAGTGGCAGTACCACTTTTCATTCTCATAATTCTCTCCCCGATTATGAATCATTTACATTGGAGGAGTTCACCGGTGAACCCACTCATATCAATTCTGAATATGATTCATTCACCTTCATGGAGTTCTCGGATGAACTCACTCATATCATATCTCCGCCGGAGTATGATAACTTCTACTTTGATCTAGACACACCCGGGATATGTCTAGACCAATTAAGCTTAACTGATAAGATTCATGAAACTATGAATTCTCCTATTGAGGATGAAGAGTTAGTCATGATTTCTATCATGATTTTCTTTCCTTTCTTCATATACTCTCTCACTTCTCCTGTTCTTCACTCCTTCGGGAATGAAGACATTATCTTTGATCCCGGCATTTTCATGTACCATTTGTGAGCCGGTTCTATGTATATCTCATCGGTGTGGAACTTTCACGTGCTTCAAATGTTTGTCCAAACATCTTGAATGAAAGTCCGATGGAGATTGTTTCTTCCACTTTGCTTCCCCATGAACCATTTAATTCGGGGTCGAGTCAAGCTAGCGACTCGGTAATCAAAACATAGCTAAACATGGGTTTTCACGTGTGTACCACCCTAGTGTGGGGAGTTGCCCACATGTTATATATATATAAGTTTTCAAAAATCTTTATAAATAATGGCCGTAGTATTTCCCTTTTACATTCTCAGTTTCGGCATAACCGCCGGTACTTTGAATATTGAGGGCAATATTCATTTCTAAGTGTGGGGGGGATTCTCACGAATTTTATCATATAATTATACTACTCAATTCCCGTTTTGGCCAAATTTTTTTTTTGGAGTAAGTGTTTTCCACTTACTCAATTGGTTATCAGTCCGCCTTGTCTAATAAACAAAAGGATTGGCTAATCCAGGAGCAAACGGCTCTTGGTAAAGATATCTCAAATCCGTTGACGGCTTGCAATTTGCCCAAAATTATATGGTATTCAGCTCACCATATCCTAAAAAGTGAAGAGTTGGCTAGCCCGTAAGTTTATGGCTTGTGGTAAAGGCAGTGGAAAAACCATAATTGGTAATCAGCTCACCAAAGATAATATTGATAATTTATCTAAGAGTTGGCTAGTCCAGAAAACGGCTTCGGTAAGACAAATCAAATCTGTTGGAAGCTGGTGGTTTGCTCAAAATCACATGGTTATCAGTGTACCATGGTTCTTACTTGAACAGAAACATTTGGCTACTCCAGAAGTAATGGCTTTTGGTAAAGAGATGAAATCCATTAAATTTTCTCAAAAGATTGCTAGGGACTAGCAATGGTTTAGTGTGGGGGATTGATGAGTATGTAAATACTCATCATTTTTAGTCAAATCTGAACTGCAAAGAAAACGTCTAAAAAAGCTTCAAAATGCATCAAAATACTGTAAATATTCCAAAATTGCATTTTATATGTTTCAGATGCAAAATGTTTAAAATCGGATGAAAAATGAGCAAAGTTTGCATAATTGGCGGTTCAGTCCCCAAGTTTCTAAAATTGTCAAAAATAGTCCCCGAGTCCTAATTTCAAAGAAAAATCACCAAAGGTCCTTTTAAAATCATAAGTTGTCAAATTTAGTCCTTTGGTGAAAAATATAAAAAGTTTGAGAAATTACAAGTTTGGTCCTCCAAGTTTCAAATTTGGCAAAATTAGTCCTTGGAAAATTGGAAAATGTCAAGTTTGGTCCTTGCATTATTGAACTTGTCACTTGTGGTCCCTTGGAGTAACTTTGCATAATTGGCAGATGTAGTCCCTTGATTTTCAGAAATTGCATAACTAGTCCTTGTGATATTAAACCTTTTAAACCCTTTGGACTATGTCATAACCACATTGGACCCTGTCTTATTACCTTTGGACCCTCACCTTTTTGACCCCACGCTTTTGATATTACTCTGGTCAAATGAAGAAAACGCGCCAAAAAGCACTGTCTTCCCATATACTTGCCGCCACACCTGCAACACCCTTGAAACCCTCCTCACTGCTTATCCCTTCCATGTCCCCCCACCTCCACACAACTCCAAAGACACAATTAATGCTTCTTCTAACATCTCACTCAACCTAAACTGCTAAAAACCAAATTCCCGCCAAAATGTAATCTATGGCCAAAAATCACTTAAGTGATCCAAAGGCCTCAAATGAATGTGGGATTTGCTCAGATATGTGAGAGAAACAACTTGGAGCTATAAAAGAGGAAGAAAGAAGCAAGCAAAGTAGTAGTTAATTTTTTTAATTTTCCTTAATGTCGTTTTTTTATAAAATGTCTTAGTTTAGTCTAAACTATGTAATCTTTTGTTTTAATGATTCAAACTCAAGTTAAGTTAGCTTTGTAATCTGTTTTAAGAATCAATTTCAAGGTTTGGTTAAAGTTCATGTTTATTGTTTACTGTTGAGTATTGCAGTTTCAATTTCAGATATTTAAGCTTTAAATAGCTTCTATCTAAATTCCATTAAGCTTAAATAAGCTCTATATAGCTTGTGATAAGCTTGAATTACAGTTTCAAGCAATATTGTATAATGGTCAACAAAAGTCAAACTGGGTGAACTAGGCTTGGTTTTGGAGTTTGGTGTTTGCGAGATCCTTGAATTGGGTTGGAGTAGGCTCATTTAGTGTAGTATTGGTTTTAGTTTTGGTCTGCAAGCAAGTTGGACAGTGGTGAGTGATCTTCTTATTTTCACTTTTCAAGCCAATTTTGCATTTCATGCTTGTTTCTGTTTCTGTGGTTACCATCAGTGTAGACCATTTTATATAGTTATATTTAGGTCTTATAAGCTTAGTTTAATCAGTGATACAAGCTGGTTCAGTAGTTAGGTCATTCTTATTGCTTATCAGTTGTGTAAAAGGGTGTTTGGATTGACTGCTTAAACCATGGTTTAGGTTTTGAGACTCAATTGAATCAATTACTTGTGCCTGCAAAGCTCATTAGTCAACATATCCATTTATCTGTCTCAACTGTTCAACTGTTGAGCTTTTTCAAAACCAAAAGCTCATTTTGTGTGTAAAATCCATAGAGTTAGGTTGTAGTAACTTCATTTCATATATTTACATCATTCTCAGTCCTTAAATCCAGATCAAACTTCAAAATAGTCAACATTTCATGTTTACCTTAAAAGTCAAAATTGCAAAATCTCAGTTTTGGCCAATCTAAGATGATTTCTCATGGGCTCATTCTTGGGTCATTTTAAGTGAAACTTGTGGCTTTAAAAAGTTCACTTGGTCTAGTTTATTGTTGTGATTTTTGCATATTTTTGTAAATTTTCTTTAAGCTCTTAAATAACTTGTCAAAATTGGACCAAATCCCCTGTGCAGGGCATTAAGTCACCTGCAGGGGGTTATGCTGTTTTAAGGGGCTTGCACAAGTCTCATTTGAGCTTTTCTAGGTCTGTAATTTGGTTTATAAGCTCTCACCCAGGTCTAGTTTAGTTTACAGTTGATGTTTTTAAGTTTCCAGCTTATTCAAGTGCTTATTTTATAGCTTAAAGTAGACCCCTAGAATCTGTTTTTGCACTAGAAAGCTCATTCCATCAAATCTTGGTAGTTTGCAATTCTGGGGTTTATGCTTGTTGTTTCTAGTTGCATTTAGGTAGTTTTAGCTTATTCATGCTTCTGTTTCAGTTTGGTGGTCTTTGATACTTCTTAGCTTATTCAAGTGCTTATTTTAATAAGCACTTGCACATCAGTTTCTAATTCCTCTACATAAGCCCCTGTTCTTCCAATTTTCCTAGCTTCCTAATATTATTTTAGAGTTTTCCTGAAATTTTCATATTTTTCCTAGCTTGTTTGCTATTTTTCTTGATTTTAATTAGTTTTTAAGCCTTTTAAATTAGCTTTTAATACAAAAAATTAAGAAAAGCTTCAAAAAAATAATTTTTCATTTTTCTCAAGTTTAGATAAATGTAAAAAGACAAAAAAATATTTTTCTAGATTTTTCTTAGTTAAATTTGTATTTTTAAATAATTTAAGTAGTTTTTAATAGTTTAAAATTCATAAAAAATAGAAAAATATTCAGAAAAATACAAAAATAGTTTTGAAAATTCTCTTTTGTTATTTTAGACTTTTCCAAGTCATAATTTTATTTTGCTAGCTTCATTTCCTATTTTCTTGTATTTTAGGTTATTATTTAATAGTTAAAATTAGTTTTTAATTAATAATAATTAATTTAATAGTTATAAAAATAATTTTCTTTTTCTATTAATTTTCTTTTATCATTAGGGTTGTAAAAATATCATTTTCATATTTTTAGGATTAATATTGTGTAAGTTTCACGTTTTCATTTGTACGTTACGTAGTTTTTAATTTCAGTTTTGTAAAAACATAAAAACAAAAACATCATTTTAATTATAGTGAGAGCGTTTATTTAACATTTTTTATCTTTTTAACTTTCCTTTAATTTGCATTTAAGCCTCTGTAATTTGTTGGCTTTTTCTGTAGTTATAATCATTATCAATCTCCTTTTTCGTTCAAATTTCTCGATCACTATTCGTTTGGTGATCCATTGCACAGCTCGCTGGGACATAACGACCCGGGGAAACACTATACTCCCCTGATCTTCATTGCATTCGTGCTTGAGCAGTTTTAAGCTGATTACGGTCTGCCATTCACAAGTGGCAGGCTTGAGTGAGAAAACTTGACTGTTTGGCGCGGATCAAGAGGGAAGCACATTAGTATCTTGTGGTTTATCAGTAGGCATTCTGGGTTCACGTTTGCTAAGTGTTACATGTGCAATTTTCTTAATGATGCTAGGCTGAACTTGTTCATACTTTCCTAACATTTCCTTAACTTAATGATAGTGTGCACCAAATCTTGATTTTCAGAACGAAGATTTCCAGCAAAATTCATGACTTCTTTAGTGTGTACAAGATAATGATCAAGTTCATTTGATGCTTCATCACAAGTCTGTTTGAGTAAATCAAATATGACACCATATTCCTTTTTCACTTTTAGAAGTTCTTGTTCATATTTTGAGATTTGACATTTCAAAGACGCGTTTTGATCATCCAGTTGCTTAATTTTTGGATTAAACGTTTTGGATTGCAACTGATTGATTTTGTTTTGCAAAGCCAGTTCACGATTTTGACAATCTTTTTGACACCATTGAAGACGACGTTTTGAATTTGAAAGCTCGTTTAACAATCGTTCGTTTTCAACTTTTAAAGACTCGATCGATGCACGTATCAAGTATTCACAACAATATCAACAGAATCAATAGAGATATGATCAGATGCATATGCAACAGATTGTAATAACACAAGATTATTGATATCAGCCGCAGACGGATAACATCTTTCAAGAGTCGATCAACATCTTTTCTCAACAGTTTTTTTTACGTTTAGTATTTGAAATCGATGTTTCTGTTTTCTCGAAAACTGTTTTCATGAGACCAAGTTCCTTGTGAAAATCCCTTTCCCAATATAGTGCACAATTTTCAAATTTTTGACATGGGGTAAAATTCTTTTCTGAAGAATATCTCTATGTTCTCGCGCCATTGGCGATTAAAAATGTTGAACTTTTATTTCAGAATGAAATTCAATCTCACGTTCCAAAATTTTGAGGTCAGATAAGAAAGTGTCAAAATATTTGATAACGCGACAACTTTCGGATTTAGTTTTTACTTCACTAAGTGAAGGTAAAGGACCATTAATTTGTGCACCATTGTGTTGGGGACTAACTTCAAAAACTGGTGTGATAACCAAAGGTTTGTTAGAAGTATCTTGTTGTGTGACAAAAGTTACGGCTTTTGAATAGTTAAATGGTTTGTTATAAACGACATTTTCCATTTTGACCGACTCTCGTCATCAGCATCTAATTCCTCCATGCGATTATATTCAACAACATCATAATTGAATCATCAATTCTATGTTTCGTGACACTGTAAACTTCAGGATTTGGTTTGAATGCTGTGTGAAAACTTAGGTTTGTAATCAGCAAGATTCGGTCCATATCCATTTGGATTTGGTTTGAAAGTAAACTTTTGAATCGTTGTGATTGATTCACCATGTTTATAAACAACATTTCGAAACTCTTTGATTTTGTTTTGTAAGTCGACAATTTCTTCAAGATAGTTATCTATTCGTTTCGTGGAATGCTTTTTGTACTCAGAGAACTGTTTTTGACAAGTTAACAACTCAGCCTTGGCTTTTTGAGTTTCCAAAGTAAGAGCATTAATTTGTTGTTTATGTTCATGTTTCAGTTGTTCTATTTGAGACAACAAAGCATTCTTGGATGCGGCTAGATCACGAATCTGTCGTTCCAAAGATTTTTCGTTTAGATGTGATTTAGCAAAAGCGGCTTTAAAACCTTTTTCACGGTTTTCTTGAGTTTTGAAAAAATTGAGTTGCCGTTTTAAGCATTCATTGTCCATGGTTAACAGTGCATTTTTACTGTGTAATTTCTGATTTAATGCATAACATTCATCCATTTGGGATTGTTGGTCTTTAAGTAAGAGATCAATATCTGGACTAGGCAAAAGTTCAGCGTGTTCAACGTGAGTCACAACATGATCACTATTCAGATCCTCAAGTATAACCACAGAGTCAATTTGAGTATTAAAGGTAACCATAAGATCATCCTGATCGTCAAATGTAACTACGGGGTCTAGTTAAGAATCGTCAGACTGAGATGTGGACGACTCATTTTGAACATTTTGAGCCTCGCCGGATTCGGATGTTGGTGAGATATTAGATCGATGAATATGGTTTGTTCGGGTACTGAGACAAGCCATTAGTGTCATACACGGGCTCATGTCACTCATGTGTAGTGCTTGCATTTGTGCCATCAACATCATCAGCTGCATTGGCATGCAAGTCCTCCATATCATCATCGAGAATGCATCTACCATAAAGCTCTGTTCCTTGTTGATAAGACTTCCACCAGCTTCATCCTTGAGAGCCAAGAGCAAAGCCTCTTTGAAATAAGCACTGCCTCTTGTCCTCGGCTTAGGGCATGCATTAGCCAGATGACCCTTCTCATTACAGCTTGTAACAACGAAGACCATTAACCCTATTCTGAGCATTCCCCTATTCAACCACTTGAGCCCTTTGTTGTTGCGGAGCACTCATGTTATTCCTTCCCATAGCATTAAACCCTTGTCCACCTCCCATCCGGACCGAACATTACCACGATGACTCGAACTTCAACTCTTCCATTGATAACCATGTATCACGATTCCTTGTGTTAGATGAGGTACGAATGCAATTGTTGGATTTGTTGGAATATCGGCCGAAGGCTCTAGCAATCATGACAAATCCTTGCTGCAGGCCATCAAAAGCTTCAGTATCCTCATTTGATTCACTATAAAGTGCTTGATCAGTGTTGTTGTTGTATGGAACCAATTGAGTTTCTTGAGATTGTTGCTGTGACGGATTATATGGTGTAATTGTTGCAGTTGGTTG
Organism: Chrysanthemum makinoi; assembly: GCA_910596185.1. Taxonomy (NCBI): domain Eukaryota; kingdom Viridiplantae; phylum Streptophyta; class Magnoliopsida; order Asterales; family Asteraceae; genus Chrysanthemum; species Chrysanthemum makinoi. The sequence continues at coordinate 241,154,579 of OU343222.1, read as the reverse complement.
AGGAGCGGGTTGAGGAGGAACACTAGTTTGACCCCACAAAGCAAGTTGTTGATTGTCCGGAAGTGACTGTGGAGCCGGGAGTCCACGGATGGCCCTTTCTTTGTCAACTTCTTTTTTGTGAGGCTTCAAATAGTCGTACAACAATCCGTATGTAGCATGATGAAGAGTCTTAGCTTGACGGAGAAAAATGACATACTTCTCCCATTCCGGACCAAGACTACTTAGGAACTTAGTGTTGACAGCAATTCGCGGCATGATGATATTGTGTTTGTCCAAATCATTGATGATGTCTGAAAAGCGATGATGATACGACTCTAATGTCTCTCCTGGTTCAATCATGAAGTGTTCATAAGCCAAGTAGATTTTGGATTCCATGTCTTCCTGATTGAGTGATGTGCCTTCCATAAGAAGATGAATATGTTCCCACATTGCTTTAGCAGTGTTTTGAGCATCAACACTTCGAAGGATCGGATTGGGTAATCCCAAAAGGATGTATTGCATTGCTAGTTCATCGGCTTCAAAATGTAGAAGTTCATCACCGTGAGGTCCGAGACAGTTGCAATGTTGGTGACAAGATCTCTTGGTGGATTGGCATTAGGATCTGCGGTTGTGACAACAATAGGCATCTGAAATGGACCTTCCATAATGACCTTCTTTAAGAACTTTTCATGTGGCTTCTTTAGATCACAAAACCTAAAGAACCTTATCACCCATTGATCATAATTTCCGGGTGTGAGCATTGGAGGTCTATCAAGTGAGCCAGCTTCATGAATTGATTGTTGGCTACTTAAGGCTTCACACACCTTGCCAAACCATGTCGGTTCCTTCATAGTACTCCTGGATGGATGTTGATTGTAGAAGTTTGTGTAAGGTTGTACTTGAACACTAGGTGGTGGTTGAACCATTTGTGGTTGTGGAATTGCTCCAAGTTGTGGAGTATGTTGTTGATTAAATTGTTGTTGATAAATTTGTTGTTGATGATTAAATTGTTGATGTTGTAGACTTAGTTGTTGTTGTTGTTGATTATAAGTGTAAGGAAAATAGCTAGAGTATGGTGGTTGTGACATGTTGAAAACTTGTGTTGTTAAATGGATCTTTGTAGTCGAATGAAATGATGTTGATGAAGTACCCTTAGGCGTAGAAATCACGAAAAGGCAAGGTAACACTTAGGCGTAAAAACACCAAACTTACGCGCGAATGTTAATAGTTACGCGTAGGATTAGCTTACGCGTAAGACATGAGAAACACTAAGGTTATGCGTAAACAGAAAGTTATGCCTAGAAAACTTAGGCGTAGGATTAGCTTATGCGTAAGACAAGGCTTAGGCGTAAGAATAATCTTAAGCGTAAAGAGTTCTACGCGTAAGCTTAAGCTTATGCGTAAAACTAGGGTTTTGCTCAAAAGATCTTTTACACTATCACAGCGCAAAAGATATCCAAAGTCGAAGTGTTTTCAGGCTTATCCAAGCAAGAAACACACTGAGTAAACCACAAAAACTGAAGATCAAACCAAGGATGAGTTACGCGTAAGATTAGGGTTTTCTTACGCGTAAAAAGTAGCCAAAACTGATTTCTACCAACTGATGTTTCCAAACCATATTTTTGCGATGAAATAGCTTTAATATCACCAAAATAACACAAAAGTGTGAAACTTGATGATCCAAAACTTCTAAACACCTTAGGCGTAGATATACACCCACGTATAAAACCAAGCTTAAAAACAATGATCTACGCGTAAAGTTTGAAACTTTTGCCAAAAAAGATATTTTAACACCTTAAAACGTTGAAAGTACAAGAATCTTGGATTGAAAAGTTTAAAAAATGAGTTTTTAAGCGTGACCAAGTTTGGAACCGTATGTTACGCGTAAGACCAAAACTTACTTCAAAAACAATACCGATTCACCCAACTATTTGGCGATTGATACCACTGTTTGGTCACCATATTAGTAACACAAGCATCAAATAGAAGAAATAGAAAGAGAAGTGATTGGATGAACAATACAAACACTATGCGTATGAATGAAATAAGAGTTAAGCGTAGCAAGTGAAATGAATTAAACAACCAACCCTCAAGTGAGGGTATTACAAAGGTATTTATAGGAGAGGGAGCTAGGGCAACACTCCTAGTCCCTTCCTTTCCTTATTGGACTTGGGCCAAGGCTCATGGGCTTTCTACATAAGCCTTGGCATGATTACTAACATAAAAGCCATATTAAGCTAACTATTATATATTAATTACTAAAACTTGAATTCAAGATTAGGAGTGATTCCAACAGTATTTGAGGAATCAGGAATGAAGAATGACGTGATGTGAGATGTGCTCAAAGGTTCCATCATTTTGTTCACATGTATGTATAAAGGACTTTGAAATTGAGGATGAAAGTACATGATATGATGATAAAGGCGTGTTAAGAACATTCCGTATGAAATAAGTTTGTTCTTGCTACCTTGGACATTTACAATTCGTCTTGCGAAGAAGTAGGCGAGATTGTATGGTTGTTGAGTTAGGAGATAGTACATCATGTGGGAACAATAGGCAGGAAATATCTGACGGTTTCCTCTAAGACTCCAAACGTTTTCACGTAGAATGACTGTGAGAGGTTTGAGATCATCTCGGATATCACGTGTAAGGATTGTGTTTGGATTTTTGTGATTGGATTGAGGAGTGCATAAAATGCTAGTTAATTCTTGAGGAGAAGGTATGTGTGAACAATATGTACTGTTTTCTTCACGGTAGTTAAAGAGAGAATCAAGAGACTAATCTTCAGTGAAGGCACATTTTCCATGATTTGGAATTCGGAGAATGTGAGCAAATTTCCCTAGGGTTAAGACAAACTTTTGGTTTTTGATCCAAAACCATAGTGACAGAAAGCGATGCTCATTACGAACGAGTTCAACTTGACGGAAGAATTCCAAAACAAACCACGGACAAATTTTCACGTTAATTCCGAGAAGACCTTCTAGTCTATGGTGCGGAATGAGGTATTGATACCTTCTTGGTATAGTAGAGGTGTGTCAACAACACGTCCTTCATGGAAGCAACGGGTTTTGAGATTATTGAACCCACGGACATGATTGCCATGATGAGACCTATAGACATGAAACGAATAATTTAAAAAAGTAATTTAAGATGAAGTAATGAGAGTATAATGGAAAGTAAAACTCCACAGTAATCATCTAGCACTTATTCTGTCTTCTGATATGTCGGTTCCCACGGATCCTTGGAATGAGGGATCCGGCTAGTTCAATCTCAGGGATCCATCAAATCAGCAGTGCTTTTAAGTGAACTTTGGTAATTTTGATACAGGAGTTTTAATTCTTGAATAATGTTGGTTTTTTTGCTCTATAGCTTAAGGTTTGTTTATGGTTTGAGGTTTTGACGAGTTTTAGTGTTTTACTAGCCCTTTTTTACGAGGTTCCCCTTTTACGAATGGATCATAATTTAGGAAGTTAAAAATCATGACAAAATACTATTTTATCATGATATGAGAAGTTTCACATGGACACTATTGACATGGATTTAATTTCAATAACCTTATGCGAGAAATGATGACCAAGGCTCTCGAATAGCCAATATATCATTATGAGGTAAAATGACTAGTTTGTATTTTTGTCTATAGAGATCAACAGAGAATGCTATTCTTGATGATTTGTTCAATATAGATAACAACTTTAGTGATATTGGAGTATATGTATTAAGTCTATGATTCTTTACGTCTTATAAGAAATAATATTACTAATTAAGCTAGGAATTATACATTAATAATTTATTTATAAGTAAGTTATAAAAGAACATACCTTTGCTATATATATTCTTTTTATGATTTAAAAACTCATAGACATGAAATTCTTCATGATCTTCTAAGATGCCCAAATCCTAGTATGAAGAATTCTCAAAAAAAACGTTAGAATGATCTATCACTATCCAACATTTAAAATATGATGATTTCTGAAAACATGATTTTTTTTTGTTTTAAGAAATTCCCTTCTTTGTAGTTTTCAAACATGCATGGATCGTGTCAAGTTTTTAAAGTACAATATACTTTAAAAAACTTGGTAACGAAGCTCTGGTACCAATTGTAGAAAACTAGAAGTGGGTTGAATAGTTTTACCGATTGAACGTGTGTGTTGGATAATGATAGATAAGCATATAAATAAGTAATGCAAAGACAAAGAGTAAGAGACACAGAACCACAACACGAGAATTTATAGTGGTTCGGCTACAAGGAAACTTTCCTTGCCCAACTCCACAAATAGAGTTCCCCACTCGAGTGTTCGTAAGCACTACACAACACAAGCTCCTTAATGTGGTGGAGAAGTCTTCACAACGTCGCCTACTCTTTATCCGGTACAAGCCTAGACACCGGGTTCTTCCACAAAGGTAGAACCAAACCTATCACAACGTCGCCTACACTTTATCCGGTACAAGGCTAGATACCGATTTCCATTACAAAGGAGGAACTACTACCCAACACTACACCAATACTCAACAACCCAAAAGGAGTCACACTCCTTATTACAACAACATAAGGGATATCAATATCCTTTAACCCAACGTATCTATCTTGTACATCGATGCACCATATCAAATGTACTCCCATGGCACCTTTCACTAATGCTCTTGACATGATCCTTTGGCACCTTTCACTAATGCCTTCGACACGGACCTTTGGAACCTTTCACTAATGCCTTCGACACGGACCTTTGGCACCTTTCACTAATGCCTTTGACACGGACCTTTGGCACCTTTCACTAATGCCTTCGACACGGACTTTTGGCACCTTTCACTAATGCCTTCATCATATGTGACACACGGTAATTTTTCACCCATTATTAATTAGCAAATGATAAATTATTATTGCTAAGCATATTTAACTAAGCATACATTAGCTTGCATAACCCATTTGAGTAGTTAACTCGCACACTATAGCTTATTTTATAGCCTTGGCATTCATGATCTGACCATAGAGTTGTGAAATTATAATGTAATATAAATTTCTAATGATAAATTTTGGATGACGAGAGGTTATCTCGTTACTATAAAGAAACCCAACACCGCCGCGTTCCGACACCACAGTAAGGGCAAAATGATAATATAATAAATCCTCGAAATAGAAAACTTCATCTCATAATAAATCTTGACGGATCGTGTTCAGAAACGTCATCTCACAAATTTACAGTTAGTTCAGCAAGACATGGGGAACAAAATACATTAAAACTTCACCTAAACTTATCATAACTTAAAAACTTATCACATAAAAATATAATTATCACCACCCCTCCTCTTCTTTTTGTCTGCTCTGCTCCCCACGCCCCTTACCACGCCTCAAAGTCTACCTATAATATCCTTATCTAAAACTAAAACCTATCTAAAGCTAAACACTGAAAAGCAGAAATCATAATAATGGATTCTTAGCCTCCTGTTTACTTGTGCGCCTCCTCCATGATTCAACAATTGAAGAAAGTTCCTGGTCCATCACTTTCGGCTATAACCTATACTCCTATGTCAAGGGCACAAGACCACCTTGGAAGAAGGAACCGATTGAGAGTTTTGCCAAGAAGATCCACTCTCAATTTCAAAGTCAAGAAAGCTAAGTCAAATGTGCTTCTATCTTCTTCTTTATCAAGCCGTATGATTCCCAGAGTCTCACACAAATTCTTTCTTCGAAAACCACTCACAAAAACCTCTTCAAGTTAAGGGATTGATAAAGGATTGGTGTTGCTGGGAATCGGACTTGAGACGATCGTCTAGTGTGTTTGTTGTTCAAGGCGTTGGTTACTCTCCTCTCTCAATTCGTGCCTAAGCTCTTGTAAGAAACCGCAAATTATTATCATTGATTTGTCAAAATTATGTCTATGTAAAGATATTGGGTTTCTATAATTTCGTATCAATTCTTTTTTTTTCCTCACCAATCGCATATATAGTGCTCTGTGATGTAAAATGTTAAGTGTTGTTGATGAACTTGTGTGGCAAGTGAAGAAAGAATAAAACCAGGAAATGGAAACTTTAGTCCCGATTAGGAATTCCTCGTGACAGGAGATTTACTTTTTGGTTAGTCGCTGGTGTTAATTTCGATCGGAACTCATTGAGTTATCAAGTTGATCGAGGTCTCCTGTTTTTCCTTTCCTCCCGAGTACACTCGCGGTCTAGTTGAGTTGTTAGTTCAGGTCTGTTTAAAACCACTCATCGCCATGTTACAAATGGATTTTTCTGCAAAGAAATAAGATAGATTGTTGGCATTATCCTAGTCATAGTTGCAACGCATTTAAGCGGTAAATAAAAATAGTTATGAGTTTGTTGGTTTAGTCCCATCAAGAAAGGTTTATTTTCGGTTACTATGTGGTCACCTTGAGACATTGTCGATGCCGCTGTTGGAAAAGTAGGTGGCGACATCCTGCCACTTCACTCACTAAAATTTGTCTTTGACTCCTAAACCGGGCATGTGCCTAGTTACATAAGTCCTAGTGGTGTAAGCTAAAATCTCGCTCTTCTCGACATAGACTTAGTTAAGTTTCATTTTTGGAACGATAAGAACCCATGCGAGTGTAGTGGTGATGTTTTGTGTGGCTTAGCAAAACAAACTTATGGGAGTCGTGTTATGCAAACTAATGAGGATACCTTCGGACTCAAGGACATCCCACGAAAGGTGTAACTTAGCCTAAATAAACTTGCATCACCAGCATAACAGGGTGATATGCTACGAGTCGAGTATAGTGCTATGTCCGTATTAATTTCCTCGAGTCACATAGACACCCACAGCGGGTGTTGTCACAAACTGTAAACACAGAACCACAAGGTGTGGTTGTGTGATCCTACCATTCATATGTCCCAACTTACCTACGAGTATAAACCCGCTTTCAAAGGACATTTTTGGTTAAGCGTCGTGTGTCAAAACAATTTCATGAACATCAGTCTAACTCAAAAATAAAAACAAATATGAAAAATCTATTATAGTGTCAACTGGGCCAAGGGTCGTATAAGAATAAGAGTGTGTTTGTGGATATAAGGTCCTAGGCCCATTCGCAACACAAAAACCATCGGGCCACGTTCCCATTAGATGAATGCGAGGAAATCGTTAGGTGCAAAGCAAAACAGAGGTGCACATTTAACCATTTGGCGCTATATCCAAAAAGTAAATACTTCAAATAATAGATGACCAGAAACCCGAATACATTAACGCCACTTAAAAACATAATAAAATGAGTGTTTTTATTAAAACATAAATGAATGTTTTTGTATTACCTATCTCAAAAATTAAAAGTTGTATATAAATTTTAGGCACATATTTATAACTCAAATTCAGAAGGGTCTAACTTAATAAATTCTACTACTAAATTTTGACGTTAGTCACCACATACAAATAGCAACCTAGTTACGGACCATGCTCAATTTTTGACAAAGATATATAATTTAATTTATTTTAGAGATTTATTTATTAACTTTCACATATTGAGTATTCTAAAAACAAATATATACAAACTTAATTAAACTTTGAGTACATCTATTGTAACCTAAAATGGTGTCATAAAAATATACATATTCCCATATGTACTTACCGTGTCAATAGTATTGGCATAAGCTTTTATCGCTTAGTACTATAAATGATCATTCTCTGTGCGTCGACTTTCGTCCTCCATCGGACCGAAGGATCATCCGTCTTGGATAGAGTTTTTGTTCCATATTCTCATCCATCTTAGATATAGTCTCCTATCCAATATTCGTATACTTCCAAAGAGCCAATACTTGTGAATACCATGAAAACCATTCTAAAACTTAACTCTACCACACAAGCAACATAGGTTTAACCATTTAAAAATTTCGAATGTAATTATACTTCACAAGGATTTAATGGGAATAATAAACTAAATTTTTCCCTACTTACTTAGGTCGTGTGTCGATGCGGTGCCTCAATATACTTTGATTTCCACATTCAGACTACTAATTGCCGAGGTGAGTTTATAGCCCCACTTTTATTAATTGCTTATTAAACTATGGGGTAAGAAAACATGCAAAACCTTTATCGACCATAAACTTTACTTGTATATTATTACGCAGTTTAGCCTAAGTCTTTAGATCCCATAATGCCCTTTTCATGAACCGTCAATTCCTGCTGGGAAGCGTGAATGTTATAAATAGATCTATTGGGGGTGACTCCTCCATTCGGTTGGCACCACATAGGTCAAGGCGAACGTATACCATGTCGGGATCGAGTGTATTGGGATAGACACTCGCCATGGGCCCCTTATTTGTATGACTACATTTTGCATACAGAAACTTTCGTAGCTTCGGTTGCATGAACTTAGAGCTAGCGTAATATGTTTACAATTGATTGAAATGACTTTATCATCTGAATTGGTCCTAAATTGTTTAAATATTTAAACCTATGAACTCACCACCTTTTTGCTGACTTTTTAGCATGTTTTTCTCAGGTAATATTTCTATGGGAAAGGTGGTGGTAAGGCAAGGGTCATAGGGAAACATCTGAGGCTTTTATTAATAATACCATGACTCAAAAGATATGAGTCAACTTAAATTTATGGACCATTCTTTTCAAACATGTATTTGATGAAAATAATTATACATCTTAATGAAATGTGTATGCTATTCTCTATTTCTTGTGTTGTGATCTCCACTCAGTAGCACCCCATGTCCCGATTGCTTCCGCTAAGCCAGTTTTAGGGGTGTTACAGATTGGCATCAGAGCCAAGGTTATAGAGAACTAGGTACATATAAATCCTAAACTATAACCTCAAAAAATTTCAAACTGGGAACTGATGTATGAAAAACCTCTGTGACCATCACTATCCTGCCAGCCTTGCTTAGCACGAACCTGATTAGTTTTTATGCTGTGATTGTTTAAGTTCATGCTTGATGTAAATGCATAATATACTGCATTATTTTGTAGTTACACCATAATACTATGAGTACTTCTTCATATTTACACACATATACCGTTATGGTCACAGACCATGTCTTCCCCTTACTCTGGAGCTGGATGCGATGACACGACAGAGGGTTTGTCACCTGCTGAACGCATCCCAGCCCCTTCTCAACCCACTCCTGACACTGGAAACCCATATAAGGTAGTGTATCAAGTTCATCAGGAGGGTACTACTCACACCCCACCTGCTCACTTCTAGATTGTCACTACTATCACCAATGTACCTACCAGTTCCACTGCTCCTACAGCCTCACCAAGGCATCAAAGAGATCCACTTCTTAGTTGGGAGATACCTGCTAGAAAGAGAATATGTCTCTCTACATCATCACCATCAGCTTCTGGTACACCACCTCCTAGCGTGTTCGAAATTGGAGAAACTACGTAAGTAGCCACTGCTAGGTCACCAACTCTTGATACAGTTATGGCGCGCATTATACGTCATGAGGAACAAATAGAAGAGATGTCGGACCATGTGGGAGGATTACCAGTAGAAAGGATTGAAGGAATTGAGGAAGTGGTGGAAGAAATACAAGCACTTGGTGAAAGACTCAAAGAATGCAACGAAAATATTGGAACAACATTGGTGGAAACTCGTGAGAAGTTAAACGAGATAATTGCCCGTCTTGAAGACCACATCGAAGGAAGTACTCACTAGACTCTGAGAGACACCCAGGGATGCCTCACGAAGTTTCAGAGTCGTTTGGCACGTTTGGAGACCGCTACTACAGTAGCACTAACTCAGTCAGGGTATCTGGAGGGTGTCGTAGAATTTCTAAGACGTACTATGGAGAGTAGGGCAAATGAGGCCAACAACAGATTTGCCAGGATAGAGGCCCAGCTCAGAGAGTTTGAGGAATGGAAGGCAACTCAACAAAGTCAACCCGGGGCAGCACCGGGAAGTGCTTAAATTACACTTTGTTTTGTGATAGACGTTGTGATGAATGGTTTTAATAAAAATGCTAGTAGTAGTTTTGTCGTATGACAAACTAGAGCGAGTCAATGTACGCATGCTATGTATCGGACCCATGAGCCGGGAGTCTTCTTAGAAATGTAATTGAATTCATGGTGATGAAAAGTTATGCATAATAAAGAACAACGTCTTATGAATTATATCCTTATGTTAAACTCACTCCAACCAACCTCCATTTCCTTAACATCATCATAATAGACTAAGTCTACGTGATATCCAGTCAATACAACCTAGAAAATACTTGACTGAGAAGTAGTGCATGTTGTAACTTTATGGATCTCCACCATGGTCCCCATAGTCATAGAAAACTCATTGTTGTCATTTCTTGTGGTTGAAGGAAAATGTTTCCAGTAAAGCAGAACATGGACACAACCACCATTGAGAAATCTGTTACCGAACGAGTTGCTACAAGGATTGCTAACTATCAAGTCAATCACAACATCAACAACATCATCCAGGGGAATAGGGAAGAAGTTGATTGTAAGACACCTACAACACGAAATTTCTCTTACCAAGAATTCAGGAACTGTAAACCACCGGCATTTGAGGGGACTTAAGGAGCCACAGGTTTGGCAAAATGGCTAGAAAGGTTAGAGACAATTTTTCGCGAAAAGCGTTGCGCGGACAATTATAAGGTCAAGTATGCTACTTGCACCTTTCAGCATCAAGCCCTCACATGGTGGGACACTTATGTCCATTTAGTGGGAATAGACGCTGCTTACTCACTTTAGTGGGACACCCTGAAGAGAATGATGATTGCGGAATACTGCTCAAGAAATGAACTGCGAATGATGGAACAAGAGCTCTGTGGACTAACTATGATAGGGAACGACATTGAAGGATACACCAACCGTTTTCGCGAACTGGCCCAACTATGTCCTGACATGATAGGACCTGAGGAAAAAAAACACGAAGCATACTTTTGGGGATTTTAGCCCAAAATTCAGAGGAACGTTGTTGCATTCGCACCTACTATTACTCAAGAAGCTATTGGTGCGACTTCTGGAGTGACAAGGCTACTACCCCAAGACAAAGCAGTGGGGTACTGTGGTAGCATGAGGAACTGGGAATATGATAGTGAGGAAGATCAAGTGCAACAACCAAGCAAGTGTAAATGGGCGGTTGGAGTTGGGACTACTAGAGCAAAGTGGGAAATAGGGTATGCTGGGACAAAACCCAAGTGCAACATGTGCCCATATCATCACTACGGAAAGTGCCCCACACCTTGCGAAATCTGTATAGGATTTGGGCATAAGATGGAAGATTGTAAGCAACTCTATTGGGAGACAGTGACATGCCATGGATGTGGAATGAAAGGTCACACCAAGAGTATGTGCCCGAGTAGGGGTGATCAGCATGAAGGAAACACTTGTTAGAACTGTAACACCCCAAATTTCGTGATACGCAGCGGAATTCAAGCTGGGTGTTACTTCATGGCTCAACAGTTATAATAATAGAAAACGAACCCTAATTGAGTCGTTTTTAAAAGATTTATCATTCGATTTATATAAATATCAGAGTTTACAAAATGAGGTCCTAGTGGTTTTACAGTTTATTAAATAAGTTTTCGAATGATAATATAGCCTTCTTGAGTATCCGTGCCCTTCCGTGCCATCCTCATAAATTATGAACCTGAGATAAACATGCTAAAAACTGTCAACACAAAGGTTGGTGAGTTCATAGAGTTTATAGATAAAACAGTTGAGTTCTATAGTTTCAAGTTTGAGCGATTATTGTAATAAATACCAATATCGATGAAATAAGTAGTGGGTTACGTTGTTATACACCCATAGTCGTTTGTTTAGTAATCAGTTGAACACAAGTTTCAAGGTTGGGTCATGTTGTTGCACCCATAAATTCAGTAGTTGCAGCATTTGTATCATTGCAACAGAGTATATATTGCCTTAAGTCTCATTAACGCAAACCTTAACACGAACTCGTCATAATAATGACGTAAGTTACAAACATCATAATAATGATGTGAGCAACAATTCCCTATGGTATGAGTTTGCCATTCTCCTAGTATTCTCAAATAAAGTGCATTTGGTTACCTATCCGGCTAACACAAATGGGGCGTCAACTGCCAATAGATCTATTCACTATATTCGCGTTCACTTGTAAAGTAATTAATGGTTCATGATATGAGGGACTTTTAGTGGCAGGTGTAAGTAACTTAAGCAATAGCATTCAGGTGTAGGTGTAGCATAGAAAAATACTTGTGTTCGGTTTGTAGCATGTATCTCCCCACGAGTTTGAAAAACAAGTAAAAAATGGGACTATGAACTCACAACAGTATGTAAAAGTTTAGAGTATTTGTGATAGTAAAAGAAAGTAGTTGAGCATGTATCTCCCCCAAAAGAGTTTACAAAACTGATAAATGATAGAAAATGGGACTACGAACTCAAAGTAATTCGTAAGAGTTTAAAATAAATGTAAAAATATCAAGCAATATTTGAGCATGTATCTCCCCCAAAGCATTCAAAATAAGGAAAAGAGGGGCTATGACTCACCTCGATGTTACAGTAGTCTGGATGGAAAACAAATTAAGTAATGTGAATAAACTGCTCCGACCCGTGACCTGAGTTAGTATGTCATGTTCTTAGTATTCGAATTCAAGTTTATGCGATGATAATGCTTTATCGGTAATTGGGTAAACATGAAGTCTCTTCAAAAATTAGTAATACTTATCATACTTATTTTTATGGATCGGATGATTGTTAATAAATTTTATCAAAACCCAAGTTGTTAAATATGATATGTTATATTTTACCATTTTGAATTTTTACGGTTTTTACCCTTGCACTTTCAAAAATGACACTTTATACTCTCAACTATGGGTTATTGACAAAATCAGCCCTTGTATAATTAACTTTGAAGAAATTACATTTTTAGACCAAGAAAACTTTATCTTTCAAAAATTACAATTTTTATACTTGTAATTTTATAAGAAAAATTCACTTGTTTTAGGCCTAAATTGACAAAAGTGTGGGTAAATAAAAGCGAGGCCTTAAGAGGTTTTTACTACGTTATTGATCCCTTAAAGAGTTTTTCGGGTGGTCTTTCTAATGGTTCAAACTAGAAGTCTAAAGCTCTTACGGTTTGGTCGCAGTGATTTCCAAAGTAGGGGGGTTAGGTGCCTTTTGCTGGTTTTGGGCGATATCAGGGCCAAATGAGGACAGATTTTACACGAGGCAAGCTAATGTTTTTACAACACATTTGCCCCTTTAAACACTTTGTTGTAAGCTCTTCTAAATGGTATAGGTCTCATATCCTAGTCGTCTTTGATTAGGGAGAAACAAGTCCGTGAACATGGCCACTTGGCCACGACGCGTTTTAAGGAAATTTCATTTTTGACTCATTAACTTTTACAGTGTCGCCTAGGGACATCGTAATATGTTAATTAACTCTTTTTAAGTTATTATCTAACATTCTATAACTCCTACGACTCAAATTTTGTAAAAAGCATGCATGGTCTTTTTATGAAAAGTTCACGAGTCACCTACATTTTGGTTGATTATAAAAGAGACTATAAGAGTTTTTAACGATGTTATTGGGGCTTTAAAATCTTTGCAGCGGGATATTTAAAATGGTGTAACTCTCACACTTTACAACCTTTTAATTAGCAAGATATTAATTGTCGAAAAGGGCTACTTAGGCTAGTTTTGACAAATTGAAAATCGTGTTTTCAAACCATAAAACTTTATATCTTTTGCATGAAACCTTGTGATATATTGTTTAACTCATTTTCAAGTGTTCTAAGATGACTCAAGTTCGAATTTATCAAAAATCCTAAGTTTTTCCCAAAGACCTGTTGTAAAGTACTTTTGGTTTTTAAGACTTATGGCTCTAATGGTGTGTCGTTTTTATGCATGACGACTAGGCTTTTCAACCGGGTTAGAGGGGCGTTTTAGAGTGTCCTAGGTATTCTTTACAAAGGTCCTTTGGTTGGCCCTAATACCTTTAACCCAATGTAGAAAAATGAGGCGCAAGTAGGGGCGGTTGGTTTTTATAAAATCAATACAGCTGTTGGGATTTTTATTAAATTATGACTTCGTTATGCGTTTTCTAGACCCGTGCCCTAGAGTTTTTGAAGAAAACGTCGTTCCGGACAACTTTTTCATGAAACGGACCAGAAGTGCCTCGTTTCGCGTGCCCGACCCTTCTGTCCACAGAAGGTTTTGACAGATTTTTGTGAACTTCGTTACACCGTATCTTTTGACTCGTGTACTCGTTTTAGGTGATTCAAATTGCTATGTTTTCCTTATAAAATCCTTTTTAACAGTATGTACTTGATATTAGGAGTATTAAAGAAATTGAAATGAGTTTAAAAGACTTACAACTCTATGGTACTTGATTTGGTAGCAAAATGCTCAATGAGACTTCTAAATGGAAACGAGGCTTCAAAGCTTTGCACCTAAGCTTTTATCCTTCTTCTTAGACCTTATACCTCAGAATGTGGGAGTGTGAATGTGTGTTTTAGGCTTAGCAAGTGAGGGATGAGAAGAAATGAATTGAAGGAGGTTGATATTTATTGGCCAAGGGTAGAAAAACATGATGATGTGTTCATTCACTAACCATGTGGATCGAATGGTTTTAGAATGAACCACATATGCTTAGCTAGAAATTCTTGAAGACAAGGTGATGTGTCCACTTAGGTTACCATGGGATTTGAATGGTTTAGAAGGAAAACACCATGTGTTCAATTTTATAGCCATAAGGTTTAAGTTTGGTTCAAGTGTCTTGAAATGAGGCTAGGTGTCGTAATTTTTGGCCAAAGGAAGAAGAAGAGGAGTTGATGTGGCTTCATATGGGACTAGTAGAAAGTTTGTGGTTAGGGATTTAACAAGTAGTTGCTTAGAACTAGTTTAGTTAGGGATTTAGTTAGGATTGAACTAGAAAATAAGTTAGTTTAGTTTAATTAAATGACATATTTAATATATATGCATAAGATAGATGTACCACAAGCATTGGAGAGTTGTACCTTAGACTTGTAAATTATAAAAAAAAATTTAAAGGCTTGTGCATTATAAGGTTGTACCTTGTGCTTAAAAATAGGTACATTGAGGTTTATAATATGATTTATATAAGTATTAAGCTTGCATGCATTAAAGACTTGTACATGTTCTTGAAAGACTTGTGCCTGAGTATTTTATAAAAATATTATGTACATTTTAATTAGGGTTTGTGATTTTATCTACATAAAATCATGGAATTGTAAATTATGGCTTGTTACGGGTAATAACATGAAGTTAGGTTTTCGTGCTTTAAAAACTGGAACATTAGCTATAAAATATTGTACTTTAGCATTTGTAATTTAGTTGTGCAAAATCATTGTTATAATAATTTAGGGTTTCGTAAAAACTCTAATAGGTATAAAACGTTTTGTTTGAACGTTTAATAATTGAACGTTAACAAAATAACGTAAAGTGGTAAATAAAAGTTGAAAACTTTTATAGTTTAACATATAAAGATGTTTATGTTTATTAAAGATGTGAGTTTCATCACATTGGCTAGTTGTTGTGATCAAATAAATGGATATCGTTTCTTAAAAAAAAATTGGACGTAGAAAATGGATAAGTATTCTTTCGTTAGAATATTATATTATTTTAATACGAGGTGAAATTTACCAGTGGTTACAAGAACAATTATCGGAATGAAGTGTGAAGATTTGTCCAGACTTCCAACGGTCACTGAGGAAGGAACTAAGCTCGCTAAGGAAACTTGTTTGTAATAAAGCTTAGTTTAAACTTCCAAGTCGTAGTCTTAAGAATCTACTTTAAGTACTTCTCTATGTAACTTTAATGTACTGAACCTTTCCCTAGTAATGTATCCGTTGTTCTTATCGTGTTATCTTAATATATGTCCTCTCCATGACCTTTTCCACCACATCGTTAAGGATGGCTACCTTATCACAATGAAGGGATTTCTCGTAGGGTAAGAGAAAGTCATCCTAGGCATTCGACTAGTCTCTCTGACAAATTAGTGTCACCCAACAAGATGTCTTAGAAAAATTCACATTTCAAAGTTTGCGAAGGTATTATTATCAATACAGTCAAAACCAACTCAAACCGTTACCTCGCCAAAAATCACAAATTCAACGTTCCATGCCTAACCAAGTTGTCCTCGTTTTACAAATCTCGGTCAATTGAGCCATAGATCATGTTGACGAAATTAGCCGGCCCAGTCAATTTTATGAACCATCACACCAAAACCCCACAAATAAATTTTCACAACATTTTCGCTGACCAAAGAATAAATACACCAAGATTAAGACTATACTGAACAACACGTCACCGGTCCCCAATTATACATAGCCTGATCACCTATGTATAATTCGGGAGGGGTTATGTGCACAAGGATAGCTAAATTCTTGAAATTCTTTCCTGGTCATGTTGAAGGAAGTACTTAACCCATAACCATGAAATGGAAAATTTGTGTTTATCTCTCAAGTCGACATCCCATCTTAAAATGCCAGACATTTCACCTACACGAGAATAGGATAAACTGTGCCACCTGAGGGAAGAGATCTAATACCAAGGAAACAAATGTGAAACGTTTGGACACTCGACAATGATTTAGCGCCCTTTAGAACATTGGGCACATAAACTGGCACCTCAGATATGCCTGTTTATACTTAGTACCCTATCATCTGCACTGAACGAAGAAAGGAATAGATCGTCATACACCATAGATCAACCCAACAAGTCCCCACGAGCGTGACCTATGGAAAAAATGATGTGGTACACCTGTCTTAGACATGCCTGAGTATGGCAAAAACTCTACCATGTAAGGAAGACGCTTTACACAAGAGCCGAAAGCCATCTTGATTCAAAGAGGGAAGTTAATGGTATAGATATTCGACAACTCTGAGACTCAAGAGGAGCACTATGCGGTGCAAGGATTTGAGTTAGGACCTATCATGATCACACTAAGGAAACCCAGAAATGCTATCCTTACTACATCAAGGGGGTACAGTGTACACCGACCACAAGGTCTTACGGAATGTATGGAATCAAAAGGAAGTTGACCATGTGACGAAACCAATAATTGGAGTCGCAACGTAGGTTCAATTACGACATTCATACACACCCAGGGCAAAACGGTCATAACCGCATGTACCCTAAGCAACATTTAGCAGACTAAACCTTTTAAAGCCAGATCTTTGGGGAAAACGAAAAATATAGTACATCTCTTTCGTTTAAAGTCTTGTGGCTCAAGCAGGAGCACTCAAAGGAAGAGCCGACTAAATAAAACCTTTACGATATTCCTAAAAGTGAAATGGGATTCGTAAAAGACCGAAGGAGATCTTATCCCCCAAATACCAACGTTGAGACCCACGCCATGAAGGGATTTGTAATCCCATTATGAGTGAACCTTATTTAAGGCCGAGAGTAGTACTCATCAAGGGTCCGGCAAGATGTACTTGATCCAGAAAGCTATTCTGAGTGCCAAACATGAAGGCTGATATTTCGACTCAAGTCAAACAATACTTAACATGTTCGGAGGAAAAATCCGAACAATCAGAAACCATCAAATCTATCTGTACAGACCAAAATTTCCAAATAGAAATGGGAATGCATAACAATGGACTCTATTACCAAGACTTCTATCGATTACAAACCTACTTGAATAATAGATGATCATCTCACCAAGTTCACCCATTCTTACCAAACAAAGAGAACAACAAGGTGGGCAAACTCGCACGGTTTTGCTTGATGCAAAGCGCTACGAGTCATGGTGTTCCAATTCTTATCGTTCCAAATAGTGATAACCATTTACATCCAACTTTTGGGGACCACTCCAAAGTCCTTGGGAATCCATCTTAAAATGAGTACCATTTACCATTCTCAGACTGATGGACAAAAAAATGGGAGGGCCATTCAAGCTATAGAAACTATACTTCAAGCATGAGTAATATGTTTTGAAAAGTGGATGGAGTAGGGAAATCTCCTTAACCGAACTCCCTTGCAATAACAGGCCATCACATTGGCATCAAACTGCATCTCATAAGGCATCGTATGGTTAAAAACACAATTCAAGCGTGATTAAAACGAGACGACGGAAAACCTGTTCATTGATCCTTACTGTGGTGTCGGTACTGTTATGACCAAAGATATATCAACCTTATCACTTTACCAAGCAAACCAAACACAAGTATCACCACGTTTACCACACAACGAGTAGAAAACGTTCAACCCAACACAAACGTAAAGCATATAAAGAAAGAAAGAAAAGATGAGAAAGATGGTGACTTGAATATGAATTCGTGTATGTGAGAGGATAAGATAAACACAATAAAGTTGTATATTCCTTGAGAGATAAAATACACACACACACACACACACACACTTTCAAGCACACCCCTCAAATGACCATTTGAGGGGTATTTATAGTTCCTTACAACAATACCCTAATGGGCTTGGCAAGGGCCACGAATTGGACTTGGATTGGGCTTGGGATACATAAGCTTATCAATGGCTAGCATAGCTTATCTTTTAACCAATTAGCTTAGCCCAATCCACGAGCCCGATGACTATTCTATCACGATATCTAACACACGTTACAAAGTTCCTAAATGTGAATGACCATCACTTCTAATAAAACTATTAAGGCTAACAATCTCCCCCTAAGGGGTGGTCATTCAAATGATGCTCCACTTGATTAGGTCTTTACTTTTCTCGAGCTTGAACTTTGTGTGTAGATATGGAATAGTCTTGAATCTTTGTTCCTTCATGCTTTGTGATCAATTAATGTGGTTGTCTGCCGTTGTCAACTTCGTTGGCTAGGTATCTCCACGTCTTTTTCCACCATGCTCACACTTCTATTTGTCTTTTGGTTACCAATGATGTAGTTCTCGAGTCTTTAGATTCATTGACGAAGAATCATCTTTGACTTTGTGTAGCCTTTGATTATGATGAGAACTTTCATGTGTTTTTGGTATGAGCATGTGGCGAGTCTGCACGATCCATCCGCTCCGAAGCTTCCATAAGAAGAAAACATAAAAAAGTTAGTAATAAGCGGATTCCGGCACTTACAAGTTTGAATTTCGAGGGTGTTAAAGCATAGTGTGAAAACACATCTCTAATTCTCACAAAGGCCGTTACTGAACTGGAGTCCCACAAGTGAGATAACGCGATATACCGAAGTACATCTACAGTTTAGATGAGTCGCTGAGGTACACCGAAGCATCACCCCACGACTGTAGACCATTTGAGATACACTAAGCGTAATCCACGAGGAGTTACCGAAGTGACCTGCTGTCAGGGTGCTAGATGTTGACCTGGCGGAGTTTCCATTCAAATCACTGAAGATCACAGAAGTGAAACTTCTCATAAATGTTCTGGCAGATTGCTAAGATCTGCGTAGGACTCTATAATATATCACTTGTGTCCTTATTGATGAACAACAAGCGATGTCATGTCAAGTGTTCCTATGAGATCTTTTGATGAATCTCGTGGCTCTAGACTCAATTAGTGCATATTGGTTTTCCTGAGCGGAGACTAGGGAGAGGGTCTCCTTCTTCAATATCAACAATCTCTAAGATAAAGTCGATAGATTATGTAGGGTTCCCAGTGAGAATGAAACAAATCCTTTTGAGAGGAATTGAGTGGCTAGAAGGTTTAGTGTAGTGCGTCACTGGGTCCATGACGTCTTTGTCTTCAATACTAGTGTCATCTAGTGACAACCAGTAGAGTGATGAATTGAACCCGGTTTATGCCCTAAGGTTGAATATGGAGGGCTATTTCTTTTCACCCTTTCTTCACATTTCTTTTTAATTCTTCAACCCCTTCTTTCTCCTTTCTCACATTACTCCTTTTTTCAATCATACCTCAGGACTTCTAATACTAACTATGGGTTATGTCCTTGGGTAGATCCCTCCGGCTCTGGCGGATCATAGGACGAATTTTCCTATCCTTAGTCACCTTATAACTCCATGACTGTCCCATGTTGCCATAAAACCATTTTTCATGAAAATCTCTCAGAGTGTTTATGATAGAAAACATGTTTGAGACACTCCAAGAGTTTTATATTTTCAGAAACACTCCCCCTTCATATGTGCTTATGAGTTTTAACAAAAAATATGCACATCGAGGGTAGAGTTTGCACTTTTTGAATTGATCGGCTCATGATAGACAATTCTCCACGAGACACGGTTACGTTTCCTAGTTAAAGAGTTCCATTGTCAGTTTTTAGGTGACAACTAGCTCTAATAACTAACTTGAAGTTGTAAAAACTCCTTGAAAAGGAGGTTAGACCCATGAAGGTGCATATCTATTACAAGTTTCTCGAGATGGTACATTTACTGACTTAGATTCCCGTCAATTCATTGGTTCCGTCTGAGTCGAGCTCATTTTGAGATTCAAACAACGATCATTAAAACTTTTAGATCACATTTTAATCACGTCTCCTCCCCCTCAAAAATAGCATGTTTGTGATATTTTTTATATCAACGGATTAAGCAACATTTTAGAATCTTTTGGGGAGACAAACGGATTTGATTTAAGCATGAATTTGGAACATTTTAGTTTTATACTCCCCCTTTAATAAAGCATAATCAATTAAAGGGTTTTAGAGGGAGTTATCTTGAGCACAAAATATTTTGAAAGATTTTGAAAAATCTTTTTGAACAATCTTGAAAAGGTGCTCAAGATGATGATGATTTCTCACCATTTTTAAATGTAGTGCACTGAAGCGTACACTTGATTTTTCTATAAAAGCACGAGTTTTGATTTGAAAAATAATCAAAAGTCATCATTTTAGTCCGGGTTTCGTACTGAAGTATACGAAAGCCATTATTTGAAGAAATTTTGAGAAACGACATGTTTTAGAAAACAAATTAAAGAACTCTCGCTCAAGCATCTGTACATACCCGTATCATTGTTGAATGACATTTCTAGAAACGTACAGAATATCGATTATACGAGAGACATGTCGTGAGAAGAATATTTTTGGATTTTTGATTTTATATTGTTTTTGTATTTTTGAAAATTTTATATTTTTATATTTTGCTTTTGTTGGTTTTTCAAATTTTGTATTTTGTTTTTCAAAAATATTTACAGCGAAGCTTGTTGGAAAAACATTTTCAAGAGGATTCGAGAAGACGTTCTAACTCCTCAGGGGTTAGGCTTCGCATTCCAAGTCGTCGAACTAAATCGTCAAACCTTTCTTTTGGAAGGGCTTTAGTTAATAGATCGGCGAGTTGGTAATCTGTCTTCACGAAGAATAATTCAACAGTACCATTTTCGACGTACTCTTTGATGAAGTGATAGCGGACTCGGATATGCTTAGTCTTTGAGTGATGAACAGGATTGCATGATATGGCTATGGCACTTTTCGAGTCACAATACATAGGTATTTTATCGAAAGTAAAGCCATAATCTGTGAGTTGCGTTCTCATCCATGGAACTTGAGCACAACACGCAGATAGAGACACATACTCAGCTTCAGCGGTTGAAAGTGCAGTGCAATCTTGTTTCTTTGAAGACCGGCTTACTAACTTTTCACCCAAAAATTGTGCTCCTCCGGATGTACTTTTTTCTGTAACTTGATCACCTGCGTGGTCCGCATCTGAAAAGGCAATTAGATCAAATCCGGATTC
Source organism: Chrysanthemum makinoi (assembly GCA_910596185.1). Classification (NCBI taxonomy): domain Eukaryota; kingdom Viridiplantae; phylum Streptophyta; class Magnoliopsida; order Asterales; family Asteraceae; genus Chrysanthemum; species Chrysanthemum makinoi. The sequence continues at coordinate 241,133,069 of OU343222.1, read as the reverse complement.
CTTCGGATACCAAAGTCCCATGTGAATGGATGTCTTCAGTAACGAAAGATCCGTTTATCCTCTTTGAGGTGCAGTTCGGTAGGCTTTGCCTGAAACCGTGCTAATAAGCAAACAGCAAAATGAATATCTGGTCGACTAGCAGTAAGATACATGAAAGAACCAATCATGCTCCGATATTTCTTCGAATCAATAGGTTTCCCAAACAAATCGGCTCCAATTTTTGGTGAAGTTACCATTGATGTTCCGACCGAGTCACAATTATCCATACCATGATTTTTCAAAATCTCAGTTGTATATTTAGCTTGATTTATAAAAATTCCACGAGGGGATTGATGTATTTGTAAACCAAGAAAGAATTTTAGTTCCCCGATCATGGACATTTCAAATTTACTTTTCATGAGATTTTCATAATGTTTTGAAAGATTCGGATTAGTGGACCCAAAGATGATGTCGTCCCACATAAATCAACAATCAAAATGTCGTTTTTGCATTTTTGTGTAAACAAGGTAGGATCAACTGTGCCTTTGGTAAAATTGTTTTGGATAAGGAAAGAGGACAGTTCGTCATACCACGCTCTCGGAGCTTGTTTCAATCCATAGATTGCCTTTTGAGTTTGTAGACGTAGTCTGGATGTTCCATGTCTACGAAGCCTTCTGGCTGACTCACGTACACTTCTTCTTTCAGAGTTCCATTCAAGAACGCGGTCTTAATGTCCATCCGATAAACCGTGATGTTTTTGTGAGCTGCATAGGCTAAGAATATCCTGACTGCTTCTAGTCTAGCTACCGGCGAGAATGACTCTTCAAAGTCTATCCCTTCCTCTTGTCTGTATCCTTTGGCTACAAGACGAGCTTTGTTGCGAATTACAGTCATCTCTTCATCCCTTTTGTTCTTCCATAACCATTTGAGATCAATGACGCGAATGTCAATTGGTCTTGGAACTATTTCCCAAGAGTCATGAAGACGGTATTGGAGAAGTTCCTCCTGCATCGCTTCTATCCATGCGGGTTCTGCCATTGCCTCGCGAATGTTCTTTGGCTCTGTATTGCTAATTGAGCAAAGGGAAATGCATAAGTCGCAATCGGTGGCAAGTTGGCGTCTCGTCTGAATTGGCCTTGACGGTTCACCAATAACTTGTTCAATCGGATGGTCTTTAGTCCACTTCAGAGTAGAAGGATACCGTTGGTTATACGTATGCGAGTTAGATGGTTCTCGTAAGCTTGAAGAAGATTCATCTGATTCCGTAGCAAATGGGTTTTCAAATAAGTCTTCATCTAACGTTGCATCGTTATGGTTTTGGTTTTGCTCATCAACTGCTGGTAAAACGGGTGCAATAACTGTAGTAGATGTAGATGATGTAGATGGAGTTGGTGCATTGGTTTCGACCGTTGTAGATGCATCTTCTGTTGGTGGTGGAGGATGATTTTGAGCGGGTGCAGCGGAATGATGGTTTGATGCATTTGTCGAAGTTCCACCATAGTATTCATCGAACATTAACTCGAAGAAATTCTCCCATTCTTGTTCTTTAGGATTGTCACGCGAAGTTGATTGAGCTCTTTGAGGTACGAGTCCTGAACTGATGTGTCCAGAAGTCTGCGGGTTTAGTGCGGGTTCTAGAGCGAGTCTCTCAAGCCATATGTGACAAGTTCGTCAAACTTCACATTCATCGTCTCCATGATCCTCCTAGTTCTCTGTTATACACCCCTGAATGCCCTCGAGTTATCTGAATATCCAATGAAGATTCCAATATCACCTTTTGCTTTTAGTTTTCCAAGATCTTCTTTGTCATTCGTAGGATAGCACAAAGCGCCAAACACGTGAAAGTAAGAGATATCCGGTTTTCTGTTGTTCACAAGTTCATATGGGGTTTTATTGAATCTTGGATGGATGAGGGATCGGTTCTGAGTGAAACAAGCAGTGGCAACACATCGCCCATAGAAATAACGGTGCACTAGAATAGATTAGCATTGTGCGAGCGGCTTCCACAAGAGTTCTATTTCTTCTTTCAACTACCCCATTCTGCTGTGGAGTTCTAACAACTGATGTCGGATGAGTAATTCCAACATCTTCAAAATAAGCTCTTAACTCCTGATTAGTGAATTTTGTGCCGTTGTCAGTTCTTACAACCCTTACTGGAGTTTGAAGAAGTACTTGAATACGTTTCAGAAAGGTGATGATGATGCCTGGTGCTTCGTCTTTTGATCTCAGGAACTTAACCCATGTATATCTTGAATAATCATCGACGATAACAAGAATATACTTTTTCCCGTTAATGCTTTCAACTCTCATTGGGCCACATAAGTCCATGTGCAACATATGCAACTTTGCTTCCAACTAGGTACGGGTTTGGGTTTATATGATGCTCTTTTGCTTTTTCCTTGTTCGCATGATGGACATAAGTGATCCTTGGTGTATTTGAACTTTGGAAGTCCGTTGACGATGTTGTCTTTGGCAATTTTGTTGATGGTGTCGAAATTGAGATGGGATAACCGTCGGTGCCACAACCAGGACTGTGTTCCAGATGCTCGTGTCATAAGACATATTGGTGATGAAGAGGCCATTTGATTGATGCCGATAGCATACAAGTTTGTATCACGATTCCCAGTTAAGAGATCAGTGCCATCCAAGTTTCTAACGAAGCAAGCATTTTTCCTAAAAGCAACCTCTAAATCTGCATCACAGAACTGCCCGACTGAAAAAAAATTGTGTACCAACCCTTCGACATAGTAAACCCGAGTGATCAAATAATTTCCAAAAGGTAGATCTCCATAACTCATGATAGCTACTACATGATCATTTCAAACGTCACGGTTCCCATGAATTTCCAAACGAAATTGATCAGCAGCTTCAGATTACCGGTCATGTGCTTGGAGCAACCCGAGTCGACGATCCAAAGACATATTTCGATAACCTGCCAATAACAGAAGAAGAAGATTTTGGAAACCGTTTTGATTTTGGTTCCTTTGGGTTAGAGGTAAAATGCTGATCACACTCATAGAAGTTGTCTATACGTAAGACAGGTGCATCACTCATTCTACCATTCTCGAGTGTGAAAGTTCTACCTGTGGGTTTCCAAATGTCATCCCTATAGTATACACTATAGTTCCTGTCAGTAGTGTAAAGCCTAAGTTTTGCAACTAGTCTTCCTACTCTTTTAGCGTAAGATCTTTTTGGGACGTTCTTCTTAACAGACTTATCAATCTCATTCTTAGAAACACAATCATCATGAACATTAGATAAATATTTCTTGCAAGTTAAACAAACAGATTCAACAGATTCATTAAACTTAGCAGATTTCATAGGTTCATTACATTCAGATGAAATGTCTTTCTTATTACAAAGCGGTAAATTCCTAGGGTGTTCTTCTACTTTCTTCTCTTTATTCAAGCGACTACTCTTAGAGGCCAGCGAGACTCTATTATTCCTTGTATTTCTCTTAGGCTTTAGTCTGCTGCTCCTAGAGGTGCTTCCTAGTCCTGTAGAAGGTAAGGCACACTCATTAGGATTCACATTTTTATCAAGGGAGGTGGTTTCAACTTTCCTAGTCTCTTTAGAGTGTTTTTCTAAACTTATGACGTTTGTTCCAGATGTTTTAGATGTGGAGGCAGACGCATTAGTGGTACTCATCTTAAAAAGGCCAGGTGCTAAAACTTTTGGTTTCTCGATAACCGCTTTTCCATTATCAACATTTTGTTTAGGTAGTGCAGGTGGAGTGACTGGTTTTGATGAAACATTTTTCTCATTGACTTTTGGAGGAGGCATAGAAACAGACATTTTTGGTTTGGAAACCGGTTTGGGAACATTTGCTTTCTCCGCAGTCAATGGTTTTTTAATCACAGTATCCACTGCCTTTCCTTTTTGACATTCCAGCTGAGCCCTCAAAAGATCATTTTTCGCTTTCATGTCATTGTAGGCACGCTCATACGACAATTTGTCATACTTGCATTCCTCAGTTTTTCGATCAAGTTGTTTAAAATATGAGACATTTTCTTTTTCAAGTTTCTCAAGTGCTTTTTCATATTTTGAAACAATTTTGGAGGTCTCAGACTGGAGTCTTTCATGATCTTCAACAGAATATGTTTGTAAAATAATGGACATAATATCATTAGTCAGAACATCTTCGAAGAGAGAGTCATTTAAATTTTCCAAAACTTTGATTTGTTCAACATAGTCAGTAGCTTGCTTTACCAGGGATTTATGGTCCTTGACAAAGTCAGCTGTTTCTTTCAAAAACGCTTGTTCAAAATGAATTACCCTTGCACTGATGGCATTCAACTGAGGGGCAATTTGAGTTTCAAAAAACTTTCTTTGTTCGATGTCAAAACTAGAGAACCAGTTGTTAGGTGTAATAGTGGTTTTAGTTTTAACAGTGTCTTGAAGATCCACAATTCTAGTTTTAACATTTTCTAAAATACTTCTCGCATCACTTGTGTTAAAAGGATTATTTGAAGACATTTGTTCAATGTTCGAAAGAGAATTGGAGACAACAACTGGTTTTGAAACAGGTGTTGACTCTTTGTTTGGAACACTTTGTGTGATGGAGAACTTTGACTTTTCTTTTGATTGACAAAAGTAATTCCGTTAATTTTGTTCCATTTGTTATAATCAATAGGTTTGATTTCCGGATTCTTTTGTCTCATTTTTGATCTACTCTCCTCAGATAGTTCTAACGTTTCAAGAGAATCACGAACAATAATGGGTTCATGTAAAGCTTTTCCATTTTTTAACACATTCTGAGATTTCTGAGCTTTCTTGAGGAACGAAGAAGGGTCGTTCCCAAGTGCCATTCTATTGTTAGTATGAAAACGCGGATTTACTTGATTAGAAAGCATCTTGATTGTTTGAGCAGAATGACCCGTTTTAAGAAGCAAATTTTCCAAAGTTTTTATCTTTTCATTCTTATCAAGAATTTCATCAAGAAGAGAATCTTCGCGTTTTGAAAAATCAGTAATCAACTGCTTCTTCTCTTTTTCAAGATTAGAAAACATGTCTTTTTGTTTGGAAAGTTGGTTATTTAAATCAGAAATTTCCTTGTTTAAAGATTTAATTTTCAAGTTCGAATTCACATCAAGTGTGTTATACTTGATTTGCAATTCTTTTTTTTAGAAACCAAATTTCGATAACCAATTTCTAATTCTGATTCTTTGTTTTTCTGAAATTCAAAGGCTTTTGCGTTCTCCTTGTAACTCTCAAGCTCAGCGGTCAATTTGGCATTCGCGGCCTTAACATCGCGATTGACCTTTTTAACTTTCTTAATTTCAATGCCACAGTTGTTGATTAATGATTCAAAATAATCGCGAGTTTCCTCATCAGTCTCAGTATTTTGTGCCACACAGCCTCCACTAGGATCCACATTTGGAGTTTCAGAGTTAGTATTGCTACAACTCGGATTGTCCAGGTATGTATCATAAGTAGGTGCTGATGTCACAGAATGATGTTCGTCATGAGTAAACACATCAAATATGACATTGTTATAGCATGGATCAGTGATTGGTACCTCAGATACTGCATTGGCGTCATAAACAGGAGGTGCGTCAGAATCGGTGTCGTACTTAGTCTCCTGAAGATTTGCCATGAAGATGCAGTTTGCATTGAGTTCTTCGAGGTCTTCCAAATCATCCATAATAGCAATGAAGTCATGTTCCTCAGCACTCAATTGAAGTCCAGATTGTTCCTTTTGTGCCAACAGAATAGCTTTCTGAAGATACGCAAGATCCTTCTTTTTCGGCTTAGTTGGACAGTTCCTTGCCATGTGACCCAATCCTTGACAGTTATAACACTTAACCTGATTACCCTGATTCACATTTCCATAATTCCCAACTTCTGGAGCTGCAACATTCCCATTCTCGATTACCCACTCGTTCTATTCCCAACATTCTGACCCATTTGATTACCCTGATTCGGAACCTCCTGATTACCGATGCGAAATCCAGTAGCATATCTCTGCTGATTCCCAATAACTCTAACCATTTGACCTTGATTGCCCATGTTCACACCCGGCTGTGCAATTTGCCTGTTGCGAGTGTTTGATGAAATCCTTTGGTTGTTGTTAGTTGGTGTGGAATAGCGACCTCTGAATGCTTTACCCAAGAATACAAATGCTTGTGACAAAGCTTCTTCTGGTTCCATTTCAAGATCAGTGATTCCTTGTTCCTGGTAATGTTGTTGTTCAGGTGGATAGTTTTGTTGTTGAGGGATGTATTGCTGCAAGTTGTTGTTAGTGGAAGATGATGAAGCTTGTTGTTGTGTATTCACTGAAGTTTGAGTCTTTGCAATGAGTGCCAATGGATCTTGATTCTTTGCTAATCTTTCTTGCCTGACTTCATTCACTTCATTTTGGTTTTGTTTCAGAAAATCGTTGAGTTGATCAAAGTTCACTTGAGGTAAGTCCTTTGTTTGGTTGACAATAGTGACATATCGTCCCCATTCTTCTGGTAGATTGTTCAAGAACTTGATGTTGCTCACGATAGTTCTGGGTGTCAACTTGTTTCTGATCAGCTCATTCATTAAAGTACAAAACCTTTCATAGTAGGATTCAATGGATTCTCCTGGAGTAGATGTAAACTTCTCCCATGCAGTTAGCAACTTGTTCTCTGTGTCTTGTTGACCAATTTCTGTTCCATGACAAAGTCGTCTAACACGTTCCCACATGTCGAAAGCAGTTTCACAACTGTCTACAGCAGCAAAGATGTCTCTTGGTAAACCCAGTTGTATAATATGAATTGCCATGTCCTCTGCTTCGACTTGTTTCGATCCTCTTCGAGTATTCAGTGTCTTTTTGAAGACGAAAAAATGGTGGGACGGGAGGTGTTGCTTCAGGATTTCCAGGGTCTTGGACTTGTAGAGGTATGAAGGGTCCATCCTGAATGGATTTGATCATCAATTTTCCATTAGGTTTTGTCTTGATGTAACGAAGCATTCGACTTGTCCATTGAAGATAACCACCTTTTTCCAACATAGGAGAACGGTTTTCGGCACCGGCTGCATGAATATCTTGTTGAGTTACCATTGATGAAGGTATGATCTGATAAAGTTGATGTAGGATCGATTCAACGATAAAGGAGTTGAGGTTGATGAAGATTAAGCTCAGTTGAGGTGTATCTGAAAGTCGTACTCGTAACCTTGGTTCAAAAAGATTTCCGCCCAAAATTTGAAATTCACTATAAAAATCAATTCTAAGGTCGTATGAAAAATTTGAGTGATGACAATTTTTACGTCAAATTTGACCCGAAAAATTTGAATTTAGGCCCAAAAATTTGAATTTTTGACCAAAATTTTTGAAGTTATACCAAAATTTGAATCTCGCGTAAAAATTGAACGTTTAGTCTCCTCAAAAATTTAAATTTTACTCAAGTTTTCCCGCCAAAAAACTCTTTTTTGCGTAGAAAGAGCTTAGGCGTAGAAACAGAAAGTTACGAGTAGGAAATGGTTACGAGTAGGATGGCTTAGGCGTAGGATATTATGCGTAGGAAGCTTAGGCGTAGGATCTTATGCGTAGGATATTAGGCGTAGGATTCCTTAGGCGTAGGATCTTATGCGTAGAAAGTATCTTACGTGTAACCTTAAGCTTATGCGTAGACAAAAAGTTACTCGTAAACCTTACGCGTAATTGTGAAGTTATGCGTAGAGTTACTCGTAAGCTTTTAGCTTATGCGTAAACTATGGTTAAGAACCAAAAATCCTTTACACTGTCCACAGCGTAAAGGGATATCCACAAGTCGAAGTGTTCCACACACTTATCCAAGTGAGGGAAGCAGAGTAACCGTTATAGCTAGAAGATTCTTCACCAAAAAGTTATGAGTAGAAAACTATGCGTAGTTTGACTTTCTTACGAGTAGAACTAGGGTTTTGACCTACTCGTAAAAAATTTCCAATGATTCAAACGATTTCTCTTGCACAGATAGCCTTAAAACACTCCAATAACACAAATCTTTTGAACTTTTTCACCCAAAGTGCTTATAAAAGTTACGAGTAGAAATGACCACCTTCAAAAACACGAGTTCAAACTTGAAGAAAAACACGTAAAGCTTCGAACTTTTTGCAAAAAACTGAAACTTTAGCACCAAATAAACCTTAAACCACAAGAATCTTGAATTTTTAAGTGCAAAAATTAAAGCTTTATGCGTGACACTTTTGAGAACGAAACTACGTGTAACTCTACACAAACAAACTTCAACCAAAATACTCCTAAACCATTGTTAGACGATTGATACCAATTGTAGGACCTAAGATATATCAACCTTATCACTTTACCAAGCAAACCCAACACACGTAACCCAAGTTACGCGTATAAAACGTGAAACACAAACACAAACAAAGCTTAGAAATAAGATGGAAAAGATGAGAAAGATGGTGACTTGAATATGAATTCGTGTATGTGAGAGGATAAGATAAACACAATAAAGTTGTATATTCCTTGAGAGAGAAAATACACACACACACACACTTTCAAGCACACCCCTCAAATGACCATTTGAGGGGTATTTATAGTTCCTTACAACAATACCCTAATGGGCTTGGCAAGGGCCACAAATTGGACTTGGATTGTGCTTGGGATACATAAGCTTATCAATGGCTAGCATAGCTTATCTTTTAACCAATTAGCTTAGCCCAATCCACGAGCCCGATGACTATTATATCACGATATCTAACACACGTTACAAAGTTCCTAAATGTGAATGACCATCACTTTTAATAAAAACTATTAAGGCTAACAGGTACGTGTTTAAAAACACTCATCGCCATGTTACAAATGGATTTTTCTGCAAATAAATAAGATAGATTGTTGGCATTATCCTAGTGATAGTTGCAACGCATTTAAGCGTTAAATAAAAATAGTTATGAGTTTGTTGGTTTAGTCCCATCAAGAAAGGTTTATTTTCGTTTACTATGTGGTCACCGTGAGACATTGTCGATGTCGCTGTTGGAACAGTGGGTGGCGGCATCCTGCCACTTCACTCACTAAAATTTGTCTTTGACTCCTAAACCGGTCATGTGCCTAGTTACATAAGTCCTAGTGGTGTAAGCTAAAATCTCGATCATCTCGACATAGACTTAGTTAAGTTTCATTTTTGGAATGACAAGAACCCATGGGAGTGTAGTGGTGATGTTTTGTGTGGCTTAGCAAAACAAACTCATGGGAGTCGTGTTATGCAAACTAATGAGGCTACCTTCGGACTTAACGACATCCCACGAAAGGTGTAACTTGGCCTAAATAAACTTGCATCACCAACATAACAGGGTGATATGCTACGAGTCGAGTATAGTGCTATGTTCGTATTAATTTCCTCGAGTCACAAAGACACCCACAGCGGGTGTTGTCACAAACTGTAAACACAAAACCACAAGGTTTGGTTGTGTGATCCTAATATTCAGATGTCCCGACTTACCTACGAGTATAAACCCGCTTTCGAATGACATGTTTGGTTAAGCATCGTGTGTCAAAACAATTTCATGAACATCAGTGAAACTCAAAAATGAAAACAAATATGAAAAATCTATTATAGTGTCAACTGGGCCAAGGGTCGTATAAGGATAAGAGTGTGTTTGTGGATATAAGGGCCTAGACCCATTCGCAACACAAAAACCATCGGGCCACAACCCATTAGATGAATGCGAGGAAATCGTTAGGTGCAAAGCAAAACAGAGGTATACATTTAACCATTTGGTGCAACATCTAAAAAGTAAATACTTCAAATAATAGAAGACCAAAAACCCGAATACATTAACGCCACTTAAAAACATAATAAAATGAGTTTTTTTATTAAAACATAAATGAATGTTTTTGTATTACCTATCTCAAAAATTAAAAGTTATATATTAATTTTAGGCACATATTTATAACTCAAATTCAAAAGGGTATAACTTAATAAATTCTACTACTAAATTTTGATGTTAGTCAACACATACAAATAGCAACCTAGTTACGGACCATGCTCAATTTTCGATAAAGATATATAATTTAACTTATTTTAGAGATTTATTTATTAACTTTCACATATTGAGTCTTCTAAAAACAAATATAGATAAACTTAATTAAACTTTGAGTACATCTATTGTAACCTAAAATGGTATCATAAAAATATACATATTCCCATATGTACTTACTGTGTCAATGGTATTGGCATAAGCTTTTATCGCTTAGTACTATAAATGATCATTCTCTGTGCGTCGACTTTCGTCCTCCATCAGACCAAAGGATCATCCGTCTTGGATAGAGTTTCTGTTCCATATTCTCATCCATCTTAGATATAGTCTCCTTTCCAATATTCGTATACTTCCAAAGAGCCAATACTTGTGAATACCATGAAAACCATTCTAAAATTTAACTCTGCCACACGAGCAACATAGGTTTAACCATTTAAAAAATTCGAATGTAATTATACTTCAAAAGGATTTAATGGGAATAATAAACTAAATTTTTCCCTACTTACTTAGGTCACGTATCGATGCGGTGCCTCAATATACTTTGATTTCCACATTCGGACTACTAATTGTCAAGGTGAGTTTATAGCCCCAGTTTTATTAATTGCTTATTAAACTATGAGTTGAGAAAACATGCAAAACCTTTATGGACCATAAAAATTACTTGTATATTATTACGCAGTTTAGCCTAAGTCTTTAGATCCCATAATGCCCTTTCATGAACTGTCAATTCCTGTTAGGAAGCGCGAATGTTATAAATAGAACTATTAGGGGTGACTCCCCCGTTCGGTTGGCCCCACATAGGTCAAGGCGAAAGTGTACCATGTAGGGATCGAGTGTATTGGGATAAACACTCGCCATGGGCCCCTTATTTGTATGACTACATTTTGCATACAGAAACTTTCGTAGCTTCGGTTGCATGAACTTAGAGCTAGCGTAATATGTTTACAATTGATTGAAATGAGTTTATCATCTGAATTGGTCCTAAATTGTTTAAATATTTAAACCTATGAACTCACCAGCTTTTTGCTGACTTTTTAGCATGTTTTTCTCAGGTTATATTTATGTTGGCAAGGCAAGGGTCATAGGCAAACCTCTGAGGCTTTTAAGAATAATACCATGACTCAAAAGATATAAGTCAACTTTAATTTATGGGCCATTCTTTTTAAACATGTATTTGATGAAAATAATTATGCATCTTAATGAAATGTGTATGTTATTCTTTATTTCTTGTGTTGTGATCTCCACTCAGTAGCACCCTATGTCCCGATTGCTTCCGCTAAGCCAGTTTTAGGGGTGTTACAGATTGGCATCAGAGCCAAGGTTATAGAGAACTAGGTACATATAAATCCTAAACTATAACCTCAAAAATTTTCAAACTGGGAACTGCTGTATGAAAATCCTCTATGACCATCACTTGCCTGCCAGCCTTGCTTAGCACGAACCTGATTAATTTTTATGCTATGATTGTTTAAGTTCACGCTTGATGTAAATGCATAATATACCGCATTATTATGTATTTACGCCATAATACTATGAGTACTTCTTCATCTTTACACACATATACCGCTATTGTCACAGACC
>OU343222.1:241053998-241121461 GCA_910596185.1 Chrysanthemum makinoi | reverse complement strand
AGATTAACGTATTGCTAATGGGTTTGATTTAGGACCTTTTGTTTCATTCTTTCTCTCTCTTATAGATAGTTCTAACGTTTCAAGGAGTCACTTAACAATAATGGGTTCATGTAAAGCGAGTTCCATTATTTTGGTTCCCGAGGTTCTTGAGCTTTCTTGAGGAATGAAGAAGGGTCGTTACCAAGTGCCATTCTATGATTAGTATGAAAACGCGGATTTACTTGGTTAGAAAGCATCTTGTTTGTTTTTGAATGACCCGTTGTAAGAGGCAAATTTTCCAAAGATTTGATTTTCTCATTTTTATCAAGAATTTCATCATGAAGAGAATCTTCGTTTGAAAAATCAATAATCAACTGCTTTCTCTTTTTTCAAGATCAGAAAACATTGTTTTTGTTTTGGAAAGTTGGTTATTTAGATCAAATTTTCCTTGTTTAAAGACTTAATTTTCAAGTGAAAATTCACATCAAGTGTGTCATACTTGAGTTGTAATTCTTTTCTCTTAAAACAATTTGGTAACCAATTTCTAATTCGATTCTTTGTTTTATGAAATTCAAAGGCTTTTGCATTCTCCTTGTAACTCAAGCTTCGGTCAATTTGCATTCACGGCCTTAACATCGCGATAGACCTTAACTTCTCTCAATTTCAATGCCACAGTTGTTGATTAATGATTCAAAATAAGCGAGTTTCCCATCAGTCGGTGTACGTACGCACGGCCTCCCTAGGATCCACATCGGAGTTTCAGAGTTAGTATTGCTACAACTCGGATTGTCCGGTATGTATCATAAGTAGGTCTTTGGCGTCACACAATGTTGTTCGTCATGAGTAAACACATCAAATATGACATTGTTATAGCATGGATCAATGATTGGTACCTCGAGATCTTGCATTGGCGTCATAGACGGAGGTGCATCGAGTCGATGTCGTACTTAGTCTCCGAAGATTTGCCATGAAGATCACGGTTTGCATTGATTTCCTCTAGGTCTTCCAAATCATCCATAATAGCCATAAAGTCATTTTCCTCGGCCTCAATTGAAGTCAGTTGTTCCTTTTGTACTAACATGATAGCTTTACGAGAGATCACAAGATCCTTCTTTTTCGGCAGTTGGACAATTTAGTGCCATGTGACCCATCGCTTGAGTTATAACACTTAACCACAGTTACGATTCACATTTCCATAATTCCCAATGAGTTGCAACATTCCCATTCGATTACCCACTACTCTATTCCCAACGTATTTGTCCCATCGATTTCCAACATTTTGACCCAATAATTACCTATCTGCGGAACGATGGATTACCCATCGCGATCCATTAGCATATCCTGCTAATTCCCAATAGCTCCAACCATTTGTCCTTACGATGACTCACATTCACACCCGTTGCGAAATTTGCACATTGCGAGTGTTTGATGAAATCCTTTGGTTGTTGTTAGTTGGTGTGGAATAGCGAATTTGAATGCTTTACCCGAAAAAGCAAATGCTTGTGACAAAGCTTCTTCTTGTTCAAGTGCGGATGCGATGATTCCTTGTTCTGGTATTGTGAATCTGTTGTTGTTGAATGACTTGTTGTTACGGATAGACATGTTGTTGAGGAGGGAAAGCGGCTTGTTGTTGTGGAATGTATTGTTGCAAGTTGTTGATAGTGGAAGATGATGAAGCTTGTTGTTGTGTATTCACTGTGGTTTGAGTCTTTGCAATTAGTGCCAATGGATCATGATTCTTTGCCAATCTTTCTTTCTGGACTTCATTCACTTCTGACTTGGTTTTGTTTGAAAAATGGTTGAGTTGATCAAAGTTCACGATGTAAGTCTTTGTTTGGTTGACAATAGTGACATAGCGTCCCCATTCTTCCGGAAGATTGTTCAAGAACTTGATGTTGCTCACGTGAGATAGTTACGGGTGTCAACTTGTTTACGATGGCTCATTCATTAAAGTGCGAGAACCTTCCAAGTAGGATTCAATGGATTCTCTGGGTAGATGTAAACTTCTCCCAATGGAGTTAGCAACTTGTTCTCCGTGTCTTGACCAATTTCGATTACCATGACAAAGTCGTCTAACCGTTCCCACATGTCGAGCGGGTTCCTAGTATCTCTGGCTGACAAAGATGTCTCTTGGTAAGCCCAATTGGACAATATGAATTGCCATGTCATCTGCGCGTCGACTTGTCTTTAGTGTATCGATTCTTTTTAGAATCGAACATATGGTGAGGCGGAGGTGTTGTAGTAGGATCTCGGGGACATGGACTTGTCGAGGTATGAAGGGTCCATTTCGAATGGATTGAATCATCATTTTCCATTAGGTTTGGTCTTGATATATGGCATACGACTTGTCCATTGAAGATAACCACCTTTTCCAACATAGGAGGACGGTTTTCGGCACCGGCTGCATGAATGTCTTGTTGAGTTGCCATTGATGAAGTTATGATATGATAAAGTTGATGTAGGATCGATTCAACGATAAAGGAGTTGTGTTTGAAGAAGATTAAGCTCGGTTGTTGTAGTGAAAATTTGCTTTAAAACTTAAAACCTCAATAACCATTAGGGCGTTTTTTAGGACTTGAAGGTTGACCGAATCAGCTTTATTTTATTTGCGTGTCATTCTCCTCCGTTCTCACGGTGCGTTTTGATGGGTGAACGCCGAAAAGCGGAGTTATGGTTCAAAAGTTATAGCCGTTTGAAGTTTTGCTCAAAATCTTACTCGTAAACCAGTTCTTATCGTTAGAAATGAATGCTTATCGTGGGATTGCTTATGCGTTAGAGTCCTTATCGTAAGAGCTTAGAGGTAGGATTCTTATCGCGTAAACCTAAGGTTAAGCGTAGAGTCTTAAGCGTAAACTTTAAGCGTGAAGTAAAAGTACCTGCGTAAGAGTTAACTTATCGTTGAAGTGTTTACTGTAAGCTTTACCTTATGGTAGAGTTGGTTTAAAACCAAAAATCCTACAACATCCACGGCGTTAAAAGATATCCGAAGAGTCGATGTTCCACACTTATCAAGTGAGGAAGCGGCAGTCACCGTTTGCCGAAGATTCTTCACCAAAAGTTATCGTAGAGAACTAGGGTTTTGACTTTCTGCATGAAAATAGGGTTTTGACTTCGTCGCGAAATTTCGATGATTCAAGCGATTTACGATGCACAAAGCGGCTTCCAAAACATGCAAATAACAAGAGTTTTGACCAAAAACTAATGCCTTTTATGCTTATGCGTGAAATGAACTCTGAACCAAAAAGAGTTTAAAAGCTGAACCAAAACACGTAAAGCTTGAACTTTTTGCAAAAGCGAAACTTTAACATTATATAAACCTTAGACCATAAGAATCTTGAAGATTTAAGTGCAAAAATTAATGTTTTATGTGTTACAACTTTGAGAAGCTAATTACTACAAAAAAACTTCAACCAAAACACTCCTAAACCATTGTTAGGCGATTGATACCAATTGTAGGACCTTAAATATCTCAACCTTATCACACAAATACAGTTATCGTAGAACGTTAACACACAAACAAAACTATCGTGAATAAGAAAGAAACAAAGATGAGAAAGATGGTGACAAGATGTAAGCTAGTGTATGTGAAGAGAGAAAGATGAACACAATATGTTGTATTGCTAAAAAACACACACACCTCAAGCACACCGAATAGAGACTTTGAGGGGTTATATATAATGCCACATGATGCTTAAAAGCTTTCTATGGGCTTAGTGGATTGGACATGGGTTGGATTGGATAAAGGCAAGCTTAACATAACTAGTACCATTTAGCTTAGTCAATCCACGGGCCGTTGACTATTCTATCCGCGATGTCTAACTTGTAGCGATATAAAGTTCCTAAATGTGAATGACCATCACTTCTAATAAAAACTATTAAGGCTAACAGTTCATCACTTGATGACGACTCATTGCATAATGAATATGACAAACTATGCAATATTAGCTTAAAACTAATTAACAAAAACAAGCTTTTAAAGAGTCAAAGTCAACGTTTAGATAAAAAGTCATAGAATGAAAGCTAAACTAAAATGTTTAGAAAAGGGTAAAATAGCAAGTGGTGAATGTGAACTTTGCGTTCAACTTCAAACACTAGTGGATCACTTAGATTCTAAAATTGCTAGAATGAGCACGAACACTTTAGATACAATACTAGATAGCGTTAAAACTGGTAACAATCAAAAGGTTCTAGGTAGTCAACAACTTGATCCATCAACTAGTGAAAGTAAAGAAACAAAATTTGTTAAGAACTAGAAAAACCGGTCACTTTGTGGTAGGATCCCACGGATCCCTAAAAGGGCAACCTTAGTGTACGAAAGGGATCCGTGGATGCTGTTTGGCAACAAGATTATCAATAATGCGTAGCTTCTTCATCTAGGCTGAGTTCGTTATAGTTAATAGGAAGAAACCAAATCATGTCACCACTAGACAACCACCTCCAAAATATAATCCTACTTTTGCAAGAAACAAAGCTCCATCTTTTTCAAAACCTAACTCATTTAGGAGACCTAATAACGTTTACCCGAAAAGTAACCATCAAATGGGATGTAATCAAAACATGCAAAGCGGTTTTCCTTTTCAAAACTTTGCTCCATGGAATGCATACTCATCTTATCCATACATGTCTAACATGAATGGAATGTTTAACACTAATGGACCCATGAACAAATGGGGACCAAACTTTTGAGTTATTATTGTTTTAGGTGTGCTTAAAGGTCGACCTAGACCCCGATGAATGGGTCAAGGATAGCGGGTGCAGGCATAAGCCCGCAATAGGGATCTATTCTCCATCTGAATAATGGGAGGTAATGTGGTGTATGGAAATAGCAAAAGTAGAATCATCGGTAAAGGTACGATTTCTAACAAATATCTAACCATGCGATGTGTGTCACGTAAAAAACCTAAACTTTAATCTCTTAAGTATAGGACAAATATGTGATAAAAGTGCAATGTACTTTTACGAAACCGTAGTAAGATACTTAAATATGGCATAACCATAGGAAGAGGAATTAGGAAACATGGAGTCTATGTCATTAAAATGGTAATGAACCTAAAGACAAACTATGTCTTACCTCTATGGATGATACTTGACCT
The DNA here is from genome assembly GCA_910596185.1 of Chrysanthemum makinoi. Taxonomy (NCBI): domain Eukaryota; kingdom Viridiplantae; phylum Streptophyta; class Magnoliopsida; order Asterales; family Asteraceae; genus Chrysanthemum; species Chrysanthemum makinoi. The sequence continues at coordinate 241,116,389 of OU343222.1, read as the reverse complement.
TATGGCATCGAAGATTGGGTCACACCAACATGCGACTTCTTCAATTGCTATCATCCAAAGATCTAGTAAGAGACCTACCTAAGTTAAAATATGAACATCATTTTGTGATGCTTGTAATGTAGGAAAACAAGCTCATTCGAGTCATAAAGCTAAAAACATGGTGTCCACAACTAGGTGTCTAGAATTACTACATATGGATTTATTTGGTCCATCCGCTATCCAAAGTTATGGAGGCAACTACTACACTTTGGTAATAGTGGATGACTACTATAGGTATACATGGACAAAATTTTTAAAGAACAAAACGGAAACCTTTAACTATTTTGAAATATTAAGCAAAAAGATCCAAAGACAACTAGGAAGTCCCATAGTGTCTATTAGGAGGGATCATGGTAGGGAATTAGATAATGAAGTGCAGGGAGCTTTTTGTGGCGCTAATGGTATTATTACTCACTTCTCCGGCTCCACGCACTCCACAATCAGATGGGGTAGTAGAAAGAAAGAATAGAACTCTAGAAATGAGTGAACCATGCTTAATGAACAATCCATACCTCAAAAATTTTGGTGTAATGGTGATACTTCAGCGTATATACTTCGAGTCTTTATTAGACCAATCTTAGGGAAAACTCCATATGAGTTACTGAGGGGGCAAAGCCTACGTTAAATAATTTTAGAGTCTTTGGTAGTAAATGTTTTATTCTTAACACTAAAGATTACCTTACAAAATTTGATCCTAAATCAGCCGAAGGTATCTTTTTAGGTTACTAGCCAAATAGCAAAGCTTACGTCATATTAAACAAAGAAACAATGAAGGTAGAAGAGTCATTAAATATAAAATTTGATGAAAGTCCAAACCCTCTCCACCTCTTGTCGATGACGAGATTATAGAAAGTGAAGCCATAGTAATAAAGAAAAAAGATAAGTGAAGAAGAAGAACCTCTAAGTGATGAAATAATAAACATTAAGGAGTCCAAAGATCACCCCGTAGATAAAGTCATAGGAAAACTAAACGAGCGAACATTAAGGTCTCAAGTTCAAAACCAAAGTAGCTTGTTTTGTTTCGTTTCAACCTTAGAACCTAAGAATACACAAGAAGCCATAAAAGATGAAAGTTGGGTAATGGCTATGCAAGAAGAACAAAATCAATTTGTTTCTAATGATGTTTGGACACTTGTCCCTCCACCTAGTAATCAAACAATAATAGGAACCAAATGGGTTTATAAAAACAAATTAGATGCAAACGGAGTAGTGTCTAGGAACAAGGCTAGACTCGTTGCTCAAGGGTATAACCAACAAGAGGGAATAGACTTTGATGAGACCTACGCCCGTTAATAGATTAGAGTCTATAAGAATACTTCTTGCGTATGCTTGTGCTAATGATCTAAAAGCTTTATCAAATGGATGTCAAAAGCGCTTTTCTAAATGGTTTCATAAATGAAGAAGTATATGTAGCTCAACCTCAGGGCTTCATTGATTTTGAAAAACCCAAACATGTGTATAAATTAAAGAAAGCCCTTCACGGTCTTAAACAAGCTCCAAAATCTTGGTATGATAGACTCAAGTCATTTCTAGTTAAACACAACTACACCATGGGGTTAGTTGACAACACACTTTTACTAAGAAAAGAGAGTCACATATAATCATAGTACAAATATATGTAGATGATATTATATTGGGATCCACTTGTCAAGACATGTGTGATGATTTCTCTAAAATCATGCATGGCGAGTTCGAGATGAGTATGATGGGAGAACTTAGTTTCTTTCTTGGTCTACAAATAAAACAAGTAGAAGATGGTATCTTCTTCAATCAATCTAAATACATCAAGGAGATGTTAAAGAAATTGGGTCTAGAAGAGTCGAAACCAATTAGGACTCCAATGTCATCCAACACCAAACTCACAAAAGATGAAGGCGGAGAATCGTAGATAATACTAAATAGTGGCATGATAGGTAGCCTTCTCTACCTCGGCAAGTAGGCGGATATCATGTTTACTGTTTGCTTATGTGCTAGGTTTCAAGAAGACCCTAAAATATCACACCTAGAAGCGTAAAAGGATATTTAGATATATTAAGGGTACACAATTAGGATTATGGTATCCTAAGGGCACGGGAGTAGAAACAATTGTATATGCAGATTCGACCATCACGGTGATTATGTTGATAGAAAAAGTACAAGTGGAATATGTACTTTTGTTGGACATTGTCTCACCTCGTGGTTTTCTAAGAAACAAACGACTCTTGCCATTTCAACAACCGAAGCGATGCGTCTCCGGCAAAGCATGCCAACTAGCACTATGGATGAAACAAGCGTTAGTAGACTACGACATCCATCTAGGCGACATAGCCATCCTATGTGACAACAAAGGTGCCATCGACTTAAGCAAGAATCCGGTATTGCATTCTCGCACAAAGCATATTGAGATTCGTCATCACTTCCTAAGAGACAATGTTCAAAAAGGGAACATCTCTATTGAGAAGGTAGCATCCGAGACAACATAGCCGACATCCTCACCAAACCAGGCGGGAACAATTCAACCTACTTCGTCTTGGTCTTGGTCTAATGGAACAAACGTCGTAACTTAATTGACTCTACAAGGTATGTAAACACTAGCCTTCTTCTTTCTGAGTCTAGGATTTCTATTTCACGCACTTCACAAAACAATACGGGAATTTTCAAAACCCAAGATGAGTTTTTACACTTATAGTTTTCTTATTTTCTTTTACATTTTCAAAAGCCTACTTTCACAATGTTTTCTAAAAGGATGATACCTTCCGTATCAATTTCAAAACAATTTCTCACGTCTAGGACAAATCGCTTTTCATTATTAATACAAAGTAAAAACCCGTTTTCATTGCATCTCATATCTTTTGAATGCTAAAGGGGACACATAACTAATATGTGTTTTCGGGTATATTCATTTAAGCAACAATGAATTAGGAGCATTGATAACACAAAATTACGTACTCATGTACTAAATATGTGTTTTCGGTTTATCTCAATAGGATGGTTTTATACTTCTAATTTATTTTCTATTTCTTTTAGGGAATCGAGATAACGCAGAAACTCCAAATAGTTTGCATATAGGCACACACTAGACAAAATGTTTCCAAAGGAAAATTTTGTGTGCGCTAAATCCCGGACCCACGGATCCCGCCTTCATGCTGGGCGGATCCCTCAGGGAAGGATCCGTGGGATCCGTGAAGCAGTTTGTTTTCAACTTCTAATTTTTCACTTTGGATGAAAAATCCACATTTGTTTCATTTTTGGGAGTATGCTCTTTAATGCTTGTGTTCTCATGATCACATGCCTTGAATTCATATCTAATCATTAGATTTTAATCCACATTTTGGGTCAAGCATTCATTACAATGCTTTGTTTTATATATATATAACTCCCAAAATGCTTGCATACTCCATCTCCTTCCTAAAACACACTTCATCATGTCATCCAAAACTCTTGGAGAATCATCTAGTACAAACAATCATGATATCCAAACCTTTGTACTTCCACCATCAAAAATACCACAATCAAATGCTAGGATATCCGCGCGGTTTAGTATCCAATCTTGTTGTTTAGCAAAACCGACCTCAAATGAGTCATCCTCAACAAATAACTCACCACAAGATGCTTCCATTATAGCACCTCCCTCATCACCAACAAGTACACCAACTTCATCACCACCTAAAGTCACTCTTTTGGAACTCCTTAAGACTCTAACAAGATCTAAACAACCTAAACAAAAAGAAATAGTCTTTTCAACACCACCCACATCTCCAAATACTATCTTTAAAGATCTTGAAACATCACCACCATTAGCTCCCATCACATTACAAGAACATTTAGGTTCTTTTCCACCACCATTTACAAACATTCAGGATATTGATCCATATTTTCCTATTTTTCCACCACAACTTCCGCAAAACTCAAATCAAAACAACCCGGAAAACTTCCGCACTCATTACCCACATCATTTACATTGTGAACATTGCCAATCCACTAGGAAAATTGCAATAGAAGTTAGGGAAGAAATGCGTTTCATACTCAACCTCATCCTTGATCGCATCAATACCATTACTCATCAAAACCTCCATCCATAACCTTATGCAAGCATGGAAGGAATCACTACTACTATTTTCTACTTTTAGTATTATTTTTCTTTTGAAGTCATTTTCAAGAACAAGTCTTGTTCTTATTTTTACATGCTTGTAAGTGGCATACATACCACTAAAATTTGTTGTTTTATTACAAGGCCTTGTTTACATACCTTGGCTCCCAATCTTGATTCTCGCCAACCACAAGATTATTTAAGCATGTTACTAACCTTTCTTTTTGTAGGATTTTTATTTTTGTTCACTTGGCCCCAAACAGGGGAGTTAAGAGTTTGTTTATTTCTTCCAAGGTTTAACTTTTGTTTCGACAAAAAAGGGGAGAAGAAGTAAAACTTAGGGGCTTTCAAAACTTGCATCTATTCTTAAGTTTTACTCATCATAACATTATGTTTTGTCATCAACAAAAGGGGGAGATTGTTAATACAAATAAACCGTAAAAACGTTTATTAATATTTTGCGATCTGTTTGTGTTTTGTTGATAACAAATGTAATGTTATCTTAAGTATAATTATAAGGATACATGTTATTTTTGTAAAGCATTTACATATAGCCATTTAAATACAAAAATGTAATAATTAAGCATTTGTTGTAATAGTTTATTAGGATGGGTAAAAATCATAACCCATGGACCATAACCCATGGATCTTAACCCATACCAAAGAAGACTTGATACAATGTATACTTAGATACATTGAATCTAAAGAAAACCATGGACCAACCCATAACCCATGACCCATAACCAAAAACCATGGGCAAGAGGGGCGTACCACGGATCCCTAGGATTACACTAGGCGGATCCCAAGTGGAAGGATCCGGTGATCCGTGGAGCAGAGGAGAAATTTGCCTATAAATAGAGAGCCATTTCTTCATTCTAACTTCGCCCCTCTTCTTACTATATCTCTCATACACTCTCATTCTCTTCTAACATATAGATCACTTGATCTAGAGAGTTGTTCTTCTTTCTTTCTATTTGTGATCCTCATATAGGTCCTTCTCTAAAGCTGAGATCACAGCATTCTACAAGTCATCAAGCAAGGGTCCTTGATTGATTTCACTCATAAAGATTTACGGCAAAGATCTTGTATTTGATATTTCACATATTTGTTGTGTAATAGTGTGTTGGTTTGGTCCACGTGCTTCTGACTTCGGTATCTAGCTTTGTACTAGATAAAGTGTAAGCAACGTTGTGAAGGCTTCTCCGCCAAGTGAAGGAGTTTGTTGACATAGTGCTTGAACTCGCGAGTAGGTGACTCGGGGAGTGGAGTAGGGCAAGGAAGGTGTGTCTTGTAGCAACCACTATAAATCGTTTTTGTCTTTTCTATCCCTTAACTTTATTTATTTGCTTGCATTATCATTAGATCTATACGTTCTTAATATCCATAACGATTTCACATAATATCGAATCTAAAAGTTTTTTGAAATCAACTTAAAATCGGCAAAACTATTCAACCCCCCCTTCTAGTTTTCCACATAATATATTGGACATTTTAGGATTTGAGACGGTATAATATATTAGACTCGAAATGAATTTAATAAATTAGACACGGAACGAAAACAAAATATTCAATAAATCCAAAACTAATAATTATGCGAATGATAATGAAACATAAAATCTATAGATATTGTAATTTCAAACTTGGTTTATTTAAAGTCACGATGACTTGGGAACGTTTTAATAAATGGACGCGTCATGCAGAAATTTATAAAAACAGTTTAAACTTATATTTTTAAAATTCAAATCTCTTTTATTGATATAAAACCCGACAAGAAACTAAACAAGTGTTCTTTTTAAGCTGTAAAACCTTTATTGTTTGAATGGGAAATTCAAACTTATCATTGTTTATAAAACATGTTTGTTTTATACAAGCTATTTGGGACTATGGGTAAATACCGAAACTTACCAGTTAACTTACTTTCTTGGCGTAGTTATGTGTCGTTACTTCATCGATTTCTTTCTGGTCACTGTCTTCTCGACGTGGGTCTTCGTCAATACTTCTTGACTATTCCTCATAATATATTGGGATATATATTAGGCTTTGGTGTGAGTTACATTTGTATGCATATTATACTTTTGGCGTGAGTTATATGTCAAGTTTATGTTTTCTTACCACCACACAAAACGTTGATACTAAACTTTTCTTACGAGCAATAATACTAAACTTTTTTACAAACATTGATACAAGTATTCCACGAAAACTAAGACACGTTATCTTTTGAAAACTCATTTAGTTTGCGAGACGTATTCTGAGGTAGCTAAATACTTATTAGGTTGTGCCAATCCTGTACCTTTGTGCCTGTACTCTGGTACTGTTGTGCATGTACTTTTTGGATCATTGTGCCCTGCTTGTTGATGCCCTTGTATTTTGCTTCTCGATGCCAGTTGTGATTTTTTTCATTACTTCATATTGAGGTGAGTTCACAGCCCCACATTTACTCGTTTAACTGTTTTATAAACTACTTTGGGGTGAGATACATGCTATTATGATCACAATTGTTTGAAAACTGTGTTCTAAACTGGATATATTATTCTAGGTGTCTAAGTATCTTTATGCCAAAAGTCCCCCACATCATGGATCATTAATCACTTGTGAGTGAGCGCGAATATAATGAATAGGCATATAGGATTGACGCATCCCGCTTGGTTAGCCGGAAAGGTAACTCGGCGCACTATATGTGAAATTCCTAGGTATCTGGCAAATACCTACTTGGGGAAACTGTTACATTATACTATATCAATTATTTATGATACTCTGTTAACGCTTTGAGTTCCAGGAGCTTAGATGCAATAATATATGCTTTTGATTACGGGCGTATAACAACGTAGTCCACTGTCTCTTAAACTTGAAATCTTGTGATCAACTACTTTACTACTAAACCTACGAATTCATTCAACCTTTGTGTTGACTTTTAGCATGTATTTTCAGGTATTGAGGCGATAGTTTAATTTTGGAGGTGTCTGGGCAAATGACACGACATGGTCATAGATTACTCTGATGTATATTTGGGACCGCTTTATTATAATAAATCTGTATTTCTGCACTATTTTTGAATAATGTAAACTTTGTACCTTTGATTATGATGTTTCTTAATGTAAAACCGTTGTTCTATACTTTGTGTTGCAATACCAATTTAGTAGCACCCTGTGACGCGTATGCTTCCGTTTAGCTTGTCGATATTAGGGGTCTTACTGGGAATGTTAAAGTATACCATAGTGCCCTATTCCTTTTATATACCACTACATGTATGAGGTGTTGTGTGTCACCTTCATTCCCTTTATCTATACTACATAAAATGAAAAAACAGTCAAAGTGAAAAAGTTGAATGGTCAAATGAGAGAGAAATATGTTCCATCTCTCTATAACCTAATTCACACACAAATCTGCCCTCCCTCTAAACCCGCCGCCACCACCACCACCATCTAATCTATCACCCATTCTTCCGCCAACCAACTCAAACTAAACACAAAACCCAAGCCACATAACCACTACCGGTGGATTCCAGCGTACCCACCAACAGTTTGTAGCCAACACTACTGTATCATGCTTTAATAAGTGGTGTTTTAAGCTTAGGTGGTTTCATTGTTTGGTGGTTTTGGTGGTGTTTTGAGCTTAGGTGGTTTCATTGTTTGGTGGTTTTGGTGGTGTTTTCGAACTGTTTCGTGGGTGGTTTGACCGGATCTAAGTTGTTCTTGTTGAATCGTGGGATATAAATGTGGTTTGAGGTTTTTTTATTTGATTTGTTTGGGTGACCTCAGTTCATTTTGTGGTTCGAGTGCATTAACTTACCGCTATAGTGTTTGTAGGTTTATTTTTGTCACCACTCTACTAGTCATGTATGGCTTATGTGGTAGTTTCGATCGTGGTATTTGTTGTGGCGGTTTTTGTTTTTTGTTTCGATCGTGATTTGTTTTTGTTGATTGGATTGGTTCATTCCGTTGTCGAAATTTAGATCTATGGGTTTCTAATTTTTCTTGGTTTGGTCTTTCATTATTGATTGACATTGAGCCTGTTTATGTTGTTGAGGAAGTGAAATTTGGAATTGGTGGTGATGATTTGGTAAAACAAAATAGAGACGTTGGTTGCTTGGCTTGGCACGATCAAAGGATGGCTGAGTGTGAGGTCTTCTTCAATTAGCAACCTGCTTTTTTTGCAGCCATTGCATTATTACCTCTTATTGTTTATAAAAAATCTGAGCCTCGACATTAAAATGGATTCCATTTATAATCTTTATTGATTATGTATGCAAAGCATAAAGATTATAACTTTATGTTCATCTTTGATTTTAGCTATCTAATTGCAGCAATGGGACTACAAGTTTTGTGGAGTTTTGGACTTGCTTGTCTTGATACTAATGCTCTGAGATTAAATGCACAATCATATATTCTTAAGCCTCCTTGCGGTTGGTGACTAGGTTAGTAGTTTCACTTTTCACGTTTCGTAACAAAATCATTATTAATCAGCGGATATATAATGTTTTTACTGTTTTTACTACTTTCCGCTCAAAATTATGAAAATAAGAATGTAGTCGAATTAGGCGTGTCATGTACTCATGTGTGTTTGTAGTTTAAAAATAGGAATTTAGTTTAAGGTGGAAGTATGGTAGAGTTTGGTAACATATCAAAATGGGTTTGGGTCAAAACAAGGTAATGTTGTTGCCTTGTAGAAATGGCTCGGGTGGTGTACTTTATCCGCAAACACATTTTTATCCATTTTTTTTACAGTTTTTCTTATCAACTAAGTTGTCAAAGTTGATTTTCATAACTATATTTGTAAAACCCTAAATTCCGTATTCCCAATTTTACGTCTAATTTGAATTTATTTTTCCTAAATCGCGTAAATTTTTTAATAAAAGCCTAAGACCATGTGATATACTATAATTAAATACGATATGACAACTAAAATAATTTGTTGCGCTTCTAATCTCCTAAAAGTCGTAACACGTTTTCTTTTGAGCTCCGACACATCTAATGACACAACATTTGATCCTAACTTAATGCTACACGTACAAGACTTGTTAGGCCAAATTTTATTTTATTTTTTTTTATTTTCACCACACGACACAATGTCATTTAGGGCCATGTACATTATTTTTTTTCTTTCTTTTTCTTTTATGCACACTTAGAGGCATGTGAGGATAATAGAAGTTGAAACTTTGAATAAAACTTGGTCTTCCTCATCCCCTAAGAATCGGTTAATCCCCTCTCACACTCCCATTAGAACCGGATCAAGCTAACTTCCCACTCTCCATAAATCCCAACCGACTTTCATTTTATTTCACACATTGAAACCCTAATCATTAATCAAAATCTCCTACTCATTTGCTCTCCAAGAAAAGCTTCGAAGGCTGAGAAGACGGGCTGTTTTGGCGCAAGTATTAGAATTATCATATTGGTTTCGAAGGGTTTAGTTTTAGTACGTGTGTTCATTGTGCGTCCCTTTAAAGCCGACTTTAAGGTATTCCATTTTCGTCTTAATATTCTCTTATTCGTTTAAACGTTACCATATATGAAGATCTATTATGTTGTCACGTGAAAGAATGAATTCAGCTCGTTAGATAAAACTTAACTTTTGTGTTGCATGCCACAATATATGTTGAAACATAAGTTGTTTTGTGTCTCCTCGTGTCAAATTATAGGTTGTGTTTGAGTCGTGTGTTTATGACTTTTGGTGTCATATATTTAGCTTTTGTGTCGACCCTAGTTCAACTTTAACGCACTCCAAATAAACCGTTTAATCGATCGCGTAATGAAATTGATAACAAACCTAAGAAGAAAGACGTAACATGCATATGAGATAAATAATACATATATTAAGATCTAAATATAACTTGGATGGTATGATTTTATGTGTGTGCATGCATGTGGGGGGCGTTGGAATTTGTTTAGTGTCAGTATAGGAATGAATGGGTCTTTATCGTGAGTGAGTTTTCATGGGTGATTTGAAGATTGCTTTTTCAACTCAAACTGATGTATACGTATAAGCTTAATTGAGAATTATGCATGCATGATATATATACTAAGACATGAGACATGCGTATTAATTGAATCAAAGAGGGATTTTTGTTTCTTTGTTAAAGTAAGCGTATAAATAGAATGCATGGTCTTGTAGAATGGGTTTGAAATATTGTTGCATGTGGGCTATAATAAATCGTTAAGGAATAAGCTTGTATGAATGAGGTGGTCGAGCATGAGCATGTGCATGAGTGGTAAATGTTTTTAAGAGGTCTAAAAACTTGTTTGCAAACTGATTTAGAAAATGGTATAGGGCGGGGTGTAGTGTGCGTAGGTAATTTCGAAGGTGGTCCGTGCCCGTCATTTGTCATTACATTATTCGGATATCGTCTAAAAAGCACGTTATTATTTTATAACATAAAACACTAAAATATGTTAAGTCTGTAACCCGGATATTAAAGACCGTTTCGACATTTGTGGAATTATAGATAATATGAATAATGATTAAATTGTGTAGATCTCGTGAAGAGGGAGAGATTGTGATTTGGCTTTGTGTACCTTGCTCTCGTGCACACACTTTGAGGTGCAGATATTCCGTCATTTCAGTAATGACACATCTTTTCTCTCATGACTCTTGTCCATTTTGATATTCGATTCGTATTCCTCTTGCTTTGATTTGATATGATTCGTTTTGGTATGATCCTCTAATTTGATATTCGATTAGTTATTCGTTTGATATGTTATCGGTTGAGATCCCTTTGATATGATTCAATTATATGATCAGTTTGATATGATATGATTTGTTTTATTTGGTTGCCCAAGCTAACTAGCCATGGAGGTACCATGGCTATCGTGATGCACCAATGGCATGACACTATCGAGGCGGTGTGATTAGTCCACGACGTTCCCTTTTGATATGATATGATATATGTGATCACTTGGCCATTATGAATATGTATGTATACGGTCGGCGGCATATGTATATATGATTTGTTTTGGGGGCGTATGGATGCATCCTAGGTACTTTCGGTTCGGTTTGGTGATGTGATGCGTGTGTGCATACACCCCTCACATTTTGGTACATTTGATAGCTACCTATGTACACTTTGATATGATTGGTTGATATGGATGATGGGTTATGAATATGGTGCTTTCAGGAGCAACGATGGATTCTGGTTTATTATATGATTATCCGATATCACGATTTGTCGTTGCTATATATTATTTGTTCGGTTGTTGGGTTGACTACTTGTTTTCTGGTATTCGCCGCATGTGATTCGTTTGACTACCATGTGTTCTCTCTCTTATTCAGTTCACTTGATTACTTTGATTATCCTTCAGATTACCATGCTTATTCTTCAGTTGAGATTTTCCATTCGTTATGATATTTATTTTCAGCTTCGTGTATTTGATTCGAATTTTGATTATCGTTTCTATATATTTGTTTATATATGTTCGCGGCGTTAGCTCGGCAGTTTCTTTCCATATGGCGGGTATTTGGTGGGGCGGGGATATGGGATTCGAGTAGGAGTGAAAGACCTACCTTAGTGAACCCTATTTTTGGACCTTTGGCATATTGAACTATTTTTCATTCAGTATTTTGGACCGTGTTATTTCAGTTATTGGGTATGCTTTGGAACTTTTGAATGACTTATGTTTTGATGACTTTCATGATTTTAATAAAGACTTCCGCTTGCATTTTTTTTAGTATGTTCTGATGTGACTCCATAATGTGGCATTCGGACCCTTGTCGGGTTGGGGTGTTACAATATTACACTACAATAACAATCTCAAATTTTGAATGAAGCTATATAAGAGATTTCTAAGCGTTATTAATACACTTAGGCCGAATCTCGACTTGTTCCTATTCGACCCATTTAATTATTTAGTAAGTTTGAGACAAATCATTAACCCGAAATGATCTATACATTATAAATAGCGTATTTTGTGTGTTTGAGGTATTGTGATGAAATCAGACAGATATATCATGTGCGTATATCAAACATGTAATCGACTCATATCAGTTGTAATCTGATATGTGTTTTTTCTTGACTGCCATTTCTTGTGTTTGATGCTATTTATAAGAGATTTATGCTTTGTTTAGTTTAATATAGTATATCTTTTTGTGTAAGTAGTTCTTGTTGTTAATATTATATCCGTAATCTAAATAATAGATCCATTAGTGTATATTTTTTGTTTGAGGTAATCTGTGTATGTAATTTGTGACGAGTTCAAACAAATAGATTAGATACATTATAATTTGTACTTTTTGTCTTTAAGGCAACATTTGCTAATCGATCTTGTAATGGTCTCGTATTCTGACAATATATATCAAATAGATCATTTGTGATCCTCTTAGAAAATATTGGTTGCTGTTATTTGATATCACATTCTTAGATGTTAAAGATATGTATTACAAGGTCTTTGTATCAATAAGGTAATTGGAATGATCTGCTTGTGGATGCTGCTGAATATGGATTATGTTTTTTATATAAGAAGTCGGCGTGAGTAGTTGCATGCATAAATGTTTTTGTACTTGTCGATAATAAAAAAATGATCGAAAATGTGCCTATCAATGTCCTTGAATAGATAGTTTGTTTATATTCATTCTGCACTATCGTTACTATAGTGCCATTGAAGCATCTATGTTTTGCCTCTATTTATTTGTATTAGTGTTTTCTACTTAAGATGTTCTTGATTGATATGTTTTCTTTTTGAACAATTAATAGAAGAGGATAATCGAAAATCTCGGCATCTCACTAAGGCAATTGCTGCAGGAGCACAAATTGGAAGGAAAGTGTATCAGAATCATAACAAAAATGTAAGTGAATTCTGCCCAATTTATATATTCCATAAACAACGGCAACTGTCCTCCTTTTCCAAATGACTTTTATTTTAATTTCCAAATGACAGCTTATCAAAGTGCTTAAGGTAGAGTTCGCAGGGATGATACACATTCATAGAGTCTCAAAAGCCACGATTGGACTATTAGCTGGTACTGAAACCAATAAAACACAATCAAGCGTATCTTGACTTAGTGAGACCAGTTGGACAAGTTAATATGGCTGAAACTTTTTGGGCACAGTTGAACAAGTTAATATGCTGAAGAACTCATTCTAGACAAAGTCCTGAAGGTTAAACATCTTTCATCCATTGAGATCATTTTGTTTTTGTAACTAATCTGAATGTCAAAAGCTATATTTTTTTGTTGCAAGTTAAATTTAAATTTGATCTATGCTTAAAGATAATTTGATAGTTTTTGATATTCTAAACTTTATGAAATGGTAACAAGATCCACAACTATATTAATAGTTTAAATATTGTTTAATACTTAAACATTTATAATTTTCGTTTATAACCTATAAACGATTTTTTTCCTTTTCGTAATGACTACAAATTAAACTCTTAAGTGGCATCAAAAGTCATCTCAAAACATAAGTTCGCAGGTATAATTATTTGCTGCAATACATCGTCGCTTTGCACGGGTATTCGTCTACAATGTGAAAAGATCAAAATGTAATTGCAAACGGTTGTAATTGATGAAATGTTTTATTTTCACTTTCTCTAAGGGGCCGTTTGGTTCATAAGTTTAAAAACCTGATATTTGAAATTTGGGTGTTTTTTTAATTCTTGAGTGATTCAAAACTACAAGTTTGAAATTATTTTTGTGTTTGGTTGACAAATTTCTGTGTAAAGTTTTAAGTTTGTTTTTTTTTGTAAATGACTCAATTACCCTTCTATCATAAAAGACAAACTCAATTCTCCATTTTTTCAATCATAAAATAGAAATGAATTTGTATTGCAATTAACCACGCTCCAACCTTTATTTTAAGCTCAGCTTTTTTCCCAACCAAACACAATATCACATTGTATTTGAAATACAAAAACCATAAAAACCCATCAAATTCGGTGAACCAAACACACCTTAAATGTTTTTATATGTTTTTTGATGCATGTTCAGAATTTTGGCTTGGGTTGAATTATTGCATGTTACAACCTTTGCAATTACATTTTGATCTTTTCACGTTCTATTTTGAGCATTACACGAAACACTTACCACAATATCGCATATCGTTAATTGTCTGCCGCTAGAAACCGATGCCGCTAGGCACGGGTACTCGCCTAGTATATATTATGTTTGTATCATCAATTAGACAGAATAATATTCCATAACTTAATATTTTTTTAAAAAAAATAACCACCGGTGTTTAGTCATTTTTGAATAAATATATAAAGGGTAAAAGCCATAAAATAACAACGTACTTTTTAAAATTTACCGAGTTGAAACACATACTTTTTTATTAACATATACACCCAGATACTTTCAAGTTTTTGTTCGACTTTACCCATATTATAATAAAATAATATTATTTAATATAATATTATATTAATATAAATCGGTCATATGTGTGAAGTTGGAACAAAATTCGAAAGTACGTGGGTATATATGTTAATAAAAAAGTATGTGTTTCAACTCGGTAAAATTTAAAAAGTACGTTGTTATTTTATGGCTTTTACCCATATATAAATATGCAAAGTTTTAGACATTTGGGGAGATAATCGAAGGGTTAAATATGTTTTTGTTTGAACTTCTAAGAGTGCTAGGTGAGGTGAGACCCAATAACACGTTATTGGTATGCCACCTCAGCGCCATATCATCCCCTCCTAATAACACACCAATAACTAAAACACCCCTCCTTCATAACACACCAATAACATGTTATTGGGTCCCTTTTATTCCACAAAAATATACCCACTCACCACAACACACACAAAAAAAAAGAAAAATGTAAAAGAGAGCAAATGCGTAAGCCATTCAATGAATTACTGAAAACCATTTAAGTGACCATTGGCTTGCGGATGGCTAAAGCAACGGTAAGGGAATAACGTGTTATTGGTTTTGAAAGGGTACCAATGGCGTGTTAAAACACACCTCACCGTGCCCTCTAAGGGCTAAATATGTAACATACTAAAAGAACTAGAAAGTGTGCTGACCGGAGACTGCCAGCTTCCGTTTACTATTATTACCAGAAGTCAAAGAAGACTTCGGTGTGATTGAAGAAAGAAGAAAACACCCAATTTTAGAATTAAATATTTATATATATATATACATATAGATCTGAAACGGAGCATTTGGTTTTTATATAAAAATGCCGGTGGCTGCTTCGGCTATCTATTTTCTGAATCTTCGTGGAGATGTTCTCATTAATCGTCTCTACCGTGATGATGTTGGGTAATATATTATTATTATTTTTTTATCTATTATTGTCAATGTTTAACTGATGGAAATATAATTGAGTTCCTAAATGGTTATATTTAACTGGTGATTTATTGCAAAGGTTTGACTTAGGTTCGGTTTGTAGATGCTTGTGTGGCCTTATGTTTTCTACTTTGAACCATTAGTTGTCATTTCTGTAACTTTTCCGAGTGTGTTTTGTTGTTGAAAATTTTCTTTAATTTAATAATCTCGATTTCTCTAGAAAGCGGGAGGGGTTTTTGTCTCAAGCGATGTGTTGGCAATTTAGAAAATGTGTTTTTATGCTTTTGTATTCTTCATTTCACAGAAATGAAAGTATAAATCCTGGTTTTCTAAATCTTACTTATAAACTTAAGAAGTTGAGTTTCTATTTCCAAGATAATTTATCATCATTTTGAACACGTTTTCAAATATTTGTTTTCAATATTTCATGTTTTCCACTACTAAGCGCACCCTAAGTTTTCCACTTTGAGTTTGAGACTAACAAGTAATGGGTATTGTGGTAATTCTTTTGGAGTCTGACGAGTATCTTTGGGAATTAAGTATTTGCTAAGTCGTTACTAGGTGCAATTTCCATCTGTGCTTTTCAATTTGGGTCTGGTATTCCTATTCTGACAGTTTTCTCATCCTTGGTGAGAGCTACATCGGATGCTGAACAAATCTTTTGCTAGTTCCGCCCCTTTTGGCCATTAATCAAATATACTACAAACTAAGATAATAAAGGGTTATCTTTCGTTGCTGATTTAGACTAGTTTTCAGTGGCATGAAACATGAATTATTAAACAAATATACTACAAGCACTAGAGTAGGTCTCTCCTATGGTGTTACTGAAAACCCTTGCTTTGTTGCAAGTGTCCTTTTAATATATTTTGATCAGTATGTTATTCTACAAATTGTTCCCAGTTCCAAAGGCATATAACAATTGTGCATTGTTGCTCTCTAGTAGAAAAACTAAGTAACTATTTAGTAGTGCTCGTATTCATTCTGCTGATGTGTTCATATTCTTAATTTAATTTCTATGTTTCTTGTTTTTATAGCCACATCTGAAATTTATCGAATAGGATTGATAAATGTTTTGTAACCTCTTTTCTACTAACATATTTTGCTTTACATTACTTTTTATAACGTATAATTTAGTTCTATTGTGTCTCCCCCAAACATATGTTGAAATATATCATGCTTAGAGATGATTAGACCTAAGTTAATTTTTTTAAGTTTTGACTGACATTTGATTTTTCATCGTTATTATTAGTAACTTGCTTATTAGATCAATCATGTTAAGTTTTTGAATTACATATCCTATTTAGTGTATCAGTTTGCAATTTTTGATTTGATCTCAATGTTTTACTCTCATTAAACATGGCCTCACTTCTACAAGTGAGCAAGTCAGGCACAAGCCATACGAGTAGTAAATTTACTGTTGATAAGAATTGAAACTCAAGTTCAGGCTTCCTTTCTTGATTCAACTTGGATGCATAGAAACATATAATTCGCTAGTAACGCCAGGAATTGCAATCCAGTTTGCATGTTCCCAATCGCATTACGATGCAGTCGGGAATCGAGGAAATTAACGTTCCATGGTTTGGTATCCGAATCTTTATGGCAGAAACTTTAATATGCGACTGACTATTGGTTATGACTTGTAAAAAATTAATAATAAGTATCAATTTAATTTATGTTAAAAATGTTTGGATTTATTTCAAAACTTAAAAAATATAGTTTTGGTTACTGGGTACATCCTACCGAATTTTAGATACCTAGCGAACTGCGATCTCGTACAAGAGCAATCCCCGTTCCATGTGACTATGGTTGGATGCCAATCCTTATGATCTGATAAATCTTTCGAACATACAAGATCTAGACATCCTTATTCCTACGAACTAATTTGTAAAATGTCATTGTAGTATGCAACCGAACATGACACTTAGGCTCATAGCTTCAGCCTTCAGCTTTCCATCGTGTGTTTGCATCATGTTTATTTGTAACACGGGCTTGTGTGATAAACACATCACCTGTATTTATCAGCATTGACCAGTTGCTATCTTAATGGGGATTTAAAGCTAAATAATAGTCTGGGTTCTGCCTTGTCATCCTTTCACTGACCAAAAAGCATGGCGTTCTTTTTGTTGCGGGGTAAATGATGATTGCCTTGTTAGTTGTAAGTCTTTGCAATCCCATGTCCAAAATGTCAGATATAGGTTGAAATGGCGGTTTTCTAACATCGTTGAACGCCCAAATTCACTCCAAAAGAAATGTTAGTTGGACTATTGGAGAAACAAGAAGCACACACCTAAATCAGTTTAGTGCCACCTTAAAGGCTTTGTCAATTGTGTAATGGACAGTGATACATACTATTTTTTTTTAATGGTGATTTTATTGAACTAGCAAGATGCTAGAAGAAGAAACATGTTACAAACAAGTTTTACAAGCAGACATAGGGTCATTTAGCCAGTCGATCCATAAAAGCCAAAAGGTTTTGGACCTGTTAACAATCCAATAAAAGGAAATTTTTTTGATGTCATACATGAGGGTATCTTTCCGTGGTGGCTTTTCGTCGAATCAAATCTTGTTGCGGCAGCACCAAATTACCCAAACAGTAGTTAGAATAACCCCTCCAGAAGGCTTTTAATCAAAGCAGGAAGGTTTCTTGAATCAGCCCATTATCAGGTCCATAAGGGTATTAGGCACATAATCCAGTTTCCACCATTTTAAAACTGAGCTCCATAGATCAGAAGCCAAATTGCGGTGGTCCTTATAGTGATACAAACTATAAGGTGACTAGATGAATGCACACCAGCTATTAATAAGGAAACTTTAAAAGTTCATGGGAACAATGGAATATGTCTTTCACATTATCCAGGAACTTCTCCACCCTTCTCATCGGTAGAGTCGTGCAACTTCATTTCTTTATTGTTCTTTTATCTTTTATTCAGTGTGCAGCTCTTTTATTTTTTTAATCCTCCATTTGTGGCTTATATAGTGGAGTAATGTGAGTGTATGTTTATATACACCTTTTATAGGTTTTGGTTCAGAGTTTATAGCTCCCATAACAATGTAAGTTCTTTTATGCATGATCTGCAAGTCATTAGTGCAGCGATGCTGTGATTTGGTGTTGTTAGCTCTTATTCAATTTAAAAAATCAAATCTAGATTGTGTTCAAGAGGAGTTACAGCTGCTATGTGTTATGTATGTGTTTAAAGTTGTAACTGATCTAGGTTATAAGTATGTAACTGATGTGTGTGTGTGTATAAATTTTTACGCAGAATTACATACCCAATTTTGTTGAGTGTGAGCTTATGTGAGCTGTATTTAAATATCTCACGTTTATTGTCAATGGTTAAGTTTACTCATCTGATGGCATATAGTAAGTAAAGGAGTTGCTGTAGTGTATATGAACCTTCTGGGGTCTTCAGCATGAGTTGTGGCTGTTTGCTACCACTATGACTTTTGGTAGTGCTGGACAGTTATAGCTAATATAGAGTGTTGCATGCTTACATGATTAATTGTTGTAATCATGAGAAGTGGATACACGTGTATTTAATTTTCATTTTGATTCATACTCTTTAGCAGCTTCTAATTATTTATTTCTACATTTAACACCAACTCGGAGTAACTTGATAAAGTCATGCATTTCAGGGTCACTGAACTCTGATATTGTGATACATATGTTTTTGTATACAGTCATCCCCATAAGGCCATAAAGCCTTCGATTTTCTTACATGGCATATGAAATTTCTTGCCTGATTAAGGAAATAGCTATTATATTGCAAACGAGAACCATTTTAATGTTTAAATCACAGAACATACATGTGTAATTGAGCACACTTTTAATTGTTTTTTAACTTCTTTATTTATTTTTTATATTTACACCTTTTAGGGGAAATATGGTGGATGCCTTTAGAATGCACATAATGCAAACCAAGGAACTAGGCACATGTCCTGTGAGGCAGATTGGAGGTTGCTCTTTCTTTTATATGAGAATTAGCAATGTCTACATCGTGGTTGTTGTCAGCAGCAATGCCAATGTAGCGTGCGCGTTCAAGTTTGTTGTGGAGGTAATGCAAAATCTGCTGATTCTATTTAAATGATACTTAATTGAGTTATCCACAGTGTTTATTACTCTGTGTGCTAACTGAGTTTTTAGGTAGTACAAGTTCATGATTGATAGTTTTTCCGATTGTGTTTGCAACTAAAACAAGTGAGGTAGGTCAGAGAATACTTCATCTAACTTAATTAAAAGAGCAATCGTGATCTTTTTGAATGATAGATATGAGCTTACAATACTTTTGCACCTTAATGTTCGTCGACTCGATTTATTATTTAGCATTAAAATATGCATCCAAGACTTCTAGTCAGGTTGAGTGGCACTTTTGAATTTCTGGTCACTTAATGGATATGAACGTTTGTAATAACAATTGGAGATTGGTACATTGAAGGGAGTAATCGTGACTCAACATGTATTACCTAATCGTTAATTGATAACATTATCATCTGTTCTTATAAGACGCAATTAAAGATCAGTATGTGCATCAAAATGGCCAAAAAGAACTTGCAGGTTGACAAATTGGGAAGGTTTGGTAAGATGGTTCATTAACTGTGTGTTAACGAACACTAATATTATCATAAAAATTCACCAAATCATCTTTAAGTGTGCTTTTATGTGGTATCTACTTACCTCTGTCTAACATAAAGTATCCGACCAAAAATTTGCTACTCTTTATTGACACATAGATTTGCATTATTCAACTTTGCTTTCTACTCATGCAGGCAGTTAATTTATTCAAATCTTACTTTGGGGGAGCTTTCGATGAGGATGCCATCCATAATAACTTTGTACTGATATACGAGTTGTTGGACGGTACGAACTCTAAACTATTTTCTTCAGGAAATTATAGTAATTTTAATATTTGCTAATTAATATTTTCTGCATCTGAATTGGATGCTTCATTTTTTTAATGAGCCTATCTGCATCACAAAGAAAACTCATGTTTATATATGTCAAATCATTTATAACTACATCTCGTGTGCAGAAATTATGGACTTTGGTTATCCACAAAATCTTTCGCCAGAAATATTGAAGCTTTACATTACTCAAGAAGGTGTCCGGTCACCATTTTCATCCAAGGTTAGATGTGACCTTTCACTTATTTATGATTGGTTCGGGTTTTATTTTATCTCTTGTTCAAACATGTTAATTTTTTTTAAAAAAAAACAGCAAAAAAGGAAATTTTAAGAGGGTAAAACATAAAACTTTATATCAATACTGAAATAACTCGATGTTTATAATCATATCTGACATACTAATTGCTTATAAGAAAGTTGAGAAAGTTGAGAAAGTGCAGAAAAAAAGCGTTACCTATTACCCAACCCGCCTGTCATACTCATGTTGCTACATCTATGTTTTAGCAGAACTGCATTTTCTCTGTGATATATATTCTGATTTGTTTCTGGTTTCATTATCATACTGTAAAAAGCCTACAGATAAACCTGTTCCCAATGCAACTCTACAAGTAACTGGTGCTGTTGGTTGGCGTAGGGAGGGTCTACACTATAAAAAGAATGAGGTAAGCACATTTCATAGCATGTTTATCTGTTCTGATCTCTTTGATGGCCAGTTCTGGTGAATCCTGAGTTTTGGTTGCAGGTGTTTCTGGATATTGTGGAAAGTGTAAATCTTCTTATGTCTTCAAAAGGTACAGATGTTTTGTGCTTCACACGTGTGTATCAAATATAGGTGGCAGTTTCTGGTTATCAAGTTGGGTGAAGCTAAATAGGAAACAGATCGGACGACTGTCGCCTAAAGTTTGTATTCATCAAATACAACCTACTCAATCGCTTTAAACTAAAAACTATATTACTATTTATTTTACCCTTGTACATATCTACCACACATGTTACTTATAAGAAAAGTTAAAAAGTGTTTTGTCCTAACCCAACTCGGCCCAGCCCATTTTGACCTGTGCCAAAAGATAATTTTCCTGACCCGTTACTTGACTCACCATGTCTAGCTGTATATAACGTATTAACATGTCAATTTCTAATACGCAGTTTATTGTTCTAGGTAGTGTACTACGTTGTGACGTGACTGGAAAAGTTCTTATGAAGTGTTTTCTTTCGGGAATGCCCGATTTAAAGTTGGGATTAAATGACAAAATTGGACTTGAAAAAGAGGCTCAACTTAAGTCTCGCCCTACTAAGAGGTAATACTTTTAAGTGATATATTTCTCTTCCATCGAAAGTATGTGTTTCCTCATTCATCCATTAGCAGAATAGGATTACATCCATCTGCTTGTTTCCGAGGGTCTTATATGGACACTTAACTTATATATGTTTTTGTAATGTTGGCTCACTATACCATTCACTTAAATGGACGCTCATTTGAAAACTTGAATGTTTATAGATGTGGCAATATTAACCTATTAATCTATTAGGCTTTATTTCTAATGGGTCAAATGGGCAAACTCAAAATACTTAGATAAGAAGGGAGCAGTCGAGCATGAATGCATGATGTTGAGATTTGTATTATTAATTTATACAATCTTCATTAATGTTATATTAATATTCAGATTATTTATTTAAATTACACAAATTTTGTATATTACACACTTGTTATATTTACATATGAGATCTATTTGGACAAAGTGTCTTGAATTCTACCTAACCCATCCCGTTTCGACCAGAGTAGAAAGTGGCCATGTTTGTACTTGAATCTGTTTAATTCGTTACACAACCCTTGTAACTTCTAACTTGTAACTTTGTTATATATTTGAAAGTGCTGGAAAGTTACCATGAACAAGCAAGGCCTTAATGTTGGCTTTTTAAGATTTAGAATTTATATTAGCCAAGCCATTACATAGGATTGTTGATATTAATAACTGTTTAATGAGGTCTTGATAGTCATATTGTTGGTCTATTAAGTTTTAGATATTGGGTATTGATATTGGCTGCTGTTCAATGAGATCTTTATAGTCTTAATGTGGATCTAATTAGTTTTAGGTGTTGGGTGTTGATCCTATAATGTTAGTTTGATTATGTGATGGCTTGGTTTGCTTGAATAACTTGATGATCTGACACTTTGACTTGCAATTAAATGCAGTGGCAAAAGTATTGAGCTCGATGATGTTACTTTCCATCAATGTGTAAACTTGACCAGATTTAATTCAGAGAAGACCGTGAGCTTTGTGCCTCCTGATGGTGAATTCGAACTGATGAAGTAAGCTTGCTATTTGTTTTTTGAATGTGGCAATGAAAGGGGAGATCTGGGCTTTATTATATTTCTGGCTGGTCAAGTGGGCCAAAATTTAGAAGTTAGTTGAACAGGAAACAGGTCAAATGGGTTGAATGGGCTTAACTAGCTAAAACTCGATCAAAGTGTATTTTTAATGCATGCAACCTCCTATATCACTTTATTCAGAAATCAGAAGTCAGATTATGATCGTAATATCATAATTTTTGCAATTATATTTAACACACTAATTGTTCATAAAAAAGGTTTGTATCGATCTAATATGTTTTAAACCATACAAAAGCTTCCCTTTTTCTCTGCTATAAAACACATCACACATATATTGATTAGTAGAGATTTGAATCACAGGTATCGTATTACTGAGGGTGTGACACTTCCATTCCGAGTGTTGCCCACCATCAAAGAATTGGGCAGGACACGCATGGAAATAAATGTTAAGGTTTGAATACAAAACTAATGAAGATAATATGCTATCTGTTCCAATTTTTGTGTAGCAAAGTATTCACATTTTTTTTTCAGGTCAAGAGTGTTTTTGGTGCAAAAATGTTTGCACTTGGAGTTGTAATTAAGATTCCAGTGCCGAAACAAACAGCAAAAACACGTTTTCAAGTGACATCAGGACGTGCAAAGTACAATGCTTCTATTGACTGCTTGGTGTGGAAGTAAGTTTCTAAATTTATCTGTCGAAACCGCATTTTAAGTTGATGTAGACATTTCCCTTCAATTTCAAGGTGGCAATTTAGACCCATTGCCAAGACTGCTGCCCACTTTGTCTCTTTTAGTTGTTTTTTTGTAACTTCAAAGAAAATCCTTAACTTTTATATGATTCTTAGGTGTGGTTGTTAATTGTTAGGAATTACTATATTTGAATGTAATAATAGTCATATAATAGTCTAGGGTTAGTTTAGTTATCTTTGTATAATGTTTAAGGACTTGGGACTACATTGTAATAATTGTAAAAGTCACAAATGATTGGTGCTATAAATACCCAATCATTTGATTTATGTGACTAATCCTTCAACATTTAATTTCTTGGTTTGTGGTTAAGTTGATGAAATGTAGACTCTGGTTCACGACTACCAATTGTTTCTCTCTATATGGGACCAACATTTATGTATGAATTAATATAAAAAAAATTGCAGGATAAAAAAGTTTCCAGGACAAACTGAACCAACTTTGAGCGCAGAAGTAGAGTTGATTTCGACGATTGCAGAAAAGAAGTCATGGACTAGGCCACCGATACAAATGGAGTTTCAGGTGCTTTAGTTGTTGCTCTAAACTTGTGTTTCTTTTTGTTGAATTTCATCATTTGCTACTCCTTAGTAGTCTTCAAGCATTGCTTGTAACTTGTCAAGAGTGTAAGAGTCATATCAAATACTCCTCCCTTTGCAAATCATTTGTTTTTCTCATTGACAAGAATCTACTATTTCCCTTTATCAGAGAACAATTTAAGCATTTGATTAATGGTCAAAGATAGTGGTAGAAGATTTTGTTAGACTCTATGAAGTCAATTGTTGCATTTTTTTTTGGGAAGGATGGAGCTTTCTGTAACAAAGGGGATTTTAGGTTCTTTTTCTAAAGAAACTATTGTGTTTTTGCCTTGTTGGTATAAAAATTCCCGGTTAAGTTACGTTTTGACTCTATGAAGTCAATTGTTGCATTTTTTTGGGAAGGATGGAGCTTTCTGTAACAAAGGGGATTTTAGGTTCTTTTTCTAAAGAAGCTATTGTGTTTTTGCCTTGTTGGTATAAAAATTCCCAGTTAAGTTACGTTTTAGATATTCTTTTCTCTAAGGAGGTCGGAAAGCATAATCATAGCCTGCAACTGGGTGCACTTACCTAAATATCTTCACATTTTGGCTTATAGACTGAGTTTGTGGTTTTACAGGTTCCTATGTTTACGGCTTCTGGATTACGAGTCAGATTTCTGAAGGTACATCTTTCCTACATTGTATTGTTGCAGATGTAAAATAATAAATCATAAAAAGAGCTGGCAATTTTAAGGCATTTTTATTTGGAAATTGGACAATCCACGTTGTATTTGATTACTAACAGGTTAAATACATGGAATTTAGTTTAAAGAGAATTTGGTCAAGTGTGTTTAACGTGTTATATGGGCTATACAACGCTAAATGCGCATTGAGATGTTACAAAATTCTGAATCGCTACGAGTCTATCTTATTATTTGGACAGTGTAGTTTTAGAGTCATATAGTCATATTGAATACCTTTAGTTTTGGCCTGCCCGTCTTTCACTGCTTAACTGTTAACCCCAAAACCCGCCTTTCTGTTGTTCTTTTGCAGGTATGGGAGAAGAGTGGTTACAATACGGTTGAGTGGGTTAGGTATATTACCAAAGCAGGTTCATACGAGATCAGATGCTAGATACAAATGATGATATGTTGTAATTGTGAGCCTACTTGAGTTTGTGAACATAACGAAGCGTGATTATTCTGACCACACCCCAAAAAGAAGTCATCTTGATTGTATAATGAGTAATGGCATGTACATTTTGTTAAAATTATGTTTGAACAGTCCAAGTAAAAATTCAATTAGAATTTTTTTGTTGTAAAGAGCAATTTGAGCTGGAGCAAAGAGAGCTTGTTCTATGGATATATTGGTTTTGAAATAATCATTGATTGTAGGTTTTTTAAATGCCTTTAGATGTTTTGTGTTTGTGTAATTTATAAATTTCTTTTTGCCATGATACAATGTAACGAAGAAAAAAAAAAAAAAAGAAAAAAAGAAAAAAACCATATACTCTTATTTAGCATGAATCAAATAATCCATTGATAAATACTAGCAGGGTAACTTTGAAACTAAAATTTTCGACGATCAATTACTTTGGGATCATGAGTTCTCCATGACATTAACGTTTAGGTTGAAATAACTATAAGAAATGACATACTATACCGTATACAAATAGTAGGTTATCGCGCGATGCGGACAATATGAAAACGATAGTCGGCAATATATATATTATAGCTGTAGGTCATTAAAATATGTTTCAAAAGTTTTTTGTACCCAAACATGAGTTTGCTCTTATAAACATACATCGAGTTATATAATTACATAGCATGCATAAAATGAAATTTTGATAATGAAGTTTTCAACTGTAAAAGCAACATGGTGAAACTTAAAAAGTTAGTACTTCAAGATAAACTGTACAACAAAAGATACACGGACAGAGTGATGATTCAAAACATTTGTTATACAAGATTGTGATTCAATGCAAAGTAGATAAAGAATAAAAAGTTTAAAAAGTCACTCCGGCCTAACACATTACTCATTTTTTTCATCTACCCTTTTCATCACTGATGAACATCTATAACCTAAATTCAGTTTTAACTCATTCAAGAATTTCAAAATTGGTTTCAATTATGTTTAATTTCATCATATATTTGTTAACATAAGCTACAAAATACAATTTTTTTTTAATCAATTCGAAATTCATTTATTTATAAAAAAAGTTTGGGTATCTATAAATCTGAGTCAAAACGTAATTACTATAGTAATTCTTGATCAACAAACCCTATACTAACATCGGTTATTCTTTTTTGGTTTTTCCAAGTTTTTACTTATAACTTTTCAAACAAATCAAGTATTCATGAATACACCCATAAGGTGTTAGAAGAAATGTCTCAATCAAGTATTTTGTGATTTTAGAGTTTAAATTGTTTATTAGAACATAAATGATTTAATAATTCATAAAAGTTTCAATATTTCCTGGAAAAGTCAAAATTGGGATGAATAAAAACTTCGAATCTGCAATATGTGTTCATCAGTTCATCAATTTATCAATACAAATGTTCATCAGTTATTTTTATGTTCATCAATACGTGTTTATCAATGTTCATAAGTTTTTGTTTTTATGTTCATCAAATGAGAATGTCAATCAATATTCTGCCAGCATGTTCGTAAGTAGAAAATGTTCATCAATACAAAATTTTCATGAATGTTCAAATGTTCATCAATACTTCGACTATTTTCATCTTTTTTTCTTTTTGATTTTTCTTTTTTATAAAAGCTGATGTTCATCATATGTTGATGTTTATCACAATTGGATCGTGAGTTGGAGGTAGAGGTGCACAAAAAAACCGGTTAACCGAACCGTAGCCGAAAAGAAACCGAAAAACCCAACCGGTCAAAACCGGTTTTGACCCAAACCGGTCCGGTTTTTTCCCTAACCGCCGGTTAGGAACCGGTTCCCAGTTTTGAGAAAACCACCGGTTTGAAGACCGGTTTTTATTAACCGGAACCTCTAACCGGTTCGTAACCGGTTTATGGGCGGGTTTTTTGGATTTTTTTGAATTTTAAAATTTTGAATTTGAAATTTTGAAAGAGGGGGGGGGGGGGATATGTTTCAAAAATTACTATTTTGCCATACAAATGTTAGTATAAATAGATGTGTTATGTATTTGGTTAATTACCACTTTCAAGCAATCAAAAAACACTCCAAAAAAATCAAAACCAAAAGTGTTTCACTAAACACTAATGGAAAGTTCAAACACCAACAACACCACCAACACCGAAGCTGGTTCAACAAGTGCAGCGACGGTTGAGAAAGTTTTACCATGCGACCATGTAAAAGATCCATGGGAACACTTCAACTACGTCCTAATGTCGGACGGTAAGAAAAATGCCCAATGTAAATATTGCTTGAGTATATTGTCTGACGGTTCCAACTCGACGTTCAAGGCTCACATCAAACAAAAGTATTGCAAGGCACTCAAATCGGTTCCGGAAGCCGGTCAATCGTCCATGGCTCGAGACGGGACTATTTTTGCATACGATCATGATTTACTCCGTCAAAAATTGGCCGGTTTGGTGATTCAGCTTGGTTTGCCGTTCAACCACTATGACGACGATGCGACGACGGAGGTGTACCAGAATTATATGCAACCGCAGTACCATCATGTAAGTCGTATGACTCTAAAATGCGATGCTATGAAAATGTGGAAAACGGCTAAGCAAGATTTAAAAAATACTTTTTTAAATATAGATGCTTGTGTTAATTTAACAACCGATGTTTGGGCCGCTCCTCATAATTTGCCATTTTCGTACCTTTGTGTTACCGCACATTGGGTTGATCCCGAAAGTTGGCAAATGATGCAAGTCATAGCATTTGAAGACTTGGCGTTTTGTAAAGCAAAGGAAACAATGTTTCCCGTTCTATCCCGAATGGCTCGTGATGTACTAAGTGTACAAGCTACTTCGGTAGCTTCTGAATCCGCTTTTTCAACAAATGGAAGGGTTTTATCAAATCTGAGAAACAGACTCACACCGGCTTCTTTGGAGATGTGTATGGGTTTGAAAGATCACTTGGACGCAATGAAGCGAGTGCAAGATAAAACTAATCTTGAAAATGCCGCAGACTTCGAAGGGGAGGTCTACGAGGAAGAGGCACAAGCGGGTGAAATCGAGATGCTTTCCGATGAAGAACTAAGACAAGATGCACCAAGCCAAAGCTAGGGGTCCATGACGACTATTAGGACTATTATGCTTACGTATTATGTTTTAAGTTTATGTATTTCCTTTGATGTATTTCTTTTAAGTTTATGTATTTCCTTTCAGTTTATGTATTTCCGACGTTATAAATAAAAGTTGAAGTTTATTTAGTGTAAGTTTGTTAAATGTTGAAAAACGAAAAAAATAAATAAATAAATAAAATCCGGTTAACCAGTTAAAAACCAGTGACAAACCGGTTAAATATTTAAAAAATTTGAATTTTGGACTTGGCGGTAATTTTTTTTTCAAAATGAAACCGGTTAACCGGGTCCCAAACCGGTTACTAATTTTTAAAAATTCAAAATTTTGAAACAGCGGCAAATAAATTATTTGAATTCTCAACCGGTTAACCGGTTATAAATCGGTTAAAACCGGTCCGAAACCGGTTAAAACCGGTCCAAAAATTTAAAATTTCAAATTTCAAATTCAAATTTTGAATTTTTTTGTGCGGGAAGGCGGGTAAACTTTCAAAATTTGAACCTTTTTTTTTATATTTACAAGTTTACCATTGTAAGACTAGTATAAATAGATAAATTGTGTTTATATTTCTTTGCAACTTTTGTACAATTAAAATAAACTCTAAAAAATAAAAATCGGAAGCATTTCACATTTTTACTATGGTGATGCCGATCCTCACCACCACTCCGCCATCCCGCCACCGGTGATTGTTCATTATTTACCGGTAGACCGTGTACCAAATGTTTGGGCTCACTACCACTACGTCGAAATGTCGGATGGCATGTGAAAGGCTCAATGTAAGCATTGTTTATGTTTCTTCAAACCCACTTCCAACGCGGCGTTGAGGGCTCACACACAGAAGTATTGCCGCCATGCACCTGCAGTTGATGCCTGATTCGAGACCTCGAGTCGACGTTGAGTAGCTTATCAAGTTATCGATGTTTTATGTTTATGTTATTATGTGTTATGTTTTAAGTTTATGTGTAATGTGTGATGTATCATGTATTCTCCGTTCTATTAAATAAAAGTTCTAGTTTATTAATACACGAAACAAGAAAACGATGACAAACGACGACGGAAAAAAAAATAAAAAAATATACTAGAACCAGTCAAAACCGGTTAATCGGTCCCAAATCGAGCCCAAACCGGTTTGGACCGGTTGGGTTTTTCAGTCTTCACCTCCGGTTCGGAACCGAACCGGTTAACCGGCACGACCGGTTTTTTTGCGCGTTGACCCAAACCGGTTCGGTTTTGACCCGTCGTCAAACCGAACCGGTTAACTGTTTTGTGCACCTCTAGTTGGAGGGAAAAAAGAAGGAAGAGTAAATGACGCATGTCACTATTTTTAAACTTTTTAATGGATAAACACTTTTTATTTGATCACATGTATGCAATTTTGCATAGTCCCAACCATTTCAAAATTTGCAATTTGCATTATTGTTATGTACATCAAATAAACATTTCATGTCACTACTTACTAGTGCCGCTAAAAATAAATCTAATTATATAATTGCTGACAACGTCAAATGATAAAAATTATTGTGATGTTTATGAACCTATTATTATGCGATGTTTTACTTTAGTCCCGTATAACCTTTAAGAATCCTTATTAGCTAAAATATGCCTTATATTATTTTTAAAGACACAACATTTAGAGCGCGTGGAAGCGTTACTGGTGTCGAACCATTTACATCGAACAACAAAACCTTGCGGTTGCCAATATAAGTGAGCTCCAGAATTTCTTCCAACTGATCATAATAAGTTTCTACATTAGGCCCGGGTGTTGAAACTCCGTTGTTTTAAGATGTACGACGTATATCACGGGTCGTGTACCAAAAACCTCACAACGTTCTAGGCAAGCGGTGTATGAGGTTGAATTCGATTTAGGTCCACAAGCCAAAGAGAATAACTCAGTAGTACAACTTTGGTCGTTGTCCATGCTCTTTTGACAGATTTACGAAAAATATAAAAATAGATTCAGATGAGGAATAATCGATACTTTTACAGGGTAATATATATAATGTGTTTACCTGGCGATGCAACCAACGAGGAAATTCTTCTTCCACGTTATTGTTAGAAAATTACCTGCAAATTTTCATGATATTAGAATAAGTTGTCAAAAAAATAAATTACGGAAAAGATAATTCAATTAAAAAAAGAAAGAAACCTAATTTTGTACGTCTCGATATCCACGTCGATTTTAGGACCGTTGTTAAGTACAAATGATACAACTCTCTGCATAACTTGTGTATTCATCATACCTCTTTACCCACCGGTTTTCATTCTGATTGGAACACCTGAAATTATGTGTTGGATTTAGCTCGTCCTCATTTCTGTTAGGATGATTAAATCTCGTTTTGACACCCAGAAGATGGTGTGAACTGCAAGTTAATGCTTCTTTTACAACATAACCCTCCGCTATAGAACCTTCACGCTTGACTTTATTTTTGACATAATTTTTACAGCTTCTTCATTAATCTTTCAAATGGATACATCTACCTCATGAAAACATGCAGGCCCTCCTAGAATACCCTCTTCGGGTAAATGCATGACCAAATGAATAATTGTGTCAAAAAAAGCAGGAGGAAATATTTTCTTGAAAGAGCACATAATAATGATCAGTTGGTCTTTAGCTTTCAACATGTCCCGCTCTGTCAAATTTCGAGCACTAATCTGTTTGAAGAATAAGCAGAGCTTGATTATTTGTGTTGAAATTTTTAGGTGTAAGTATTGTTTAACTCCATAAGGAAGTAACCATTGCATCATTATATGACAGTAATGATACTTCATGCCCGTTATGTTGCTATCATCATCGGTCACTTTTTGCTTGAACCTAGATCCAAACCCATCAGGTAGTTTAATTCCTTTGATGAATTGGCAAAATTTTGTTTAGTATTCAAGTGTGAAAGAGTACTTGGATGAGGCTTCAAGAACTTCCTGTTTCCATTATCAACAAGCCACAACTCCGGTCGAATGTTCAAATCTTGCAAGTCTTGCCTTTCCTTAAATGCGTCATTAGATTTGTCATTCATTAACAAGGTACCCAAAAAACTCTCAAGCAAATTCTTTTCGATGTGCATGACATCCAAATTGTATTTTAGTGAAGAGTAGGCCAATACTCCAAATCGTAGAAAATAGTTAGTTTAATCCAATTCAATTCAACCTCCCGATTAGGTTTTTTGTGCTTGAAACGTGGATGCATCCCCGGGATACATTTGGGTAATTTACTAAGTTGTTCCAAGATATCAATATTGATAAATATTTTAGAACGTCGCATATCAACTTGACCATTGAATGTCACCTTGTTCTTCCTCCATTTATGACTCACGCGTAAGAATTTTCTATGACCAACACGCCACACGATCCGATGGAGTGTCCAAATTACATGTGGGGCATGAAAGGTAGCCTTGCCTAGTCCACCCGAAAAAACTGCTTCAAGCAAGAAAATCATTGATAGTCATTAAATGTGATGCTTTCATTGTGAAAAGAGTACCGGTAGCAGCATCTCTCATCCAGAATCCTTTCCATAAAGGTTTTAGTTCTTTAGTCAAAGGCTGCAAGAAAACATCGATGTGCTTTGAAGGTGATTTAGGGTCAGGAAATAACAATGTCAACAGGAAAGAATTCTCTTTCATACATATCCACGAGGGTGTGTTTTATGTTGTCAATTTGACCGGCCACATGCTGTAAGTTTGACTCAGGTTGACAAATGGATCGAACCCATTAGAAGCTAGCCTAATTGGACGTTTCTAGGTTCTTTTGCAAAGTCAGAAATGTATTATGTCAAAATTTTTCCATGCTTTACCATCAACCGGGTGATGCATCTTACCGTTTTCTTTAGACTTTCTAATAGCATGCCAAGTCATTAACTTTGCAGTGTGTTGCAAGCTGTACATACGTTTTAGTATATGTTTCAACGAAAAGTAACACAACACCTTTTTGAAAACTTTCTTCCCCTTTTTCTTCAGGTCTTTCCATCTACTCGCTTGGCTGATAGGATAATTATCCAAATATTTGTTCTGCTTCCCCCAAAATAAACAACAGTCATTTATACAAGAATGAATCGATTTGTATCATAACCCGATCGTTTTGAATCTCTTCCTCATGTCATAATATGAAGAAGGGACATTGAATCCTTTACTAGGGAAAATGCCCGTTGGAGAAGTTCTAACATCATGTTAAACCCAATATCCATCCATATATTTAAGACTTTGACGTGCGACATCTTTGACATAAACTCCAATGAAGTTATCTAATCACAACATGGGTATAAATCACTCCTTGAGACATGGTATATTCATTTTGTCCAAATCAATACGGACTCGTCCAACGTTTGTCTAATCCCATAGGATTCTTCTCTAAAAGATTTATTAGGTATAAATCTATTGTCGAGTTCCAAAAATCTAAAATTTAGAAAAGACACAACATATGTGAATTTTCTTTGTCAAAAATCAAAATTTGTCAAATTCGACATTCTACAGATCATGGCTCCCTTAAACAGGGGACGGATCCATTATATTTAAGGGATCTGTGGAACCGTGGTCTGTCAGATTAGTTTAATACCTTTTATTTTTTTCTCACATTTCAAACGAAAACCAAACACCCTTTCCTCTGTTGTTGTCACGAGTGCACACACCCCAAAACCACCCAAAAAACCATTCAAATCCTAATTTCAAGGTCAAATATTTGAGGAATCACACATATAACAACACATTGAACATCAATTGTAAGTAATTTAATTTTAATCCCTTTTAATCTTAAGTATAGGGTTCTATTAAGCACCAAAATTGATTTGGGAATTTTGGGTTTTTTTGTGCTTTTATGCAATTAGGACTAGGATTAGACAATGCATAACTAATATGATTCCCGTAGATGTAGATTTTGCATAATTAAGTATGCTTGGTGATTTTAGAAAAATTGCATAAACCCCAAATTCATGCTTGAGAAATTTCTCAAGACTAGGAATATCATGAAAATGTTTTCTTGCATTGTTAATACATTATAAAAATGTTTTTGCATGCATACATGATGAACTCTTGAATGTTAGCTGAAACGTAACTAATATGTATTTTTCGACACATTTGATTGAGCAAAAGTGAATAAAAGAGTGTTTAGGTTAACTCTGAGTCGAGATTACACAGCTCCACATGGATTGCATATAGACACACACTAGCCATGCATTTTCAATATTTTGGTTTCTTCGTAATACACACACACACACACACACACACACACATATATATATATATATATATATATATATATATATATATATATATATATATATATATTGAGGATTTTATTATTCTTATAGGTGTTGATATGTCTCATATGTTTGATTTAAATCACCAACTAATCGACACTTACATTAACCTAACACACCTGTAAACCATGTCCGTAGTTTCAATAACCTTCAGTCTCGTTATTTCCATGAGGGTCGAATGGTTGACTCCTCTCTTCTAAATCAAGACTACATTGACACTATATTTACTGGCATAGGATTTGATTGTCTACTCACCATTAAACTTTCTCACTTTGGTTTTCGATAAAAAAACCAACAAATTTCTTTTTCTCTCCAACAATTCGCTCAAATCCTTAAATTTACAAATTATGGGAAATGTGCCTATATAGAAGATTGGTCTCTTGAGTCTCTCTTCAACTATCGAGAGGAGTATGGTCCTTATTGTTCCTACATACCTTCTCTTAAGGAAATAACAGAATTCGTTCGACTTCCTCGACAAATCCATGGTCTTATAAAAGAAAATGAGAGAGTTAAATTTCATAACTTTCATAAACTTTATCTTAATTAAAAAAAAATCCTATTCAGTGAAGTCCGTCCTGAACAAAAAAATAGATGGTAATTCTTCGAGAAAATGTCTTTGGTCTCATGGGAAACCGTGATCATCTTCCGGCATGTTGTGCTCACATGTTATATTGTCTGCTCATCAAAAAACCTTATAATCTTACGTACTTATTCGCCAAAAGAATTGTACATCTCAAGGGTAATGAAGACAAATTAATACCCTATGGTATGTTTGTAACTCGTTTGAATCTACATGTCTGTTTTTATACCCTTGTCTTCGAGGTCCTCAATACTCACTTGTTGATCGAGTCATGGAACCCTTAAATCAATCCACCATTTCAACTTTCTTTCAACTTGAATCATCATCCAACTTTGAACACTTTGATGTGCCATTAAGCAATGATAATGAGTAAATAATCATCAATACTTGTGAAGCAATAGGGGTATTGCTCAAGTCAACTGGAAAGATTGAAGAACTAGAAAAAGGAATGTTTACTTTTAAAACAATTTAACTTAACTTGGTTGGTTGTGAACTTGGTAATTTTTATTTTTTGTTATTATACTTATTATTTCTAGTGGTAGTACTTTTAGACTTATTAGTAGTATATTAGTACCTTAAATATTTTGTAGTCTCTAACGGTAACATGGTTAGCTTTGTGGGGGCTGGTTCAATTTTATCACCTTTTTGTTTATGCTTATGATCATTTTTTGCATGCTTATTATTTTTATAGCACCTTGCATGCATGCATAATATTTATTGCTTATGATTGCTAGATTTAATACAAATTATTCCTCCGACTTTTTATCTATACTTAGTATTTCTAGGATAATATTCTTGAGTGACTTGTGGAACTAGGATTTGCAGAATCACAGCCTCCCAAACATCTTCTTTTTCCATTATGGTCCATCGGATAAAAGAAGGAATCTAAAAATTTGCTCAGACTAGCAATGACTCCCTTAAATGTGGGACGAAGCCTTTAAATTTAAGGGATACGTGGTATAATTAGGGGATCCGTCCTCTGATACTAACGAATTTTCACTATTCATAGCTTTCTTTTTAAGCAGTTTTCCACCTTTTTAGCAAACTTTCTCCACTTTTCATAACCTTCCTCTTAAACCTCAAGATAAAACACTATCCTAAATTCAAATTCATACAACTTCATGCACCAAATTTGGCTATAAAAATTCAAATTCATACAACTTCATGCACCAAATTTGGCTATAAAAAGCCTTCTTCCTTATTCATTTTACTTGGACATTTCATCATCTTCAACCTCACTTCACATTCGTCAATGGCTTCCTCACAATGTTCTTTCCCAAACCTTTAAAGAAAACCTAGAATTACCATTAGGAAAACTATCCCCGTTGATCTCACACAAGAAGATGATGATGTTAAGACACCACCGCCTACTAGTATGCTAAACTCTCCTTCTCCACCAAATGCACCTCTCAAAACACGTTCTACTAGAGGAGCATCATCATCATCCTCCATACCATCAAGGCCAAACTCATCACCTTTTCACTAGTCATAGCCTATCAATCCCTACATTGAAGATCTTATGGATATTCCTACAAGGGTTGATCATCCATCACCTTCACAAAGTCATCAACCCATTGACATCACCATCTCACTCTCTCCCATGAGTCCTGTGTGCTTTCACTCCTCCATCACCACCTTCACAACCACCACCATCATCACCTCACATGAGCTATCCCACTCAACTTGATTTAGTTGACATTCATGGTGTAAATTTCTTATGTTGCCTAAACAACCGTAATCTAATTCTTACTTTGAAGGATGGGCTCTACTTCATGTTCTCTTACATTGAGAAACATATCACACCACCTTCCACCCACTCCACCATCAATCTAAATATCTCGTATGTTTAGAATATCATTTAATAATCTTGTCACCAACCCTTTTGTGAAAGAAACAAACCATAGAGTCTTATAAGTCATCTAGAATAGTCTTATGCTTCTTATTTAGATTATGTTGTTCTTGTATCATCATACTTTTTAGTATGATATTTCTTTATGTTTAATGTATGATCTTTTTAATATGTCTTGTGATTGTGGTGATTATTTTTATTGGTTACCCTATTTTTCTCTTTTAGCTTATATTGTTAGCCACTTTTTATATTTATTTTTGTTGTGAACTTGATAGTAGTTAGATATATTGCACTTGTACTCTAACTCGTTTTTGTAGCACGTCACTATAGCTCGATTCCTTGGTGCCTTCATCAAGGGGGAGCATTTGGATGGTCGGCTTTTTATCTCTACGTCAACAACACTCTTTTTGCTTTAACAAAAAGGGGGAGAAATGATTAAACTCTGTTAATACAAATAATTTCAAAAACGTTATTTGTATTTTTCGACCTCCATATGTTTTGATAATCACAAAATATAAAAACACGTTACGTAAAAATATACGTAAATAAGTTATTAGTCGTGAAAATCCATTTCGACACAATATCACTTAAGGTATGAATAAACAATATACCAAATTAGTTAAGTGATCAAAGAATTAATTTTGTCCTTAAACCTCACATTATTATAAATGTGACAAAACCTTTTTACAAAATTACATTATACAAATTATTTTTGTATTTATAAGAAATGTTTTATTAATATAAATATTTAAAAATCTGGTTTCCCTCCTAAAAAAGCCATACCTTCACCGGAAAAATATTTCACCATAATAGGAAAAAATCAGAAGCGTCCTATGGACGGTCCCTTGTATATAAGGGACCGTCCATGTTTAAAGCACCGTCCCCTACTCCTCGAGCAGTCTATAAATATTGGACCATTTCCAAAAGATTTTCTAACCTCTTGAGCACACAAACTTTCTATTTTCTTAATCCCTCTTCTTTGATCATATTAACTTGTTGTTATTTGTTTATAAGTGATCACATTGTTTCTCACTTTAAAGTTCAAGAGAAGAACGCTCATATTCGCCAAGAAACGAAGTGTTGTAGAATAGAGAATTTATACGTAACTTTTGTTACGATTCTCTTCTTGATCTAAACTCTCTTAATTCTTGTAATATTAGTAGATCCAGATGTTGTGTAAGTATGGGAAGTGTTATATGTAGCACTTAGTATTTTGGTCCCGTAAATACGAGTGTGAGTGTATATTGGTTCTAGCTAAGATTAGAACTCGACATTTAGTTTAGTATCGAAAATTGGTGTAAGAAATGTTCTACGGTTTTCTCCGCCTGGAGGGAGCTTGTTGACATAGTGATTGTGAACTATCGAGTGTGATACTCGGGGAGTGGAGTATGGTGAAGATAGAGCTTCGTAGCCGAACCACTATAAATCTCTGCGTATTGGTTTGATCGTTCTTTCTCTTCCTATCTTTACTTTCATACTTTATTGTTGTTTATATTCATTGTGTTCATATATTATTGATTAATATCACATAACTTCAAATCAAAAGAGTTTTAAAAGGAATAAGTTTAAAACATTATTTAAATGGTGAAACATTTTAACCCCCTTTTAGTTTTTACA
Source organism: Chrysanthemum makinoi (assembly GCA_910596185.1). Classification (NCBI taxonomy): domain Eukaryota; kingdom Viridiplantae; phylum Streptophyta; class Magnoliopsida; order Asterales; family Asteraceae; genus Chrysanthemum; species Chrysanthemum makinoi. The sequence continues at coordinate 241,079,051 of OU343222.1, read as the reverse complement.
ATTGGTATCAGAGCCATGTTAACTAAGATTTTTAAAGTAAATTGTATTTTAAAACTTGAATCGATCTATGGATTTTGAGAAATATCAAGAAGGGCAATCTATGCAAAGACCACCACTTTTTGAAACCGATTTCTTCATTTATTAGAAAACAAGATTCAAAACTTATGTGAAATCAAAAGATCTTGATATTTTACATATTATTACCGTGGGTGACTTTAAACCTATTGAAAAGAATCCGAAAACTAAAAATGATGAAATAGTTCCCTATGAAAAACAAAGTGATAGTCTTACAAAGAAATTAGCTAAAAATGATGAAGCTAAAATGGTAATTTATTATGCTTTTTCCGAAAAAGGAATTTGAAAGAATTTTTATGTGTAATACGGCTAAAGAAATTTGAAAAACTTTGTTAGTCACTCATCAAGGTAATAATCAAGTCAAAGATACTTCTTTTGCAAAAAATGAACAATTCATCATTCCTGAAGATGAATCTATTTATAGTGCTTTTGCTAGATTTAGTACCATTATTACTAGTCTAAAATCTCTTGATGAAGGCTATTTTATCAAGAATTGTGTGGGAAAATTTCTTAGGGCTTTACATCCAAAATGGAGAGCAATGGTCACGGCAATTGAAGAATCCAAAGATTTGACTTCAGTATCTCTTAATGAACTCATCGGGAACTTGAAGGTTCACGAAAAAATCATCAAAAATGATTCCAAAATAATCAAAAGCAAAGGACAAAGGAGATCTCTTGCTCTAAAGGCTAAAAGGAATCTAGTGATAATGAAAGTTCAAGTTCCGAAAGTGAAGACGAAGAATATGCCATGGCGGTTAGAGACTTTAAGAAGTTCTTTAAAAGGAGAGGTAGATTCGTAATAAAACCTCAAGATGAAAAGATGACGTCTCAAAAGAGTCGGGATGACAAACATGGTAAAGGTGAAAGAAGATGTTTTAGATGTGGTGGTCCAAAACATTTCATCAGAGAATGTCCTCAACAACCAAGCGAAAAGAATCAAAAGGTGTACATTTGAGGTGCTTGGAGCGATAGCGATGAAGAGAACAATGACAAGACTAAGTACGAGACATTTCTAATGGCACGAAGTTTGAATGAGATATGCTTGGGAATCGACTTGGAGCCGGATGAATGGATTAAAGATAGTGGATGTGTTAGGATTTAGAAAATCCTGTTGTTAAAGAGTCGGTCACCTCAAGTATATGTATTCGTTAGAAAGCTCGTAGTCGTAGTCATTTAGTGTTAGTAAGTAGTTTGAAAAGTAACACCGTGGAGGACGGACGGGTCTTTACCTACTGTATGCCGGATCCATAGCCCGTAGGAGGCGTGTCTTGTATGTAACTATAAATACCCTTTGCCTAGCAAGGCAAAGGATTGGAGCTTTCATAATATCATTTTTCTTTGTCTCACTAAAAGTTCCCAACTGTCTTCCACTTTTTCTCTCTAAACTCTATTCCATACGCCCCATATTTGAGTTTGATTATGTGTTTGTGAAAACCAATATGTTACAATTGGTATCAAGAGCCATGGTTTGATCATTCATCTTTCATGTTCTTGGAATTCTAGTGGTTTTCATAAGGTTTTTGGGTTTGAATGAGTTTAGAGTAGTTTTCATCATTTGGATCATTTTTAGTGTTAAAGTTTGAATTCTGATAGTACTTTTGTGTTTAGAATCATTATAAGTGTTTAGGTTTTGGTCTGGAAGCCTTGAATCATCGTGGTTGGATTGTTTTTGGATTGAAAAGTGTTGTTTTTGAAAGTTTCATTGAAGCGGTTTGTCCCTCGTATGAAATTTCTTTGAAGTGGGTTGTCTAGCTAATCAAGCGGGTTGTCACTGTTTTTATGCGGTTTGTCCCAGATTTTATGCGGTTTGTCCTATTTTCGTGAAGCAATTTATCAAAGAACCGGTTTGTCTATTGAGACAAAATGACAAGAAAGGACAAAGTAGTGGAAGTAGTGGGTGTACTTGTGTACTAAGCGATTTGTCAATTTATGCGGTTTGTGTTTTAAGCATTTTGACTGTTAAGCGTTTTGTCAACTTAAGCAATTTGTCTCTTAAGTGATTTGTCAAGGGTGCGATTTGACTAAAGCGGTTTTTCAAGGGTGTGATTTGCCTATTGAGACTTATCATTTCTTTGTAATATGTTTTTACGGTTTTCTCTTGATTTAGTAAAATCCCGTGACAGAATCTATTTCCCGGTTTAATCAAAGAGTAGTAAAATCCCGTGGAATCTGTAATCATGTCTACGATCACTTCTTCCTTTGCTGATGATGTTCAAGCTGCAGGATCCGATACTCCCATGCTGGATAGAACCGACTATGACTCTTGGGCTCAAAGAATCAGACTGTATTGCTTAGGAAAGGAAAATGGGGTTAACATCCTTAAGTCAATTGATGAAGGACCATATCAAATTGAAACTACCAGAGATATCCTTGAAACTGTTGCTGATGGTTCAGTTGTATTGGGATTGGATAGAACAAAGATGTATGATGAGCTTGATGATAAGGAGAAGAAGAGATACGATGCTGACATCAGATCTTCAAACATTATACTTCAAGGTTTACCTAAGGACATTTACAAGTTGATCAATCACAACACTGAAGCTAAGGCAGTCTAGGATAATGTTAAGATGCTACTCTTTGGTTCAGAACTGACTAAGGAAGATAGGGAGTCTCAAATGTATGATGATTTTGAGAACTTTAAAATGAAACCAAGGGAAAGTGTTACTGAATATTATGTGAGATTTCACAAGCTTGTGAATGATATGAGGAATATCAAAATGACAATGCCAAATATCCAGCTAAATTCAAAGTTTGTGAACAACATGAATCCCGAATAGCACAAATTTGTCACTTCAGTCAAACTAAACAAAGGATTGAGGAACACCAACTACGAGAAATTGTATGCTTATTTGCTCCAAAATGAGAAGCATGCTGCATTTGAACGAATGATCATGGAAAAGTTCAATACCAATGCTGGAGATGCAAGTTCTTCAAATGATTCAACTTCATTCTACACAAATGTGGGAATTACTACAAAAGCATCACGAGTCATACCTACTGGGGATGGTAATCACAAACTCATTCCGGATCCAGGATATAAGCCTTCAGACTCATTCATGGAACAACTTGTCAATCAACTAGCTCTAATGGTTAAGCAAAACTTGAACTTTACCCCACACACTAACAATCACCTCAGAACTGCATCCAATCTTCACAATCATGCTACAGTTAGAGATGGAAAGGTAGTGGTACAAAACGTTCAAGGAAGACAGAATGCATACCTTCCACATAATGAACAAGGGAATGCAGGAGCTGGTTATGGGAATGCTGGTGTTGGTGGAGGATATGTGGGTAATCAGAACCGTGGAAGGAACATGGCCCAGGGTCAAGGGAAGCCAATAAAGTGTTATAACTGTGGTAGAGAAGGACACATCGCAAGAAACTGCACTCTTCCAAAACATCCACAAAATGCAGAATACTTCAGGGACAAAATGTTACTGGTGCATGTAACACCCCCAACTTCAGGATACGCAGCGGAATTCAAACTGGGTGTTACTTCATGGCACAACAGTCATAACAATAGAAAACGATCTCTAATGGAGTCGTTTTAAAAGATTTATCATTCGATTTATATAAATATCAAAGTTTACAAAAATGAGGTCCCAGAAGTTTCACGATTTACAAAATAAATTAAATTGGTTTTCGAATGATAATAAAATTTATAGCCTTCTTGAGTATCCGTGCTCCTCCGTGCCAGCCTCGTACAATATGGACCTGAAATACATGCTTAAAACTGTCAACACAAAGGTTGAGTGAAATTCATAGAGTTTGTTTGATGGTTGAACACATTATGTTGGTAGTGTGAGTTAATTTGACTCACACAAAGGTTTTGAAAACAAAACAGATATTATTGTTGCACTAAGCTCATGATACCGAAAACGTTAACAGCTTGTCAATAAAAATTGATATAATAGTTTGCCAGGTCTTGGTCAAACAGTTGCCCTAATAGGTAATTTGCCAATAAACCTATGGTTCTTCAAATAGAGTGCGTTTGTTTATCGGACTTGGTCAAACAAATGGGATTCGTCAATCCAGATAGATCTATCCACATTATTCGCGTTCACCCGCAAATGATTAATGGTTCATGATAATAGGGACTTAAGTTTGGCAATAGTGGTACTTAGTGCACATACTAGATTTAGATAAGCATACAGTTTCAAAGCAATGTGTTCAGTTTAAAAATAGCATGTATCCCCCCAAGGGTTAGCGAAACAATTAAGTAATAGAAAGTGGGGCTATGAACTCACCGAGAGTTAATGATGTTAAGTACTTTAACGGATGTGATGGATAAATCAGAAAACTTCTACGTGCAACCTAAAAATGAAATGTTGCGACTTAAGTTTGGAATAATGTTTTAGGAAACATAAACCATCCTATATATGTTTCTATGTTGATCATGATGTAGTCAATTATCATTTGATGCTTATAGTAAGATCTTTAATATGTGAAAAACGCATTTAGTTTATAGATATCTTACTACCGTTCGGGCCATCATAATTCAGAGGTCATGTAGTAAACGTTCGAGGAGCTAGGACACTTTAAATCGTAAATCCAGCAACTCGTCGATACGTTTTACTTAGATGAAACCCCTCACATGAAGCTCCCTACTATTGTAGCACATAGTAGATAAGACATATGTTTTGAGTGAAGATTGTTATATTACTACGTTTATCATGTTTTTAATAAATATCTAGTTTTTACAAGTTCTCATCGTTTTATAAATATGATCACTTGATAATGTAAGTATATAAAGTTATGTCGTTTGGTTTGTGTTGGTGTTGAACGGTCTTGGGTAAATAAGCCTTGAGGCTTTAGCCATGGGCTTTCCGTGGCTTTGGTCTTGACTACCATGGTCTTGAGACTCAGATTTGACCTTAGCCGTGGTTGTGGTCTTGGTTTAAGGCCATTAGGCCTTTTGTTTTGCCTTTAGTTGTGACAAAAGTATAGTCGTGAGACTATATATAGGGCAATTTCAGTTTTTGAAGGATAATGGCCTATTGAAGGAAAACGTTGTTCCGGATAACTTTCGTGTTTTAACTTTTTGATGATTCGGACCAGAAGTGCCACTTTCAAAACGAACAACTGCTTAACAACTTGTGTTAGGCAGTTTCGGTGTTTTGGTTTCGCTAACTTCTTTTGGTCGTATCTTTTGACTCGTTTGTCCATTTTGGGTGGTTCAAGTTGCTATGTTTACCTTTTTATCTTGTCTACAATAGTATGTAAGTTAGAAAGTTCATATGTGACTGGTTTTAATGGTCTCAAATTTGTAGAATATGACTAGTTTACTAGTTTGTTACTTTTACGACAATATGTGAATTAAAACATGTGATTGAGTATATGTACATCATGAATCAACATAGTAACCATATGCATAGCAAGAAATTGTCAAGATTATGAATAATAAACATGAGATGATGGTGGTGATTAGTTGCTTATAACTGTTGGCTTTCAATCAAGAAAGGAGTAACTAGTAAGGATAGGACTTTGATTGAACACTTAGGACCTTGGATTGAGCTAGCTTTCTACACCTTGGAAAGCTTGTAATCTTGAAGGATTGGTGATGAAGTACTAAGTGACTTGAGTGGATCTAAACTCAAGAAGATCACTTAAACTTGCTAGAGATTTGATGTAGTAACTTGCTACTTGAAAGTTCCTAGCATAAACTTGGAGTTATGGATGAAATTATGGAAGGTATGTTTGTTTTATGATATGAACGACCAAGAGAGGTGTATGAGGGTTTTTGGGATGTCTTTCACTTGCTATTTATAGGAGGGTAAGTTTGGTTAACCATATATTGGGTTAAATGTTAACCATGGTTAAGTTAGGACACATGTAACCATCAAAATGGAGCATGGTTAGGATCAAACCACCACCAAGGTGACTCATCCCCATTATGGGCTGTCACAAGGTGTGACTAGGCTTAGATGATAAGTCTTGGTATTATCTTGAGTTTAGAGCATGATTTGGTTTTGTTAAATGCCAACCGTAAGTTGTTAAGCCATAAAACGTAAAACCGGGTATCGTAAAAATATGAAACTTTTAGGAATGATGAAACTCATCATTATACTCTACATAAAAATATAAAATGAGTAATAAGTCTCATTGGGTGCAAAAACGCTGCTTTAAGCTGGAAACACGGGTCGAAAACGTGTAATTCGCAATTTATCAGAAAAGAACGAGATTTCAGGGAAATGACCGTGAATTTATTTAAAGTAGACTAAAATTAGTCTATAAGTGATATGATATGTCAAAATGTGGTTTTCGTTATACGTGGGATAACTTAACAGTTACACGTGAAGTCTAAAAGTTACGCGATTTAAGCAAAAATGTAGAACGTACAAGGTTAATTTCTTTATGGTCAAAGGAGGAGGGAAATATTTTTGACTTTTCAAAAAAATGTAAAAGTGTCAAAACATCTTAGAAAAAACAGTGCAGGAATGGTTAAGTCTGGGTCTAAGTAGAATTGTTTAAAACGTAAGTTTAGTCTCGTACGGCTCAGGGTTTATTTGGTAACATTTAAATGAAATCTTAAAAATTCTCTAATTGATTATGAGTGATCTAAAAATTAATCTGATGTGAGGAAAATTGTCAGAGTTGATTTTCGTTATGCGCGAGATGTTTAAATGGTGCTCCGACCAAAACAAAACTTTAAGATGATGTTTTCTTAATAACTTTTGCGAAGATGATCTAACGATTGTCAAACTCTCAGGTTATTACTAACATAAATTAACTTATGAGAATGTGAAATAAAAATTTTACGGGATGAATAGTGAAAGTGAATAGTAACTTTTCAAGAAAATAAAAAGTAACCCGAAAATGCGGGTTGTTACAGTCTCACCACCTTAATGGGAATTCCGTCCCGGAATTCAGTGTGTGTTATCCGATGTTGAATTGTCTAGGAAAATGTGGGTATATGCGCCAAATTCTAATCTTTGCGTTCTTAAGTTTCTGGTCATAGAACGTGTTATGTAGTATTTTATGTTTTGGTGGTGGCTTAAGTTGATAATCTAAAGGTAAAAGATGTTGTTGATGTGAAATGGTTTATAATGATGTGATAATTATCGTTTGTAGGAAATTCTTGATAGTGGCAAGTGGTTATCCAAACCATTTCCAAATTTGATCATGTCTTAGGTGGTTTCGGGATGAATTTTATATCGTATAGTGTTTATGTCTACTAGTGTTTGAAAGAAACGTGATACTCTGAAGTTTTACATACAGACTTATAATGGGGTTTGGATAATGAAGTTATATGTTGATTATTAGGAGAGTGTAGTGTATGTTTACCATTTATTCTTCGGTAGAGATGTCAAGTTTGCTTTAAAATCAAAAGTGAATTTTAAAGGATTATGGCGGAATGATATCCTTGAAACCTAAACAGGCTAGTACTTCTAAGAAATGACGAGAAGATTCGATGACTATCCCAAGATAGTAGTTAGGATTATTTCATAAATGAAAACTTTCAAGAATGAAATTAGGTAGTATAATTAAGTATTAAGATCCCGCTGAGTGGTAAGACACTATCATGTCTCTAGATCTTTTTAATGAATTCTAGTGGTTTATCGAGTTTAAGTAGGAAATTAACCTGAACATAACCCTTATATAACTATTCTCAGTGTTTGAAAAATTTAAGTCGAACATAGTTAATCAGACTATGTTCCACTATCCCTAGGTTAAATATAGTTGATTAGGCTATATTTAGCCGAGGTTCGATATATTTTCCAAATACCTAAATTAGGTATACTTGTGATATGTCCATAGCTTTTGAGAAATTGTCCACTAAGCAAAGGCGATATCAAACCATTCAGTTGCAAGTCCTGGCCATAAAAGACTTGTAACCTATGTTTTCACATTCCATTGCATAGAAGATATTATGGGTAGATACGTGTGGAAAGGAAATCTTAAGTAATTCTAAAATAGTTTATACTTGGCTAGCATCACGGACTTTTAACAATGAAGGTTTCAAAATGGGACTTTGATGAATGTAGAGAAAGTTGCTGAACTTCAGCTTTTGTGGATGATGAATCAGTTTGTCCTTTAGAAATCCCATTTCTTGTATTTCAATTAGGGAAATTGATAGATTGTGATGGGTTTTATGTAAAACAATATCATATAAGGTTTTATAAAATAATTTCTAGAGTCTATTGTATAATTTACAATGTTTGTTAAGTAAATTAGACCATTTTGTAACTCACAATGTCTAAGAAGTACTTGAGACCATTGTGCAACTCACAATGTCTGAGAAATAGTTGAGACCATTGTGCAACTCACAATGTCTGAGAAATAGTTGAGACCATTGTGCAATTCACAATGTCTAGGAAATAATAGAGACCATTATGCAATTCACAATGTCTGGAAAGTAAATGAGACCACTGTTTCACTCAGATGAAATAGACACCACTGTAGGATTTACAGTGTCTGAGAATGTAATAGAGACTACTTTATCTCACAGTGTCTTGAAAAATGAATGAGACCATTGTATCTGTTAATACAAATAAGCCGTAAAAACGTTTATTTATATTTTATGATATTCTATTGTTTTGTCGATAACAAACGTAAAATCATATTAACGAAACAAATAAAATACGTAAATGGTTTGAACTAATAGTTTCTAACATATTCACATTTTCACATAAAACATTAAAACAAGTATAAGTGATTTTATGATTTAGTAATACATATGTACAACAACTAGTGTTTACATATATGGATAAAATATACACATAACTAGTATGTATTATATTGGGTAATATAAATGGGTAGAAACTTATGTATCACAACCCATTGGGCAAATACATTGAATGTAGTTGGGTACAACCCAAAGCCCATAACCCATGGATCTTGACCCATAACCCATTGCATGACATCATGCTTATATCACGTATGGATAATACCCATAACCCATGGATCAAACCATACCCAAGTGACTAAGTGCATTGCACTCAAAGATACATTGTATCTAGCCAAAGATCCATGGTTCAACCCATGACCCATGACCCATGACCCATAACCAAAATACCCATGGGCAAAGAGGAGCGTTCCACGGATCCCTAGCTTTGTGCTAGCCGGATCCCAAGTGGAAGGGATCCGTGGGATCCGGGGAACTGTAGGATTTTTCCTCTATAAATAGTGAGCCATTTCTTCATTATTTCTCACCCCTTTCTAACACACTTTCTCTCCTGAGTTAAATCTCACTAACCTTAGATCCAAGAGATCTATGTTTGTAGTTTTGTTTTTGTGTGATCTTTTAGGTTCCTCTTAAAGGCAAGATCACCACCTTTGAAGTCGAGCAAGCTCAATTCCATGAGTTGCTATGCTTCCTCATCATCAAGGCTACTGAAGTCTTCTTGTTGATGATTCCTTTCTTTCTTCAAAGAAGTGTAGTGTTGAAGACATTAGTGAAAGATGTCTCAAGTGTCAAGACGAATATATTAGTGAAAGGTATCTATCGTCTATAGGATAAGCACTTGTGGTAGGTGCTTAGAAGTCAAGACAAAGAAGCATTAGTGAAAGGTGCTTAGAAGTCAAGACAAAGAAGCATTAGTGAAAGGTGCTTAGAAGTGAAGACACAAGACATTAGTGAAAGGTGTCTTGTAGATCTAGTCAAAGGCATTAGTGAAAGGTGCCTTAGATGTACATTCGATATGGTGTGTTTTGATGTACAAGATAGACTAGTATTAGATCCAAGGATATTGATATCCTTGATGATGTTGTAAAGGAGTAGGTCTCCTTTGGGATTAGTCGTTGGTGTAGTGTGGTAGTAGTTCCTCCATTGCAATGGAACTAGATGCTTAGCCTAGTACCTAATAAAGGGTAGGCGACGTTGTAAAGGTGTAGTTCACCTTGGAGTGAAAGAACTAGGTACTTAGCCTAGTACCTTATAAAGGGTAGGCGACGTTGTGTAGGTGTGGTTCACCTTGGAGTGAAAGAACCCGGTGGTTAGCCTAGTACCGGAAAAAGGGTAGGCGACGTTGTGAAGGCTTCTCCGCCATAAGGAGATTGGTGTAGTGATTACGAACTCTCGAGTAGGTGACTCGGGGAGTGGAGTAGGGCAAGGAAGGTGTCCTTGTAGCCGAACCACTATAAATACTCGTGTTGTGGTTTTGTGCTTCTTACTCTTATCTTTTCATTACTTACCTTTATATGTTTGTTTATCAACATCCAACACACATATCCAAATAGATTGTCATAAGTCAATCTAAATAGATTAAAAGGAAGTTTTAATTGATAAAACTATTCAACCCCCCATTCTAGTTTTCCACAATTGGCATCAGAGCTTCGTTACCAAGTTTCTTGAAGTATATTGTACTTTAAAAACTTGATACGATCCATGGTTAATTGGAAAATACAAAGAAGGTTTTTCATAAAATCAAACACCATGTCTTTTATAACTATATGTTTGGATGTTGATTTCATAACAACATTTTTCTTATTTACCTTTTCATTTAATTGCACTAATCTTCTTTGTCATGTTGATTAGTCAAAGCTCATACCCACCAAGCTTTAGGAGTCGCTTGGTAACAAGAATACCTTCCTTAAGAAGGTATCTTAATCGCAAAGGAGCGGGAATCGTCTAAGTGACATTTGTTGTGTCATTTGTAAAGACATTCCTAAGTGCATTCGAGGTATGACTTTCCACTTATATCTAAATGATATTAGTTTAATAAATAAGTGTTATTTGTTAGGCATTTATTTGAGTAGATTTCGTGTTTACACATGTGTTACATGTAGCTTGATTAGGAAGCTTTTTCTCACGTATGTGTCACTCCTCCGTCTAGAAATCATGGTTTATAAAAATTGTGTTTTATCTCACTTAATCCAAAAATCATATCTTCTAATAAAACAAAACACAAATCTCATAATTCCTCCTTCCCCATAAATATTCCCATCGTCGACCATCTCATCAAACCCTCATTTTTTTTCAAATCTTCCAATTTCAAAAATTTCCTCTCATTCAAAAACCTCATCTTCCTCCTCATTCCATCTCAATCGAAACCAAGAAGATCCATCATCAACATGGTTTACATCGCACTCGTGCTCATCGCTCTAACACTCATCGCACTTGTGTTCCCTATGATAAAGTTCACATACGGAGACATTTACTTTGTGTTGTTAATCTATATTGGGGTTATATACCCAATCCTTTGTATCATCCTTAGTATTGAAATGCAATATTATTAATGATCTAGTTTATCTAGGTTATTATTATCATAATGTGTTTGTCACTTCTTTTTATTTATATGTTTTATATTCTTTCATGATACATTAGAAGTCATGTATGCATGCTAAAAGAAAATATAGGATAAAACATATTTCGTGGTATAAAAACTATATAACCTTTGTTTTTATCAAATATGTTTCTGCTACTACAGATCCACGGATCCCGGAAGATATACTATCCGGATCCCTTTTGTAAAGGAACCGTGGGATCCGTATTACTGGAAAACAGTTTTCATGCAAGACTAAAAATCCACTAGAAAGTCAAAACATTAAGTAAGTTAAAGTGTTAAATACCATTGTTAATAAAATCTAGTAAAAACATTAGATTATCATAGGTTGATCACAAACATGTTCTTTCATTAACTTATCATTTCTATAGGTTCAATTATGACGCATGAATATGAGTTTGATTTTTCACTCACTAGCGTCTACACTCCGAACATCTCCCTTGAGCCCAACACACCTGGAAATCATGTCCGTGGGTTCAATAATCTCGAAAACCGTCACTTCCATGAAGGACGTATTGTAGACACCTCTCTACAATTCGAAGAAGGTATCAATACCTCCTTCCGAGCCATAGGACTAGAATGTCTTCTTGAAATCAACGAGAAGATATGTCCAAGGTTTATAATGGAATTCTTCCGTCAAGTCGAACTCGTTCGTAACTAGGATCGCTCTCTATCTCTTTGGTTTTATATCAAAACCAAAGTTCACTTAACCTTGGGCATTTTGCTCACATCCTCCGGATTCCAAATCATGGACAATGTGCCTTCACCGAAGATTGGTCTCTTGATTCTCTCTTCAACTTTCGTGAAGAAAATAGTCCATATTGTTCACACATACCCTCCGAAGATTTAAATCGCATAATATGCAAACCTCGACCATATTACTCCGATCCAAACATTATCTTAACAAGGGATATCCGAGAAGAGTACAAGCCTCTTGCACTCATCCTACGTGAAAATGTTTGGAGTCTTAGGGGAAATCGAGAAACTCTTCCCGCTTGTTGTGCTCACATGTTGTACTGTTTGCTAACACAACAACCTTACAATCTCGCCTACTTCTTTGCAAGGTGAATCGCAAATCTTCAAGGCTCCAAGAATAAAATCATCCCTTATGGAATGTTCTTGACACGCCTCTATCATAATGTTATGCACTTCCATCCTCAATTTCAAAGTCCGTTTACGTACTTGTGAACAAGATGATGGAACCGCTAAACATATCTCTCATGAAGACTTTCTTCATTCTTGATTCCACCAACACTCATCAATCACATAATGATCCTCCTAGCGAAAACACTCATGGAAACTAATAGTATTCCAAAATAGGATCAAATCTCTTGTACTCGTGCTTTATCAATGTAATCCAATTTCCTTCATAAAATAAAACATTTTACATTTGATATCTTAGTATTAGAATTTTCTTTAGACTATCCTTGAGATATAATGCATTGTCAAGATCATTTCATACCTTTAGTAAAGGTCCTGTTGAGCAGATGGGCGGATCCCAAAAGTTGTACTAGACGGATCCCTACTCTTAGGGAACCGTGGGATCCGGCAAACAGAAAATGCAATTGCAAGCATTATATTTCAAACATATCCTTAGAACACCTCACACACTAAGCCAAGCATAGTTCCTTAAGGCAAAATTAAGTCCTTATCAAGATAGGTTGATCTTTCCTACTCATACATAACTCACCTAGATCACACTCTAAGACGATTGTAAATCTACCGTTTCGTCCTTAATCCACTACTCTTCCGCTCTTAAACTCACACTTCATTTTTTTTCTTGATCTCTCCCATCTAGCCTTAGAGATCTTTCGATTATTGCAAAATTGATCATAAATCATCCTCACCTCAAAATTGATCAAAGTTGATCAAAATCTAGTTTTTCCATCTCAAAGCTTCTAGGATATTTTCCAAAACACTATCCTAAGACACAACCTGATCTCTAGGATCATTTAGCTTCAATTTACACTCTAAATCTTTAGTGTCATCCTTGGTCATCCATTGGTAATCTTGAAGGTTCCAAATCCTTCCATAAATGACAATCATTAGCTACATCATTCATTACCTTCAAGTACTCAAGCATCCCTTCATTTAAAACACTTAGGAGGACTGAAACACTCAAGATGATATAGGTCTTAGATCTTAGAAACATCATTTCCATTCTTTCATAGCTGCTGAGAGCCGGATCCCTAGGATTAGCCTAGACGGATCCCTCTGAGGAGGGAACCGTGGGATCTGGATGACAGTTTAGGTCAAATCTTGCTAAAACAATCATTTCAACTCATCTTCCTAACTCAAACACTCCATCTCATCTTAAATGAGTTCCTAGAATAGTGCAAACTCTGAAGTTGACTCTTGTGCATGTTAATCATCACATTCCAATGAATCTTAGTGGCTTAAGGCTTTAATCCACTTGCCAAATCTCTTGGTTTATAAACCACCTTGTTAGGACCTCCATAGTCATCACTCTCATCCTAACTTTCAGCTCTTGCAACCTCTTGAAATCATCTCATCATGAGGAAAACCCCAAGTAGTAACCTATCCACCAAAGAACCACCCATGAAAAGGCTCGTGTTATACACGAAATCTCTTAACAAATCATCTCCGGTCAAGCCACCAAATGATAGAATCCTTCATCATCCAATCAAACCAATTCCTAAAAGGATAGTACCCACAAAACTATCTATGCCAAACACCACCATACCTCCTAGGCCAAACAATATCATCTCCACCAAACCATCACCATTGGTTCCTAGAGCTATTTCATTTACATCCCCACAATCATCACCACACCTCTACAATTTAGAGGACTTTCCACCTAGGCCGTCTCATCCGCTTCCGCCGACAACATTTTCCTCATTAGGAGGAATAATGGTTCAAAATCAAAGTGTTGATTCAACACTTGCTCCGGCTTCCTTTTCGCCGTTTCCATCATATAATCCCATTTGGATTATGAGAAATCATCAAAGTCAACCAACCGACCATATGGATGTTGACACTTCTCTACCACCACCACCATTCTGGTTGAGTCATTCAAATGCACCTCCACCAATTCCTCCATCGTTTAAAGCTCCGCAAGCCGCTTCACTTGATCCTTCGCATTAAGCCATTTCATTTCTTCCACCACCACTACCTAGCCATGACAAAGATTGCTATCATTGTCAACATGTTGAAAGTTTGGTACATGAAGTACGAGAAGACCAACATTTCATGTTCTATCATCTCCTCGAACGTTTTGACGAGATCAAACCTAAACAAAACTTGAGCTAGAAGATTTTTAGTGGTGTCCTAGCATCAAGCGATAATTGGTTTAGAAATTTCTAGTAATGTATTTTCTTATTTTCTTAGTTTTTGGAGTCATGTATATCATAACTCTAGTTTTATTAACTGGAATTACACGCTACTTGTTATTTTTCTGAGCATATGATTACCTTGTATTCATATCTCATTTTTGTGATAACATTACTTGTTATATCACCTTTGCTGAAATTAAACAGCTAAAACGGATCCCTCAATATTGCCTAGACGGATCCCTACTAGGAGGGAACCGCGAGATCCGTGAGACAGAAAGCTTTCTTTCTACTAACTTGGACCACATTTGCAGAAAATTGTGAATTATACTTGCTTTCTAACCTTTGTTTTGTAGTTATTCAATTTACACATGAAGACTTTGACATCCCAAAGCTAGGGGGAGCTTTATCTCAAAGCAATACATTGCAAATTACTTACAATACTAGGTTTACATTTCGTGACATCCCCTTGCATAATTGCAAACATCAAGTGGGAGCACATTCGTCTCTTAGACGATATCCTTTGCAAACTTATTTGCAAATAAACTAGATTAGTATCACTTACTTGACGCCCTTACATAGGGATGGACTCGTCAAGGGGAGTAAAGACGAGATCCTTTCCCGTTACTTGCTCTCTATTTCTTTTACTTTAATTCTTTCGCATGTTTTTTTTCCATAAAAACAATGTGTTGCCTTCCTTCAAACACTTTTTGTTTCGAAAAAAGGGGGAGAAGAAAGTAAAACTACAAATTCAAACTTTTACGAATTTAACTTTTCCTTAAAATAATTTTATGTTTTGTCATCAACAAAAAGGGGGAGATTGTTAATACAAATAAGCCGTAAAAAAACGTTTATTTATATTTTACGATCTTCTACTGTTTTGTCGATAACAAACGTAAAATCATATTAACGAAACAAATAAAATACGTAAATGGTTTGAACTAATAGTTTCTACATATTCACATTTTTACATAAAACACTAAAACAAGTATAAGTGATTTTATGATTTAGAAATACATATGTACAACAACTAGTGTTTACATATATGGATAAAATATACACATAACTAGTATGTATTATATTGGGTAATATAAATGGGTAGAAACTTAAGTATCACAACCCATTGGGCAAATACATTGAATGTAGTTGGGTACAACCCAAAGCCCATAACCCATGGATCTTGACCAATAACCCATTGCATGACATCATGCTTATATCACATATGGATAATACCCATAGCCCATGGATCAACCCATACCCAAGTGACTAAGTGCATTGCACTCAAAGATACATTGTATCTAGCCAAAGATCCATGGTTCAACCCATGACCCATGACCCATGACCCATAACCAAAATACCCATGGGCAAAGAGGAGCGTTCCACGGATCCCTAGCTTTGTGCTAGCCGGATCTTAAGTGGAAGGGATCCGTGGGATCCGGGGAACAGTAGGATTTTTCCTCTATAAATAGTGAGCCATTTCTTCATTATTTCTCACCCCTTTCAACACACTTTCTCCCCTGAGTTAAATCTCACTAACCTTAGATCCAAGAGATCTATGTTTTTAGTTTTGTTTTTATGTGATCTTTTAGGTTCCTCTTAAAGGCAAGATCACCACTTTGAAGTCGAGCAAGCTCAAGTCCATGAGTTGCCATGCTTCCTCATCATCAAGGCTACTAAGTCTTCTTGTTGATGATTCCTTTCTTTCTTCAAAGAAGTGTAGTGTTGAAGACATTAGTGAAAGATGTCTCAAGTGTCAAGACGAAGATATTAGTGAAGGGTATCTATCGTCTATAGGATAAGCACTTGTGGTAGGTGCTTAGAAGTCAAGAAAAGAAGCATTAGTGAAAGGTTCTTAGAAGTCAAGACAAAGAAGCATTAGTGAAAGGTGCTTAGAAGTGAAGACACAAGACATTAGTGAAAGGTGTCTTGTAGATCTAGTCAAAGGCATTAGTGAAAGGTGCCTTAGATGTAAATTCGATATGGTGTGTTTCGATGTACAAGATAGACTAGTATTAGATCCAAGGATATTGATATCCTTGATGATGTTGTAAAGGAGTAGATCTCCTTTGGGATTAGTCGTTGGTGTAGTGTGGTAGTAGTTCCTCCATTGCAATGGAACTAGGTGCTTAGCCTAGTACCTAATAAACGGTAGGCGACGTTGTGAAGGTGTAGTTCACCTTGGAGTGAAAGAACTAGGTACTTATCCTAGTACCTTATAAAGGGTAGGCGACGTTGTGTAGGTGTGGTTCACCTTGGAGTGAAAGAACCCGGTGGTTAGCCTAGCACCGGAAAAAGGGTAGGCGACGTTGTGAAGGCTTCTCCGCCATAAGGAGATTGGTGTAGTGATTACGAAATCTCGAGTAGGTGACTCGGGGAGTGGAGTAGGGCAAGGAAGGTGTCCTTGTAGCCGAACCACTATAAATACTAGTGTTGTGGTTTTGTGCTTCTTACTCTTATCTTTTCATTACTTACCTTTATATGTTTGTTTATCAACATCCAACACACACATCCAAATAGATTGTCATAAGTCAATCTAAATAGATTAAAAGGAAGTTTTAATTGGTAAAACTATTCAACCCCCCCTTCTAGTTTTCCTTAGTATCTCACAATGTCTAGGAAGTAGGAAAGACCATTGTAATTAGTTACAATGTCTTGGATAAAGTTCGTAATCCTAAAATGCACGAGTAGATGCATGATTGGGAGATTGGGATAATATGATTGTGCCGTAATGCCTTAGAATAGGCATACGCAGGTATGTTCAGTACATTTTTTTGATTGAAATTATGTCGAGTGTATATATCAATATACTAGTATGTTTGTATAGCTTAAAATGCCTAAAAGTCACATAATCGTCTGGAGGATGGAAGGCACGGAGAACGGAAGACTATAAAATGTTTTTGTTTGTAAAAGTAGTTATAGTTTAGGTCACAATTAGACCCGTTTCTCTTTAATTAAGGCTCTGATACCAATCCGTAACACCCCCAACTTCGGGATACGCAGCAGAATTGAAAATGGGTATTACTTCATGGCACAACAGTCATAACAATAGAAAACGATCTCTAATGGAGTCGTTTTAAAATATTTATCATTCGATTTACATAAATATCAAAGTTTACAAAAATGAGGTCCCAGTAGTTTCACGGTTTACAAAATACATTAAATTAGTTTTCGAATGATAATAAAATTTATAGCCTTCTTGAGTATCCGTGCTCCTCCGTGCCAGCCTCGTACAATATGTGTGACAACTCGTAAATTCCTCGATGCGTCGTAATTGGAGAAACATCGATTTGAGCGATCGTTTGATTTAATTTGAAACACGAGTCGTATTTTATATCGTTTTTATTGGAATTAATATTTTAAGAACAATGGCGAAACTCTCGGGTCACGAATCCTTCGTTCTTTAGTCAAAACGAGCCCCGAATCAAATATATCGAAAGTTTTATAAAGTTTCATCTAGGGTCCTTTGAGATAGTTTCATTTTCATCCTTGTAGTTTTGAGTGTACAAGATGAGTCCCTTGTGGTAATATAAATACCCCACACCCTCACACTCTCCTCATTTCTCTTCCTCACTTTCTCTCACTACAAAACACACACACAATATTATCACTCCTCTCTCTCTCTAAAATCCGGCCACCCATCTAGGGTTTCGGCGCCGTCAAGTTTTCTGGCCAAAATTCCGGCGACCTCAAACAATTACACCACCTATCCCAAATGATAGATCGGGTGATTGTGGTCACGTTTATGCAACATATGCGCCACGAATCAAAGTGACGCGCTCCACATCCTGATTTAAGATTTCGGATACTTAGGGTTTCAAAAGATAACGGTTGGTTTAGGTCCGTGCTTGGTTGATACGAGTTGTACTCGTATAAAGACGCCATCACAACCCACTTTCTTCAATTATTCGCACGGTAAACACAACCATATCCTATATTTTGTTATTTTGACCAATCGTATATTATAACATATGTTATATTGTGTTGTTTTTGTGGTATAAAATGTGGAAATAAAATCATTTTCGAATCTGAAAAACTGTCTTAGAATGATATGTGTGAAAACACGATTAGTTGAAACTTGTATGGTGTAAACCTAAAAATGACTGTTTTGAAACTGAGTCAACTCGTGCTAAAACATCTTGGTCACTAGTTTCGTGTGGTAAAAGCTTGATTGAAAACGTTTGATAAAGTTATAGTGTGGTAACGATTCTTATGGGTCATTTGGCGAGTCTCGTGGGTAAAACCCGATCTGAAAATGGGTCTAGCCTTGTGGCTGTTACAGGTTGATCTTAGGGTGTTTATAGTCTAGCTATTTTGGGTCAGTCACACGACCTATTTAGGGTGCGTGTATGTTGCTTGTGATGGTGTACGACTCGGCTCAAGATACCACGTATGGTGTTGGGTATTGTCAATTCTTGTTGAGGTCTCGAGACTTAGGGTAAAGGTTCTTTCATTAAGTTTTGGCTAATGGGGTGGCTTAGAAAATTACGGGCTAGAGAGAGCCCCCAAACTAATAAGGGTTGTTTGGTTTTATAAACGGGCCGAGGTATAGTACATAAAAGAGTGAATTGTATGTTTAAAGTAAACATTGGATATAATAATCGGACATGGATATCGGTCTAACATAGATTATGTGTGATACTTAGTTACTTAGAATTATCGAGTGGTAAAAGAAAAGTATGATTAAATCATAAGTTATTGTTATAACGGAACATCGAAACAATAAGTGGTAAAGGGAATAATTAAAAAGGATATACACTTAACATGGCTACGAATAATAATTTAACTAGTGGAAATTAGAGCTACCGGGTGTTAGAATGGGATATCGGAACTAATGAATTGGTTCAATAATATAAGTTTAACGGTTAAAGTCAAGGTGTAAACTTTGAAAATGTAATGAATTAGTTATACATCACAAAAGGAATAGAACTATCATGGTACGTGTTAATAGACTTGATTTTATAAGTACTTATAAAAATGGCGTGGTAACATTTAAGAAACTAAGCTACGAAATTAATAGATGACGTCAATATTTCGTATTCGTTAGGAGAATCAACTACGGGTTATAAATTGGGAATAATGTTACTATGCGAGTTATATTGGTATTGAATTTTATTTTGTTAAACGTTTTGACTTAAATGGGTCCAAATATTTTATCATCACATATTAACTAATAACGAGATAATCAGATAGACATTATCAATGAATACGGTTTCATTAAATTATAAACCTTTATCTACTACGATGACAACTCGTGTTTTAGAACTACTTGTTAACTTTTATAAACTTGTCGGGGAATATTATTTTGATAGGACTATTTATTAAAGTCATAATGTTTTGGAAACGCTATGTAATCAAATGCGCCGTTTATAATACACTACTTAATATACCTTATATAAAGTAATTTCGAATAAACTTGTATGATTATGAATAATGATTGAGATACCTTTATTAATTGAGCGATAAATGGAAATTTATCTTTTATTATCAAACATGTACGTTTGGGAATTGTTGGGTAAATTGCCGAAGCTTATCAATTAACCTATTTATGTGTCGTAAATAGTCGTCATCAGTTCCTAGTCTTTGACTAGCTTGAGTATTGTCAAGTATTTCTTGACTATGTCAATGTCTATTCCTTTTGGCGTGAGTTATGGTCTGTATGTCTTGATTTGGTCGATGTCTTTTCTTCTTTCACGTGAGTTGTACGTCGCGTCTATGTTTCTTACCACTACACGAAACGTTAAAACCAAACTTTTGAGATATTGATTATGAACTTTTGAGAACGATAATGTACCTTTGAAAGTAACGACATGAATGATCCACAAAAACTACAACACATTACTTTCTATAGATTTCTTTATCATATGAGCCGTATTCTAAGAATATCGTATACGCATTAGGTTGCGTCACAACTATTCTATTGTACTCGTCGTACAATCTTTTCGTTAAATTATAAACCTTTATCTACTACGATGACAACTCGTGTTTTATAACTACTTGTTAACTTTTATAAACTTTTCGGGGAATATTATTTTGATAGGACTATTTATTAAAGTCATAATGTTTTAGAAACGCTATGTAATCAAATGCACCGTTTATAATACACTACTTAATATACTTTATATAAAGTAATTTTGAATAAACTTGTATGATTATGAATAACGATTGAGATACCTTTATTAATTGAGCGATAAATGGAAATTTATCTTTTATTATTGAACATGTACGTTTGGGAATTATTGGGTAAATTGTCGAAGCTTATCAATTAACCATTTTATGTGTCGTAAATAGTCGTCATCAGTTCCTAGTCTTTGACTAGCTTGATTATTGTCAAGTATTTCTTGACTATGTCAATGTCTATTCCTTTTGGCGTGAGTTATGGTCTGTATGTCTTGATTTGGTCGATGTCTTCTCTTCTTTCGCTTGAGTTGTACGTCGCGTCTATGTTTCTTACCACCACACGAAACGTTAAAACCAAACTTTTGAGATATTGATTATGAACTTTTGGGAACGATAATGTACTTTTGAAAGTAACGACATGAATGATCCACGAAAACTACAACACATTACTTTCTATTGATTTCTTTATCATATGAGCCGTATTCTAAGAATATCGTATACGCATTAGGTTGCGTCACAACTATTCTATTGTACTCATCGTACAATCTTTTGGATGCCATGGAGATTAACTTTAGATGCCAGTCGTGTCAATAGTGAATAGTGCATTGCTGTGTCGTGATTTCCTGTTATATTCTGCTAGTGTTTATTTGTGCTTTGCTGTGGCTAAGGTGAGTTTCATAGCCCCACTTTTATCTACATTTTAACTACGTTTTGAACTATTTTAGGGTGAGAATCATGCTACTGCTTTTTGGACCGTGAAAACTATTTGGATTTGCTTATGTGCTTGACTGTATATATAGTTGTGCTGTAATTGTTGCCTTAGTCTAGGTTTAACCATGCCTAGCTAAGAATAGACTTCTACATCGACCTAGTCCGAGGTTGGCAATTGTTCTAGATTTTTCCATATCAGTGCTGGACTAGAGTCGCAAAGGCCCGAGTAATCCCTAGATGCGGGATGATTGAGATCCGGGTAGATCAGTGTGAATGACGGTATTTATTCTATCTGAGGTCTTGCATAGCAAATCAACTCTTACAGGTCCACTATGATTTTGTTGAACTTAAACCTATGAACTCACCACCGTAAGCTGACCTTTTAGCATGATTTCTCAGGAATTGTGAGGTGATTGGAATCACGGATCGGTGGAAGCTTGGCAAGAAGGCGAGGTGCAAGGATCATTTCTGACTCTGATAAACTTTGGGGACATATCTTATTAAATTATATTTTGGGCCTAATATTTACACTTTTGAACTAAACATTTTGAATACTTAAATTGGGATTGGTTTTGAATGATTAAATGACTATCTCTTGCTATACTTGTGTGCAATACCAATCCAATAGTAACGCCCCGAAAACTTGATTAAGTCTTCCGCTGTACCGAGATTTGGGGGTGTTACAGATTGGTATCCGAGTTCAAAGTTATAGAGAATTAGGTATTTTATAAACCCTAAACTATAACCACTTTTTAGGAAAATTGATCCTCGACCGACGCACGCCCGCTTGCCAAGCCGAAGCTTCTTAATTGATTATGGTATTAACTACGATTTGAATTATGAGATGATCTGTTAAGGAATATTGTGAACTGATTATGGAAACATTATGATTTGGAGATATGATTATTGATTTTGGGTAAATGAGATGAGATTATCGAGATATTACGGAAATTGATTTGAGTAAACGGTATAATATGATTCTGGAATTTTGAACTCGATTGATTTGATATAGGATATGGATGATTGAGAACACATTAGACGAATTGATTGATAAGATGATTGATGAGATGTTCAGGGCTGATTTGATGAACGGTTTGATTGAACACTTGATTGCGCGTGTGCCCTGTTAGTAGACGATTTAAGTCTGCCTATCTTAGTAGTTCACTATAAGCATTTCTGATGAGTGTCTAAATACTCATCATTTTTGTACAATCTAAACTGCAAAATCATCTGAATACACTCAGAAACACATCAAAATGATCAAAATATCACAAATTAGTGTTTTATGTGTTTTAAATGCAAAAATATCAAAATCAGATGAAAAATGATTCAAGTTTGCAAACTTGGCAGTTTTAGTCCCCAAGTTTAAAAGTTATCAAATCTAGTCCCTGGAATTCAAAAATGTGGAGTTTTATCATTCAAGGTCCTTAAAATATTCTAAGTTATCAAAAATGATTCTTGAATGATTCTTTGGTCAATTGGCAAGAAAGGTCCCTAAACTTTGAAAAATTGCAAAATTAGTCCTTGGACCTTTTAAAATGAATTTTATGCAAAAGTGGTCCTTGTTCTATTCATTTATGTCATGTTGGGTTGTGAGAGCATTGGAAAAAGTTCAAGATCAGTCCTTCTTCTTTGGAGAAGTTACACTTTTGGTCCTTGTTTTACTACTTAACAAACGGACATATATACATATCCAAGCCCAAATCCAATCCTCCTACCCAGCTGGCCCAATCCACATGACCCGGCCCTTTGATATCACACCTCGGTCAAAGCAAGTCAAACCAAAGAAAAAACCGCACAATACCGCTACCAATGTAGACCTCCCTCTCCACCCCTGTAATCCCAAAACCAGTCATGGTTTCTCCTTGCTTTTTTCCCCCTCCTTGCTTTTTCCCCCTCCTCTTCCACTAACACCCAAATTCTCTTAATTATCTCAAACAAAACCCATTAATGGCTCAAACCTGCTCAAGAAATAATTGGCGCCAAATGAACTTGGACGGTTTTGATGAGTTTCAAGCATCCATGGCTCAGAGATGGTGGGAAACAATCGAGGTCAACAAAGGTTCACAAAATGATATAAAAAAGAAGAAGAAAGAGAGGAGAAGACACTTTTGGCTTTAAGCCATAGTCACGTAGTTATAATTTTTATTGCTTTCTTAGTTAAAGTGTCTTTTAATCTTTCAAATGTTGTAATTTACTTTAAATTAGTGTAATGGAACTCTAGTTTCAGTTTAATTTTAAGTTTAATTTCAGTTTCAAGTTTTGCTTATATTCCTTTAATTTTCATGTTTTCAAATTATGTTTGCAGTGTTTGATGGACTCTATAAGCTATATAAGCTCAGACAAAGCTCATTAAGCTTTTAGAGGACATTAACCAAACTTAGACTTTTAAATTTTTAAAAATACTAAAAATCAAGAAAATCAATGAAAAATCAAAAATAGTGGGTTAATGAAGAAGATGATGAAGCAGGGGTAAATTTGGATTACTAAGGGTATTAGGAGCTTGATGGGAAGCTATTGGGTGTAACCTTGTCCTTGGTTCCATGTTTCTCAGTTTGATGCATCTTGTAAGCTCATTTTCTCAATTTTTGCATATTACGGTTCAGTCTTTTTATGCTTTAATTCTCATATTTCTGTGTTTATATGTTGATTGTTCATGATATTATAGCTTAATATAAGTTTGTTATGTTTTGGAATTGATTGTGCTTGAATATTGCATTTTCACTGTCAAAAACTTGATTTTTGATAATCATATGCATGAGCTTGTGTGACTACTTGTGTAAGCTGAAAAGGTCCATGTTGACACCTTGGATCCTCTGGATTTGATAAATGATGTTTACTCAGTCTTATGTAATGAAAAGCTCAATTTAATTCCATTTAAGGTTGTTTGGTTGTGATAGATGATCTGTGTTACAGGCTCTATTGTGTGTCCTTCTTGTTTGTTGTATGCATGATATGACCTTAATGACTCAGTGAAACACTAAACTAAAGAAGTATAGCATGGTAGAAAGTCAAAATGACTCTTGACTGTCTCATTATGAGTATTTTGAAGTTGTCACAACCTTAAATCTTGCTAATGTGTTTATAAGTTATTCTTAATTGTTTATCTCATGTTCTTTTGCGTATATGTCATAATCAGTTGTTAAATTCAGATCAAAGTTGATCAAAGTCAACTTTGATCTAAACTTAAAGTCAAATTTCCATTTTGGTCGTTTTTGATTATAAAAGATAATTTTGTGTAGCTTTTAATACTTAGTTTCATAACTTGTGCTTTTAGTATGTTTTAGTTTAGTTGCTAAAGAAAATACAAAATGCTAGTTCTCTTGTCTCAGCTTTTAAGTGCTTATTTTCTAGCTTTTTGTGGATACCTGTTCTGAAAACATGCCCTGCCCAAGTTTTAGGTGTCAAGTTGATAAGCTTGCATAAGCTCATTACTTGACCTAGCTTGGTACTTGGCTTCTTATGTTGCTGTGTGGCCTTTTGTTATATGTCTGTTTATTTTCCTTTATTAGCTTATCTAGTTAGCTTAATCAACCCAATCTTTTTGTCCCATTTTACTCCTTCCACTGAAGCAAACAGTGGAAGTGGAGTTGTTTTTCCTAGTTCATGAAAAGTTCCCCACTTAGCTTGAGCTG
>OU343222.1:241010316-241053898 GCA_910596185.1 Chrysanthemum makinoi | reverse complement strand
GGTAAAAACTAGTAAATGGTATTGACCCTTACTCTATGGTTTTATATATACCACTTAACCAAGTTCATTGTATCTTTGAGATACATTGTATATAGATAGAAACCCATGGATCAACCCATAACCCATGACCCATGACCCATAACCAAAAATACCCATGGGCAAAGAGGAGCCGCCCCACGGATCCCTAGTTTGTGCTAGCCGATCCCTTTGTTTGAGGGATCCACGGATCCGGGAACATTTGAAAATTTCCTCTATAAATGTAGAGCCATTTCTTCCTTTCACACACACACAACTTACACACATACTTCCCCCAAGTATTATATCCCTCTAACCTCAAATCCAAGAGATCTATGTAGTTTGTCTTTTGTCTTCAGGTGATTCTCTAGGTTCAACTTAAAGGCGAGATCACCACTTCTTGAAGTCGAGCAAGCTCAAGTCCATGAGTTGCCATGCTTCGTCATCATCAAGGTAACTGAGGTTCTTGTAACATATTGGATTTCACAAACACATCAAACCATAAACACAAATAGGCGTATAAGATGAGGTTTTAGGGAGGAGAGCTTGTTGTTACATTTCTAAACCACTTGTTGAATTATCAGTTTATATCTAATTTAAATCACAAATTCTCCCTCCTATCACAATTTCAAATCCTTTTGAGATTTAAGTGATCTCTATCGAATTTAAATTAATTTTGAAAACTTTTGAGGAGAATTGTGACTTGCTTTTGAAAAAACATTCCAACTGATAAGAATCTGATTTTGAGACTTTTAAACCCATTGTTAAACATGCATGAAT
This sequence comes from Chrysanthemum makinoi, assembly GCA_910596185.1. Taxonomy (NCBI): domain Eukaryota; kingdom Viridiplantae; phylum Streptophyta; class Magnoliopsida; order Asterales; family Asteraceae; genus Chrysanthemum; species Chrysanthemum makinoi. The sequence continues at coordinate 241,053,103 of OU343222.1, read as the reverse complement.
ATCTTTTGAAAACATAACATTAGCCAAGGTCTTGAACCAATTGTATAAAACATTGTAAAACATTGTTCTTTGTTAGGATTTGGAAAATCCAGTAGTTAAAGTGTCGGTCACCTCAAGTATATGTAATCGTTAGAAAGCTCGTAGTCGTAGTTATTTGATGTTAAGTAGTATTTAGTTAAGTAACACCGTGGAGGACTGGACGGTCTTTACCCATCGTGATGCCCGATCCACGTACCGCTGTATGCGCTTATGTAAGACTATAAATAATCTCTACCTCCCAAGGTAGAGAGTTGGAGCTCATAATAAGATTTTTCTTTCTCTCACTAAAGTTCCCAAACCTCTAACTTTCTCTCTAAAACTCATCTTATACGCCTCTTTTGTTTATGTTATGATGTGTTTGTAAAATCCAATATGTTACAAATGGTATCAGAGCCAGGTTGGATCATCTCTTACATATCCTTGGATTTCTAGTGGTTTTTAGATGGTTTTTGAGTTTGAAAAAGTTTAGTGGTTTTTGCATCATTTGGTTCATTTCTTGTGTTAAAGTTTGAATTTTGGGTGTACTTTTGTGTTTAGGATCATTGTATGTGCTTGGGTTTTGATTTGGTAAGCTAGAATCATTTTGGTTGAGCTTGTTTTGGATTGAAAAGTGTGTTTTTAAAGTTTTTCTTGGTAGCGATTACTTGCTCTCTGAGTGAATTTCTTGGTAGCGACTTGCTTCAAAGAAAAGGTAGCGAAGTTGTAGTGAGTTTTGGTAGCGACTTGGTCATAGCGACTTGCCTTTTGAGACAAGCCGACAAACAATACACTTAGTGGATTCTCCACTACTGGGTAGCTTACTTGGTAAGGTAGCTTACTTGCTTTCAATTTTGATAGCTTAATTTGTTCTTAAGTTTCTTAGCGATAACTTGGTGTTAGCGATTTGGACCTTAGCGAAGTTGCTATTTAGCTTACTTGACATCTTAGCTTAACTTGGTGCATAGCTTACTTGTCACCAAAATTTGAGTTGGAACTTAGCTTAATTGTTTTGTTATTACTTAGCAACTTAGTGCTTAGCTTAATTTGGTCTGGATTCTAGCTAATTTGGTTGACTTTTTGTGTGTAATACGGTTTTCTTGATTTAGTAAAACTCGTGAAAGAATCTATTTCCTGCTTAATCATTAAGTTATAAAATCCCGTGTAATCTTTAAACATGTCTACCAACGCACCTACAATCATCTCCATCGCTGTCGAGGATGTTCAAGCAAATTGTTCGATACTGCCCACCCATGCTTGACAGAACTGACTACGACTCTTGGGCTCAAAGAATCAGATTGTACTGCCTTGGAAAGGAAAATGGGGTCAACATTCTCAAATCGATTGATGAAGGACCTTATCGATTGAGACTACAAGAGACTTAATTGATACAGCCGCAGATGGAACAATGATCTATGGAATAGACAGACCAAAGACATATGATGAGCTCAATGATAAGGAGAAAAAGAGATTCGATGCCGATATCGTGGCTTCTAACATCATACTTCAAGGACTTCCAAAAGATATCTACAAGCTTATCAATCACAACACCGGCCAAGGCGCAGGGATAATGTCAAGATGCTTCTTCTCGGTTCTCAATTAACTATGGAAGACAGAGAATCACAACTCTATGATGAATTTGAGCACTTCAAGATGAAACCGGATGAGAGTGTCTATGAGTATTACGTGAGATTCCACAAGCTTGTTAATGACATGAGGAACATCAAAATGACTATGCCAAACATTCAAATTGAACTCAAAGTTTGTGAACAACATGAATCCCTAATGGCACAAGTTTGTCACCGTGGAAGCTAACCAAAGGATTAAAGAATACAAACTATGAGCAACTCTATGCCTTCCTTCTTCGGAATGAGAGACATGCTATGTTTGAAAAAGGATTCTTGAATCACCAAAACCAACAGTGGAGAGACAAGCTCATCAAATGATTCAACCGCCTTCTACTCAAACATTGGAATTACCACCAAAGCATCTCAAGTTATACCCATGGGTAATGGTAATCACAAACTCATTCCCCATCCAATGTTCAAACAAGCCGATGCCGATGCGTACCGTGGGAAACTTCATTAATCAACTCGCTCTCATGATTAGTCAAAACATGAACTCTCTCCCACACACCAACAACAACCTCAACAAAGATCCAATCCACACAATCAAGCCATCGAGATGGGAAGGTTATGGTGCGCCAGCTCAAGAAAGGCAAGATGAACAAGGAAGAGGTGGAGTTGGTAGAGGATATGTGGCAAATCGAATAGGGAAGGAATGGAAATCGGACAAGCAAAACCTATCAAGTGTTACAACCGTGGTGGTGAGGGACATATTGCAAGGAACTCGCACATCTCCAAAACGCCTCGTAATGCAGAGTACTTCAGTGGATAAGATGTTGCTTGTGCAAGCTCGTGATAATGGTGCAACTTTGGATGAAGAGGAGTTGTTGTTTCTGTCCGAGGGAAATGCCAAGACATATGATGCGATGTGGATGAGCAACCAATTCAGAGATAGGCCACAATCATCGAATGCCTTTCAAGTCACAGATGCATATGACTCGACGCTGATGATGAACCCATCGCACAAACCATTTTCAAGGCTAGCATTTCTCCAATGGTCCCTCCTAAAGTCTCTTCATCACCACAAGCTGGTCCATCCAAAGACAAAATCATTTCGGAGGTATTAAAACTATACGATGATGCTGATGTGCAAAAGATGCATGACAAAGTACAATCAATCAAATTATTGAGTCGATATTGAAAATATGTGCAATATCAATGTTGTCCCATATGATCAATATGTGAAACAAAGTGAAAGTGAGATTGTACCAAGTGATGTATCTTATGCAAATAATGATGACTATGTTTTGATGAATACACCGCATGTGCCCCTCGATGATTCTCGTTATCTCCAACTTAATGCCTATAAAGAACAAGTTGCTATTTATGAACAACGAGCTAAGTTTGAATTAACCACCCGTGAGCGTGAGATGGATGACCAAATGCGTATAATTATTAGAAAAAGTAATTTTAGAGAAGAAGTGTTAAAACAAGAGTTAAACTCCTTACAAGAAAAGCTTTCTAAAACTCCTAAGCAAAAACAAGAACTTCAAGAAAATGTTAAAATGCTTAAGCAAGAATTCAATGCTAAGGAATCAAAACTTTTGAATGATTTTTCCAATCTAAAAACTTTGAAAACAAGCTTGAAAATAAGTTGTATGCATAAGGGAATACCATTCAGACTGCTCACTTGATCACTAAGCATAGAGTTTTAAGCGATAAGCATAGCATTCCCTTGTTGAGGAACCAAATCCAGAGGTCATTAAAAAGGCTAGAGCTGCTAATAAGGTAATTTATGATGGTAATGAGATTCTTAAACCTAGACGTAAAACCTAGTTGCGTTAAGTGCAATGAGGAAGATAGAAAATTAGATGATGCATCTAGGGAGAAAATGAATAAGAAGCTAGAAGATCCCGAATGTAAAAAGAATAACATAACGATCAAACCCCATGATTACAAGAAGGAAAATTGGATTTCCTTGAACAAGTTTAAGCCTCAAACGTTGTTAACACCAACAAGTGTTCTCGAAAAAGGATTTAGATAAGCAAAAAGAAAGAATCTTGTTGTTAAACAAACCCTCCCCTTAGGAAAATTCCTTCAAATGACCGTGTATCCTCCGAATAAACCAATGCATTTAGTTCCTAGAACTATTGCCACTAAAAGCAAGACCTTAATCACTCAATATGTTATCTTTCAACTATTTGTTGATTTTGAGAAAACTTGCAAGAAAAGGATCACACCCATCGATAATCAAGGGGAAAGGGGTTTTAAGCAAACTAAAGAATGCTATTTAACTGAGGTCATGCCTTTCTTTAAACAACTAAAAGATCAATTTGAGAGTCTTAAAAAGGGGATGGATTCAGATATTAAAGGAATGGAAAAGGAATTTGATGCAATGATAGTTGAGGTTAGTGACTATGAGCGAAGCATTAAAATATAACGAGATTGAGAGGAAGAACTTGCATACCTTGAATGAGAATCTTATTTCTAATGTATTGCTCAAGATGTGTTTTACATTGCTACAAATTGTTCCATTAATGCTTCTCAATTTCATGAATTATCTGTTGAAAGTCTCCCATGATCGTGTCATTGAGCTTGAAAAACTAACTCTAAACTAATGAGAAAATTGAACAGGATGATCATGATAATTTGGTAAAACATTTTTCTAAACTAGAAGTTGAACATTTTGATTTACAACTAAAATATCAACATCTCAAAGAAAATGTTAAAACCTCAAATATCAAGACATCCTTGGATGTTCCGAGTTTGATGCGCTTTTGAAATTAAACAAACGTGATGAACATATTCAAGCTCATTGTAACACGATCGTAAAGTTGAAAGCCCAAATTTCTCAATTAAAGGGTGAAAAGAACAATGTAACTGACTCCCAAATGCCTCCTCCTTTAGATTCTCATAATTCTCAAACTTTTCATCTTCAAAACTTAGTTAATGCCTTACAAAAGGAAAACGAGAGTTTTCTAGAAGAAAATGAAAAAGTTAAACGACACTTTCAAGAGTTATATGATTCAATGAAAGTCACTCGTGACCAAAACAACGAAAAAATAACTTCTTTACAAAAGGAAATTGAGAATCAAGAGTCGTGAAAAGGGAAAATGCCAATGACCACTTGTTTTAATGAGAATGGTTGCATCAAAGTCATCCCTGTAATAAATATGCTTTGTCTCAAAATATGTTCCTCCTCATCTTAGGAATAAAAAACTTGCTATTCAAACATATTTCTCATACCTTAAGGATAGTCTAGAATGTCTCCGTGAGATTGTAGAAGAGGATAAGTTAGATAAACCACTTGATAGATGCAAATTAGGCCATGCATTGCTTGCATATGCCAAACGATCTCAAGAACTTCTAGAATGCTTAATTGCAACATGCCCTAAATCCTTAGGTGAGCAAGTCAATCCCTTGATACCTTGTTCTATGCCTAGTGCCAAGCATACAAACCATTCTATGCCCAATGTTAAGAACTTTAGTGAACACCAATGTGCCTTCTAAATAGTTCACATCCCAAAGACATCTAAAACAGAAATGCAAAAAGTAGATCAACCAACTAATGTTCCCATAATTCCCTACAGAGTAATCAAGGACATTAAAGCAAGCGTGTCAAAGTCCTCAAGGCAATACAATGAATGATAGGACCTCGCAAGCTAAGAATGTGCATTGGAAGAAAGTAGAAGATCACCTAGGAACTTTAATTTGAGTTGATAAAACGAATCGTGTTGATTCTAGTATTAGCTCTAAGCCGCATCAGTAATTAATGCAATTCTACTACTATTTGGCAAAACATGTAATGATGATTGCTTGGTTTCGCTAATCATGAATGTGGTGTGAATGATTTGTCTAATGTCACAAATGCCCAGCTTAAAATTGTTAATGTTAAAAATCAAGCTAAGAACGCTAAAAGGCAAAAGCGAAAGAAAGTTAGAAAACAGTGGAAACCCACAGTAAGAACATTTAGTAAGATAGGTTATCAATGGATACCTTTTGGCCATAAGGTCAATTTTGCCCTCAACTGCTAAGACAATGCCACTAGAAAATGGATGCCTACCGGTAGAACTATTCCCTTAAGAAGTGAACATACTTTGAATAGGTCAAATACGGACTACATCTATTCCTAATGATTCCATTGCTTCTATTTCTGATATGGGTGTTTCTATTTCAGATGTGGGTGTTCCAATCACTGTTACTAACCAAGTGGAACCCATTCTTGCATGGGGATCCCAATTATCCAGCTATCCATTCTTGTCTGTGTTCAACCGCAGATCGTCAAATCGCTCGGGTACTTGGACTCAGTCGTTCCAAGCATATGACCGAGACCGTCGCGCTCATGAACTTGTGAGTAAATTCATCGGACTGTTAGATTCGAACCACCATTTTGGAGCAATTATGGGTTATGGTGATTATGTAGTTGGCAAAAGTGTAATCTCCGGGTATATTATGTGGAAGGTCTTGGTCATAATTTGTTCTCTGTTGGTCAATTCGGTGATTCCGATCTAGAGGTGGCCTTTAGAAAACATACTTGCTTCGTTAGAGAACTTGATGGTGTGGAATTATTAAGAGGTACTCGTGGTTCTAACCTATACACCATCTCTATCGAAGACATGATGAAGTCTTCTCCAATCCGCTTGCTGTCAAAGGCTTCTAAAACAAAGTCATGGTTATGGCATCGTCGCCTCAATCACTTGAACTTCGGCACCATTAATAACCTTTCCGTAAAGGATCTTGTCGAGGCTTACCCGATTAAAATATGAAAAAGATCATCTTTGTTCAATTGCCAATTGGGTAAAAGCAATAAATATGCCCACAAACCAAAACCCACAAATTCAGTAATGGAAGTTCTTCATACCCTTCATATGGATCTGTATGCGACCAATGAGAGTGCATACGATAAATGGGAAGAAATACATTCTAGTAGTTGTTGATGACTACTCTCGATTTACTTGGGTAAAGTTTTGAGGACAAAGGATGAAACTCCGTGATGTCATCATCAAACTAATCAAACAGCCTTTCAAGTTCGACTCAACAATACAAGTGAATTGTTCGAACGCATAATGGCAATGAGTTTGTTAACAAAGACTTAATTCAGCTTTTATGAAAGTGTTGGAATCACCATCAAAGAAGTGTTCCACTAACTCCTCAACGTAACGGTGTAGTTGAAATACGAAATCGAACTCTTGTGGAAGCCGCAAGAACAATGCTAATTTATTCAAAGGTTCCAATGTTTCTATGGGTCAAGCCATTGCCACTGATTGCTACACCCAAAATCGTTCCCTTATACACACCTCTCATGGAAAAACTCCATATGAACTTGTTCATAAACTAAAACGTGATCTCTCCTACCTTCGTGTGTTTGGTGCTTTGTGCTATCCAACAAATGACGGTCAAGACTTAGGTAAATTAAGAGCAAAGGCAGATATTGGAGTTTTTGTTGGTTATGCACCAAACAAGAAGGGTTACCGAATCTACAACAAGAGAACCCAAAATATCATGGAAACAATTCACGCTACGCTCGATGAGTCCGACCGGTCAAATGGCTCCGACAAACCAGCTTCGACCCGAACTCAATTTTCATCAAGTAGTCCCATCGGTTCTACTCTTATTTCTAATCCTCTCCAAAGAACTCCATATGTACCACCATCTGAAGATGATTTAAAGAAATTGTTTGATCCAATGTTTGATGAACACTATGAACCAAATGCTGATGAAATGTCAATTCCATCAACAGAGGTCGCCCTATCCCTCGTGAATGAAGTCAACCCTTCAGCCTCAATATCATTAAGTCAAGAAGCCGCCGATCACTGCCTCATCAACAAATTATCAATCATCAAATGTACATCATGGAATTGTTTCTGGCATCAATGATGAAGTTAATCCCTTTGCTACCCCCGAAGATGCTCCATTTGAAAACATATTTGCTCCTCGAATCATCATCGAACCATCTTCATCGAGACATCGACTCGCTACTTCAGCCCACAACAACAACCACATGAACACCTTAGAAAATGGACACATGATCACCCATTGACAACATCATTGGAAACCTTTCTCGCCCAAGATCCACTCATAAACAACTTGCAACCGATGCCTTATGGTGCTTCTTCAACTCCGTACTCTCTAAGATCGAACCAAAAGACGTTAAAACCGCCATGAATGAAGACAACTGGTTCAATGCCATGCAAGAAGAAATTCATGAGTTTGATCGACTTAATGTATGGGAATTAGTACCGCCCAGATTGTGCTATGACCATTGCTCTAAAGTGGATCTTCAAAGTGAAACTTGATGAGCATGGTGATGTCTTAAAGAACAAGGCTCGATTGGTTGCAAAAGGATATCGCCAAGAGGAGGGTATTGACTTTGAAGAATCATTTGCTCCTTGCTCGTGATCGAGGCAATCGAATCTTCTTGGCTAATGCTGCAAGTAAGAACATGGTAGTCTATCAAATGGATGTAAAGACGACGTTTCTTAACGGAGATCTTAAAGAAGTCGTATACGCCACCAACCCGAAGGTTTTGTGAATCCAGAGCATCCTACTCACGTCTATCGCTTGAAGAAGGCTCTTTACGGTTTAAAGCAAGCTCCAAGGGCATGGTATGATACGCTATCAAAGTTTCTTCTATCTACCGGATTCAAAGAAAGGAGCAATTGATCCGACATTGTTCACCGTGAAGTCGTGCAAACATTTAATTCATGTTCAAATTTATGTTGATGATATTATCTTTGCCTCGACCGACCCCAATGAATGTGATCGCTTTTCAAATGAAATGGGTTCCAAATTTCAAATGTCAATGATGGGACAAATGTCATTTTTCTTGGGATTACAAATTTCACAAAGTCCCTGAGGCATTTTTATAAATCAATCTAAATATGCAAATGAGATTTTAAAGAAATTTGGATTTGTTTCATGTGACACCGTTGACACTCCCATGATTGAACGCATTACTGGATGAGGACCATTCAGGGATCATGGTAGATCAAACGAAATATCGTAGTATGATTGGATCCCCGATGTACCTCACAACCAGCGCACCGCATACATCTTGTTCGTGTGTGCATGTGTGCTAGATATCGCTAAGCCTACTAAAAAGCACCTTGAAGCGTTAAACGGGTCTTTCGGTATCTCCAAGGAACCATCAATATGGGACTATGGTACCAAGGGACACCGGTATGTCACTAATGTCTATGCATGCCGATCATGCAGATGTCAAGATACACGCCGGCACGCCGAGGTGCTCGCTTTTGGGTGATAAGCTCGTGAGTTGGTCTTCAAAGAAGCAAATGAGTACTTCTATTTCCTCTACAGAGGCTGAATACATAGCCATGTCATCTTGTTGTGCTCAAATCCTTTGGATGAGATCCCAATTATCTGACTATAGCTTTGAATTCAACAAAATCCCTCTGTATTGTGATAATAAAAGTGCTATTGCTCTCTCATGCAACAACGCTCAACACTCAAGAGCAAAGCACATCGACATTCGACATCATTTCATCCGGAGCAAGTGGAAAACGTGTGGTGGAACTCTATTTTGTGAAGTCGAATACCGCTTAGCGTACATCTTCACCAAAGCTCTTCCAAGAGAACGCTTTGAGTTTATTCTTCCACGACTTGGCTTGAAAAGCCTTCAACCAGAAACACTCAAACGCCTTCAAGAGGAAGACGAGGAGTAAAGGTCTTTCTTCATCCATCTTTTGTATATATTTATTCAAAAAGCAAAATACAAAATTATAAAACCAACAAAAGAAATAGAAAAATATAAAACTTCAAAAAAAAAAAAAATCCATAAAATTTGAAAACTCAAAAAATCTCAAAAATATTGTCATTTTGTCATGTTTTTCTTGATTCGATAATATCTACGGTCTTTGTGTTGTCATTCAAAGAATGACACGGACTTTAGATGTTGTTCAATGTACATATATCTTTAAAAAAAAAAAAATAAAAATAAATAAAAAATTTTGGGAGAAAGTAAAACAATGGTTTATTGTCATTTCAGCAAGAACCCGCTTTTCAAAGAAAGAACAGAGCCATGCTTTATCTCATGTTTCAAACCTAATGCTCGATTCTAAAACAAATGTTTGTCATTAACAAGACAAATGTTTAATTTCAAATATTTTTCCTTCTAAAGATTCCTCAAAAATATTTGCAATCTTATGAAAACTCAATTGTTTTGAAAATACTTCGACTCTATTTTTGAAAATCAAAAGAACTTATCAAGTGTCAAAACCTCAATCCATCAATCAACAACTTTCGTCATTGATTGAGGGGAGAATGATTTTTCAATTAAATCAAAAGTGTTCTTTTCAAACAATTAGCACTTAAATGAGCAAGGTCTACTCTAAATGTTTTACAATATTTTACACAATTGGTTCAAGACCTTGGTTATTATTATGTTTTCAAAAGATAATTATGCATGTTTAATCAATGGAGTTTAAAGTCTCAAAATCCAATCCTTATCGGTTAAAACGTTTTCATAATCAAGTCACAATTCTCCTTAAAAGCTTTCAAAATCAATTTAATCTACAGAGATCACAAATCTCAAATGATTTGATAATTGTGATCGGGGAGAATTTGTGATTTAAATTGATTTAAACCGATAATTCGATAAATGGTTTCATAAGTGTTTAGCATGTTTTCCTCCCCGCATGTGACAAACGATTTCAAATTTTCCATGCACATGTTGAGGGGAGCATCTACTTTAAACCTCAAATTATTGAAACGTGATTGAATTGTCTCTAAGTGCGTGTTCCTCTAATATGTGCAAAACTCTTTCAAACTTCGAGGCACATATTGAGGGGAGCAAACTTTTGAAAACCTCATCCTTCCTCAAAATGTTTTATCTACTCAAATTGATTGGGAAGTGATGATGATCATTTTAGAAAATGTTAATCAAAAGATTGGACCTTTCATTCTTAATCTAACGATTTCAAAGATCTCTTGCCTCCATGTGCTAAACAATTTCAAAATTTTTATGCATATGTTGAGGGGAGCATTTCTAAAATATCAAAACAATTAAGATACAAAATGCTTTGATTCTATATCACAAGTATCTTGATTGATTTTCAAATGGTTTTCAATTGGTTCCAATGGCGGATGAACAATACCAAAAAGACCGACCAACTTTACTTTATGTATGGTGATATAAGGATGATAAGGTTAGGTTGAGGTCCCATGATCCGCCAACCGAGGGATCTACCTGTGGACAATCCACTAGATAGTGTAGAAGTCCTTAGGTATGATGAAAAAGGAGAAAAGTGAGATATGGGAAGAGTGCGGATCGAGATCGAGCTAGTAATCGAATAAACCCAACAAGGTTCTAGTTATGAAGTCTCGTAAGCAATCAAGGGGTTGAAGAATGATAAAGAATTGAATGTGAAAAGGGTGAAAAGAAATAGCCCTCCAATAATTCAACCTTAGGGCGTAAAACCGGTTCAATTCATATACTACCGTGGTTACCAAGGTAACATCGGTATTGAAGACAAGACGCCATGGACCCAAAGGACGACCGCACTTCAACTTTTCAAACCACTCAAGTTCCTCTTAAAAGGACTTGTTTCATTCTCACGGGAACCGACATAATCTATCGACTTTCTCTTAGAGATTGTTGATATTGAAGAAGGAGACCCTCTCCCTAGTCTCCGCATAGGAACCAAATGTGCACAATTGAGTCTAGAGCCACGAGATCATCAATAAATCTCATTAGGACACTTTCAATGAAGACTCTCTTTCACACAATGTGGAAAGAGAGATTATATCTTATGAGTCCTACGCATTATCCTTGTGGTATTGCCGAACATCCGAAAGTGATATGCATACTTATTTACGATGAAGATGGAAAGCCTTCTGGAGCCAACATCAAACAAGCTCCCGGTAGGTGGCATGTGAGATCTATCCAATAGATCAACCATGTGACAACCGAACATAAACAATGGAGCGATTCAATCTTTTGAATCAATCCCGTTCGTGTTATGGATTGACGGATATCTTTGAAAAACCAGTCGTTATGCTTAAAAACTCTTTTCTTTAGCACATCGATCCGTACTTATTTCAAAAATAAAAAGTGTTTATGATTGATAATTGATTTTCATTAAAACCTTCGTTGTATTGCAAAACAATTTCTATTGAGCAATACACGATTGTTTTTCAAATCTCTTTTCATCAATCGCTGAATCTCATTTCATGCTGGTTCACTCACCCGTTGTCTTCTTTGAGACGCTCCGCTTTGAGAACATCTAGAGCAAAAAACCCCACAAGGAAATTCTTCGAATTATACCTGATCACAGCAAGACTTTGTACCGATCAACGGGGAACCGTGGGCCATGTACCTCAATTCAACGAAAGTGATCAAAGACACTTTCGCGCGCTTTATTGCTAACTCGCTTTATGCGTACACCCCGACGCTTGTAAAATGATCGTAATGAAGCGGTCAATTCACAACCGCATGCTCACACAACACATTCATATCTAAAGAAATCATGATTAGTGCATCAATGACTCGAATATTTTCACTCCATGCTTCTCGCTACGCCGCCAATATCATGAATCAACGAAAGCTTCCGCTACTCTGATAAGAATATATCATGATCCATAATGTGAGCATGTCGGTCCAAATGTCACAACATCACATAATACCAACACCACAATGGATGAGTCGAGATTTAATGTGGTCGATGATCTCAAAGTCGACTCAAAACTCAAGATCACGTGGATCGCTTAAAGACCTCCACTCAGATTATCCAAACATGCAAAATGAAGAATCAAAGACTACGAGCTACAGAACAAAGAACATGAACAAGAATTCAAGAACTATCTCAATGTAATATCTGTTTGTATTCTATGTAATTTTAATGTGTGTTTGAGGTGACCTCCTTAGGGGGAGATTGTTAGGATTTGGAAAATCCAGTAGTTAAAGTGTCGGTCACCTCAAGTATATGTAATCGTAGAAAGCTCGTAGTCGTAGTTATTTAATGTTATGTAGTATTTAGTTAAGTAACACCGCGGAGGACGGACGGTCTTTACCCAATCGTATGCCCGATCCACAGCCCCTCGTGGCGCTTTTATGTAATGACTATAAATACTCTCTACCTCCCAAGGTAGAGAGTTGGAGCTCATAATAAGATTTTTCTTTCTCTCACTAAAGTTCCCAAACCTCTAACTTTCTCTCTCTAAAACTCATCTTATACGCCTACTTTATTTATGGTTTGATGTGTATGTGAAATCCAATATGTTACATTAGTCTTTTGTAAAAGCACACTGCCAGCTTATTCAAGTCCTCAAATTCTATGGCCTGGAATCTCGAGCCTAGAATGTCAGCCATTCAAGGTTCTCAAGCTGCCTTGGAAGCCAAGGTGAATGTGCTTCAACAAGATACCTCAGACATTAAGCTCATGATGACTGAGATGTATCAATTCTTCAAGGCCGCCTATTCTCCTCATCAAGCATCGCGAAATTAACCATCCTCTCACCCTTGTTCAAGCACAAGTTGAGGGGGATAAGGCCACTGATACTTCTGAAACTGAAAGACCTTCCTCTCACACTGAGGGGGAGCACAATGAAGAAGTCAAGTACAATTCAGAAAAAGAACCCATTCCGGCTGTACCAATCTCAACTCTACCACCCCAACAACCTCAACAACAACAATCTTCAGCAACGGCTACTCCTGGAGACAAAGGCAAAGCTATACTCACCACACTTAAACCTAATCAGAGTACTAAGCTACAAAAGGCCTCATTAGACATTAGACCGAATCCTCATGCACCAATCTGGATTCCTTATGAGATCAACAACAAAACCTATCTCATGACTGAAGCACATATCAATGCTTATCTTGCTAAAGAGGAGGCACTGAGAAAGGTCGCAGAAGATGAAAGGATCAATAAGCTTGAAATGATAAAAGTTGTTCAAGAGGAGGCTGAGAAGAGTGGCTAGACCCAAAGAAGCCAGAGAGCAAGAAGATTGGTGAACTTTTTAAGAAAGCTCAGGATGACGAGATGCTTGCTTTGAAGAAGAGAAGGGATGAAAAGGCTAGGAAAGCTGCAGAGCTGAGGAAAGAAAGGGTGGATCATTACAACTGTACAATGTCTAGCCGAAGAGACCCTGAGCCTATCACTGATGTAAAGATTATCCCCAACTCTAAGCCAATTACGATGAATGTATACAGGGTAGTAGACAAGAGGCACTTTGAAATTCATGATCCTTTAAAATTCACTAACTTTGGGATTACTCAGTTGGATGAACTTGGTCCTATCATAGAAAAGAAGAGAAATTTGGTTGTCAAAGACATGATGAGATCTTTAAGCAGAAGGTATGAAAGACTAAGAAAGGCACCTACTGAGCTTGGTATTCAATCTGTTGTCCTTGAAGTTCAAAGAACTCAACCAAAATCATCCCAAAGAAAGAGAAAGAGGATAGAACCTGAACTTGAAGCCAAAGTCCCTAGATTCGATTACAACAGTGAACTCCCTGAAGGCATAAAGTTTGTGAACAACTTAGTCATCGAGCAGCTTGAGAGAGGACTCTTCTTCATTGATGTCCATGGAAACCCTGCATTTCAGAGATTGAGTGACATTGACATGGTTGGTGTTGCTTCAATCGTGAGTTAGTTGATAATGACATCTCAAATTCAGTCCCCTGAGAACATCAGGTTCTGCAGTGACCTGAGGACGAAGATAAATGACCATCCTGATAAAGAAACTCCCCTCTCAAAGAAGCCGAAGCGGGAAGCACTTGGTTACCACATGGACTGAATTCACTGCAATAGCATCTATCCTTTATTTATGTACTAGCTGATAAGAACTTGTAATGATTATGAATAAATAATGTATTTTGTTAGATCAGTGTTCTTTATTATGCTTACTAGTACATTCAGTGTAAGAAGAATCCTCTTGCTCACTTACAATGATCAAAGCACGTAGGCTATTTGTATATCCAAATAGGGGAAACTGTTAGGTTCAATCAGTACCCAAACCCCTTAATTCGAGGATTTGAATAGAAAATACCCTAAGTGTTTGTGACCTTAAATACTAACAAGTCACTGAGCGCATAGTCACTTACTGAGTCGTCTTCAGGACACTTATAAGAAAAGTCTCTACGCTCAGTGAGGCAGAACTCAAAGGGTAAAGACTGAGATAAGAAGAAGATGATCGATTCAGTGAGTGATGATTATAACTCACTGAATCCCAGAACTCCTCATCAACTACAATCACTGAAGATCAAGACTGAAGACAAAGAAGAGTCAAGAATGGGCGGGACAAGGCGATAAAAGTCAAAACGATAAGGAGGAGTCCTTATCAACCATAAATCAAACTTTCCCTGAAAGGCTAACAACCAAGATCAATTTATCATCGATGATCGAAAGCAACATTGTCTCTTACCAATATAGCCTCTTGTAAACAGAGGAAAAATACATCAGTATTTTGTCCTTATAGCTTACATCAGTTTGTCTTCTAGGATATAGATAAAATCCGTACTTGTATAATTAGACATTAGGAAGGAGTGGAAGTTAAGCTTGTGCATTAAATGTGTAAACATTCACAAGCAACTTTCACTCCTACAAATACGATTATGTCCCTGAGATAGCTCAGTGGGTTCTGATAGTTGTGCTTAGACTTAGCCTAAGCTTAGCGGGGAGTACACACCATACTTGTCATTCATTCCCAAGTGTTGTTCCGCAAACACTTGGGTAATATATTCTTTTGATTCATTTTAATTAGACTATAAACATTGAAAAATCTATTGTGTATAATTTACTTATCTTGTTTAAACTGATTTTCAAATACTTTGCTTAAGTAATGGATCACACTTAGCCTAAATTGCCATTTTTGCTACTTGTGATACGGGAACAACAAGTCCTTTTCAAAAATTCCCATGTGTTGATCGATCCCGCAGGTACCTGGTCTTTCCACCTCTTATTGGAAACACCCTAAGCATAATTGCGTCCTGACTAATGCCCGAAATTTTAAAAAGATCAGTGGTCTCCAACACTCTTTCCACTTGCACATGAGCATCTTCATCCTGTTTTCCTGAGAAGGTGTTGTCTCTCAGCTCCTTCAAAAGCTGGCCTTTGATCTCGAATTGGACGTTATTTTCAATTTCGGGTCTCACAATGCCCGGTCCAGTAGTTACCTCGTGTCAAAGCCATGTATTGCTCCATGGTGAGCGTGTTAATATCCAGATCATTCCATTTCTTCATATTCGGTATCCGAAGCTTCTGATTCGTATGAAAATGAGTAGATATTATGGACTGAAGAGGGTGTGAACTCTCTTGTTGATCTGAATTGTCTCTCGGGATTAACAAACGAAGTGTATAAGTTGGACGATGTGCTTCTAGTCATGAACCTGAAAATCATACACAAGAGATCAGTAGATAACAAAAATAAAAAATAAAAACTAAAAATGTCGGAAAAATGAAAATAAAATAAAACACTAAGAATTCAAATTTTAAAACCTAATTAGCTCCCCATCAGTGACACCAAAAACTTGATATGCGAGATCATGTCTTAAATTTATAAAGCTCGTCTACCTAATGATCTACACGTATACAAATAGTCAGTGTACCCGATCGTATGTAGTGAGATTATGGTAAATCGAAGGCCGTTCCCAAGAGCTATGAGCAGTCTATCAATTTGAGTCTAAAATAATTATATTAATTTAATTGTCACATTTAAATTGATGAAAATCAAATTATACAAAACTAAGTACAAAATGGAAATGGTTTTACTATTCAAGAGGAGAAAACGGGCTAACCTAGTTACTACTTAAATAATGTGTTGATTCGACTTCTTAGTGCAATGTCTATGTCTCGCTCTTATTAGTGGTTCTAATATCGCTAGGTCTGCGTGATCATCAGATACCTGGCTTATAATTCCTAGTTATCGATCCGAATGATCATCGCGACCGATAGACCTTCTTATGGTTTTTACACAGTCTATGTGACTTGGCTATGCCAACATTCTCCCTTTTTGGCATTTAGGCGCCTTTTGGTGCAAACAATAAACGTCTAACTAGCATTATTTAAGTGTCTACTCTTATGTAGATGGTGGTATGATCAACCCCTATACAACCGAGAGGGTGTCAAACTGTAAAAATCGTAAATTTTACGTTAATGATAAGGATTTAAAACATACACTTTAAAGGGGTCATTGAATCCCTAAATCGTTACATTTTATATCTAATATAGCTTAAAATCGTTCATTTTCATATTTTAGGTCATTTGGAAGCAAAATGCTAGATTGAAGCATATTTGGATGAAAAGGAGCGAAAACATGAAGAAAAGGGCAGAGTCAAAAAAACAAGGCAAAATCAGAAGCCCGGACGTCGTCCCAACCTCAAGGGCTACACCGTCGCTTACAACGTGGTCCAAACTTTCGCGCATTGAACTCGTGTCTTTTTGGTCCTACCGACACGTTTCAACATGGCCGTCACTCTATCTTTCTACGTCAGACGACCAAAGCTTTCTCAAGATGACGTCCACTTCAACCGCGATTCAACACATATCGTACCAAGCTAATCAGGGGAGTATTAGTTTCTCACTCTCTTTTATTTTACCTTTCTCTATCTTTACTTTGATACTTTTGGGGAGCATTGGGGACAATGTTTAGTTTAAGTGTAGGGAGGAAAAATAAAACGGGAATTTAGAAACTATTCACTCACTTGATTTTTGCCTTGTCCTTAGTAATTTGTGTAGTAAACTATGAGAAATATTTGTTAGTTTAATTTTAGCAACAAATTTAAATTATTTACTATACTTACGAGTAAAACTTTAGTCTTAATAAAGCGTCTCATGTATAAGAGTTATATGACTAGCACAAAAACCGTTTACCATTCAAATTCCACCCCAAAAATGTGAGGTTCACCCCTAGTTCTTTAGGATTAAAGCATTCATCTTTAATGCCTATTGAGTGCATCAGTAGTATAATAGATTCTAGAACTTGTTTTGTGATGCATTCCGAGATCGCTAGTGAGACTACATTCGTGTAGTTAGGTGACTAAATGATAAGAGGCATTAGGATAACCCTTGTTTTAAACCTGTATTTTAATTAATTCAACCACACTGGCTAGTGCCTTTCCACTGCATGTCCTAAACATCCCTCAAGCCTTTCCTTATGTTCAGATTGGAATATCAATAGAATTGTTTACAACACCCCCAAAACCCAAATCGCCTTAGCCCATCTTGTATGCACTCATATTTAGTGCATTATTGTAACTATTGTTTAACCCTTAGTTCATTTATCTAGTTACTTGCATGGTTGCTAATTTGAGTCATATCTTTTGTACACAGTTTTGGGATGATTGGGACTCGTGGGTTAAAGTAGTATTTTATTGAATAACGGGGAAGGAAGGTTAAATTCAATTTCCATTTGTCTACATACTTAAGTACTCCAAGTGTTTTGATCTTTTCAATTCGGGTCAATTATTGTTAGTGAAATAAAAACTCAAGTGTAGGGATGCTCTTAAAAATCCCTTTATATTGATGTTATCTTAGAGGATGGTAGGGTAAGAATGTATAGAAAAAAACATATGGACTACCATCTTACATCTATCTTTATGTTTTATGTTTTGATTTTATTCCAAGTTATTAGTTAGCGTTAGTGGGTCGAGTCTTGGCTTAGTAACACCACCTTACATGCATCTAACATAGATTTTTGACTTGCCACCACTAAAAATTTCCCATATCCAACAAAACCCTTTTATTCCTTACCCGAAGCCTAACATTATAACCCTTTGTAACGACCTCTTTGATAGTTATTCCTAGGTGCATATGCTAAAGTGGTGGAGGTTTGATCTAATCTCAAGCCTATGGTAATCTATGTAGTATGACAGGTAGAGAGTGTTTATCTTCCATTTCCTTACATGTTATATTTCATATACACCCAAGAGATGAGAGAATCCTAACACCAATTGTGAGGTGCTAGTGTATAATTTTCGTGCTTGTTTTGACTATTGTGGCACTTGTACTTGTTGTAGATTGTTTTAAACCAATGCTAAATGAACCTTAACTCATAAATTGATTAGCCTAAATCGTTACATTTCATACCCGTTACTGCTTAAAATCGTTCATTTTCATATTTAAGGCCATTTGGAAGCAAAATGATGGAATGAAGCATATTTGGAGGAAAAGGAGCGAAAACATGAAGAAAATGGCAAATTCAAGAAAACAAAGCATAATCAGAAGCCCCAATGGCGTCCCGACCTCAAGGGCGATGCCGTCGCTTACAACGTGGTCCAAAATTTCTCCGACCTAGGTCATTTTTTGGTCCTAACAAGTGACGGCGTCACGTGTATTTCAACATGGCCATCACTCTATCTTTCTACACCAGACGACCAAAGCTTTCTCAAGACGACGTCCACTTCAACCCAGACGGTGTCATTATCTTCTACGCAACGCCGTCCCAGTAATGACTTGGCAAAGACGAAACCCTAATGACGGCAATCAGACGGCGTCACCAGCAAAAGTCGACAACTTCACAGTTGTAAAATCTACATATAGACCTCGAATTTTTTTCATTTGTAAGTATTATTTTGGAGAGCAAACCCTAGTTTGTTTTTAGTCCGACTTAGACAGTACCTTAGGGTTCTAAACCCTCTTGAATACTTCAAGATAAGTTTATTTACCCAATCTATCACCATGTTTAATCTATGTTTGATTGTTTGCTTATCTATCATGTGTAACTAAATTAATTAGTGTTTGCTTAGATCCAATGAAACCTAGTTATTAATTATTGTTAGGTTGTCTCTTGTTTTAATTGGTTGTCATGCTAGATTAAGGAAAACTGGCTTCTTCTTTCATTGTTGCGAGCTTGAAGGTCCTAAATAGCGATTATTAGCCTTAAAGTGCACTATTAGGCTCCCGTTATGTTTATTGTATGAGTTGTGGCTTGAGGATTCTAGGATATTCGGGGGAGATATCTCGGTACTTGGCTATCCCAGGTGTTCTAGAGGAGACTTACAACTCATAGAATTGGGGAATTTAGCACTGCCATGTGATTAAAACATGGAATATAACGCATCAATTAGGCAATGATGTAACAATTCAACTGACTAATAAATGATAACTAGGGAGTAATTAAATCTAAGTAAATACGCTTTTAATTATCATAAGAACGCTATCCTACAATCCATAGCTTTTATTTTATTTTATTAATTAGTTTTAATGTAGTTTGTTAATTAGTTTAATTGGTAGAATACCAAAACCCACATTCCTTCAAACCTGAGATTTTACTTTGCTTTCTAAAAAAATATAAAAAACTAAAAAGAATCACCCTGACCCTTTCCTTTTCGTTATACATCTCGACTAGCATCTCTATTCCCCTTGAGAACGATCAACCCCCTGGGCTTACCCATACTATACTGCAACGATTAGGTACACTGCCTAGTGAGTTATAAAGCTTGCTCTTGGAAAAGGAAGTCTTTTGACCCTGAACCACGCATCAGTTAAGTTTTACCTGTAAACTTTAATTTTTAACTTTAATCGCGTAAATTTTTACACTTTACGAATAACCGTTAGGTTATCCCGTGCTTAACAGACTAATGTTTATTCTACTCAAAAATCATTTAAATGATCATTTTTATTCAAATTTATTGTTTTCAAATAACTTGCATTTAACGTGTTTTAACTTACGTTTTAAGCATTTTAACTTAAATCGCGTAAACTAGAAAACTACATTTAACGTAAAACGGCATTATACAAAACTAAGTCTACTTAAAATATATTTCGTATGACTATTTCAATCAAATTTTATAAGTTTACACATTGTTAATACAAATAGACCGTAAAAACGTTTATTAATATTTCTCGATTTCTCTAAGTTTTGTTAATAACAACATAAAAATATATCAAGTACAGATCTAAAGATTACATGCTACTTACTTACATTTTGTTTAGTTATGTATTGTTTTGTAAATATAAAAAGTGTGTAAATATGTTGGGTATAATCCATAACCCATAACCCAAAACCCATGACCCATCTCATTACATTATGTAGGACATCATAATGGGTAAAAACCATAAACCATGACCCAAAGTCCATTAACCATGACCCAAACTCCATAACCCATTACCCAAGATGTCTATTGCATCATGCATGAAATCACATGACACATGGACCATAACCCATAACCCAAAACCCGGATTTGTAAGCCAAAATCTGGACTGGAATTACCAGATAGCCGGATCCGTGGGTTTACACTGGCCAGATCCCTTTTCCAAGGGATTTGGCCGATCTATGTGAATAATGGACAGTAGGGCCTATAAATAGTGAGTCATTTCTCTCTTATTTCTCATTCATTATAACATACTTCTTCTTTCATTATTCTATCTCTTTAACCACTGATCCAAGGATCATTCTTGTAGCTTTATTTCTCTTGTGTTTCTCAAGGTTCTTATTTCAAGACGAGATCACGTTTCTTGCATACGAGTCATTCATTCTTCAAAAGAAGAGTTTGCTCGACTTCTTCATTACCTCAAGACCACTGAGTTTTTTCTTGTTGTTGATACATGTTCTTGTATTCATAAAGTTAGTTGTGATAGTTGTGATCGTCTTGGTTCTTCCGTTTTTGTTAATAACTTGGTATTTAGCTTTATACCAAAAAAAGTGTAAGTGACGTTATGAGGTTTCTCCACCGGTTGAAGGAGCTTGTTGACATAATTCTTAAGAACTCTTGAGTTGGGTACTCGGGGAGAGGAGTAGGGCAATGAAGGTGTCCTTGTAGCCGAACCACTATAAATCATTGTGTCACATTTCTATTCTTTTATCTCTTTACTATTCTCATATTTCTTTCTTTACATACTAACTTGCATTATCTATAACTCAAAGTCCAAAGGTTGCACATACTATCAATCTAATTTTTTATAAACTAAATTTAAATCGGTAAACACTATTCAACCCCCTTCTAGTTTCCACAATTGGCATCAAGAGAAGACTTTCTAAAAATTTTGTAAGTAAAATGTATTTTAAAACTTTTTCGATCAAATGGATTTCAAAAACTACAAAGAAGGGATATCCATGCAAAGACCACTCTTTGAAGGTAATGGTTTTATATATTGGAAAAATATATTTGAAACATATGTGAAATCTAAAGATATTGATCTTTGGAATATTATTGTTGATGGGGATTATGCGCCGGTATTTATGAGCATCTCTACCGATAAAAATGAGGTTATTTCTTTGAGTCTAAAGGATGAACAAAAGAAAATGCTTTCTAAAAACAACGAGGCAAAAATGGTTTTATACAATGCTTTACCTAAAAAGAAATATGAAATAATTTTTATCCATAAAACTGCAAAAGATATTTGGAATTGTTTGGTGATCACTCATCAAGGAAACAAACAAGTGAATAATAATAAAATTGTGTTAATACAAATAAGCCGTAAAAACGTTTATTTATATTTTACGATATTGTGTTGCCGATAACAAACGTAAAATCATTTTAACGAAACAAATAAAATACGTAAATGGTTTGAGCCAATAGTTTACTCACACACTTACATTTTCATATAAAATACTAAACAAGTAATAGTGTTTACATTTTATAGAAATACATATGTATAAAAACTAGTGTTTACATAATATGGAAATGTGCATACTTATATTGTAATGGGTAATGTAATGGGTAAGAATCTAAGTACTTGACCCATTGACTAGATACATTGAATGTAGTTGGGTAAAACCCAAAGTCCATGACCCATACCCATGTAGCTTGATCCATATCCCATGACCCGTTGCATGACATCATGCATGAAGTCATGTTGGGTATTATCCATGGTCCATAACCCATGACCCATGATCTAATGTCTAGATACATTGCATCTTGTATAACCCATGGTTCATAACCCATAACCCATAACCCAATTGGCAACCCAAAATTTAGACTTAAGCTGACCCAGACTTGCGGATGCCTTGGATTGCACTAGCCGGATCCATCCGGGGAGGGATTCGTGGGAACCGGGGAACAGTAGAGAAAATTGCCTATAAATAGTGAGCCATTTCTCTCTTGCAAAACACCCTTTTTACACATACTCTCTCTTAGTATTGTAAACTCTCTTACCTCAGATCCAAAGGATCTTTCTATGTATTTTTGTGTTTGTGTGATTCTCTAGGTTCCTCTTAAAGGCGAGATCTCCACCTCTTGAAGTCGAGCAAGCTCAAGTCCATGAGTTGCCAAGCTTCGCCATCATCAAGACTACTGAAGTGATCTTGTTGATAGTTCTTTCCTCCCTCCTAGAAGGGTTGTGATGAAGGCATTAGTGAAAGGTGCCAAAGGTCTGTGTCGAAGGCATTAGTTAAAGGTGCCAAAGGTCCGTGTCGAAGGCATTAGTGAAAGGTGCCGAAGGATCGTGTCGAAGGCATTAGTGAAAGGTGCCGAAGGATCGTGTCAAGAGTATTAGTGAAAGGTGCCAAAGGAGTACATACGATATGGTGCATCGATGTACAAGATAGATAGGTTGGGTTAAAGGATATTGATATCCTTTATGTTGTTGTAATAAGGAGTGTGTCTCCTTTGGGGTTGTTGTGAATTGATGTAGTGTTGGGTAGTAGTTCCTCCTTTGTAATGGAACTAGTATTCTAGCCTTGTACCGGATAAAGTGTAGGCGACATTGTGATAGGTTTGGTTCTACCGTGGAAGAACCCTGTGTCCACCTTGTACCTGGATAAAGAGTAGGCAACGCTGTGAAGGCTTCTCCGCCACATTAAGGAGCTTGTGTTGTGTAGTGCTTACGAACTCTCGAGTGGGGAACTCGGGAGTGGAGTAGGGCAAGGAAGGTGTCCTTGTAGCCGAACCACTATAAATACTTGTGTCGTAGTTTTGTGTTCCTTACTCATTATCTTTTGCATTACTTATATATATGCTTATCTATCAACATCCAACACACACATTAAATAGATTGACATAAGTCGATCTAAATAAGTTTAAAACGAAGTTTTAATCGGTAAAACTATTCAACCCCCCTCCTAGTTTTCCACAAATTGATTTATTTTTCTTACTATATGAACAATATTCAATATCGGATGATGAAAGTATTGATAATGAATTTGCTAAATTTAATACTATTATTACTTTAATACAAGCACCTAATGAAACATTTTCAAAGCATAATCATGCCAAGAGATTCTTAAGAGCTATTCCAGCAAAGTGGAGACCGAAGGTAACGGCGTTAGAAGAATAAAAGGATTTGACAACCCTTTCTCTCGACGAGCTCATTGGAAACCTCAAGGCCTATGAAGTTGTGTTGGCAAAAGACTCCGAGGTCTTAAAAGAATAGAAAGAGAAATACAAGTCACTAGCCCTAAAGGCAAAAAAGGAGTCAAGCGATGATGACAATTCATGCTCGAAAAGCGATGATGAAGAGTATGCTATGGCGGTAAGAGATTTCAAGAAGTTCTTTAGAAGAAGAGGAAGGTTTGTAAATCAACCTTATGATGACAAGAAAGGCTTTCGAAAGTTCAGGGAAGAGAAAAAGGGAAAAGATGATGAAGTACAATTCAAAAACAACAAGGTTCTCCAATAGTATCGATCTATGTGGGTCATGATAGGGAATTTGACAACGAATTAAAACTCATAGCTTTTTGTGATGCTAATGGTATTACTCACAACTTCTTGGCTCCACGTACTCCGCAATCAAATGGGTTAGTAGAACATAAGAATCGTACGTTATAAGAAATGAGTCGAACCATGCTAAATGAACAATCAATTTCTCAAAATGCTTGGTGTAATGCCGTCGACACATCTACACACATCTTAAATAGAATCTTGATTAGACCTTTCTTAGGTATGACTTCGTATGAGTTATTAAAAGTAAAAAACTGTCGATCCTAAATCCACCAAATCAGTTTTCTTAGGATACTCACCAAATAGTAAAGCCTATGTAGTTTTAAACAAAGAAACCATAAAATTAAAAGAGTCTCAAATGTCAAGTTTGATGAAAGTCCTTCTCCTAAATCTCAACCTCTCGTAGATGATGATATACTAGTAAGCCAAATCCTTAAAAATCAAGTCAATAAAACTAATAACAAGGAAGATGAACTATTAAATAAAGAAATAGTTAATGTCAAAGAGTCTAAAAATCATCCTTTAGAAATAGTCATAGGAAAAGTAAATGAAAGAACCTTACATTCTCAATCTCAAAATCAAACTAATCTTTTCTGAATTGTATCTTCTTTAGAACCCAAAAACGTTAACGAAGCTATTAAAGACGAAAGTTGGATAAGGCTATGCAAGAAGAATTAAATCAATTTGTAACTAATGATGTTTGGAATCATGTTCCATCTCCCAAAAATCAAACCATAATAGGTACTAAATGGGGTTTAAAAATAAACTAGATGAAAAATGGGATTGTATCCCATAACAAAGCTAGACTTTTTGGTCAAGGTAATAATCAACAAGAAGGAATAGATTTTTATGAGGCCTATGCTCCCGTAGCTGGATTAAAATCTATAAGAATTCTTCTAGCTTAGGCTTGTGCTAAAGATATCAAGCTCTATCAAATGGATGTTAAAAGTGCTTTTCCAAACGGGTTCATAAATGAAGAAGTGTACGTGTCACAACCTCTCGGATTCATAGATTTTGAAAAACGGAATATGTATACAAACTTAAGAAAGCTCTCTATGGTCTTAAACAAGCTCCCAAAGCTTGGTATGCTAGACTTAAAACATTTCTTGTAGATAATAAATATACAACGGGATTAGTAGATAACACATTATTTACCAAGAAAAGTAAATCACATATTATCATTATTCAAATATACGTGGGCGATATTATATTCGGATCTACTTGTCAAAATTTGGGTGATGATTTTTCTAAAATCATGCACAACGAGTTTGAAATGAGTATGATGGGAGAATTGAACTTCTTTCTCGGTGTACAAATCAAACAATTAGAAGATGGTATCTTCTTTAATCATTCTAAGTATATTAAAGAAATGTTAAAGTAATTTGGAATAGAAGATTCTAAACCAATCAAAATACCAATGTCATCCGACACTAAACTTACCAAAGACGAAGATGGTGAATCCGTTGATAACACCAAATACCGTAGTATGATTGGTAGTTTACTTTATATCATGGTTATTCGATGGATATCGTGTTTAGTGTTTGTCTATATGCTCGCTTTCACAAAGATCCTAAATCTTCTCATCTTGAAGCCGTCAAAAGAATATTTAGGTATATAAAAGGTACTACTTAATTGGGGTTATGGTATCCGAAAGGTACGGGTGTAGAAACTATTGTATATGCAGATTCCGACCATGCAAAAGTAGAAGTGGTGTTTGTACATTTATGGGATGTTTCTTAACATCTTGGTTTTCTAAGAAGCAAATCGCACTAGCTATCTCTACTACCGAAGTAGAGTATGTATCCGCGGGCAAAGCATGCCAACAAGGACTATGGATGAAACAAGCTCTTATTGCCTACAACATCCGTCTGAGCGACATTGCCATCCTCTACGACAACAAAGGCACTATCAACCCTAGCAAGAATCCAGTTTTGCTTTCTCACACCAAAAATATAGAAATACTTCAGCATTTCCTAAAAGATAATGTTAAAAAATGGACCATTTCAATCGAGAAAGTCTCATCTAAAGATAACATTTCTGATATTCTCACCAAGCCATTAAAGCGTGAACCATTCAACTTACTACGATCAGGACTAGGTCTTATGGAATAATCATCGCAAACTCTCTTCTAACTCCTCTTTCTACAAGGTACGGATTTTTAATTCTTCTCCTGAGTCTAGGATTTCTATTTCGCACAAATCACAAACATTAAAATTTATGGGGTTTTTTTGTTTAAACTTATACAAATATATTTTCTTAGTTAGAAATTGCATCTAATCTCTAACAAAACAATTTTTTTTCCAAATCTACACCCCATACTTTCAAATCAAATCTTCTCATGTTTTGGACACTCACCAAGCCATTAAAGCGTGAACCATTCAACTTACTACGATCAGGACTAGGTCTTATGGAATAATCATCGCAAACTCTCTTCTAACTCCTCTTTCTACAAGGTACGGATTTTTAATTCTTCTCCTGAGTCTAGGATTTCTATTTCGCACAAATCACAAACATTAAAATTTATGGGGTTTTTTTGTTTAAACTTATACAAATATATTTTCTTAGTTAGAAATTGCATCTAATCTCTAACAAAACAATTTTTTTTCCAAATCTACACCCCATACTTTCAAATCAAATCTTCTCATGTTTTGGACACTCACGTTTTTCCTAAATAGTTACTAAAAATTAAAAACTTTTCTCATGCATCATCTCATATGTCACTTGAATGCTAAAGGGAATACATAACTAATATATATTTTCAGGTACATTAAAACAATTGATACATTAAATTATGGAGTGTCTCGGGTTATCTCATGTATATATGCACGTATTTTACACGTCTATATTTCTACTTTTTCTAGAGTCAATATAACAACACCTCCACATTCTTTGCATATAGGCACACACTAGGTCCTATTGATTTTCTATGCAAAATCTGCCTTTGAATGCACCAGATACCCGGATCCATGCGTTAAGGCAGGACGGATCCCTTCTGGGATGGATCCGTGGGATCTGGCTGCACAAAAGACAGTTTTGTCTCTCTTTTGATAATTTTAACTTCAAATTTCTCACTTTTACCATTTATCGAGTTTAAGACTTAGTGTTTAACCTCTTATAATTACTGGCACTTAATTCATATCTAATCATTAGATTATGGCTTATCTTGTGATTTTAGCATTCATTGCAATGCGTGATTTCTATCTATAAATAAGGTCTCAAAATACTTGCATTTCCATCACCTTCAACCTCTCAAATTCTCATAAACATAGCAAGCCATGGCATCCAAAAGATCTCAATCCTCTCAAACACGTAAAAACATAGTTAATGAACTTAACACCCTCCAAAACATCACAAACATACTTAAACACCACATTCAAGAAAATACTCATGTTCAAAGCTCAAACTTCATCCTACCACCATCCACTATCCCTCCACCATCTAAATCTAGGAAAAACGCCCCGATTAGTGTCCGAACATGTTGCTTTACCGTTAGGGTTTAGTAAATCCATATAGAAGTGTCGGTCACCCCAACTATAGTCTAGAATAAGTTAGCTCGTAGACTCAACGTTGTTTAGTAGTTTTATATTAGTGTAAGTAACACCATAGAAGAAGAACGGGTCTTTACCCATTGTATGCCTGATTTACAGCCCAAATGAGGGCTTAGGAAACATGTATAAATAGCCCTCTCCCCCTAAGGGAGAGGGTTGGATGTTCACTTTAATCTAATCTTGCATATTTTGTTTCTCTCTCTAAACATCCCATTCTCCCTCATCTTTCTCTCTCTAAACACACGATCCACACACTAATCATAAGTGACGTTATTATATCAATAATCTTACAATTGGTATCAGAGACCATGGTTTGATTAGCTAGGTTGTATGTGCGTTTTCTTGGTTGTTTTAGATTGAAAATTTGGTTTTAGAAGGTTTTTGGTCCTATACATGGCTTCTTTTGATTCTCACGTTTGTGGTGTTAAAGTAAGTGTTTTTAGAGTAGTTATAACCGTCTAGGATCAAGTTGTGCAAAAGAAACCAAGCAAAAATGTTCAAAAGGGTGAATTTTAGTTGGTTTTAGGTGAAAAAGGAACCTTGTTCTTCATTGCGTTTTGTCCCTCGGAGAAGGTGTTCTTGGTTGCGATTTGTCTCAATCAAGCTGCGACTTGTCTGGGTTGAAACTGTGGTTTGATTATTCTATTAGTATAGGGTTGCAATTTGTTAGCAAAAGTACAAAATGGACGATAGTGCTTGTACCTATTGAAAGCAACCTGCGATTTAAGTAATGCTATGATTTGTCCCTGCGTTTTTGTCAATTGCTGCGATTTGTGTTCCTGCATTTTGGTATCTTGCGTTTTGAAAGGTTGCGATTTGTGTTGACTGCGACTTGATAGTTGCATTTTGTATAGTCTGCGATTTGTCTCTGCGCTTTGTCAAGAGTTGTGGTTTGTGTTCTTGCATTTTGGTACCTCTGCGTTTTGACAGGTTGCGATTTGTGTTGAATGAGATTTGTTACTTACGTTTTGGGCTTTCTGGAGTTTGATTGTTGCATTTTGACTACAATTGCATTTTGATAGTCTGTGATTTGAAGGGTTACGTTTGTGCTATTTAAAGACAACTCTTGATTTTTGTCTAGGAGACACCCTGCCCAATATTTTATAAGTACTGTAATTTGATTGAAATGTCACCAAATCACAATTTAACAGCAATTCACCTATTCCAAACATTCCAATGTCCCTTTTAACATACAATCACTAATCATTGAATCGATCCAACTGTTATCATAACACGTTTAACTTAACAACAACATCATCTCTTACACTCCTGATTAAGTGATATTTGAAATAATTAAACTATACGATGCTATTGACAACCATAAGAGTCTTAACTTTACTGATGTAACACCCCTAAAATTTGCACAGCGGAAGCGTTCGGGTCATGGGGTGCTACTAAATCAATATCCACAACACAAGGCAATAAAGAATGGAAGCTCTATTCCATTTCCAAAATATAGATTAATAATCCATTACTTTTAGTTTTCTAAGTTGAGGCAAGACATGAACAAGAAAAAAATAATCCCCACTGTTGGGTTTTGTATCTCGTCAACAGGGCAAGGAGGAAGAAACCAACATTAACATATTAAAACAAAAGAAAGGCTCACCACTGTGGTTCGACCACAATGGATTTCAAAACATAATCAAATTTTATAGCCAATACTTTGATTTAGTCGTACGATTTATTTCACCACACAAGTTCAATAACAACAACAATACACTTAATCGCTCTTAAGGTATATGTCGATCGGTATTCATAATTAAAATTAATTATCTTAAAATTAAAATATTGATATACAAAAGAGAGTAAAAGAAACCTTATCAAACTAAAGAATCAGTGATGAAAACAAAAAGGGGAACGCTATACATCTTCCACCAAGCTGAATCCCAACAGGAACCACCAAGCTTTCAAAACACCTCTTTGGTTTTGAGTATGATTTTTGAGTTTGTGGGTACCTGTGGATCGGTTGGTGATTCAAAGGAAGGAAAATTCTTTCTTGGCATCAATCCTGTAGAGGGACGGATCTGGCAAAGCTCCCTATCAATCCTTCTCTCCAACGTTGGCTGGCTGATTCTTTTTGGGGAGAAGCAAAAAGAGTGAAAGTGACTTCTCTATATTTCTGTTTATAAAGGGTTGACTTGTGTTGTGAAGGTGAAGTACAAAGTGAAAATACATAGACTTCATCTTTTAGATCTGCTTTCTCTTTATCTTTTGACCTAGAATGAGAGATTTGGAAACTGTGTTTCGAAAAGAGAGAGAGAGAGAGAGGCGAAAAAAAATATGAAAAGTAGATAAGTGAAAAGGACGAGTAGGAGGGGTGGGTGTGTTTTATTTTGTAACTAGGCCGAAGCCCACAAGTGAGGGTCCGTTTGGTGTAAACCAATCTAGGCCGCAACCCCCCCCCCCTCTCTCTCCCCTTGTTACCATCTAAGCTAGTTATTTTGCCATATAAACTCGGTTCGTGTCTCGGGCCGTAGCCCGAGCACGACACCCGTTAAAAGTTTTCAAAAAGAAAAATATAACATGAGTATATATATGTATACCTCACGGCAACATGAGTAATAAAACTCATAAACCTATGTTTACAAATTAATGTTTC
This sequence comes from Chrysanthemum makinoi, assembly GCA_910596185.1. NCBI lineage: Eukaryota > Viridiplantae > Streptophyta > Magnoliopsida > Asterales > Asteraceae > Chrysanthemum > Chrysanthemum makinoi. Next base: position 241,022,819 of record OU343222.1, on the reverse strand, counting down.
AATTTCGGAAAATACTTACAAAAGCTAGTCCATACGTATCCCCTCTCCAATCTCGACACCTTATTTTCAAAGTACATATATTCACAAGAATTATATATTTCGATACGATATTAACTCTATTATACATATATATTCATGACATATCAAAAACTAACGAAGGATTATTTTATAGATACATATATATACATCATCGCGACATCAACTATATATAAAACTTTCAAGATAAATATTACTTCGATATCTTTTATAAAACAAGACACATATTTCGTAGGCAATAACCTTAAGGTAGTCTCAAAGAGTTAGGGATAAAAGCATGCCCTACGACCTTAGAAAACACAACGCGTTAAGAATAAGGATGTGACAATTCAACCACCAATAAAAGATAACTAGGGAGTAATAGTATCTAGGTAGACAAATTTTTAATCATCATACGAGCACACATCAACAGACATAGACTACCCCGTTGTATTAGATAATTAGATAGTAGAGTAATCGGTAGAAGTACCAAACCCCCAAATCCAAACCCCAAGATTTTACCCTTAGCTTTATAAAAAATTATAAAATGATAAAAAAATAATCTTCCTCAACCTCAACCTTAGCGTAGTACACTTCTTACTAGCATTCCTATTCCGCTAGAGAACGATATCAATACCCGAGGCTTACCCAATACTACACTACAACGATTAGGTTCACTGCCTAGGGTGTTGAAAAACTTGCTCGACGAAAAGGAAGTTCCTTTGACCCCGAACACGTTATACGCGTATCAGTAGACAAAGGGAAATTGAAGTTATTGTTCTTTCCCGTTACTCCATAAAATATTACTTTTACCCATGAGTCCCAATCATCCCAAAACTGTGTACAAAAGATATGACTGGACTTAGCAACCATGCAAGTAACTAGATATTTGAATTAAGGGTTTAGTAATGATAAAAATAATTCACTAAAGATAAGTGCATACAAGGTAGGCTAAGGCGATTTGGGTGTACATTTGGGGGTGGATTGTAAACAATCCTCTTCATTGATATTCCAGAAAACCGAAACATCACGAGAACCATGAAAAGGATAGGCTCTGAAGGGTAACTAGGGGTATCGTGTACTAAAGATGAGTACATCGCAAGGGTGTGGGGTAATTACTCTACCGATGTGGAAGATGTAATTATAATAAGGTTTCAAACAAGGGTTATCCTAATGCTTCTTATCACTTAGTTACTCCTAACTACACAAGTGTAGTCTCACTAGCGATCTCGGAATGCATCACAAAACAAGTTCTAGAATCTATTATACTACCGGTACACTCACTAAGCATTAAAGGTGAATGCTTTTATTCCTAATAATCTAGGGGTGAACCTCACATTTTTGGGGTGGAATTTGAGTTGTAAACGGTTTTTGTGCTAGTCATATAATTCCTATCCATGAGACGCTTTATTAAGCCTAAAGTTTAGCTCGTAATTGTCATAAATTTTAAATTTGGTGCTAAAATTGCCCTAACGAATATTTCTCATAGTTTATTACACAAATTACCAAGGACAAGACAAATGATCATGTGAGTGAATAGTTTCTAAGTTCCCATTTTATTCTCCCTCCCTACACTTAAATTGAACATTGTCCCCAATATTCCCCGAAAGCATCAAAGTTATGATAAAGAAAGGTAAGTAAGGAAAATAAACTAGTACTCCCCTGATTAGCTCGGTAGGATACGTGTAAATTTGTGGTTAAATTCTTTTCCAATAAGAATGTATGAGTAATAAGCTTCATCCAATTTGTGTTTCTTCTTCTTGCCCAATATAACCTGCACACTTATAAGAAAACAAACGAAACCTTCGCGTAAAATCGGTGGTAAACATATATATGAACCAAACTACACTAGAAAGCAAGTAAGATATAATGCATGTGGAATGGATGTTTGCAGTTTTTCTGAAAATTAAGACCTGGGAATTTCCAAAAATTTATAAGTTGCATAGAAAATGAAAAACTGAGTAATCCATTTCTACATAGCCTGACGTCGTCAGGATTTAATCCTGACGCCGTTAGGTTGTCCTGACAGAAAGTGGCCTGATGCATTTTTCTGGAAAAATTCTAGAAAAAATACATAATTAAAACCTGGAAAAATTCCTGCAAAACATCCATTATGGCTCGATACAAGCATTTGACTCTAAAAAACACACAAATATATCAATTTCACTAATTGTAATTCTCATGTTCATGTTCTTCAAAAACTTATGTGATCTTCCCTACACTTATCTTTTTGTAAAATACCTTTATATGTAATTAAGACGAGGTTAAAGACAAAATAAAGCATTTTCACAAAGTCTAACATGAGAATAAACAACAATGAAAAAGATATAAGACACAAAAAAATTGAAAAACAAAACAAGCAAACAATTAAGCATGGGTTGCCTCCCACGAAGCGCTTTTTTTATTTATGAGTCTTGTAGCTAGACTCGAAGTCGTGCTCCTACGTGACTTCCTTACCGTCATCTTCTTCCTCATGACGATCTCTATTGGGGTTTTCCATGGCATAGTTATGTCCTATCGTGCATCTTTCTAAGAATTCGTCTTGCCCCCAGGTCCTAGTATCAAACAATCTTTATAGAACCCAAATATCTTATTCATCACATAGTCTACTCCTCTCTTCTTATCCTCCTCATTCCTATAGTAGACTGATAGCTTAAGTTCCTTTTCATCATTGGATAGCGATGAAAATTTCTCAATCTTAAATGGCATTTGGTAAGCAACGTCATCGGTCTCATCCTTGAATCTAACTATTCTTAACGACGGATCATAAGTCATCCCGGTGTTTTCTATGAATGGATTTCCTAGAACTACATGGGACAAGCTAGGATCTATAGTTGTACTAATATCCTCCACAATCACGAAATCCGTTAGGTATGTGAAGCTACCTACATAAATGGGCAATCCCTTAACTCTAAAAAGGAAATTACATCTAACTCTAGGATCATTGGGGTCTTGCCTATTTGGGATAGGTTTTCTCATCACCCAATTATAGTATGTGCTAGTCATGATGTTTATTGGGGACTTGCGATCAATGTAGGCCTTTGCCATGAAAAGATGTCCTATGCAACATGGTATGTTGAGATTTCTAGGATTTCTAAAGGTGATTCATAGGCATCTCCTAATATACATGTGAAGGTCGCAGCACTAGTGTGGGTGGCATGAAATTTCCTCCGTAGGGAAACTTATGAAGTATTCATCACCTACTTTGTCTATTTCGTTAGTTGATTCATCCTTAGGAGTCTCAATAACCTCAAGTACCGTCTCATGGTTTGCTTCGTAAATATTCCTATTTGGTTTCACTAGGGTGATGGCATTGACGAGGTGAACATGCTTGGATGAAGATGGGTCCCTGGTTTCGAAGTACTTGCTTGGGTCCTTAATCACAACACCGGAAGCTTGGCATAAACCTTTTCGGTTGTCTTCCTATCACTATTGGTTATGGCTTTCAAAAGGTTATCTATTTTCCTATCCATCTTGGCTTGTTGTTGGTTAAAGCGGTCCGAAAGCTTGGCTATTTGCGCTTCTTGGGATATAATCAGGTGTTGCATCATCCCTTCTAGGTCTTATTGACTAGGGCCATTAGAGCTTTGGTTGTGTTGTTGGGGCCATGGGGAGTCGTTAGAGGTGAATTCTTTGGTTTGACCCCAATTATAATCGGGTTTGCCCCTCCATGCTTCTCGGGGTTCATTGAAAGTCCTAGGTCCAGGTGTCGTGGGGAATCTTCATCCCATTCCATTGGTAAGCGAGGATACATATTCCATGGAAGCTTGTTCGGGGAGTCTCGTGCAATTACGAGTGTCATAGGGACCACTACATAACTCACATAAGGAAGAGACCTTGTTCACTTGGCGTGAGGGCTTAGGAGTTTCTTAGGAGCTCATTAGGAATTTGACTTGATCTTCAAGTTCGAGCATCCTAAGATTGGAAGGTTGTGAGTCAATGGGAGGCAAGGAGATTACCTTGATGGTTTTGCGTAACTCACGGGGGTCATTCCAACATTCATTGTCATAAAGGCAAGGTCCTCTATTGTACCCTACGATTCTTCAGTGGTAAGTTCACTAAGTTTGCCACCGGCTGCTTGGTCGATGGTTTGCCTAGTTGAGAGATTGACATGATCGTAAAAGCTTTGGACTTGAAGCCAAAGATCGATGCTGGGATGAGGGACTTTATGGAGCAAGTCCTTGAATCGAGTCCACGCCTGGTAGAGAGTTTCGCCTTGACATTGTTGGAACATCAAGATGTCATTCCTTAGTTTGGTGGTTCTCCCCAGTGTGAAAAATTGGGCGAGGAAACGAGTGGTGAGATCATCCCAACTTGAGATGGATCCGGCGGGAAGTTGCTCAAGCCAATTACTAGCTTGGTCCCGTAGAGAGAATTGGAAGAGACGCAAGCACGTGGTCTCCCGTGTGGTAGCATCAAGGTCGATAGAGTCAAAAATTTTTAGGAAATCCTTGAGATGCTGATTAGGATCTTCGGAACGAAGTCCATTTAATGCACATGCATTTTGCACCAACCGGATGGTGTCGGATCGCAGGGCCATGGTTTGAGCTTGAACGGGAAGCTCAATGGTGTTCCTATATCCTTGATGGCTTGGTCTATAGTATTCACTAAGAGTACGGCCTCTTGGTGGGTCAATTGGTGGTGGGTTGAGTGGAAGTGGCTGATTTGGTGGTGGGTTATCATTTGGTGGTGGATTGTCACCCATGGTGATAAGTGACAAGGTTACGAACAAAAACACAAAGAAGGGGGATAGACTACAAGGAAGTTAATGAAAATGAGAAAAAATCTTACTTGATAGGAATCAAGCAAGGGAACCTAAACGAGATAGAGAGCTAACTAGCTAGTCTATTTGATAAGGATTTAAAACGTACACTTTTCAGGGGTCATTTAAGCCCTTAATCGCCCTGTTAGGTCACAAGGTTTACCACACAAACTTAATAGAAAGTTAGAGAGGCGATTGAACAAGATATCACACACACACACATGATACGACCGTTATGAGTGTTTGTGAAAGAAATAACTTGAACAACCAACCTTCAAATGAAGGTTTACAGTGGTATTTATAGGGAGGGAAGCTAGGGCAACACTCCTAGTTCCCTTCCTATCCTTATTTGGCTAGGCCTAGGCTTATGGGCCTTCTACATAAGCCTAAGGCTAATAACAAACATAAAGGCCATAATAAGCTAACTATTACATATGAGTAACTAACACTTGAATAAGGATTAGGAGTGATTCCAACAATCTCCCCTCAAGTGTTATTACATATGAGTAACCAACACTCAAGCGTTGGTGATGAAAACGTGAAGGCGCGATGTAATAGTAGCTTTGACGCCTTCCCTACATTCTTTCTTGTGAGAAGAATTGCCTTGATTTGAACAATCTCCCAAAGGTAGAGATAGTTTACTTTGAACGGTTATGCTTTGACGCCATCAATAACCTTTGTTCTTTGATCATTGTTCTTGTGGTGAAAGTGATAGTATGTTGTTGTCGCCATCGTCCTCCAGTTCCGCTTCACGCTAGTATTCTACGCCGTTCTTCAACATGCTCACATTTTGACGTTGGAATTCAGATCGATGGAGTTCTTTAAGTCCTTAACTTTGTAGATTCTCTGAATTGACGAAGAATCATTCTGACTGTTGTGTTGCTTTAGGATAGAACTTCCATTAGTGATGATATTGGTGTGAGTAGAAGAATCTCAGACGATCATTCCGGCCCAGAGCTCCATAAGAAGAAAAAACATTTAAACGTTAGTAATAAGCGGATTCCAGCACTTACAAGTTTGAACTTCGAGAGAGTTAACAGCATAGTGTGAAAACACAACTCTAATTCTTACAAAGGCCGCTCCTGAATCGGAGTCCCACAAGTGAGATAACACGATAAAATCGAAGTACACCTACGATTCAGATGAGTCGAGGTACATCGACGCATCACCTCACGATCGTATACCGCTTGAGACCACTAAGCGCAATCCACCTGGAGTTGCCGGTTTAATTCGGCCGTGGTCGTTTGATGTTGACCCGGCAGAGTTTCCATTCAATCGAGGATCACAAATGTAACCTCTCATAAATGTTCTACGTGATTGCTAAGATCTGTGAAGGACTCGATATGAACCATCGATAACCTTATTGTTGATCATCAAGTGATTAAATGTCAAGTGTACCAAAGAGATCTTTTGATGAATCTCGTGGCTCTAGACTCAATAGCGCTTGGTTTTCTGGCGAGACTGGGGAGAGGGTCTCCTTCTTCAATACCAAATCTCTAGGAGAAAGCGATAGTTTACGTAGGGTTCGAGAATGAAACAAGCTTCGCGAGAGAAACTTGAGTGGATAAGAAGGTTTAGTGCATGGCCACCTGTCCATGACGACTTTTAATTCAATACCGGCGTCACTAGTGACAACCAAAGAGCATATGAATTGAACCCTGTTCCACTCTAAGTTGAATAACTGAGGGCTATTTCTTTTCACCCTTTTCTTTGCATTTCTTTTAATTCTTCAACCCTTCTTCTCTCCCATTCTCATTTTCTCCTTTTTACAATCATACCTAAGGACTTCTAAATACTAACTATTTGTGGTGTCCTGGGTAGATCCATCCCTCAAGGATCATAGGACTGTTATTCCTAACCTTAGTCACCTTATAACTCCATGACTAACCTATGTTGCCATAAAACCATTGATATGAAAAAATCTCTGTGTTTATGAATGAAAACATTTTAGTATCACTTGAGATAAGATTTTAAATACCCCTCCACATGTGCTTAATAGTTTTACTTGGTAAAATGCACAGGAGGAAAGAGCGCGACTTTTGAATTGATTAACTCAAGATAGACATTCCCCATGAGACACAAAGACGTGCATAGTTAGAGTTGCATTGTCGTACTTAGGTGACAATTGGCTCTAGTAACTACCTTGAAGGTGTAGACAATCCTAAAGGTCAGTCAAACCCGTCAGAGTTCATGTTTATCAAGAGTTTCTAATGGTACATTCTACTCGACAAGTCCTTCGAGACACGCTATCACTAGTGAACTAGCTTGAAATTATTACCGCCCAAGACAAGTCTTTTCGAAGTTACTACGCTAACATCACAATTCGTTGGTTAAGTCTAAAGCACACAGATTCATTTGCATTTTACACAACATATTTCTTATCACATATTTTCTCCCTCAAAAATGGCATGTTAAAGTGTTATTTTTTGAAACGTTTGAGAATAAATATGACCATTTCGAAAAGTTAAGGGAAGAATGACCACTAAGAACAATTTTGAACAAAGTTTTGATTCGAGTACTCCCCCTCAACGAGTGATATAAACGGTTGAGGTTTTGAAAATCATAAGGGAAAGTACTTGTTCTTTTGAGCAAAACCTTGAAAAGTGAAAGGTTTGATAGGTTTTACTCAAAAGTAAGAAGCTTTCGCTCCTTTTATAGGATTGTGGCACCGGCAGTACCACATGGTCCTTTATTTACAAGTACGGGTTGTAATCGTAATGTGTGCACAATCCATTGACATAATTAATCAAACATCCAAAATGATATGAAGAAAACAATTCAAGGGGTACCGTGAAGTGCGTGATGTTCCTGTGAGTGCACAGGCTGAAATCCGGCTATGTTTCTCCCCGGTCGACCACCAACATAACTTCCAATCGCCCGAAATGATCCCTTCAAACAACCGCTCATCAATCATTGTGATGATCCGCCTCACATCCCTCCTTCCTCTGAGAATTCCGCCGCTTAGGAGACCCAATTTTCGGGCGTATATCCTTCAACCTGTATCCATCCCCTAACCAGCTTCAAAGTATGATCCCTAACTTGTGGAGTTCGCCACGCCATTAAGCGCTTTGAAGTTCACTACTGAAACAACAAAGGTTTGCCGATGAGTGTATATTGAGATAGCGGGTTGAGATCGGGAAGAGTGTTGAGTGAAGGACACGCGCCCTCGATAAGATTCAACCAATCTGGAGGTCTTCAACACGTTTTTATGACTATGCGCCTGATGAAGATGAAAGGATTCTGATGAATTCTCAAGGAATTTCGGTTGAAAATTGTCTCCTCATGCACTGCACTTTGGCAAGGTACATGTCTTCAATATCGTTGAGAGACAAATTTCAAAGTCACCTTCATGAATGCATACTCCCTTTCATCCTGTCTTTTGACCACAATATTCTTAAGAAAGGTGTAGTCCCATTTGGATGAAAGACCAACATGTTGGATGGCACCGATGTCTTTAGTACTAAACATCGCATGTTGAGACTTCGAACCTGAAGCTCACCGTAGTAGATTCGCTGCTCGCCAAGGATGAATCCCATACAATGCATCTCGGCCATATGCTTCCACCGTGGTTGGAGGTGATTGGCACATTCCTCAATGGCAATGCAGTAGATAGTCTGCAGGAATGGAAGTGTCAAGGATGTAGCATATTTCCTTGAACTATCGCCACCATGGAGAAGAAATTCCGGTCTTGTTGAAGAAATATCCGAAGGGGAACTGGTTCATCCGGTTGGCCAATGGTAAGGGTTTGGTCCACTGTGTAATATGGAGGTGTTGGAATCACTCCTAAACAGTATTTCAAGTATTTATATTTCATATGTAATAGGTAGCTTTATTATGGCCTTTATGTTTGTTTAAGTTCAAGCTTATGTAGAAGGCCCATAAGCTTGACCCAAGCCCAATAAGGATAGGGAGGGAACTAGGAGTGTTGCCCTAGCTTCCTCCCTATAAATACCCTCAGTAAACCTCATTTGAAGGTTGATTGTTCAAGTTTTTCTTTCACTATACCTACGCATAACCTCGTACATATATTGTATGCGTGTGTGTTAGATCATGTTCAATCGCCTCATCTCCTTTCTTATAAGCTTGTGTTGTAAAACTAGTGACCTAACAAGGTATCAATCGCCAAATAGTGGGTGTATCGCTTGTTTTTGAAGTTTTGATTTTGGTTATCTTACGCCAGAAAGGTAACGATTGGTTATCTTAAAACTCTCGTTTTACACTTTTTAATCCAAGATTCTTGTACTTTCAATGTTTTGAGGTGTTAAAATACTTGTTTTGGCAAAAAGTTTCAAACTTTACGCTGGATTTACGCTTTAAGCTTGTTTTTGTTCGTGGGTGTCGTTCTACAGAACCCGCTTAGCGCTTTTGGTACATCAAAACTCACACTTTTGTGTTCTTTTGGTACTATTGAAGCTATTCCATAACAAAAATCTGGTTTAGAAACACATTTGGGCAAAATCAAAGTTACGAGTAATCCCACGTATCAAAACCCTAAAATTACGCTGCAAGATTTTCCTTGGTTTGATCTTTATTTTTGTGGTTTATTCCGTGTTTTCTTACTTGGATAAGTCCAAAATACGCCGACTTTGGATATCTTTTGCAATCGTGAAGTGTAAAGATCATTTGGGATAAAACCTAAAATTACGCTAAGTTCAACTTTACCAGAAATCCTACTAAGATTTTCTTATACCTAAGCCTTGTCTTACGCATAAGCTAAATCCCACGCCTAAGTTTCTACGCCTAACTTTGTTGTCTACGCATAACTTTAGATTTTTTCCCGCTACGCTGTAGTTAAAACCTACGTAACTCCTCATTGTTACGCGTAACTTTTGGTGTTTTTACGCATAAGTGCTACTTGGTTCTTGTCTTTTCTACTCCTAAGGACACTTCATCAACAAAGGTTCATTCGACTACAAAGATCCATTTTACCACACAAGTTTATCAACATGTCACAACCACCATACTCTAACTATTTCCCTTACACTTATCCTCAACAACAACAACAACTAAGTCCACAACATCAGCAATGGAATCAACAACAAGCAATTTATCAACAACAATTTAATCAACAACATACTCCACAACTTGTCTGAAATCCACAACCTCAAATTGTTCAACCACCACCAAGTCTTCAAGTTCAACCATACACAAATGAATTCAATCAACATCCATCAAGGAACACTATGAAGGAACCCACTTGGTTTGCAAAGATGTGTGAAGCTTTAAGCACCCAACAATCAATTCATGAGGTAGGATCACTTGATAGACCTCCAATGCTCACTCCCAGAAACTACGATCAATGGGTGATAAGGTTCTTTAGGTTTTGTGATCTAAGAAGCCACATGGAAAGTTCTTAAAGAAGGTTATCTTAGAAGGTCCATTTGAGATGCCTACTATCATTGTACCCGAGATCCAAATGCCATTCCACCAAGAGATGAACAAACCAACATTGCTATCAAGCAGTGCATTTAAATCCTAAGAACTTCTACACTATGAAGCCGATGAACTTGCAATGGAATACATCCTCTTAGGATTACCAAACCCAATTCTTCAGTAGTGTTGATGCTCAAAAGATCGCACAAAAAAATGTGGGATCATATTCGCCTTCTTATGGAAGGATCTGTGACTCAATCAGAGGATTTGGAATCCAAAATTTACTTGGCTTATGAACACTTCATGATTGAACCTGAGAGACACTAGAGTCCTATCATCATAGATTTTCTGACATCATCAATGATTTGGATAAACACAACATCATCATGCCAAGAATTGCAGCTGAATACTAAGTTCCGAGTAGTCTTGGTCCCTAATGGGAGAAGTATGTCATTTTTCTCCCTCAAGCTAAGAACATGCATCAATCTACCTATGGATTGTTGTATGATTACTTGAAGCCTCATGAAAAGGAAGTTGATCGGGAAAGGATTCTCCGTGCTCAAATTGCTCCACCAACACATCCGAAAATCAACAACTTGCCTTGTATGCTCAATGTATTATCCTCTCAACCAAGAACTCAACCAAGCTGCTTCAAACACATCTTCACAACAACAACCTCAACCTCAACAAAATCAATTGGTTCCATACAACAACAATGCTCAAGCATATGTCGCTGAAGCTACCGAGGAAATCGATCCATTCGAAGCATTGCAACAAGGATTTGTGATGATTGCTAATGCTTTTAGCCGTTATACCAACAAATCCAACAATCGTGATTGCTCCTCATCTAACACACGGACTCAAGCCGCTAGTGAACAATGGACGGTTGAAGTTCGAATCGTGGATTATGGTCGCCGATGGGCGGTGGTCAAGGGTTTAATGTCGTGGGTAGGAATAACAATAGAGCTCAAGTGGTGGAACAAGGAAATGCTCAAAATGGGTTGAATGGTCTTCGATGCTACAACTGCAATGAGAAGGGACACTGGCTAATGCATGCCCAAAGCCAAGGACTAAGGCGCAGCTTATTTCAAAGAGGCTCTTCTTTTGGCTCTTAAGGATGAAGCCGGTGGAACTCTCACAGACAAAGAACAGAGCTTTATGGCAAATGCCGACTCGTGATGATGATATGGAGGACTTGCAGCCAATGTACCGTTATGTTGATGGCTAATATGCAAGGCTACACATGAGTGACACAGGCCCAGTATGACCGATGGCTTGTCTCGTGTACCGAACAAACCATATTTATCTCTCGATCTCATTCCGCCAACATCTGATCCGCAAGGCTCAATGTTCAAAATGAGTCATCCACATCTCATTCCGAATTCAACTAGACCCGTAGTTATATTTGACTCATCAAGATGACCAATCGATTTCCCTTGATAATCAAATTGACTCCGTGGTCATACTTGAGGATCTAAATAATGATCATGTTGTGACTCACGTTGAACAAGATGAACTTTTGCCCCATCCAGATCTTTTTCAATATTTCAAGACCAACAATCCCAAATTGCTGCATGTGTTGCATTAAATCAGGACTTGAAAAGTAAAAATGCACTGCTAACAAAGGATTTTGAATGTTTACAAAAGCAACTCAACTTTTTCAAAACTCAAGAAAAACGTGAAAACGGTTTTGAAGCGTGCCTTGCCAAATCTTATCAAAACGAAAATATTTAGAACGCATGATGCGTGATCTAGCCGCCAAGAATGCTTTGTTGTCTGAAATAGAACAATCAAACATGAACATAAAAAGCAAATTAACGCCTCACCTTGGAAAATCAAAAAGCTAAGGCCGAAGTTGTTAACTTGTCAAAAACACTTCTCTGCATACAAAAAGCATTCAACGAAACGAATAGATGATCATCTTGAAGAAATCATCGGCTTGCAAAACAAACTTAAAGAGTTTAAACTGTTGTTTACAAACATGGCGAAGTCGGTCACAGCCTATTGAAAGTTTACTTTAAAACCAAATCCAAATGGATATGGACCGAATCTTGCCGATTACAAACCTAAGCTTTCAACCAAAACATTCAAACCAAATCCGAAGTTTCCAAAGGCACAATATAAAATTGATAATTCTGTTATGAATGTTGTTGAATATCATCGTCAAGAGGAATTAGATGCATAAGACGAGAGTCGATCAAAATTAAAAAATGTTGTTTACAACAAACCTTTTAATTATTCAAAACCGGTCACTTTCGTCACACCAAGCGGATTCTTCCAACACACCAAGAGTTAATATCATCGTAACACCTGACTAAAGTGGAATCCCTAAAGATGCACAAGGTTTTATTTA